>JARHVA010003214.1:595000-1257500 GCA_037957365.1 Torreya grandis
CATCTTTGACTAATAAGGCTACTTTTGGATGCATTTTATTTTTTTTATTGACTAGTTTGGGATATGGGTGTAATACAATATTATGCATTATCATTGTTGGGTTAATTCTAGACATGTCTTTATATTCCATGAAAATAATTATAGATAATCATGTAAATCTTGTTGAATATATTTTCCTTCATCATATTTTAACATGGCTACTAAGAAGACCGGCCATAGGTTTTTATCAGTGCAAAAATGACATTTAACTGGTTCTTCACCAAGCAATATTGATCAGTCTTACACATATGGTGTTGTAGGAATAGTGTTTGGGCCATCTAGTTATTTTTTAATTAATATAATCATTGCCTTCACCAAAATATGCATGTGCATTTTTTTCATGAGGATATATTTTATTATGGTGTAAATAAGGAGTATTATCATATAACATAGATATTCCAAAAGAGAGCCATCACTTGAAAATTGTGCAATGTCAAAATTTTAGGCAAAATTATGGTGTTAATCAACTCAAGATATGTTAATTATAATTGAAAAACATTACTAACTTGATTATTATACTCATAATGTATATGTGGAGTAGATATGAACTTGGGAGGTTACTTAACTTGACTAAGTCAATGCAAGGTGTAATTATCGCTATACCCAAGACATTTTCACCCTCATTAGTAAAAAGTAGTAATAATATGGATAATTGAGCATGTTTTCCTAAACCCTATCTAGCGTTGTACTTAAAATTTTGTAAATATTTAAATATAAAACCATATTGATTGAAATGTATTGATGAATCAATTGAATTTAGTTTTAATGGGAGTAAATTGATGGGTGAAGTAGATGTTGGTACTTTGATGTAAGAAGGCTACATATATGGAAAATAAATATCTATAAGATGGATCATTTCACAATATTCAAGAGTATCTTGGTCCAAAATACATGTGTATATATAACATTGATGATTGAACTTAATACATGCAGGTAATGTATAAAGAACAACATTTATGTCATGCATTCAAGGTCGGCCTAATAAAATATTTTAATTAAGAACATTGGGCATGACTTGATAAATAGTAGAAAGAGTACATGGGGCCCAAAGTGATATTGAATACAATTTTCCCAAGTGATTGGTGTGGAATGTTTTAAAAACTATGAATGTTCATATATGAATGGATGAGATCATTTTTCATCATGCCATGTAAATTTAAGAAAGAGATGTTAAAAATGTTCAATATTGATCCAATGTCTACAAGAAATCTTTTGACCACTTTATTTGGTATAAATACTTGAATATATAAGGGTAATATTGATCAATAATATGCTTTAGGGAAACATTTTCCTTTTTAATATAAATGCTTTCTTTTATCCATCAAATAGTACTAATAATAGAATATACATAAGGAGGTTTGACATTTTTAGGTAAAAGTGTATTATGCAATGCCTCATGTATGATATCTTTATAAATTGGAATTATTTGCAAGAGAATTGGTAATGAAATGTTAGAATTAGTACTCTTTAGTTGATAAAAAATGTTAAATCCCTTAGATTGAGTAATTTACCCTAATAGAAGGGGAGTAAAAACATAAGGGACACTAACTCATCAATTATTAACAACATCATACATTTTGAGATTTATTAATAACAAAGGGTTGCATGCATGCCTTTTGGTACTTATTAGTTTAGGGATAAATTCAAATTTAATGTTATAAAAATATGAATTACAATGTGATTGTGATTAAATTAATATTTTTAAACATCATTGAATCTTAAACATGCACATATATAATGAATAGCACCTTGGAAAGTAAGAGCATATTTTACAAGAAATTGCATAATTATATTTAAAACATGAAAAAAACATTCATTCTTTGATCCCATTATGAATACAATACAAGAAAAAATCAAGGTATAGAGGGTTAGCTAGGTAAGGGTTTGAATGATTGTGTGGGATCTCAAATATATTTAATCACTAATGGATTAGTGTCGACCCAATATTTCAAAACACTAACTACATAGGCTAAACCATGCATATAGCCCACTATCCCATCTCTAAGGTTATGGTGATATTAACTTCCATGGGTGATAATCTCCTCTCAGGTTCACCATAAATCAAATGGCTAAAGAGGCATATTATGGTGTAAACAAGGGACCCTAGGCATTTCCAATATACCATGAGGTATGGGTAAACTAAAATATGTGTAGAGAAATGTCTAGAGCTTATGTATTAAAACACTATCCCTCACTTTATGGTGATAATAAAATGGGTCACTACCTAGCCAAAAATTACATATATTTATGTAGTTTTATAATTGTTGAAACATAGTTGCTAAAAATAAGTAGCAAGTAACATAAAATAAAGAGAATAAAATTTGAAACAATTTTTTGTATAACTATGAAAAAAATTAAACTTGAGGTAGAAAGGAATGCTTCGGTGTCGGATGTTATCTAAGGTGATAAGATAATTTCTTTGGTATCAAAATAAGATCTAGGGTTGAATAATAGTGGCTCGTGGTGTCGTATTTATATCCAAATTTGAATGTTTTCTTTTAGTGTTAGGAAATTACATAAATTTATATGAAATTATAAGATAAAAATCAAGAAAACAAAAAGTAGTAAACTACTAAAAATTTATGGGCTCACCAGAATGTTTAATGTTTATTTTCATTTAAAAGTTAAATGTAATAAACATTAAACTATTTTAATTTCAATTATATTTACATAATCTAAATGTAAAATATAGAAACTGAAATGAGCTATAAATAGTAACTTTCAATAAAATATACAAACTTAGCTCAAATCTAACTTGTATTGAGTGTGCAATCATATCACTAATGTATAATCAACCAGGAGGATCTCTAAAGTTTTTCACACATGAAAAAAAAATCCTACAATAAATTGGGACACATCTGCACTAGGGTGAAATTGGCACATTATGACATTGTAATTTTTACTGTGATTGGTGTCTGCATTAATTGTGAGGGTGTTTTCATGCTCAAGTACCTATGCATGTCAGAGGTTGTCTTCTAATTGTCTACATGTGTTTATTTTTCACATGTAAGTACCTAAAATTTTTAAATTATCATTCCTACACATAAACTAAATAGACATCAAATGCAAAGGGGGTATTTAGGCAATGTGCATAGTCTAGCTAAACTTAGAAAATCATAAACCAAATAGGCATCAAATGCAAAGGGGGGAATCAAGAAAGAGGAATAGTTAAGATATCCTTATAAAATGTAAAGTGTTACCTACATAGCTCAAAAGGGCCTCAATCCAATGTAGTTATCCCTCTTAGCATATTATTGGTAGAATAAATTAGAACTCAACTTCGAAAGAATAGGGACCTTTTTCCCAATATGCAGTAGATTGTATTACAAGTATTTTTTCTAAGTTTTAAGTGATGCCTTGAGTGGCCTTGATGTGCTTATATAGTGGTATATTTTAAAGATTTATATTAAATGACTTATTTTAGAGCATGGAAGGGTTGACATGAAGTGTCTCAAATTTTAAAATTAATTATTAGAGCACATGAGATAAGTTTGCACTAGTGGATAAGGCTAGGTTGCAGCCTTGTCTAACCTATTATGATCTTATCCCATAAGTCTAGATACTATTGGAACTTATATGATAGGAATCTATAGGGATCTGTGAATGAATTTTTTTATTAATTGAAAGATGAGTATAAATGGTGAAATTTCTCATAAATATTTCAAGTTAATGGAATGAAAAATAATTGAAGTAAGGTAAAGATGTGAATATTAAACATTGTCAAGCATTTAATGGTTAAATTTGAGTGCCTCCATTTTATTTTTCCTCTTCTCTTCTCTATAAGCCATTTTTTTCTTGAGTTTAATAAAACTAAACCCATTCTCTATTTATTCTTCACAAAAGATTGATTGAATCTCTACTGTGAGTGCAATCCTCCTTGAATGGATTGTAAGAACTATATGAAAAAGGGAAAATGACATACATATTTTAAGTGAAATATGTAAGTGATGTGGAAGGCATCCTACTATACAAAATTAGGAAATCCTACTCTATCAAATCATGGATAAATCTCAAACAAATCCATAGACTAGATTTGTAAAGTAACTACCCTTCTTGAATATGTTTGTATATTCAATTAGTTTTTGGGCAATAATGACCCATGAGAGAGAGAAGAAAATATATGAGTTATGTATTCTCTCTCCCTTATATAGGATCAATTTTTTTTGTTTAATGCATCCACCCTTGATTTATACATTGTTCTAGTGGATGTTTGGGCTGATCATTAGAATATTTGAGCTCTTTTTCATGCTATTAGTGAGCATGATAGATGGTGGATCCTTAAATGTTGAAAAAAATTGTACCTTAAAGCATAGTATATTCTGATACATATCAAAATATTTAGATACTATGCTCTTCTATGTTGCACACAAATCATGCAAGTGTATTCTTCCCCTCATTGGTTCTTATAGAACCAACGTGTCCTTATCTTATAACATTTAAATCCCTAAGAATCACTAAAAATTCAAAACAAGAAACACATTTAGAATCTTCACATGGGGAGATAGAATCAAAGTTAAAAAATTTATGAGGAATCAATACCTCTCCATCAAGAAGTGCACACTCTTACTTGAAAAAAAGGATGCATCCTTTAATTTTAGAACCTGGTTTTTTATCTAAACTATATATCTTGTTTATTTTATAAACACTACTCTTTTTTTCTCAATGTTTATCATGAAAAAAATTAAACCACCAATTAAACTTGACATGGTGGCATGTACAACCTAAGAGATGTACTCCAAAGTGGCATCCACTTGGTTTATTGACAATGATTCTTCATTAAATTGTCAACCTAGGGTGAATATATTTTGGCATGATATCAACATTGTATATGCAACACTCAAAAAGCTAAGGAAATATTGGTTGTGTATATGGAAACACACTTTTAAAGAATTTCAATGATAGAAAGTAAACACATCTGTTGGAATGTAAATTGGTTGGAATTGATTTGTTAATTTATGTTTTTGGAAGCTTCCCAAACTTGAACTACTAGTATTTTATCAATCACACACTTAAGAAAAAATTTACTGTAATTGAATCAAATATATAAAATCAAGAGATGTACACACAAATTTAGAATGGAAACACACAAAATAATTGAAAGGTCTAACTAATAAATGGGATTCTCATAACAACTCCTTGAAAGTGGGCCCTCATTATTTGGGCTTATGATTAGATCCCTTCCTTGATCATAACTATTCTACTTCATCTCAATTTTGTTTATTTAATAATTTTGTAGCAATAATTGAATTATTATAGGCAGATTACAAAAATTAGTATAGCAAAAAACTCAAATCTTAATCTTCTTATGGAATTCACATCTAACCTCATATACACTCTACTACTCCTCTCTTAAATAGAGGATAGACTATTATTTTTAATGTATAACATCATGAATTTAAATATAATATATAAGAGATGAGAGAAGAAAAATACCATGAATAAATAACAAATTATTGTTACAACAAGTATGAAGGAGCTATCCAATGGAAAATTAAGATAATTTGATGAACTTGAAATTGATTTTTCATTTTCCTATGTCTTATGAACCATTGTAACCCTATAACTATGTATTGAATCTAATTGAAACCACTTACAAACCATGGAAGTCCCATAAACACACCTATATTCAAAGATGCAGATGGTGCCCAGTTTAGCCCAGCTAGTTGTTACGAGTGCCCTATATACTCATATTTGCCTTTTAAGTGTACACTTGATAATTAGTGATGAAAAAAATAATAAAATTTATTCCATAAATAAACATTTTAACCATGAAATATCAAATGCATAAACATCATATAGATTGAGTGATATCATGACATAAAGGATTAAAAGAGATTAGTTTGATATACAAAGTAATTGTTATATGGGGTCAAAAAATAAGGTTCAAAATGTAAAATTAAATAATTTATAAGATCATAACACCCCCCAACTTTACTCATTGATCATCCTTGATCAATATAAATTTTACATGTATTGAGTACATAGTACCCAAAATTTCATAGGAGCAGATGACCCTTCACCTTGTCTAATATAAAACCCTTTGTTTCTTTCATAATTTTCTCACATTTTAGTATTTATAGCTTCATATAATTATTCTCTCTATCTAATCAGGAATAGGAAACAAAAATGGATGAGGTTAAAAACTTAAATTTATCCAACTATGCCTCTACCTCCTATCCATATAAATATATAATGAACCTTCTACTTTGAAAATGGTTCATTCTTTCTCAACTCAGGAGTGAGTTCATCCCATATATGGACATAATAAGTAAGGGTTGATCTACCAATCTATTATAGGAGTGTAAAATAATAATTTTTTACCCATATTTACCATCTTATAAACTTCATGGCCACCTTATCAGTGTCATCAACATAGTCAAATCATCGACTATTTTATCAATTCTAGTGGTTTCTCCTCTTATCATCAAGATAACCTATTTATCTTGTTCATGATACTCATATATATTTCCCATTATTTATTCATGAGTAATGTACTCACTAAAAATGTGCACCTATAATTAAAGGATCTCATGTGCATTGTCACACGGCACCTTCATGCCTAGCACATTGGACTTGCACATTGGAGAGTGGTTTGATGTATTTTTGCAACAATGGGATTGTCCCCCAAGGTGTGTTACTCTTTTTCTCCTTGGTAAAAACCTCCATAGTAGGTTGGCTTCTTTTTATTCTAAATGCACCTTGTTTAGAACCAAAACATAGACCTATAAAGATTAGAATGAAATCTACCACTAGCACTAAACTTAACTTGACAAAGGGAAAAATGGAGAGAAAAGGTAAGAGTTTGGATAGAATGTAAAATGTGATACAATAAGAATAAATTGATCACCTCACATGCTTAAGGGCACAATAAAATTAATAGACTGGATACAAAATCTTCAAACTGGGTACACTGCATAAGTATTTCACATCAAGGTAAGGGAACGTAGTGCAACGTCAAGAGGGATAATAAACAGTTAAAATATATCACCTATATAGACCCATGTATACACAACATGTGAACTACATAGACTTTTAGTTATGTATAGAGGTATGAAGGAAGGATGATAATGAGAGGGATAAACATCCATAAACAAGGATGAAAAACCATGAATGCACATAGAGCACAAAACATGAATAAAAGTAAATATGTTCTTATTAATCTCAAGGTCTAGGGAAATATTAAAAACTCAAATGGGTAGAACTTTGTTATACTAGGATAGGGATCTTGGAGGGAAATTTTTGGTAGTGTTATGACACCTAGAAATGTCCACCATTTTAAAATAAAAATGAAGGTTTATATAACACTGGTCAAGGCTCTCCAAAATTGATTCGCTATTTGAGGTGGTAGATAGGAGCTTGAATTCAAAAATGGTGCCCAAATCCCAAGGCCAGTTAAGATCACCAAAGTCTTTGCATTAACTACTACAATCCATGCTCATTCAATTTAGGTCTATCAATTTTATCATGAAATTAGGTGAAAGGTCACGCCAGGGTCTTTTAGTGGCCAGCATGTGTATCAAGGAACACAATTAAAGGAGACATGTTTGCATGATCTAATAAATACCATTGCATTTAATCTTGCATGGATTCATTTCCTTCAACATCCAATTAAATGTAACTACCACCTTTGTTTATGGTTGCCACCTAGAATTCTATTAGTGTAGGTTTTTATTTAGGGAAATTGTATTTCTTGTGCATACATGGAGTTTTCCTACATTTGTGGGATAGGCTAGCTTATGTGGAGGTGTGTGTCATAGATGTGTCATAGGTGTCATAAGAATGTCATAAGTAACTCCCTTGATGGGAGTTACTTCTCTATTCTTATCACCTTGTCTCCACCTTTCATGGAGGAGTTACAATCTATTCTTGGGGTGCCTTGTCCACCTTTTGTGGAGGAGTTACTTACGTACTCTCCTATATGTATTCCTCACTTTGGCCATCTCATGTTAATTAGATTTTGGTTTTTTCCATTTTGTCTTATGTAATTTATCTTCTTGTGTTATTTTAAAATTGCTTTAGCATCTTTGTGGTGTGCACTTGCTTCATCTCATGTGATCACATCTCCATTGCACTCGCATTATCTAGATTCTGGCAACAACTCCAATATGGTATCTAAGCAAGAACGGGGCTAGTTTAGCAGTTAGCTTGGGTGTTATTGTTATGTGCAAGGAATAGAGGGAGAAGCAGCACTTAGCAACAAAGGGAGGCACTGCACTCAACAAGCTTTTGCACCCTACATGCTCTCCAATAGAAGTCAACTTTGTGCCATGCTTCTATCCTTCCATCATGCCAAGCAGCAGCAAGGCACCTTTAGTTTTATAGCCATGCCATCAGCTGTACGACATCCAAAATAGGTCTATCTTTTTCTGCTATGGCACAGATTTTTTGATGGTACATCCTTTCTACCAGGTCTGTTATTAGCCTTCCAGCAAGGCACCTTCAACAATACTAAGCTTCTGCGCCTAGCTTCTGGGCTTCAATTCTACCATGCCATTAGGTTGTACAGCATCTAGCATAGGTCTGCATTTATTTATTTTGTCTTTTCTAAGTTAAATTCTGGACTGTGCTATTTTGGCGCCCCTTCCTTACTTGGCATCCCATGTGGCGCCCCTTGGACACTTGGCAATCCTTCATTTTGTCTACGCTTCATTATTTTCAATTAAAAATTGACTTGTAAAATAAAAATTAGTCAATTTGATTGAATATTTAGTTTTTTAGATAGTTTTGTAATTTGGGGGTTTTTCATTTAAAACTTGTATCTTCGTCTGTAGAAGACGAAGGGTGAGGCCCGGGTTGGCGGGAGGCCAATTCCCCCTCACACAAACCTCCTATGGATTCCTCATTTTGTTCTAAATCTAATGATTGGTTGGAAGGCCACTTTCTCTCTCATAACAGGCATTTTTTTAATATTTTTAGTGCATTTTTTTACAAAAACACTAGTTTACGGGAAAATTGAACCTTTAATATCCTACAAATGGTAGCTCAGGTTTGGGTGCCATTTTTTGTAAAAGTGTTTGTAATTCAATTCTCCACAGTGTAGGCTTGTTATTTGTTAAAAATGCACTAGTTTATAAAGTGCTTAAAATTTGGGTCTCTTGGGATGCATTTTTGGCTGAGTTCAACGTCTTGTTTGCTTTAGTCTTGCACTGATTGCTCTAAGACACATTCTCAGCTAAGCCCAACATATTTTGAGCATGAACTTGCATATTTCGGGTGGGCTCAATATTTTGGGGGGGTGTTATTGTTTTTCACAACTTGCAAATCTTTGCTTTCATTCTCCTTTCTGCATAATTTCACAACTTGCAATCAACACAACTTCACCTAAATTCAGCTAAAAATGGATTCTTTTCAACTTAAACCCCTAACACCCTTTAACTATCATGAATGGAAGGTTAAAATGTCAATCATTCTTTAAAGCAAAGGGTTGTATAGGATCACCATGGGTACTAAAGTAGAACCCAACAATGATGCTGAAAAGGTCAAGTGGTACATTCGTAGTGATGAAGCCTATGGATTACTGAGCTTGGCTATGTTTCCAAAACTTCTCTTCCATTTAGAATCCTCTAATACTCCCAATGACATATGGGACACCTTAGAAAACTTGTTTGGGAAGCTTGTTGAGATGAGAGGTCATGAGCTCGAAAACGAACTCATAAGTCTAAGTCCTAGCAACTTTGACACCCTACAAGACTTCTTCACTAAGTTTAAGGCCCTTAGATTACAATTGAAAGAATGTGGGATAGAGAAGAAATATGATCATCTCATCCTTTCTATTCTCGTAAAGTTAGGTCCAATTTATTCAATCTTTGTCTCCACTTTCCATGCCACAAAAAGTGCCCTTGGCACTACATGGAAAATGCCTTCTTTGGATTCATTCATTGCGACTTGACTAGGGAGCAAGATAAGCTAATTCAAATGGGCACAATGATCTCTACTCAACCCCAAGCTTTGATAGCTGGAAATGGTAAGGATAAGACTTTAACAAAGGAGAAGAAGAAAAAGAACAACCACCAAGAGAAGAAGAAAGAAAACAACAATCCTGCCAAAAACAACACTGAGTCTTCATCCTCTAATGCTAAACCAAAAAAGGAGAAGGTTAAGTGTGCCTATTGTAAAAAGATAGGGCATGATGAACAAAAATGCATGAAGAAACAAATAGATCACCTAACTCATCTTCTAGAGAAGAATAACATAGGTGTTCTTGAGTCCATCAAGCAAAATTCATCTACCCAAGATTCTACCAAGGCAAGGGTAAGGAGAAAGAAAAGGGAAAGGCTCTTATAGCTACTATAGCTTCTACATCAGCATGGGTCATTGATTCACGTGCTTCTCACCACATGGGCTCTTCACTAGTTGAGTTTTCATCTTTAGAGCCTTGTAGCATGACTTCAATTAGTTTGGGTGATGACACATCAATTTTTGTTGCAGGGAGAGGGTCAGTTGAAATGGAAGGAGGAACATTCAATAATGTTCTAAGTGTTCCTTCTCTTTCAACCAATCTCCTATCAGTGTACCAAATCACTCACATTAGTTAGGGCATGAGAGTTGAGTTTTCACCAGATTCAGTGGCTATCAGGGAGTTACATAGTGATACTACTGTGGTAGTGGGTAGGGTAAATCACCAAGCAAGGTTATACACCTTCTCACATTTTGCATCAGATTCTTCTCCAATAGCATTGCTGACTCATTCAAATGGAGTTAGAAAATTATGGCATGAGAATTTTGTCCATCTTAACTACCGCTACCTTGAGCAACTTTGCAAACATGACATGGTCATTGGCTTGCCTCGTGTCCAATTCTCAAAAGGACTTTATGAGGGGTGCTCCCTTGGGAAGCATCCCGAAGCAAAATTTGACAAAGGCAAAGCTTGGAGGGCTTCACAACCTTTGGAGTTAGTCCACAGTGATGTATCGAGACACTTTCCCAAACCATATTTCACAAGGGCCAAGTACATCCTCACTTTCATTGATGATTTCTCTAGGTACACTTGGATATATTTTCTCAAACAAAAGTCTGAAGTGTTTAAAAAAATTTAAACTTCAAGGCTATTTTTGAGAAATAGAGTGAGAAATCCATCAAGGTTCTTTGAATTGATAATGGAGGGGAGTATGTCAGCATCAGGTTTGAGTAGTTTTGCACCACAGAGGGGATTGATTTGTAGCACATAGTCACTTACAGTCCTTCACAAAATGGGGTTGTAAAATGCAAGAATAGGTTCTTGAAAGAGATGGGTAGCCATATGATTCACTCCAAATCTTTATCACCACAGTACTAGGATGAAGCCATCAATTATGCTTGCTACATTCAAAACAGGGTTCCTCACAAAGCTTTGAAAGGGATAACACCCTTTAAATCTTGGCATAAAAGGAAACCTGATGTTGAGCACCTCAAGGTTTTCAGATCCCCAGCCATGGCCCATATTCCAAAGAAGAAATTCAAAGCTATGGAATGTCAGTCCAAGCCTTATATCTTTACAGGATATCTGGATGGTATTAAGGGATATCACCTTTTAGATCCAGTCACTCATGAGTTGTTCATTGAGAGAAGTGTCTATTTTCAAGAGAGTCCTAGAGACTCAACACTTGACACTTCTTCTCCCTCATCAGATCTACTTCTTCATGATGATTCCTCATCAGATTTAGATCAGCTACAGCATGATCTTAAGCTAGAGATATCTTCTTCTTCTTTGAGTTCAGATAGCGAGGATAGTGATGCAAGGTCATCCACCTCTAGTAAGTTAGAGGATGAGGAGTTAGCACCTAACTCACCCACTTCTGGGCCACTTTGGGCCAAATAGACACTTGAGAGTACTAGCACTTGGGCAGGAGATTCGGTAGATGATAGATGTACTAGGGGGGATTTTCAGAGAGATCCACATGCCTTTTTTGCTTCAGTTTCATATCCACACACTTTTTGAGAGGCATCTAGGGTACCTGAGTGGGATAGTGCTATGGAGGAAGAATATTCTTCCTTAATCAAAAATAACACTTGGGATTTGACTTCACTTCTTAAGGGAAGAAAGATGGTTTGATGTAGGTGGATATATTGGACCAAGTTTGCAGCAGATGGGTCAGTTGATAAGTACAAGGCATGATTGGTTGCTAAGGGATTCTCATAAGTGGCAGGCATTGAGTACTCAGAGACCTTTGCACCCATTGCAAAGATGACTTCTATCCGACTCACCTTGGCTATTGCTGCAACATATGGTTGGGATGTGCATCAGATGGATGTGAAGAATGCCTTTCTTCACAAAGACCTAGAGGAGGAGATCTATATGGAGCAGCCACCAGGATTTGTTCAAAATTCTTTCTTAGTATGTAGACTTAAGAAATCTATCTATGGCCTCAAACAAGCCCCTCAGGCTTGGTATGCCAAGATGGATTCCTTCCTTCTCACAGTGAGTTTCACTAGGTGTCATGCTGATCCCAATGTCTACTTCTTATTGCAGGATGATTTGCTCTTGATTTTAGTTCTATATATTGATGACCTTTTGATCACCAGGAGTTCTTCATCAGCTATTACAGCAGTGAAGGCATCTCTTCAGGATAGATTTGACATGACAGACTTAGGTTTGTGCACTACTTCCTTGGCATCGAGATCTCATAGTCAAATTTAGGGATTTCTCTTACACAGCCTAAGTATGCTCTTGACTTATTGGTTCGGTTTCACATGGCTGATTGTAAGCCATATCTAACTCCCTTTCTATTAAGAGTCAAGCTTGAGGCTGATTGTTCTTCACCATTGGTTGATGCCACTCGATATCGACAACTTATTGGTAGTCTCATCTACTTGACTCACACTAGGCTCGACATATCATATACAATGGGACTTATCTCCAGATTCATGCAAGAACCTCATGAGCTACATTGGAAAGCAACTAAGAGGATCTTGCATTACATATAGGGTTCACATAGATATGGGATTCATTGCAGATTTGGCATAGAGGTTGACTTGGTTAGATATACAAATTCAAACTGGGCTAGTGATTCACAAACTCGCAAGTCCACTTCTAGTTACAATTTTTCTCTAGGTTTTGGTCTTATCAGTTGGTCTAACAAGAAGTAGAATGTTATTGCTATATCATCCACAGAGGTAGAGTACAGGGGAGCTATTGATGTAGCTACTAAGGCTATTTGGATTTAAGGGATTCTTTTTGAGTTTGGCATGCCTATCAGGTAGCCCACCATCATTTATTGTGACAACTAGAGTACCATTCAAATTTGCAGGAATCCAGTTTAGCACTAGTGGACCAAGCACATAGAGATTCACATGCATTTCATTTAGGATCTTATTCATAGTCAAGTCATTGACTTGATATTTTGCCAGTCTTTAGAGCAAGTTGTAGACATCTTCACCAAACCTTTCACTAAGAGCAATTTCATTCATCTATGAGCTCTTCTTGGGGTGTGGTCCACATTTACAACAGCATCATCTTCAGGGGGGCCTTCTAGCCTCTTCTTTTCTTTTATGTCTCTCTTTTGGGGGGGAGTTTTTTCCTACAAGTTTTCTCCTTTTCTCTATCTTATGAGAGATTGCATTTTTTTACATGGGTACCTCATCAAGCCTAGTTGTCGGGACCCATTTTATATTTCCATACTACCCACCTAAGCTATGCTTATGGGGGGTATTAGTGTAGGTTTTTATTTTTCCCTATTTTTTAATTAGGTAAATTGTATTTCTTGTGCATACATGGAGTTTTCCTACATTTGTGGGATAGGCTAGCTTATGTGGAAGTGTGTGTCATAGATTTGTCATAGGTGTCATAAGAATGTCATAAGTAACTCCCTTGATGGGAGTTACTTCTCTATTCTTAGCACCTTGTCACCACCTTTCATGGAGGAGTTACAGTCTATTCTTGGGGTGCCTTGTCCACATTTTGTGGAGGAGTTACTTACATACTCTCTTATATGTATTCCTCACTTTGGCCATCTCATGTTGATCAAATTTTGGTTTTCTCCATTTTGTCTTGTGCAATTTATCTTCTTGTGTTATTTTCAAATTGCTTTAGCATCTTTGTGGTGTGCACTTGCTTCATCTCATGTGATCACGTCTCCATTGCACTCACATTATCCAGATTCTGGCAACAACTCCGATAAATTCCACCTAGACTAGCCCACTAGCATGGAGATGCACAAGTTTATCTTGAGGTTATGATTCATCATCATGCACACATAGTGGGATTTTGTGTGTGTCTCCATTAGGACCATATGCACACTATCCCTACATACTCTCTTCTTTGTTGAGTCTTTTATGTGACTACACAAGGATATTTAAGTACATTCTACACTTATGAAGGGTGTAGATGTTGTTCTATTATAAAAAACATAAGGGCTTAATCCCCTTTGCATTTAATGTCTTTTGGTTTCCTTCAAAAGTCTACACCTTTTATCCGAAACCTCTATTGGTCTGTGAAGGAGGTGATGCATATCTTAGATCATAATATATGAATAATGGGAGCATAGAAGTGAAACTCTATGATCTATCATGGAACTTAATCATAGAGGTAGAAAGAGTCA
The DNA here is from genome assembly GCA_037957365.1 of Torreya grandis. Lineage (NCBI taxonomy): Eukaryota > Viridiplantae > Streptophyta > Pinopsida > Cupressales > Taxaceae > Torreya > Torreya grandis. The sequence continues at coordinate 609,556 of JARHVA010003214.1, forward strand.
TTTAAGTAGAAGCATGTAAGTAGGTCAAAGATATCAAATGTGCTCCTCTTAATTTGGAACTGCTCCCTTTGCACTTCTTTCTTTCACTACTTGAAGTTTGGGAGACCCACATGCTTTGTTTTATGTGTCATGTTGGTGTGATGAAGGCACAATAGGCATAAATCAACACTTAGTGATATGTGATCTTGTGTTGACTTGTTTAAGCATGGGAGTAGATGAGAACATCTAGATGTAAGTTGTTCTTAAGGAACATGACATTGTACAAGCATGTAAACCCTTCATGGGGTCCTCATGAGCTCAGTCCTTATTGGGGGTGACTTGGAGAGTCAAAACTTTTGGATACTTCTATAGGGAATTTACCTACTAAGTAGGAATCTAGTAGATTGGGACAATCTATTAGGCATGGAGTCATCTAGAATCCCTTGGTCTTATTTCTCATGATTGTGATTAAGTGAGAGAAGCCCACTGAACCCTAGAAGGAACTAAAATACCTTCCATAATGTCAAATAAATAAAACAACTATATCGTATGACTCTTAGAGGAAAGGTAAATCTAAATTAATAAAACTGCACAAAATTTCTTGGAGGAAATGAAACTATTCAGAATAACATGTATATGTGGCACTTAAGGAAATTAAAACATCTAAACTACTACTTACAAGAGTGTTTATGATCATTGGAGATATTTCTTAAGATGAATCATATTTAAAATAATGGGAAACACTTTTCCACTTGGCGTTGTAAGCTGGTATGGATTGGATTGCTTGTAATTAGTTATGGTATATGGGTCACTCCATATAGCATCAAAATTTGTATGCTTCCCAACCTTTGATTATCCATGTCCCATTTAAATACCAAGTATCCTTCATTAAATCTTTTATCACCAACCCTTTTATTGAATATTCTCTTGGTTTGTGCATACTGATGCTCCATAGTGTGCATGGCCTACACCCTGAGTTCTTCGAGATCCATTAGCTTAATTAACCTTACTATCATAGGATCAACATTGATAATTTATAATTTATGGGATAGCTCCATTGAAGGCAACTCAAAATACATGGGTAACCTCACTTTCTTCCCATAGACTAATATGAAGGGTGAATTCCCCAACACTAATTTTGATGTTATTAGATCTACCTAGAGGGTTTTCCTAAGCTTCATGTGTCATGATCATTGGCTATCTTCCATGGTTTATTTGATGATGTGAATAATTTTTTTATTCATTATTTCAGCAAGTCTATTACCCTGAGGGTATTAATTGGAAGAGGTGCTCAAATGAATGTTGTGCTTGACTACCCACTCATTGATTTTGGATCCAAGGTTGACCATTGCATTGTTAGAGATAATGGTGGTTGGAACACCAAATCTCATCATAATGCTCTTGTATAAGTCTATAATCAACAATCATTATTTTACTTGAGTGAAACCACCTCTATCAACCTTGTAAAATAATTTGAGTCTATGAGGATCCATTTGTGTCTTGCGCTCGATGATAGATTTATCATGTCAATCAAATTCAAACCCCATTGTGTAAAGGGTTGATCAACTTATATTGGGAATAGGGGTAGGGCTACTAGTTTTTGCATGCCTATAAAGAAAGCACACTTCTAGTTATCTTACACCCATGTGTGTACATCCTTAAATAGATTTAGCCAATAATATTTATATCACATGATTTTGATGATAGTGGTTTTAAGCAAGTAATGGCCTCTTGATGGCCCATATGGAACTCCTTAAAAATCCTACTCACCTGATTTTGTTTTATGCATTGCAAGACAACTCTATTCATATTTCTTTATAAAATTGCATCATTGACAAGAACATAAAGAATGGATTGTAATCTAAAATGTTTCTACCTAGATTTATTCAAGCCATGTTGATACATGCTATTCCAAAAGAATATCCTCATATTTTGAGTCCAATACACTACAATGTCCTATCCCATTGGTTAGTCTTCACAGCCCAAAGACTGATCTATCTTTTATCTTCACATTCTCTACTATTTACTCATAGAGTCCCTTGCCTCACACCAGCTTGGTGATTTAGATGTCTATGTCATATTCCATCACCTTAGTGACCCAAATAGATCTCTTCTTAATGATGTCCTTGACCATGACCTAGATCTTGTTGTTGGAGATCATATGCCTAAACTTATAAATGTTCTTATTATTATAAGGGTGTAATTTTGTACAAATTTATAGCACATATCATAGTCCTTGAGTGCCTAACTAAATAAAGTAGTAGGCTGATCTATTTAATTTGTATTTTGTTATGCCTTAATGGCTAAGATGCCTTCAATTCCACTAAACACATAAAGGATAAAATCCATATTGTACTCTAGGTTTATTAAGGTGGGGGCATTTTTTATGCTTGATTGATGTCCTCAAAATTATTTTTACCCTCATAGGCCTAGTTGAATGCAAAACTCTTCTTGATCATTATCATGAGGGGTTTCACCAAAGTCATAAAACTCAGCACAAACCTTTTGACAAGGAGTATTTCCCCAAGAATCTTTTGAGACCATTCTTGTGACCTAGGAGAGGGAGCAATAAAGTGGCCTCAACTCATTTGGGATGAATTATGAGTCCTTCTTTGGATATATGATGTGTCCTAAAAGTCTACCTTCATGCATAGTAAATATGCATTTACTTGGGTTCAAAGAGATCCCTAGTTGTTAGTATTTTTTAAAGACTTACTCTAGGTGACCCAAATGATCCACTACACACTTTGAAAAATAATTATATCATCAAAGTAAACCAAGATGATATTTTTGATAATTACCTTAAATTTCATATACATGTCCCTATAGAAGGTAACTCGTATGTTTTTCAAACCAAAGGGCATCCTTTGATATGTGAAGGTACCCCTTTTAGTGGTGAATGTCATTTTAAATTGATCATACTCCTACACAAGTACCTATTTATAGACAAAATAATTGTCCAGCAATGAAAACTTTTCCATGCCTATAATTTTTTACATAATTTACTCCATTAGTGGGAAGGAGTAAATGTCTTTGAGAAAGTCTTTGTTTGAGTCCCTAAAGTCTATGCACAATCAGATCTCTCCATTGTTCTTGCACACTAGGACTAGATTGGCCACCCATGAGGAATGTTTGATTGGAAATATTATGTTGGCCTTAATGAGATTTGAGAGCTCCTTCCTAATTAAGGGCTCAAGCCTATGTTTAATTGGCCTCAACTTCTACCTAACTAGTTTGGTATTGGGGTCAAGCTAAATATTATGCTAGGCTAAGCTTGAATCAAAGCCTCTGAGGTCTGGATAGCTTCATGTGAATATATCATCATATCTTTTACTTATCCTAATGAATTATGCAATTTTAGATGGGGAACATACCCTACCAACATTTAGTAGCTTGTCATCAAAGATGGCCATCAGTTTGAATATTTAATCCTTCACCATCATTTTTGTCCTCTAATCCTTTAGCTTTTCATCAGAATTGAAGATGATTTCAAGCATGACTAACCCTTTAGGTTACTTTTTTACCTTAATTCTAATGATATACTCCCCATATTGATTTTGGAGCTATTTTTTATTAGTGTCATAGAACTCAGCTTCATCTTGTAGGAAGTTGACAATTTTTTCATCACTTTCAAACACCTACCAATTTCTTGCATTATTTAGGACTGCTAGTCTAATTATAAGTTTTACAAACTACTCAAACTCATTATTTATACTACATGGGAGGTCATATTATGCACCCACAGTTGTGATCTTATCATCATCATCATTATATGCACTTGGTATTGAACAAATATTCAAAGCATTAACTCTTCAATTATGTCTCATGCCTTATGTTTTTAATCTCTTAGTAGGCTATTTTTGGACATGTTTCACACTCTAACCTAGTTTACCACTAGTTTGTTGTCTCTAAAAGCTTAAAACACCTTGATTCATTTATTATTCACTAATTGGAAACCCTAAATCATCTCCTCATAGTTGGAAACATTTTTTGTGTAGTTAAACTACAATCTAAATCCATAGAAATATTTCTCCTTTTGAGGGGATACCATTACAACACCATTCTTTACACCATTTTTACTTCAAGAACCATCAAAGTATAACTGAAATATGCCTTCAAGGTCTTATTACACTTTTATATGGTTAGGCAACAAGGTGTCCTTGTCAATAATTTAGTATGTGCCTAGACCTATTTCATCTATGTTATCATATGGGTCAAACTCTTAATGCTCGCATGCCCATTCATCAAAAAAGTTACTTGAATTCCCTCAAGAGATAGTGTGGTATCATGAAGAATTGAATTATCCTCTTAGTCAAACAAGGTGTACTTTGTATAAATTAGGTTAGGAGTGTATGGCTCTATGTGATCCTTTGAAACAGGATTAACCTTGATGGTCACCTTGGTCCCATATCTAGTCTTGAGTAGCATGTGTGACCAATCTAAGGATAGATATCTACTCACCTTTATATGAAATATTAGGAGAGGCATATAGAAAACTAAGGATGTAAGTCAATTATTTTGATGTCCTATGTAATATAAAGGTTCAAACATATGTAGAGTGATACCCAAATACTTGATTATTCCCATAATTTTAACTATTATTTCATCTAATTGCACAACCCCTCTTGTGATGGGAGAATATCATATGCCTAGCATGTATGCAATTTTATTCGACATCACTAACTTGATCACACCCAAATATATCATACAAATGTATGAGATGCTTACTGATAATTAGGGAGATGTAGAATGGGGTTTGTTCCCTATTTCTACACACCTCTTCCTCTAGTTGACATATACTTGTGGGCATAGTAAGCATAGTCTATAGTGGATCATGAGATTACAAGATCCCTAGGGTGTCCCATAGGAAATTCATTTAGGAAGGAATATAAAGAGCCTCCCACATGGTAATATTCAATCCCATATTATTCATCTACTCAAATATGTTAAAGGGTATTTGAGTCCCTTTAATCTACACTTTTTGAGTGGATACCTCCTCTCACACTTGTTGACCAACTTGGGGTTAAATCTCTTTATCCAAAGTTATTTTTGTGCATGACTAGAAAATAATCATAGGTGTTCTACCCTATGTACTTGTGCATAAAATTTGGGGCACATAGGTTGAAGGTGTTGAAGGATATAAATCTTTCTTTGGTATTATCTTTATGAATCTTGTGTTAAAAGCAAATGGGTTACTTCCTACACCCTACACTTCATTATTCTTCACATAATTGAAGTCACGCTCCTAAAAATTTATGAAGGTGGATTTACCTTGATCTTATGTTCATGCATGTAGTTCATCCATTGGTTGATATGAAGTAGGTGGATGCTCTTGAAGTGGTGATGCATTCTACATTATATGTGCCTCATTTATCATTCCATTTGCACATTTGTATTGATAATGTGGTTGATCACATGGGAAGCATCATTCATAGTCCTACACCATTTTATTTTTCACATGTATGAGATTTTTATAAGTTCTCAAAGTGTTATAATTTGGTGCATATGGTAGTCTATTTTTTGTGAGTTGGTTTTGAGCCTACATATCATGTTGGTAGGGAGGCATGTTTGATTGATATTACTAGATGAAGGGTTGATAAGGCTTAGAATGTTGTGCTTGTTTCCTTTTGAGCACTACTATCTCATTTACAAATCTCTTCAATAATAACTTGAATTTTTAAAACTCACTCAAAGGCAAAGAAATTGATGGAATTAGTGGGTTGATAGCAAAAATAATGGGGTCTAGAGTTGGAATGGGGGTAAGGCAGGTAAACTTGTATATGGGGTCTTAGGATACAAGGGCATAGGGGGTATACGTATAATTTTCCCTACTTAGATCAAGTAATTTCCTATGTTCATATCAATATCATATGCATCAGGTAATGTTGTACCTCTCATAGATTAGATCATTATGACCACATCACTATTTAGAACTCTCAAGAAATATAAGAATATAGTGTTAGGATTTGGCTTTACTAGGAGTGGAATTTGATCACAAGTCCTTTAGAATATGAATTTGAAGTTGACCATTTTTTCACTTGGATCCTTTTTTATGGTCATGATTTATTCCATTAAATACAAGTGGTCACTCTTTTCTTTAAATTGTCTACATAGTGTCATGCCTAACTCATCCTAATTTCAAATAGTACTAGGCCACAAAATATAGTACCAATGGATCACTCTCCATTTCAAATAATAGGAAAATATTGACATTGTGATGTTGTCTTTAGTCATATTATATATAAATCAAATAATTACAATGTCTTGTATGTTATCTATCAAGGTATTAGAATTTTCTCTAGTAAAGTAGGAGATGATCTTAAGAGTATCTATAATAATATCATCATATTAGGGAAGGATTAATGGGCTTAATCAATTTAAGGTATTAAAGGTTCTATTTTTAAGAGAATCCATGAATGGGATAGGGAATAGTCTTCTTCTATGTGTAGGGAATTTGCCAAATAGGGGTGTAGAGTGAGTTCTAGGAGAAGGTTATCTTCCATCACTAGCCCTCTTGATAGGGGATTAGGATGCTCTAACTCTTCTTGTTCTATAGGTTACAAGTAACTTGATGAATTGAAGGTCAAAACCTCTTACAGATGATCTCATTTGTCTTGGAATATAGATGAGGGACTAATCTTTGTGAACTATAAATGCTCTAAGTCACTAGGTGCTCTATATAGTGTCTTTAACAATGTCAACTAATAATTATAAAAAAGTTCCCACTAGAGGTACCAAAAATTATTATCACTTAAAAATTACACCCATATATTAAAGGATCTTATGTGCATTGACACATAACACCTCTATGCCTAGTGCCTTGGAATTACATGTAAGAGATCAATTTGGTGTCTCATTATAACAATGGGATAATATCCCAAGGTGTGGGACTCTTTCACTCCTTGTGATGAACCTTTAGAGTAGGTTCTTTTCCTTCTATTATAAATGCACTTATTTTAGGACCAATGCACAAACCCACACAGAGCAAAATGAAATCTATCACTATCACTAAACCTAAACTTGATAAAGGGGAAAATGGAGAGAAAAAGTAAGAGGGTTTATAGAATGTAAAATGTGATGCACCAATGATAGAGTGATCACCTCACCTACTTAATGACATAATAAAACTAATAAAATATATATAAAATATTCAAATTAGGTACATTACATAAGTATTTTGCATGGAGGTAAGGGAATACAATGCAACATTAAGATGGGTGAAAAATAGTCCATAGATAACACCTATGAAAACCCATGTGTACATAGCATGTGACCTACAAATACTTCCAGTTTTGAGTAGAGGTGTGAAGGAATAACAACAATAAGAGGGACAAACATCCACAGACAAGGATAAATAACCATGAATGCAGATAAAACATAGATCGTGAATTAAATTAAACAATTTATAATTAATCTCAAGGTCGAAGGAAATATTATAAACTCAAATGGACAAATATTTATTATACTAGGAGAGGGATTTTAGAGGGCAAATTTTAGTAGTGTTACAATACCTAGAAATTTTGGCCATTTTAAAATAAAAATTAGGGTTTATATGCACTGGTAAAGGTTATGCATAATAAATTATCTATTATAGGTGGAAGATAGGAATTTGAATTCAAAAATGGTACCCATTTAATATGTCCAATTAAGAGAACACAAGTCTTCATAGTAACTTCTAGAGGCCACGCTTATTAAATTTAGGTCTGATAATTTGATCATGGAAGTAGATAAAAGGTCACTATTGGATCTTTTAGTGACTAATGTGTGTATTGAGGATTTAAGATATGATTTCAAAGTTAGAGGATATGTGTTTAAATGTTATCATATCTTCCCTTACATTCAATCTTTCTTGGATTTTGAACCCTCAACATCCAATCAAGCTTAGCTACGACTTTTGTTTATGGTTACCACTTGGCAATCTACTAGCATGGAATTATGTAAGTGTATCTTTATGTTTTGCCTCATCATCTTGTGTTCACAATGGTTATTTTTCAATCATCTCCCCTAGGACCATATAAATGAATTCTCTTATTAAATTAGTCTCACATGTGATTGTGCACAGATAGCCAAGTACATTTTGTGTTAAGGGTATGCAATGAAAATTACATAAAGATCTAGTTGTGCAGTTTAACCTCTAGCTTATGAATGGCATACACATTTTTATCTTATAAAAACACATAATGGATTTATCCCCTTTGCACTTAATGTATTTTATTATCATTTATGAGTCTGTGTCTTTTATCTAGAACTTGTACTAGTCTGTGAAGGAGTTGGTGCATAGATTATATCATAGCCTATGAGTTATGGGCATATAGAAGTGGAAATTTGTGATCCAACATAGAAATTAATCATAGATTCATCAGGATTCCTTTAGGTAGGAGTACACAAGTATTTAAAATATCTTGATTACCTTCTCTTAATTTAGAATGACTCCCTATGCACTTCTTACTTTCACTACGTGAAGTCTGGGAGACTCATGCACTCTGATCTATCTATTATGTTAGTGTGATGAAGGCATGATGGGCATGGATTGACACTTAGTAATATTTAAACCTATGTTAACTTGTTTAAGCATGGGCACATATGGGAATGTCTGGATGTAAGCTTCTTTTAGGAACCTAACATTTTACAAGTGTGTAAACCCTTTGTGGATTCCTCATGAGCTTAGCACTTTCTAGGGGGTGACTTGGAGAGTAAATAAGTAATACAAATGAATAAAATTATCTATGAATTACATCTTCCACATAGATATTAGGGTTCCATTATTTGTCAAAAACACAAACATAGTCATGCAATTAAAACTCGCACAAATAATTTTGAATTTTAATAATAATTTTATCATATACATTGAAGAAAGAGTGAGAATCATTGAATTTTAAATGTATACATGTTGTCTCAAAAAAAATTAGGGGAATAAATTGTTGACTTTGAGTTAGCATTATGGGAACTAAGTCCTTATGTCAATAAAAAACACAAGGATAAATTCCCTCTCCTTTTAGCATGTGGAGCTACCTTTATTGAAATCCAAAAAGGGAAAATCTATTCATAGCTATTTACAACAAAAATGTTTTCTATGGGGGTTTTGTACTTTTAATTGGAAAGCACATAAAGGATATATAAATCAAATGAGGTGAATAAAGGAATGATGGGAAACAAAGAAAATAAAAGAATAAAATGAGAATGGCATTATTATATCTAGTTAATCATATAAGCTACCATGATAATATTGGGATAAATGAAAGACAACTCTAGGTAGCTAAAATATGAAAACTTTCTAGAATAGTCCAAGGGGAAAATATTATATTCATGGAAACTTCTCTAATTCAATGGGTGGTAAAAACATAATGCATTCTTAGGATTATAAAACATATATTGAGATAAGTATCTACTAGTGGTAACAAAATGAAAGACAATTATCTCATATTTACCTGTAAAAGATAATTAAAATATTGCTTAAACCCCACTAATATTTCACATTCATAGAAATAACACAAAAATATTCTAAAAGAAATACATAATGTGAAATCCCCATTTTATAACAATTTGGTAGTGATTACAAAGATAAATAGTAAATATATAGAAATAGGTGAATCGTATACAAAGATATAACTCATGAAAAAACATTGAATACAAATCTTTCAAAATCTCCTAGTCTTGATCTTTATTGAGTTGAAAACATAGTTTATCTCTTTATAAAAAACTCAACAAAGTATCATTGTCAAAAATTCCCCTATAATGAACCTAACAGTGATATTTATAATGTGATAAGGTGGTTATGGTGCATAACCATATTTTCTACATTTTAAAACATCACACCATTTAAGTTGTGTAAAAATGAGTTGGTGTAATTACACATCATGCAACTATGAAATTACAACATTGTACTACTTAAGTGATACAAAGGTGCATTAGTAAAATTAAAATGTGTGAAAAAGTGAAAAATAAAAATTACACCACTTTCAAAACTAAAAATGCACAACTTGTGAAAAACAAGTTGGTAGATTTACAAGAATCATTACTTCTAGCTTCTCTAACATTTTTCCATTTGGTGTTTGTCTCTAATAAATTTCACACATGTACACGAACCTTTCCTTACACTTGAATGCAATTGGTATACTTGGGAATATGCTTTTCAATTTTAAGGATTTGATAGGTTTGTAAGCATTCCTATCAAAATTCAATAGGTGTGTTTACATAGGCATCAGACTCTGGGAGAAGTGCGGGTAGGGTGAGTAGGATCCACAGGCAGGATTGCACCATGATCAAAATTCATAAGGAATGTGAACAAAAGGGCTTAGTTTCACATTATGATTTAACAAATCTTGAACTTTTCAGACCTAAGTAAGCTTAAAATGGCCATTTCTCATTCCTAAAAATTATTTGATGTACCTACAGATCTGATAAGCTCCATGTCTTTGACTAAAAATATTTTTTGTAATATTACCGTAGATGTGGCCCTATCGGTGGCACAAAAACTATTTGACAAAATTTTTTTTAGAAAATTTACATTTGGATGCTTAGGGTAGAAGGATGCTTGAGTGATCATATAGCTTATTTTTCACCTACCAAGTGGTAAGGCATGGTGATCATCACATGCTATGTGAATACCTGTTGTTTAACTGAAGACCAACAAAATTTTCAAAAAATGACTTTGTAGATTATATCATAGTCATGGTGTAGGCAAGTGGTCTTATTTTCTTGACCAATAATTTTGTCCTCAATAGAAACATTAAGAATTCCATTGATTTTTATTAAAAACAAATGATAACCAAAAATTATGCCATCAAACTTCTTGTGATTCAAGGAAACCCATGCATTTGAATATTGTAAATTACTTGACAAAATGTTTCAAAGAAATTGCACTTGGATTTTCTATCCATCAACCTTTGTCACCTTACACCTATCACTATATTCACTACCCAGAGAAAACATGTAGTTGTAAATGCACACCACCAGAATTTACTCATGTAATATAATCTATTTGTTACATAGTTATATCGATCCACATTATTCATTAGTTTTAGTAACTGATCATTCCAGTAGTGATCCACATAATCAAACCTATCTGACCTAAGATCCAAAATGGGCTGGACAACCCTAGTGTTAGTGAATAGCCCATCACCTTTGTACATCAAATTTGAGTTGTTAGAAGTATTGATTCATTGTCTTTATTCCTAATTAAAGGTATGTGAAGAATTACCATAATACTGCATTCCATCCTTGTGTGAATTATATCCTCCATAGTAGCCTTAATTTTATAATATTCATTCTTCAACTCAATTAAATACGTCTTTTGCCTTTATTTACCATGGTAAACATTTCTTCCTATATTTTGCACTTGTATTTTGTGAATTTTGGAAGATTCCAATTATGTACCCTAGGTTTTGATTTTTTGACTTCATTTCTAAGTTCAATACTTTCCTAAAACTCAAAAAGGAACGTCCAACATGCTCTAGATATAACAATCTTGGTTCAAATATTCCTTTATCATTTATCTACATCCATATATCTAATGAAATCACCATTATCATTCGATACTTTTGGGAAAATACACAAAAACTAGTACACACCTCTTATATATGATAACTAAACCTATTATATTTAACACACAAATTTTAATTAACCCATAATCCATGGTTCCAATAGAGGATATACATTTTTCTACCTATCTACAAATATCATCCAAGTATACAAGGCTTCTATTTTTAGCTACATGAAATATTGACCACATTTCCTACATTTCCCCTTGGAATAATATTTTTTCATTTGTGGTGTTGCTCAAGTCTGATGAGAGATGTTTACAAGCTTCATTAAAATTTATAAGTGGTGTTTGCACCCCTTTCTAGATATAATAGGTGTGTTTTCACAAGGTGAAAATTCTATGAATAGCAAGGAAAAGACTTCGAATAAATTTCTTCTCACTCTAGATTTGAGTAGAAGAAACATTCATTTACTTCACTCTTTTCATATTCTAGAGATACATTGCAAGTTAGTATATAATAATTCTCAACACACTTCTTCATTTTTAGATGATGAGTTATATGATCAAGGACCATCCCTGCAATGATATAAGTGTCTATGTCAAACTGATGTCTCATAAGCATAATTTTCATTATAAATAGTAAATTGATTCCTATGGTTTTTTGATGCAAAGTACCACATTTACAATAATGTCAATTAGTCGATCTGTAAGTGCTTCATAAATATTTATTCTAACTATTATCTTTGCTACCATTTTCAATGTCTCTTTATCTAATCTTTCTTCTATAATATCTGAGGTCTTGAACTTTTTAATAAAATCCAATGTAGCCCTTTATGTGATGTCAACTCCATCAAAAATTACATGAGGGTGCATTATTTAATTTATGTAATGCTTTGATTGTTTCATTAGCTTTTCAATGAAAATAATTGTTGAGATTATGCCATCACTGCTCATATCATCTTGTGCAACAATTTTCTTTAATATCATAATAGTTGTTAGATTTTTAATTTGAATTTCTTTCAAAAAGGTGTTTCTATCTTTAGTAACTTTAATGTCTATAAAGCTTCCAATAAGCCATCATCTAGCATCAATCATCCTTATATGATTCAACATGGACATTATTTCTATTCAAATATAGAAGATGAAGAATACAATAGTGATAGCAATATTTCTACCCTTTTTGACTCTTGAAAGATAACCTAGAGTTCATTTTTTAAAATGATCTTGAAGCCTTTATACTACAAGTTATGTTACTAACTCTACCTTTATTTTAACATGTTTCCCATGATGACAATGATTTTTCAATGAGATAATAGGAAACAACCAATCTAAAATCTTTTCATAAATTAGGCTCCAATAAAGATGTTTACCTTTTTTTTTTGGAAAATAAATTGTTGAGATATTCTCAACATCCCAAACTCTAAGACTTGAAACTCCTAGATTAGGGTTGACCAAAACATTTTCTCCAAATGTACCTTAGCTTTATAATGCTACCCTGAACATCACTCACTAACTCACCATTTGAAACACAAGCCTTGTCCATTGGGCTACGGGGTCAATGTTCATTTTACAAAAAAATTACCATTTTTGTCCTTAAAACACCTTGAATTACCTGTATAAGTGCAATTGGGGGTGTTGTCACAAAATGTCAAATTTCATGACAACAATTGGCTCTAATTGTGGGACCACATTTCCCAAGGGAATACAAGAGAACTCTAGAATCTCAAATGACTAGTGACTTATTGCCATAGATTCCTAAAAAAATATATGTAGTTCACAAACCAACTGATATCTAGTTTACCTATCTCAATCATATGAGAAATGAACATACACTACTAAGTCATATCCTTTACTATGAAGATTTGCATATTTTTAACCTACCAACTAACATCTAATTTGCACATTATGTGAGAAATGAACATGCATTGTTGGGATAGATCGCTTATTCTTGAAAAAAAAATTATTTTCAACTTATTCACTATAAGAGATCCAATATAAACATGTTTATTTTATTGCTTGAGATATGAGCAACTATATAACATTTTTCATAACTACAATAACTATTTTCTAGATAAACTATCAAATGTCTATTTTGAAAACTCACTTTACCAAAATACTTCATGGCCCATTTTTGCATGTCAGCAAGAAACTGAAGAAGCTTTACACTAAATAACTCACATGAGGAACTAATATGTTTGACTGATAGGGACTCATGTAAGTATAGATAATGGATACAAAAATGCATAATAATAATGATCAAATTAAGGAGACTAAGGAACAATAGATAACCTATTATATTTATTGAAAGTAACATATGCACACTAAAACAAAATGGGAAAAAGAAATAAGCTAAAATAGGGAAATCAAAACTATTTACATGAGGCATAAGAAAATAAGAATACTATACAAGACCATTCACTGGTTGGGAGAAGTACCTAATGTTTTGGAATAATATATTTGACTTATGAACTCTAAACACATTTAGTAATGACCAAGCAGGTGGGAAGAGAAACTTACAGTTATCATTCACATAGGGATGATCATGAATGAACATACCATTACTATCTTCATGTCCTCGAATGGAAACATTATGAACTATCTAATATTTTATTATCCTTATTGAGTAGTATTGGGTTTCACCAATGTTTTCATAAATAGATTTGAATGCATCTTCACCAAATATAGGATTTGAATTAGAGGGAGTTGTGTCATATATTTTTTCTTGAACTAGAACCACAATATGATTATTTTGTGGAATGAATGAGGTTTTGATATTCTTTTCTAAATTACTTTCCATGGTATAAATTAATTCATAATTGAATGAGTCATCATCATTTTCATCAATTTATTCTACCTTGAGATTTTCTATTTCCCTTGTAATGAATCTTGATCCCATTAATTTTGTTTTGTATTCACATATTTTTTGATTTAAACCTTCACATGATTGTGGTTTCAAATCTGAATAGGCTTGATTGATTTGGATTCAAATCATGTGGATAACTCTTCTATAAGGGGACATGAAAAGGAAATTCTAGGAGAATATTCACATTTGACCACTGAGTCTTCCATCCCAATATAAGAAGGATCCTTTACTTTGTCAAAAATTGGCTCCATATTATCTTCTCCATTAGAATGTATAACATCACACTCTGCATTATTACTCTTTTTTATTTATGATTTAACCAATTGTTCCTCAAATAGCTCACTTTTTCATAGGAATATGAAATTTGAGCAATCTTGTGAAAAAGGTAAATATTTATTTTCTCTAACAAGGGGGAAGCCAAATTCTTCATCTGTTCTCTGATCAATCTTTATTGCTTGCAACTATTCACCTTCTTCCATAATTATGTAATTGAAACGATCATATGTGATAGGAAGGACTTCCTTTTTTCTCTATTAGAGTTATGACACATTTGATCAAGAATTTGTCTTCAAAATCTCTTTTATAAATGATGATAACTATTGATTATATTAGGTTTTGTTGCTTATTCACTATTTATAATAGCTATAATATGTTTTGAAACTTCCTTCTTCAACATTCCAGGCAAGACCACGTCATTTTCAATCTCGATAGCTTTTTGTTGTGCATCTTCCAAGTCATTTATCTTGTTTCTCATCAAGATGAATTTTATCTCTGAGTGTAGAGAACCAATGAAGAGATAAAGTTAGTTATTGGGACTTGGTTGATCTACTTGAGGAGTGCTATGAATTCTCTCATCTTCTCATAGTCCTAATTTTAGATTTGAAAGAAGTTTGACAATAATACACATATGTCCATAGCTGATTTGAATTTGTATATGAACTTATTCTTTAATGAGTCCCAATTCACAATATACCCATCTTGTAGGTGCTAAAGCCACTCAGTAGTAGGTCTAATGAGATTTTCAATAAAAATCTTGATAGCAACATCTTTACGCATAACTCCCAAGATACTACAAGATGATATTAAGGCTATGATATGTTTATCTATATCTTGACCATTTTCTCCATAAAACCCCATAAATTTATTCCTTGATCTTGATGGTAAATCATTATATTAGGCCAAATCCAACAACCCAAAACACTTTCCCCATGGGAGACATGGAACATTGGGGTTGTGGTGAACCAATACCATTTTCTCAATTATAAAGATGTAGGCACTGGTTAATTTTTCTTAACATAGTATCAAACCTCCATTCCAAGTGATGTTCTTTGAAATGTTTAAAAATCACGTGCCCAAAGCCACTCAATCCCCAACAAAGTTTCCAAAAATCATCAGCTCAAAAATTTGTTAGGGGGACAAATTGGTGACTTTGAGATAAAAGTGTGGGAATTAAGTCATTACATCAGTCAAAAATGTAGGGATAAATACCCTCTCTTATTAGTATATATACCTTTATTTACATCCAAAAAGGTAAAAGTAGGGGAAAATCTATTTGTAGTTTTTTACAACAAAAATGCTTTTTGTGGGGGTTTAATACTTTTAAATGGAAAGTACATAAAGGATATAGAAATTAAATGAGGTGAATAAATCAAATGATGGGAAATAGAAAAAATAAAGGAATAAAAGGATAATGGGATTATTATATCCAATTAAACACAAAATCTACCATAATAAACCTAGGGAAAATGAAATACAACTCTAGGTAGCTAAAATATGAAAACTTACCATAATAGTCCAAGGGGAAAACATTGTATTAATGAAAACCTATATGATTCAATTGGTGTAAAGAAATAATGCACTCTTGTGAGTAAAAACCATATATTGATATAATTATCTACTACTGATAATAGAATGAAAGACAACTATTTAATATATACCCATAAAAGACAATTAAAATATTGCTTAAACCCCACAGAGATTTCATATTCATAAAAATAACACAAAAAGATTTTAAAATAAATACTTAATGTGAAATTCCCATTTTCTAACAATTTGGTAATGATTACAAATATAAATTTAAAGTAAAGATATAAAAACAAGTGAATCATATACAATGATACAACTCATGAAGAAACATCGAATAAAATCAAGTGAAAAAAATGTTTGATAAAGTGACTATAACCCACACCTATCGTGAAGCCAACGGAGTTGCAGATTGGTTAGTAAACTGCGCAGTCCGGACAGGTCAAAAAATGAGGTGGCAGGAAACATTAGAAAAGAAGGTGGAACTAAAGGCGCTCATTCTTCATGATACAACTCATGCAAAGGAGGGAACAATTAGATTGTTATAGTAACATAATGAGTTGGAGAAGTGGTTCCGTGGGGAAAGGTCTTCAATCATTAAAGAGGAAGGCTCTTGAAAGTGGAAGGCTCTCGAGGATCCTGAACGTGCCCAAACATAGCCGACTCTCAAATCAAACTGGCAGCAGGTGGGATCATTGTAAAGTTCATAGCGACTAGGTTTCCAAGGAAATGAGTATGGCTCGCGAAAGGAAGGGAGAACCAAGGAAGCAGGAGCCCAAAAATTGTGATAAATGGAGAGAGAAACAAGATGTCTGGAGAATCCTGTAGAAAGGAAAAGTCGTGAACTATATGGAAAAGCTCCATGGGTCAAAACCACATATCACTACGGCCTTTTTCAAAAATTGGATTGATGAAAGGGTCACATTGCATGGTATAATAGTGAACCTTACAGAGGATTTTATAGTAGAGGTTACAGGGTTGCCTACGGATGGACTTTAATTCTCCAGGCAGACAAGCATTTCGAATGAGGCCTTTTGTAAGTTCCCCAAGATGGATGTGGAAGAGCAGAAGCTGGTCAAGAATGGAGATTTCTATGAATTGGAATAGATTAAGGGCATATGGATGGATGTCTTATGCTGTATAAGGGAGTATTTCATCCTGGACGGAAGGAGCAAGAGAGTGCATAAATTCCACTTTGTCTTCCTTAATCATTTCAGGCACAAGGTAAGACTGTCTTTTCCCTTTTACTTGCGCTATTCTTTGGTCCAAAGTTTATTTGCTCATAGGAAGAAGGAAACGCATCCTATCCTGCATAAAGGCCTAATTCTATTAATCGAAGGCTATTGCAAGAATAAAGCTATGGTTAAGAACCCTAACCAGGAGAAAAATTAGGAGTCTGGGAGCAGAAAGAGTGAAATCGTAAAAGGGAAAGACAAAATCAAGTTCCCTAGTGCCAATAATCAAAATGTAGAAGAAGATACATAGCGGGAGAGAATTGATAAACCCAGGGAGGAAAATTTGGTGGAAGAAGAAGGAACTGAAAGCTGGAATACAAATTCAAATGAGGACGAAGAATGTCAAGAGAAGAATGAGAAAAAAGGAGTCAGCAAAGAGGAGGATCTAAAAATAGTAAAGAAGAAACTGAGGAAAATCAGAAAATGTCAGAGGAAGATATTGTCTAGGATGGCCCGGTTGAGGACCCTGTTTCAAGAAATGAAAAGGAAAATACAATTCAGGATGACAATCAAGAAATGGACATGGAAATTCAAATTCAAAACAAAGAACAGTATCAAAGGGGCCGAGAGGATCACTTTGAAGAAGGTGGGAACAGTCCCAATAAGAATTCTGAGGAATGGAGAGAGAAGGGGCAGAACGATGGTATGCACACACCTATGAGTTGGGTTAATTGCAAAGCAGAGGCTTCTCTCCAATTTGATTCTTGGATGTGTAAGGAGATTAAGGATCTAAAAGGAAAGTGGAAATTATGGAAGATAACCATAAAGCTGCATGGAACAAAATTAACATCATGGAAATATAGATAAGAGATATCCCCGTCAAGCTCAAAGATTACGAGAATAACCTTCGGGAACTCATTAAGGAAAACAGAACGAAAATGGAGGAAGTAACGTCCAATATTTGTGCTGCAGCTATCAATATTGGAAAAAGAGTAAATGAGGAGACCAAATCCTTGGAGGGGTCTAGCAAAAGGACGAGACAAAGCTCTAGAAAGAAGGCTACACAAGAGGGAGCCAAGTTGGCGGAAACTACTACTCAGGACACTATTGTTGTGAAAGGTAAAGAAATAGTGAAAATGATTTTGGAACTGGAAGAATAGTCTGGTTCTTCTTGTTGGTTATGTTTACTGGTCCTGTTCTCTGGTTTCTTTTTGTAATCTTTTGTCTATGGTGCAGCCAGATCTTTGTTAAATCTGGGTTTTGATTGGAGGTCTCTTTGGTGGTTTCAGGTCCATATAAACTTGTTTTTGTTACTTCTCTGTAGTAGTTTTTAGGTTCTGCCTGTGGTCATTGAGGCTTTATCTTTCTTTCTTTATACTTGGGTTTCAGGGTCCCATCAAAACCTGATTTTACCTTAATCTAAAACATCGAATAAAATCTTGCAAAATCTCCTAGTCTTAATCTTTATTGAGTTGAAAACAAAGTTTAGCTCTTCAAAAAAAAATCTATAGAGTCTCACCACTAAAAAGTCACCCATAATGAACCTAACACTCATTTTTTTAATGTGATAATGTGGTTATGGTGTGTAACCACCTTTTATACATTTTAGAAGGTGTAAAATTACATTAAGAAAATCACACCATTTAAGTAGTGTAAAAAATATTTGGTGTAACTACACCACGTGCAAATGTGAATTAAAACATTTCACCACTTAAGTGATATAAAAGTGTGATGGTATAATTTCACTGCATGCAAAAGTGTAAAAGAGCAAAATTGTACCACTTACAAAACTAAATATGCATAAATTGTGAAAAGTAAGCTATCAAATTAAAAGACTCATTGCTTCTAGCTTCTCTAATATTTTGCCATCTGGTGTCTATCTCTAATAAATTTCACACCTATACACAAACCTTTCCTTCCAATTGTATGCAGTTGGCAAACTTGGTAATATGTTTTTCACTTTATAGGATTTGATAGGTGTGAAATCATACCTATCATAATTCGATAAGTGTGTTTTCATAGGCATAAAAATATAGAATAAGTGTGGGTAGGGTGATTAGGATGCATAATTGGGACTACACCATGACCATAATTTAGAATGAGTGTGAATAAAATGTCTTGGGTTTTGCATTATTATTGAACAACTCTTAAGCTCTACAGACCTAAGTAATCTTCCACTGGCCATTTTTCACTATTGAAAATTTTTGATATCTCTATAGATCTTATAAGTTCCACATCTTCATCTAAAAAACATTTTTGAAATCTCTCCTACACTTTGAATTTTCATGAATTAAATTTGTGATATTTTCATGGATGTGTACTTGTAGGTGGCATGTAAACTATTCGACAAAATTTCTCTTAGAAAATTTGCATTTGTATGAACAAGGTATAAAGATGCTTGAGGTAGTGACTGAGTTGATTTTGTACCTACCAAGAGGCCAAGGCATGGTAATCATCACATGATATGCAAACACATGTTGATTAACTAAAGACCCATAAAATGTTTGACAAAATGACTTTGTGGATTATAACATAGTCATGGTGTAAGAAAGTGGTCTTATTTTCTTGACCAATAATTTTATACTCAATAGAAACATTAAAAATGCCATTGGATTCTATTCAAAACAAATGGTAACCAAAAATTGTGCCATTAGACCTCTCATGCTTGAAGGAAACTTATGAATTTGAAGATTATAAACTGCTTGACAAAATGTTTCAAATAAATTGCACTTGGATTTGCTAGCCATCAACCTTTATCACCTATCACTATATTCACTAACTAGAGAAAACATGTGGTTGCAAATGCACACCACCAAAATTTACATGTACAACATAATATATTCATTACATAGTTATATTGATCTACATAATTCACTAAATTTAGCAACTAATCATTCTATTGGTGATCCATAGAATTAAACCTATCTGACCTGAGATCCAAAATGGGTTGGATAAACTTAGTGTCAATGAATATCCCATCAACTTTGTACATTGAATTTGAGTTGCTTAGAAGTATTAATTCATTGTCTTGATTCATATTAAAGGTTTGTGAAGGATTACCATAATATTGCATTTCATCCTTGTGTGAAATATATCCTCCAAAGTATCCTTGATTTTATAAAATCCATTCTACAACTCAATTAAATACATCTTTTGCCTTTATTTACCCTGGTAAACATTTATCCCTATATTTTGTGAATTTTCAAAGATTCTAATTGTATAACCTAGGTAAAGTACTTACTCCTCTAATTTTTTAATGTAAAGACCACATTTATAATAATGTTAATTAGTTGATCTTAAATTACTTAATAAAGCTTTGTCCCAACTATTATCTTTTTTACCATTTTCAACTTTTCTTTATCTAGTGTTTCTTTTATAATAACTAAGGTCTTGAACTTTTCAAGAAAATCCAATGTAGCATTTTTTACGATGTCAGCTCCATCAATAAGTAAATGAGAGTGCATTCATTTATTTATATAATGCTTTGATTATTTCATTTGCTTACCAATGAAAAGACCCATTGATATTGTTCCATCACTGCTCATATCATCTTATGAGATAGTTGTCCTTGTTGTCATAATAGCTATTGGATTTTGAATTTACATTTCTTTCAAAAGGGTGTTTCTATCTTTAGTAAGTTTAATGTCTCTAGAGATTCCAATAAGCCTTCATCCAGCATCAAGCATCCTTATATTATTCATTATGAACAATCTTTCTAATCAAATGTAGAAGATGAAGAATAAAAGAGTGATAACAATATTTCTACCCTTTTTAACTCTTGAAAGTTTACCTAGAACCCATTTGCAAAAATGCTCTTGAAGCCTTTATATTTCAAGTTATGCTCATGACACTATCTTTATTTTAGCATAATTCCCATGAAGATAATGATTTTACAATGACATAACAAAAAATAACCAATCTTAAATGTTTTCATATCTTAGGCTCCAATAAAGATGTTCATCTTCTTTTTGTTGAAAAGAAATTGTTGAGATAGTCTGAACATGCCCAACTCTAAGACTTGAAACTCTTAAGTTAGGACTGACCAAAATATTTTCTCCAAATGCATGTTAGCTTTACAATGCTACCTTAAAAATCACTCACTATATCACCATTTTTGACACAATCCTTCTCTATTAGGCTACAAGGTTAATGTTCATTTTGTAAAAAAATTATCATCTATGTCCTTAAAACACCTCTAATTACTTGTACATGTGAAATTGGGGGTGTTATCACTAAATGTCAAATTTCATGACAACAATACAACTATATCTTTTCACGATTGTAATCTTAAACATTTATAGTTTAAGGAGCATATACTCTTGCGATAGGTCTGCATTCTAACATTTGTATAATTATTTGACTCATTTCTTCCACTATTTCCTTTAACTTATTAGCTTTTTCATCCATGTCTTTCAACTTCTCCTATGTTTCTTTCAATTCATGTCTCATATCATCTATTTCCCCTTTCATATTGTTGTACTAACTATATTATTGTATTGACAAAAATTGGATATTAACATCATCTTTGTAAGTAATGTATCCTTACTAGGACCATTTGTTTGAGTGGCTACAGATAATTTAGATGCTAATGATTGGAAACCAAACTCTAAAAATGATCTAAAAATCATATATCTATAAGTTCGTATGCTAATATCTTCCATATTGAAGCTATGTACCTTTGTGCCTATAACAAGTATGATGTCAAGTTGTGTTGTTGTAAGAGATGGCTCTATTGCAAATGATGAAGTTATTGCAAGTGGTTCATCTATTGTAGGAGGTATATTAGTCATAGCATTTTCTATTATTACAAGTGGTGTATTGGCCATAGTAATTTCTGATTCTATATTTGAAAAACTAGCCATATCAATCTATGTTATTGCATGTGTCTAATGGTGTCTAGTTTCTTCCTTAGCCACTCTTGCCAATGCATCTAACCCACCTACTTAATCTTCTAGTTCCTTGAGTCTTACCCTAAGATATTTAATCTCTCTTCTTTCATCCATTAATTCATCATTATCCATTTCTTATTTTTATAATTGGATAGGGGATGGTAGATGTTATTTTATAACTATACTATCTTCAAAATTTGATTCTTCCTCTATTGCATGTTCTACTTCTTTAGGTGTTTTTTTCTTAATATTCAATTTCTCTGGAAGCATTAGACCCTGACCTCATTGAAGTGGTTTATTCCTCTTCATTTTTATTGGAATGGGTTTCCATTTCTTAATATCCTTGTACTTTAGTTGACCCTCCACTTTCAATATGAATGATTATGGGGTTTGTTGAGGGTATTTTCCTTGATATTCTGCACCTAATACTTTAGGTCCTTTTTTGGGTAGCCCCTCTATTGTTTTTGGTTTGGAGTATGAAGGGATATCCTCTACCCTACTCTCTAGAACTAGTTCTTCCATATTTTCTTGAGATTCAAATGATGAAGGGGGTAATATCATTGTCTTCTTTTAATAGGCATTCATTAGGAACATTTTCTAATTACAAAATTGGGGATACCTTTCTCATTATCAAAAAATACTTCCAATATATATTAGGTCTATGATCTCTTAAACATTTTTGGATAATAAATTGAATTAAAAAAATTATGATATAAATATTTGGACCTCCCCTTCTAGTATTTAGTTGCTATTTTTCTCAAGATGTTGAGCAAACAATTTGGAACATTTACCAATATATTGTGCCTTAAATGATTCAAGGGTTTGAAATGGATAATATATAATAAATACATCATACCTTCATAAATAAGGTAAAAATTGATGAAGGTAGCCACTTCAACCCATAACATATGTAATGAGTGCCTATTTGTACCTTGATAAATGAAGGTTAATCACTTTCCTACTATGGAAAACTCATTTTTTATTGTTACAAGGTCTTATATTTCTAACCACCTTTCTCCTATCACTATTATACTAGTAAATTTAGCCAATAATTATTCAATAAGAATAATGTGTAGGCCTATTACCATTGCTACATAATTGATCATAGTTTCTAAAAAATCCATGGCTATTTGATCATTATATCCTTCCAATTTTTTTAAATAACTAATCCACCTTGCATTGAAAAAAATGCATACTGTATCCAATATTCTCATCAATACCATGTGGTTTGAGGGATCCTTTATCACTATGACACCACCCATTTTTTATTATCCACCTTCACCTGCAACCAAGAATGGCTCTATAGTATATTGTAGGTTATAATACTTAATGTAAATGGGAAATTCTTAAAAATGTGGAAGGGATTGGTAATCATTTTAGGATTGGTAGCACTTTTGGCATTAATTACCTCATCACATTCTACCTACACCCCTCCAACTTAATGTTGGTTTTCACCTTGATAAAATGTCCCTCCCTAAAACATTAATAGAAAGTAAATATCCATCACCCTAACCATGATGTCACTTTTCCCCAAGTGCCTCAAAAGGATTAGAAGTAATTTATGGGGATTATCATGAAATGGATGGGATTAATGTGAAAAATGTATGATTAAATGGATATAGTTGGGGTAAAAAGGTAATTGGTTTCTTGTTTCACAAAAATAAAGTATTATTAATACATGATTGGTTTGTTACAAGTATAGTGTAGTGGATAGGATTTAGGTAATAGCACCACAAAACATAATAGAATAATATTTAATGTCATTGTTAAATATGAGTAATTTAGAAAGAAAATAATAATTTTACTATTATTATAAATTAGTTTTACCAATCATAATTGATCATGGTAATTGATTCCTCATTGATGGTATTTGTATTTAGTGAAGAGGCATGTGAGATGTGAAGGATGTTGGAAGGAGAGATAAAGGATCACAATTATCCTATAGTAAGTATTATGACTGATTGAAGAGCAATGTAGAATTGCATAGAGTAAGTAGCTACAAGTAACCATCTGAAATGAAAGTAGTGAAAATTGGTTGATGTGTTGGGAAGAGGTTTGTTGGAAGAGCAACCTTAGGATTCAAAAGATGATGATGCTTGTTATGTGTAATTGGGATGAAGATAAATATAAAACATATTATAGATTGGAGATTATCTAAATTCTTATCTTTATCCATCTTGATGACCCTTTTTGAGTTTCCTAAAGGTTAATAGGCTAGGTAGTTAGATGGTTTTGTAAATGGTAGATTATTCTAGGTGTCTTAGGTTGTAATGGGAATCTACAACAATCCTTATTTGATCACATACAATAAATAATATTCAACTATATGTTATCTATAGACCACGTGTAGAAACTCCAATGTAATGGTTTATTGAATGTAAAAACTATGAGGAAATTATATTTACCTGTAGAAAATATGAGGTTATATACTACCTACAGCAACTACAGTCAACCTATATGAGACTTATGTTAATCAAGAAGGAAAGCAACAAAAATTGTTGCTTCATTTTTTTATTTTTTTTAACCTTTTACTCCTGAGTGGCCAACAAGCTAGTTTTCCATTTAGACCAATTTTATGCAATTTTGGCTAGCCAACAAGTTAGTATTCTAAAAAAAAATTGCCATATGTGGTGTTTTTACCCCAGAGAGTTGGGGTTAAAGTATTTTGTCCAAAATTAAACAAAATATTTTGGCTAATCATCAATTTGGCCATAGAGTTCATCTAATATGTGGTTGAGATATATGTCCATGCAAGGTCTTTCCTCCATTATGATCTTATGAAATAATTATTTCTTGGAAAGATGTTTCTTATACAACTAGAGATAGTGACCATTAACCATCAAGCATAATCTAAGTAGATTAATTATGCATAACTTGACTATTTTATTGTTAAACAACATTTATATCTCATAAGGGCCTAACCATCCAGTCTAAATTTTATCTATGGTTTTTGTATTTAGAATCATAGAGTAATGCCCAATCACCTGGCTGAAACTTGTGTTTTGATGAACTTATCATACCATTTTATACTTTGTTGTTAGATTTATTTTATATGTTTTATAGTTTCTCTTATAATATCATCAATGTAATTAAGTTTCATAATCATTTCTCTTTGTGCTTCAGACAAATCCAATCTAACTTCCAAGGTAGTCTATAGAGTTTTAAGTTAAAACTCGATGGGAAGAAAAACTTCCTTACCACAGACCAAATCATAGGGTGTGAATCTTGTGATTTTATTATATGTGGTATTGTAATCCCATACAGCCTATGGAAGATGTTCTACATAATAACAATGGTGTATATATAGTATTTTGGTAAGGATGTTCTCCAACTCCCTATTGGTGACTTCAACTTGGTATTTAGATTGTGAATGATACACAGTAGAATTATTATGTTTGAATTCATATTTTCTATTCATATTTTCATTTACGGGTTAAAATTAGATCAAACATGAAATTTGGACCTTGATCAAAGATTAACTCTCTTAGAACTCCATATCTTTTTAATATCTCCTCATAAATCAATTTTTATACCTTTGCATCACATGTGTGAGTGAAATATCTAACCTATACCCATTTGATGAGGTAGTCATTACATACTAAAATTTAATCATTTCCTTGAGACAGTGAATCTATGGGATAATTAAATCTATTCCCCATTTTTCAAAGGGCTCCAAAACTAATTGTGGCTAAAATGGCATCTCATCCAAACATGTGGGTTTCCCCATATGCTAGCATATGTCACATTGGTGAGTATATGCAATAACATCTCTATATAGAGTGGGAAAATTATAAAAGGTGGTAAATATGTTTTAGTTGTCCTCTTTACTAAAAAAATTTCCCCATAAAGTTCATCATGACATGTTCTGAGTATATCAAACACTTGATCTTCTCATACACACTTGTGCATGATTAAATTAGGCACAGTGCAAAATATATACCTAGAGATCCATGAATGTGAAATGATCTTGTCCACCAAGTTGAATTTTTCATTTGTTAAAAAGTGTGGATGAGTCTTACCTAAATCCAAATACTTATCAATATCTACAAACTAGGGATTATTAACAAAAAAATCAAGTATAGGTTCATCAAGAAATGATTCTTCTACTAGTGGACTATTTTCATCAAATTTTAATCTAGATAGAAAATCTAAAACTATGTTATCTTTACCAAGCCTATCTACAATTGTGATATAAATTAATTATAATAATAAAAACCATATGTTTATCCTTCTAATTACTATTGGTTTGTTCATTAAATACTTAATATCAATATGATCAGTATGAATAAAATAGGATAACTAGTAATGTAGTGCCAGGATTTGTTAATATTATACACTATTGTAAGTAATAATTTCTCCATGATTGTGGAGTTTAGTTATACTACTTATACATTCTTGTTGATGAAATATATAGCATAGTTGAGTGAACCATCATTTTCCTAAGGACTGACCCAAGTGGTGTCTCAGATGAATAATATGAATGTCGAAGGGTAGCTTCCAATCTATACCTCTCAACATGAGTATTGTCAAGAGTAAGTCTTTAAGACTTTAAAAATCTTCCTACAATGTATCAATAAATATAAAATTGGCATAATTTCCTAGTAAAATAAATAATGAATCTACTATCTTGATAAAAAAATTGATGAATATATGGTAATATCCAGTATGTCCTAAAAAAATTCTCACATCTCATTGCTTTTGTGGTGTAGGCAAGTTATTTATCACTTATATTTTAGCAATATCTACCTTGATTCTTGAATTGGAGATATGGTGTCCTAGTATAATATCATTTTGCATTAGCATGTTCCACTTCTCATGACTTAATGATAGGATATTATTTTTATAGTATTGGAAAAATTTCTCCAAGTTGGTGATGGCTTCATTATAAGTGTTCCTATCAATTATGAAGTCATCCATATATATTTTCACATAGTCACGAGATGAATTAGCAAAAATGCTCAAGGTAGGCCTTTGAAAGGTGTAAATATCAATGAATATCCCTAATGTGAGGACTGAGTAGGCATAAGTTCCTCAAGGTCATGTAAACATTTTTTTATCTTGGTATTCTATGGAAATTCTAATCTGGTTGTATCCACTAAAACCATCAAAGAAAGAGAAGTATTTATTCTTATAGAGGGTGTTAAGAACTTGGTCAATGAGTGGGAGGGGAAATAATTCTTTCTTATGGAATTTTTTAAATCTTTATATTCCACACATATCCATCATATATCATTCTTCTTCTAGACAATGACAAGTGGAGATACCCACTTGCTATTTGAGTTGGGGTAGATAAAGTCTACATCTATGAGATTTTGTAATTCAGCTTTTATAATTTCTCAAACAGTAGGGTTTACTCTTAATTGTGGTTGCCTAATGGGTTTACATTCTTATTTAATGTATATGGTGAGTGCATAATTATAAATGTATTCCTCACATATCATGGTAATCCCATGTAAACATTATTTTATGTTTTTGTATCATCGTGACTAGTTGGATTTCTTCTTTTGGATCTAATTTATCATTGTTATTGAGGGATCTTCATGGTAGTATGTCCACTTATTTGGGTAGGGTTTTCATAGACTCAATGTTACCTAGAAGAGTAAAAATTTTGGAATGGTGTGGTAAGAGTTGATGGAGAGTTCCAATATCCTCCCTTTGGTCTAAGAATTTTTTTGTTAAGAAGATATTACTAAGGGGACAATGAGTGCATTCTAGGAGATTTTTTTCATCTTGGTCAGCTATGAAAATATTTTACATGATTTTATAAGTGATTGTGTCTTCCTCTTGTGTTTTTAAGAAAGGTTTGCATTTAGTGGTAAGTAGGGTTTGTAAGGTAACTTGGCCATCGCCCTCAACTTCTACCCATGGATATTGTTCTACCTTGGATGAAGGTTGAGTTGGTGGATATAAAACTAGTTTCTTCATGGTGTTTCCATTGGAGATGACCATGTTCCCTAACCTAAATCCAATGAATGCATTAGTTGTAGTTTGCCAAGGTCTGTCTAAGATTAGAGGATATCCTTTTAAGCTAGATTTTAGTTGTAATATCATGAAGTTGGCCAAGTAATCCCATGAGTATACTGTGATAACAAGATCTTCAATTATCCCTTCACGTTTTATAGTAGATATGTCTGACATTTGTAGAATAGTGGAGGTTTCATAAAGTCATGTAAGTCTAAGTTTCCTCAATTTCCTTGCTCATGACATTAATGACTTCCCCTAATTTGTTCATGTTATTTTTTATAAGGGTAGCATTTATGTAAATATCAACAACCAGGTTACTTGGTCAAAGTATTTGGTTGGAATAATGTTCCCCAACATAAGGTCTGTAAGTTATCCAATGATGTGGATAATATTAGGATCTTTTATCCTCTTACCAAGTTTTTTAAGGCATAGAACTTAGACAAATTTAGTGTATATGGGAACATCCTTAATTTCTTGAAATATTGTAATTTTAACAAACATTCTTTAGTTGGCCAACAAGATCAAATTATAGTTTCATCTTACTTTTGCATTTAAGTCTTCCCTAAAAAGGATAATTATTTAATATTGCTTGTTCATTGGATGTACTTGGTTAAGGATTGGGATTGTTATTTAATTAGTGTGGGTTAGGTGTTTTGTTTGGAACCTCTTCAAGAGATTTTTTACTATGGGTGGAGTGACATTTGGGAGAATATTTCCTAAATGAACTTGAACATGTAAACTTATACCAAATAAGTGGGGTAGGTTATCATGTAATTATTGTATGTCAGTTGTATTGACTTATTGTTGGGATTGGGTGCAATTTGGCTGGCAGTTATGGAGCTCTATGTGTAGGTGAATTCCTTGGCATTAATTTAGATTGTTGTTACATGTGAGGTTGTGGGAGTTGTTGAAAGGTAGTATTTTAATTAGTCAAACATTGATTCCCTTACCATGGTTGTTTCCATTGGTTATAAGGTAGAACCCACTAATAATTCTAAATTTTTCATTGCCATGATCAATTTTGGAATTGTTATTAGTTGGTTTGAGGTTGAAATTTTTGCCATTTTGGTTTTGGAGTTGTGGTTGGGGTAATCGATTCTAATGAGTAGACTCATGCCAATTAGGAGGAGTAGAAAATTAGGAATTGAAATTAAAAAATTGATGGCATTCTTATATTTTTTGGTCTTTGTGATCATGGCTTCCATTGAGCTACATAAAAAATATCTATCCATCTCCTTCAATTGCATGAAGCTCCATTATTTTTGGGTTCTCCTATGTTATGCTTTCCACTTTCATCCAAACAACATGGAATTTATAGTATGTCTTATTTTTTATAAATATGTACAATATATAGTTAATGCCTACTTTGTATCTTATTATTTCCTTTATATGTGTAGCATGTCCAATTGTGTATACAAGTGGTTGATGATATTTTGTTTCATATCATGTAGTAAATTACTTACCTCCATCTGTGAAAGTTCATTTATAGATTTTAGAAGGTAGCATTTTATTTTTGTAGTTCTTATTCATCATAGACCTTGATTAGTTTATAAATAAGAGATTGAACTCCTCAAATGACATCCATCATACATCTCTGATACTCATCATATTTAATGCGTTGAGACATTCTTCCTTGATTCCCTTCAAGATTACCAATTTGATGGATTCTTAGACTTATGCAGCTTGTTTGTATTTTTTCAAGCTAAATATAAATCTCTTCAGGTAATCTTCTAATGATTTTCCTTCATTTTGTGACATCTAAAACATGTATTTTATCATGTAGTCCCTTTGCAATAATCTCAGTACTTTTAGAGTAAATTTTCCTTTGATCTCTTTCCAAGTGAAGATTATATCTCTCCCTAACCCCATAAACCATTTAGGGTTGCATACATTATTAATTTTAACCTCTACAAATTCAAGGGGTGTCATATTACTAGTCTACAACACACATAGTTCAACACATACTTATTTTTACCTCATGGATCTTAGTTTCATTCC
Organism: Torreya grandis; assembly: GCA_037957365.1. NCBI lineage: Eukaryota > Viridiplantae > Streptophyta > Pinopsida > Cupressales > Taxaceae > Torreya > Torreya grandis. Next base: position 639,709 of record JARHVA010003214.1, read on the forward strand.
ACTTCTTACACCATTCAACTATCACGAATAGAAATTCAAAGTTTAAATCCTCTTGAAGAGTAAAGGCTTACATTAAATCATGATGGGTATATAAGTATAATTGACACCTAACTCAAAGAAGATAAAATGGTATAATCAAAGAGACAAACCTATGGTTTATTGTGTTTGTCTATATCTTCCAACTTGCTTTTTCATATCGAATCTACTACAACTCCAAATCAAGTGTGGACCTTATTGGATAAACTCTTTGGAAATCATGATGAAATGAGGGGTCATGAGTTGGATAATAAACTCATCAGTTTGAGCCCAAGTGACTTTGATATGATATAAGACCTCTTCACAAAGTTCAAATCACATAGGTTACAGTTGAAACTATGTGGCATTGATAAAAAATATGATCAATTAATTCATTCCATCCTTACCAAATTGAGATCTGACTATTATGTATTCATTTATACCTTCCATATCATGAAGCATGCCCTTAGATGTGCATGGACAATGTCATCTTTAGATGAATTTACAACTGAATTGATTCAGGATCAATACAAGCTCATTCAAATGGGTACACTAAAGTACTCCAAATATCATGCCTTATTTGTGAGCTATGACAAATAAAAGGCTTTTAATAATAAGGAGAATAAAAATAACAAGGACCTAGAGCAATGAAAAGGTCATAAATCTAAAGGTAAGCTAAAAACATCAAAATATTCCTCTTATTTTGATGGGAAACCCAACAAAGAGAAACTCACATGTGGCTATTACAATAAATCTAGGAATGATGAGTCTAAATACATGAATAAATAGATTGAACAACTAACAAAAATGTGCAAAAATTAAAATATTAGTGTCACTGATTCTTCCACTCAGAGTTCATCAACACAGGGGTATTTAAGGCCAAAGATAGTAAGAAGGGAAATAATAAGGCCAAATCACTTATTACAATTACATCCCAACCTTCTACATGGGTTATTGATTATGGTGCCTCACACCACATGGCTTCATCATAGGATATGTTTCAATCCTTGGAGCCTTGTTCTATGCCTTCCCTCTTGGGTGATGATACTTCTACAAAATTTAGTGGGAGTGGGTCTATTGAATGATGGGGCATTTCATGATAACCTATGTGTTCACTCTTTATCCACCAATCTCCTATCTATTTACTAGATCACTCACAATGGTTTAGGTGAGAGATTTGAGTTCACACCCAATTTTTTGGTTATTAAGGAAGCTAATATTGACTCTATTGTTACATTTTGGAAAGTGGATCACCAATTCAGGTTGTATACTTTATCTCATTTTGATCCTAAGAAATTTGGCCATCTCATTCATATGAAGTGATTAAATCATGGCATGAGTGATTTAGCCATCTCAAATATCACTACCTCAAGCAACTTAGTCATTAAGACATGGTTTTAGGGTTACCATGAGTTAATTTTTTTGATGTATTTTTCCAAGGTTGCATTCTTGGTAAGCATCTAGAGGAGAAGTATGATAAGGGAAAATCATAGAGAGCTATACAGATATTGAAGATTATCCACAGTGACATTTTTAGTCCATTTCCAAAACCTTCATTCAACAAGACTAAATACATGCTTACTTTCATCGATGACTATTCTAGGTATACTTGAGTGTACTTTCTTAAGCAAAAATTTGAAATCTTTAATCATTTTTAGGACTTCAAGGCACTTGTAGATAAATAGTTAGGTAAATCCATCAAGATTTTTTGCATTGATAATCATGGTGAGTATGTAAGTAACCATTTTGATCAATTTTGTACATCGGATGGGATTGAACTGTAGCATAAAGTTCCATATAGTCTTTAATAGAATGGTGTTACAAAGCACAAGAACAAGTCCTTGAGGGAAATGGCCAATTTTATGGTACACTCAAAGTCTCTTACACCTCGGTATTAGGTCGAGGCCATCAACTATGCTTGTTACATCTAAAACTAAGTTATTCATAAAGTATTGAATGGATTCACTCCTTTTGATTCTTGGAGTGGTTAGAAACCCACATTTGAGCACTTTTGAGTGTTTGGTTCACATGTGATGGCTCTCATTCTGAATAATAAATTGTAAGGCACTAGAACCTTAGAGTCAATCTTGCATCTTTATTAGATATCCTAAGGGTGTTAAGGGATATAGGCTTCTCTACCCCACTATTCATGAGTTATTCATTGAGAGGAGTATTCATTTTTTAGAGTGTCCTTTGGACTCCACACTTGATACCTCTCCCACTTGCTTAGATGCAATGGCATTTGATGATTGTTCTAATGATTCAAATATGCCTAAGTAGCTTCCTGATGATCCAGATTCTTTTTCTAGTTATGATTATGAGAGTAGTGATGAGGATTCCCTTAGAGAATGAGGAATCTCTTCCTAACTCTTTGATAATTGGTCCTCTTTGGGCTAGATAGACACTCCAAAGTGTTGGTCAATAGGTTGGAGATCCATCAGACAACAAGCACACATGTTCACAATTATAGGATGCCCCACATGCTTTCATTGCATCTGCTTCATATCTATAACTATTTTACAAGGCACTAGGCACTCTTGAGTGTGATAGTGTTATGGAATAAGAGTATAGTTCCTTTCAGAGGAACAACACATGGGATTTAGTCCCACTTCCTAAGGGAAGAAAACTTATTCAATGTAGGTAGATCTACCAAACAAAGTTTATAGCAGATAGGTCCATAGACAAGTTCAAAGCATGTTTGGTAGTAAAGGGTTTTTCTTAGCTGCATTACCTTTAATACACCAATAAGTTCACTCTAGTTTCCAAAATAAACTCAAACTAACTCACTCTCAACATTATCGTATCACATCACTGGAATGTTCATCAAATGGATGTGAAGAGTGCCTTTCTTCATGGTGACCTCAAAGAAGAAATATAAATGGATCAACCAAAAGGATTTGTATAAGATTATTCCTTAGTTTGAAAACTTTGAAAATCTATATATGGCTTCAAACCAGCACCTTGAGGTTGGTATGCCAAGATGGACTCATTTCTTCTTTTGGTTCGATTCACCTGATTCCATTCAGATCTAAATGTCTTCATTTAATGGAAAGATAATTCATTTTTTATTTTGATTCTCTATGTGGATGACCTATTGATCATAGGGATTTCTCCATCCACCATCACAATAGTGAAAACTGCTTTGTCTAATAATTTCTCAATGACTAACTTGGGCTTATTTCATTACTTCTTTGGGATTGAAATTTCTCATTTTGACTCTAAGATCACTATTGCACAATCTAAGTATGCTCTTGATTTACTTGCATAATTTAGCATGTCTAATTGTAAGCTAGATCCAACTCTTTTTCTATATGGTGTGAAGCTTGAGGCTAATTATCCATCTCCTTTGGTTAATGTTATCTCATATCAACAACTTATTGGTAGTCTCATCTACCTTACACACATTAGACCTGACATTTCATATGCAATGGGCATGGTCTCAAGATTTATGTAAGAACCACATGAGCTACATTGTAAAGTAGATAAGTGGATTCTCCACTACATTCAGGTTACTCATAGCTTTAGGATTCACTATGGAGTGGGCATGGGCATCGACTTAATTTGGTATACAGTTCAGATTGGGTTGACGACATTCAAAATTACATGTCTACTTTTGGCTATAGTTTTTCCCTCAATTTAGGTCTAATTAGTTGGTCTATCAATAAGTAGAATGTTATTTCTTTGTCTTCTATAGAGGAAAAATGCATAGATTTTTTAATGTTTCCATTGAGGCTATTTGGTTTTAGGATATTCTCACTGAGTTTGGGATCTAGTTTTGATGACCATCAATCATCTTCTATAATAACCAAAACACAATATAGATCTACAGGAATCCAATCCTCCATCAACAGACCAAGCATATCAATATTCACATGCATTTCATTTGGTATCTCATCCATGATCAATTCATTGATCTCTACTACATCTAAATAACATAACAAAATATATTCACCAAACCTTTCACTGAGAGCAGGTATCTTCATTTGTGGGATATCCTTGGTGTTCAGGTAGCTCCATCTTAATCCTCCTCTAGGGTATCATATTTATGTACTTCAGTACCTCATCAAGCCTTTTTGATAAGACCCAATTCTTATACCGACATAATCTATGCTTAAGGGGGTGTTGGTGTAAACTTTTGTCCCACTAGATTTTATCTACACAATCTTATTTAGCTTACTTAAGTTAATAATAGGTCATTATGAGAAATTCACTTTAAGTCATTTTCTAATTGTGAGTTGAGTTAATTACTTTTTGGGTGACCTAATTCATCACTATATAATGTATCTTTCTATGCATTTTTTGGGTAATGCTAATATTGAATGCTCATTAATACAACTTTTGTTGTGAAAACAAGTTTCTTCTATTTTGTGAGTTGTTCTTCAAGTTTCACTACTCCATACAGATTTATCTCCATGCATTTAACCCTATCCAATTGATCCTCATTGCAACCCACTCTAATAATTACTAATATACCTAACTAAATATACCCCTAACATAATTTAAAAACTTGACAAATAAAATGGATGAGAAATGTATCTTAAGAAACATAGAGTTATCACTATACAAGAAAGGAATTGATCACAAAATAAATAAATTAAATGTAAGAAGCAAGATGCAATTTGAATATGAGCATAGAATTGGAGAATCAAGACAAAGGAAAGAGGGCAAATAAATAAGAGCTAGAAAAGCTTTCATCAATTGCAAAAAGTATACACAGGTGAAATATATTTCAAAAAGAGGGCTTGGAGTAATAGTATATAGAAAATAGTAAATACCAAAGACTACAATATGGTAAAAAATTAGATTAAATCCCAAAGAATTAAAATCTTTGATCAAATGAACTCATTACAATATATAGAAGAGAAGAAGAGGAAGAGCCATGAATCTTTAGGTACCCATGTACAAAAGTAGAAGAGGAATTAATTAGAAAGTTATTATTTTTTTCCATATTGTCCAACTCTACCCATATGTTCTTGGTACAACTTCCCTTCATGTTTAGTAGCTCAAGAAATCTTCACTGATTCTCCCACAATACCCACGCTTTGTTTTTTTACTTAACTGCTAAAATGACTGTGTTTGTCTAGCTTTTACTTATATAGAGAGAAGAAGCATTTTTGAATATTTAAAAAATGGTTGTCTCCCATTTTCCTTTCCCATAGCTTATTATTCTTTTTTTTTAAACCTTTATTAGATCATGGGCTAGCTTACTTTGATTTTTCTTTTCTTTTTTAAATCCAAGCTACCCATCATTCCTTTTAGCTAACTTCATTTTTAATATATATAAAAAATATTTAGAAATTTGGGGTGATCCTTCTATTTAAACATATCTTGAGATTTATTAAAATAAATAAATCTCTTTTAAATTATTATAAAATTAAATAAGTTTTAGCTCAAAGGATGATTTTCTGCAAGGAAAATTAAGCTTGATAAATAAATGGACCCTGGTGCAGAATTTTTAATAGTATGAAGTATACCAAAGGTGAGGAAATAGAGTAGGAATAAGTATAAGAAGTGTCATAAAGGAATATGGATCTCAAAGGTGCTAAAATATGAGGTAATACAAAGAGGCAAGGTAAAGAGGATAAATCCAAGAAGTCAAGCCAAGAGACACAATAAACTAGGATAAAGCCAAGAGGTGTAACAAAGAGGTGGGAGCCAAGAGGTAGATAAAGTAGAAAAGATCCAAAATGTGAGGTGAATTAGGATAGATCCAAGAGGCATAATAATGTAGTAATAAAATGTAGAATCCTAGAGGCACAATAAGATAAAATAATCAAGAGGCATAAGTAATGCTAAAATGAGTAATATGAAGTAATCTAGAATGCAATATAAGAATGTTAGAATGATCATACAAATAGTTATAACATAAAATGTTGATTCTGTTACTTGCATAAATAAATGTAATATAATGAACAATATACCACTAGCAAGGTATATACCTAGGAATTGAGCATTAAACTTTGAAAATTTCTTGAATTTGAAATTTTCACTAAAAAAATTGGATGGAATAAAATGCAAATTTTAATACTTTGAATGATCCCCATCTTAAATCCAAATCCATGCATAATTTGAATAATTAAATTCTGATTACATAGCTTAGTAAAAATAGTCATCATGGTGATAACTTAAGAATATTTAAAGTACTCTGTGTAGTGAAAAATTCAACAATAACTTATATATATATATATATATATATATATATATATATATATATATATATATATATATAAGTTATTGTTGAATTTTTCACTATATCATATTGAAATATTCCATATTTTTTATAGATCAAATAGGGTTCTATTGGGTCCCTCACCCTTTTTGAAAATAAGGTTACTTAGGTTATCAATGCAAAATAAAGAATAAAAATAAAGTCGAATGGAATAAATACTGAAGATAAAAAAGTATGATTAGATACTACATTAGACAAAAATTATGTCTACAATATTCATTTATGTTAATTCCCTCATCCTTTGAGAGTCACGAGAGATCATGACCCAAATGAAATGAATTCTTGCATGTTGAATTTGGAGATAATTTGAAGTCAGGTGGCATGTGTGCTCGTTTGTTCTCTATAAGGACCTAGTGTGCATTGGGTTTGGGTTGACTGTGTCCATTCGGGTATAAGACCCTTTCTTCTTTGCATTGTCTCCAAACCCTCTCCATAATGATTTAAAATGTGTGAAAAGTAGGCATCACTAGTGTAGAAGCTGAGAAGGATGGGCTAGCTATGATACCATAGACCATATTAGTGAATCACCTCAATTGAATAAACATGATTGGAGTATGAGAAGAGGAATGATTAATTTCCACAATTTCAAATGGAAACCCAAACACAAAGGATGAAAAAGCGATGGATCATAACATTATTTTAATGGTGGTTAGCAAGATGAGTTTACAGGTATGTGAGCAATAAATTTTGGAGGCAACAAGGACAAAATCTAATAGTTAAATAATAATGATGGGTAAGTGATTACCCCTCATTCTTAAAATAATATTATTGCCTTCACCTACCCTTACCACACTCCACTCAACAATTACAACCACCAAATAAATTAATTACATTAAATTTGAATTTTGAAATTTTTGCCAATCGTTCAGAGTTTTGGGGGAAACAACATGGTAGGTGGAAGAGCAGTCAGAAGTGGACAAAAGGGAAAAGACAAATAGAATGTGTAAGAGAGAAAAACGTGATGCAACACTAGTCAAAGGAATAGTATCATCTAGTGGAGAATACAAGGCATAAAATAAGTGTAACAATAGGCATAAAAGAGCCTAGATAAAATAGTAGAGCAACAATAGACTTTATGCATAGAGAAAAGAAGACAAAAAAGGAGAATAGAAGGAAAACAACAATAGGAGGAATATTATTGTTGATAGCAGTCAAAAAGAGCATATTCAATTTTATATAAAGGGGAAAATAGATTATATATTGTTGTAAACAAAGCAACATTGAGCAAATAAAAAGAAGCTAAAATATATTAGTTTTTGTTTGTTTTGTAAGTATTTTGTAAACAGTTGTAGTTGTGCAAGTATAGGGATATAAAATAGTTTGTAACAGAGTTTTTAAATCAAATTAATATATTCAAACCTGTGTTATTTCCATCCATACTTTGTCTCCCCTATTTTATGGTTTAACATGTGTTTTTAGTGCATTAGCAGCATTATTCTGTCAGTTCCAAAATATCTCCAAAGTTTTAGTTTTTAATATTTATTCTATTGTTGGTTTTTACCCCCCTAGGCCTACACATTTTTTTATTTTCTACCAACACTCAAAAGATATGAATTTTCATAGTTTTTTTCAAAATATATGATTTTATCTCTCTCAATGAAATTATACATACCCAGCTTCACTCCTAGATTGGCTAAGTGATTAGCAACACCATTAGCTTCTCAAGACCAATGAGAAAAATTGATTTGAGGAAGTCCTTAAGGAAATAAAATGCAAGCATTAAAAGAGGTTTCATCTTTCAATTTGAAATTGAACCTCTATTTAGAATGGCAATGACTAAATGGGAGTCTCCTTCAAATTCTAATTTATAGATTCCATAAGCGTAAGCCATCTACACTTTGATTGCTAAAGTTGAACATTCAGCCTAGTTATTAGTGGATTTGGAGATTTTTGCTTAAGACACCACTAAACATGTGTCTTTCTAGTCTGGGAGAACACATCAAGTACCAACTCACCTAAGGTTTCCTTTTGAGGCATCATCAAAATTAAGCTTAACCCAGCCTTGGTTTGGGGGATTCCATTTGATATATTGATGAGATTCATTTTTTACTTTAACCCCATGAATAGGGGGGATGAAATGGTCCATTTTAACTACTATCATGTGGAATAATTTTGCATTAGTGTCACCTTCCCTTATATAAGTAATTTGAAAATTTTGACTCCATTAATACTCTTCTTTATTGAGTAGATCCATTGGTTCTTGTGTCATGATTTATTCATCTCTCCATACCATAATTAAAATTATCATATTGCATCCTTGTAAGTGTTCCAATTGATCCATGGCCTTTAAAACACATTGGAAAATGTTATCAACAAATTTTATGTTCTGTACCTAATAACAAAATAATGTTATAACTGTGTTAAGGCCTATTTTTCCTTAGTGAGGATGATAGTATTGTGTCTTTTAGTGCTTATGTTTGATGTCTTTTGTGTTCCCTTTGGTCTTTTGGGTTTTATTCAACTTTAGTTGTAACTTGAGGGAAAACACTAATCTTTGACTTTGTATCTCATTCATCATTTAGAAATCAATCTACTATAGAGAACCACTATTAGTGCTATTTTATCTAAGTTTGAAGCCACCTTGGATGAGTAGGTAACCCCATTTACTTTATTGCATTGAAATCTTATTTTTTATTTCTTCTTGAAATGTAACACATCCTTAATCTATTCTTTAATTTTTTCATCAAAAATCATCAACTTACTGGCAAATATGTACATGGTTTGAGTTGAGGATGATGGAACCACATTTTTTCAATTTAAAGGTAGGGTTTTTGAAGGACTACATAGAGTTGATTTCATGCTAAATAGGCCAGCAATCTAAGAGTGTTGATTCAAAAATATAGTTGAAAACTTACCATTGTGGGCAAGTTTAATGATCTAAAATCAAAATCTTTTCATTTTTAAAGTAGTGAAAGTAACATCTTTGCACCTATTACACCATTTGAGGATACCATGAGTATATTATAGATCAATTCATATTTAATTTTGAATAAAACTCAAAATAAATCATCTAATTAGGCATTGAAAGGAAAGCCATATTTCTTCCCTAATATTATTTGACAAAATCAAAATCACCTCCAAAAATCACGTATGTGATAATGAGAATGCAACCAACCAGCAATACTCATAATGACTCTTTCAATATCATTAAGGAGGAAATTATAAATCTACTCGCAAAAAAATAAACATAAAATTCATAAGAAATGAATTCAATAGAGATCCTCCATGTATGATATTGAGTGGATTGAAAAGCAGTTTTTCAAGGATTCCATGAAATGGCCATGCCACCAAGATGTTGAATGGATGCATGTTGATATTTGATTGAAAGATCAATAGAAATTTTGTAAAATTGACTCACTAGACATGGGTTTCTTATATACAAGCCATGTCTATATTTTATTATATTACCAAATCTCTAAGAAATCAATTTATTATCAGCATTAAAACCATTTAACATTCCATAATAAAACTTTCATAAATAAAACCAACAAAAAAACTCTCATAAATAAGATTTGTTTGAATTGTTCTAAGGCATGCTACAATGCAAGATCACCTTCCATATTTGCCAAATAATATTGAATCAACTTAATATATGGATGATCCATGAGAATAAAAATTTGATTATCTTCTTTTTAATTTTCTTTGTTGATAAAAGGGAAAATATTCAAATTTTAAAGATGTTTATAGGCACACTAAACCACATGGCATCAATCTTGTTTGGTATTGAATTATCAACCAACACAATTTGCACAGCCATTAAAGCCTCCTCAATAGTGACCCGAGGGAATTAAGTCTTCACTTGTGTTCTGATTGGAATATCCATATCTTCAGTTTCATATATTTATACATCAAAAGAATTAAAAATTGGGAGTCTTAATTATTTATCTTAAGAAGCTTTAGGCTTATATGCATATGCTTTGTTTCATTCACATGGATTTATAGTGGATTTAGCATAGGAATAATTGTGGTTCCTTGTAACATGTTGGTTTGAAAAATCTTCTTGGCTAGCATCAAGGGTCCAGTAGAAGGAAAAAAAATATTAGACATTTAAGTACTCTTTTTTAATGTAATATAATCATGATCTTTGTGTAATGGCGGTTATGAATTTTTTGATGTCATAATTTACAAGATATCAGGAGCATCCTTTATTTCCTTATGGACCAAATCGAGCCAAATGTCCTTGTTGGTGATAAATCAGGCATCTAAATCTTCTTATTTCCTTTTTAAAAATATTGATTATAGAAATAAAAATAATCTTTTAAAATAATTTCATGTTACTTGTCCTTTTAGCTAGCTTCATTTTGAATATATAAACTTTTTATTTAAAATAGCGGAGTGATCTCACTATTTAAATATAGCCTTAACTTTGCTAAATTAAATAGAGTTCTTTTACATTCTTAGATAATTAAAGAAAATTTATCTTAGAGGATTATTTTCCATAAGGAAAATTAAGTTAAATAAATAAATAGAGCCTAATGCATAATTTCTAACAGTATGAAGGATCCTGAAGGTCGGGTAATAGAGTAGCAATAAAATTAAGAAGTGTAATAAAGGAAGACGGCTATCAAAGGTGATAAAATAAGAGGTAAGAGCAAAGAGACAAGGTAAAGAGGATAATATAGGATTTGAGGAGGGTTGGGGAAAACTATGCAATGAACATTCATCCACACAACGATGCTCAAATCATAAAAAGATATTCACAAATAATAGACAGTGTATTACAATAAGGTAATATATAATGTACATGTATGTGCAACCAACAATGGTTGCACCAGAATAGGACTCTCTAAGATACATCTCCAAAAGATTTGGAGATGACTATAAGCACCAATCTCACTTTCCATAAGGACACAAAGGGTCCTTATATAGAAAATACAAATGGTGAGTGAGAGATTGTTATTGGTTGATTGAAAGGTTGGAATGATCATTCACCAAGTTACAACCCACCCTTATCACACATGTGAGAATAAATAACACTTAAATAATGTTATGCACATAATAAATCACACCTTGGTAACATGTCACTTAAGGTGGACTTACATCAAGTGTGAACATGGCACACACCAACACCCCCCTGAATATCATCTTAGGATATGTGGTAAAAGAGAAGCCTTAAACTCATAAGTATGGGTCCCAACAACTAGCCCTGATGAGGTGGCCATGTACAATAATAGATCAAAATAATAATGAAGTTGTTGATGTAGATGATTGTCAAATCTAATAAAGCCTTTAAAAAAATGAAGAAGGAAACAAAAGTAGCTCCCATGAATCTAGTTATGGGAACAAGAGTGACTATTGATATGTGTTATGTCTGAGAAAAATGCACAACAAAAACTAAAAAGGTTAGTTCAAAAAATATTTTGATTATTTTAAAGCCTCAAGTTGGCTTGATTACAAATCTAGCATTGAACAAAACATGATTTTGGAAACCTTGGAAGGGTTGGCATATAAATGCTCTAGCACAAAAATAACCATCCTCTTCATTTGCTAGGAACAAATAAAAGGTACATAGCATACTCAAACAACAAATGAAGCATTAGCAATACACACCACCCCTCCCCCAACTACCCGTGTAATACTAACTAGGGAGTGAAGAAAAAGCAACTCTATATCTCCAAAAGTGTCAATGTGGTAGGTCTATATAAATATCACTACAAAACCCTCAAGTGAGAGTGCCCAATATGCCACATATAATTACTCAACAACTAAAATTTGAAAAAGATGCACAAAACAAGGCACACGCGCATGAAAATAAACATAGCAAACTCCCCTTGGAACTTTATAAATTAATATGACCAAAAAATACATCTAAAAAATCCCACCCATAAGCTATATAAATCACTGAAAAGTGATTCTGTCTAAAAATTAGGTGGAACCTATACTCAATGCTAAGCAGTATGATTCACAATTTTATAAAATAGGCCATTATGATGAAAAAACTTCAAATCTGAGTTTGCATCAAACTAATTAGATGTTACAATTGTGAAGAGCGTGAAAACACATGCACTTCAAAAAACAATATGCAAATTAAATTTTTTAGTGAAACATCATGGCCTTTGGAAGGTCAAACATACATGATCTGGTCAGCAAATTGGGGGAAAAAATGTGAACTCTAAAAAATTGGGTTATCAAAATGCAAAAAAATAACCCTACCGCTTTATAGATCTCAAAAATATGCCAAGGTAAAAAAATAAATTACCTCTCTAGGCTTTACGAAACAAAATTTATGAGCCAAAGAAATCAAACTCTCTAAAAACAAGGATCAATGGTGAGGTCTATCCCCTAGGGGCTAAATTCACCCAATAGGTGGTCATGTGGTGGACCTAGGTTATCACTTTAAAAAATGTTAGTGGTTAAGTTGTATGTGACCATGTTGTGGTCTCCATGGCAGTTAATAGGCAAGTAGTTAGTGTGATCTCTTTGGTACTCCATACAGAATAGCAATTTCTAATCCACACCATAGGAGCACCGTAAGTCCAAAACATGCAAATGAGGGCATTTCAGAAAGAATTCAGAATGAAGAATCTAGTGAGCATTGTTTTTGCTCATATTTTTTCAAAATAAGTGTAAAAAATTCATTATCATCTTTGTTGCTCATTTTTGTCATACAAATCTGAATTTTCAAAAAATCAAAAAAAATAACGAAAGCTCCAAATAAATAATTTTTTGTTAATTTTTTATTTTTTCAATTAAAATTTAGTAAAAATACTAGATCATACCTAAAATTTATATATTTTTCTAAAAAAATATAAAAACCCAAAAAATGACATTAAAATAGTAGTTTTGGCACAAACAAAAAATATCCATTAGGTAATTTTGAAAACCCATAGCATAGATTGGCTCAAAAATGGATAAGGGGCTTGGGAAGTAGCATGGGAATAATGGGATTGATGAAGATACACAGATCTACACTCAAAATGCCTCCAAAGTGAATTTTAGATCCACTAAAGCCATTCAAATTTTGAAAAAGGTAGAATCTCTTCATAACATTTCTTCTCCATCCATATATGCAACTAATAATGCAAACAACTCTGAAGAAAAAATCAGGGCTGAGACAATTGCGAGATGGAGATTTCATTTATGGCTCCTATACCTTATAAGAATTGAGGAGAGCCTAAGAAACCTTCACAATTACCATCCATCCACACAATAGTACTCAAAGTGTAGAAAGAAATTACCCAATAACAGACACTATATTACACTAATAGAATATATAATATACATGTATGTGTAGCCAACAATGGTTGCACTAGAATAGGACTCTCCAAGAGAGTACATATCTATAAGCTCTAGAGATAAGTTTAAGCTCCACTATAATTTTCCACAAGGACACAAAGTGTCCTTATATATAAAATTCACAAGGTGAGGCGACATTTTATTGGTTGAGTGAAAAGTGGTATACGATCATTTCCCAAGTTATAACTCACCATTTTCACACGTGATGATAACTACACTTAAATAATGTTGTGCACATAAACAATGCACATAACAAGTCACATATTGGTAACACATCACTTAGGGTGGACTTCACATCAAGTGTGAATATGACACACACCAACAGATAAAGCCAAAAGGCAAAGTAGTAAAGAGGATAAATCTAAGTAGTGCAGTAAGGATAAATCCAAGAGGCACAATAAAAAGGTGAGATCCAAGAGGTGTATAAATTAATAAAGTTTCTAAATTCAAGGTAAATTAGGATAGAACCAAGAGGTGCAATAATTTAGGAATAAGAGGTAAAACCACATAGGCATGATAAGGTAAAATAACCAAGAGACGTTTAAAGTAATGCTCAAATGAGTAATAGGAAGTAATTTAGAATGTAATATAAGAGTTTAAGAATGATAATTCGTATAATTATAACACAAAACATTGATTAGGCTACAAGCATAACTAAATGCAATAAAATGAAGAACATATATCTAGGATGGTACGTTCTTACGAATTGAGCATTGGTATTTGAAATTTTCTTGAAGTTGATTTTATTTGTCTTTAATATTTATGAGATTATTGATTATTGGTTCTTTGTGAATGTGAGATATTGATAAATGGAAAGCATCATAAGATGCCCTGAAGTTAGAAAAAGGGAGAGGGTGGGCATTGTAATATGTATGAATGTGTGAATTGAGAGAAGGGTCGGGAGACGAGGGAAAGTTGCCTATAACTATAGGATCTATGAAGGCCCTCGCCCTCCAAAGATCTAACCAGATAGATATATAGGGTACAACCATTGGAGGAGGGGGAATATATAGTAGGCCTTAAAGGCCCAAAAGTATGAGATGACATGATAGTTGGAATCATAAGATGTTCCATAGTTTAAACTAATGAAGGATGTGCATTGTAAGATGCCCCATAGTCAAGGTTTATGTATTTTTTGTCTTTGTTATCATGTTCTTCTTTATTGATATTTTGATATGTGTGATAATGGTATCAAGGGTTATGTTCTAATTGGTAAAAATGATTACAAATTTTTTTGGACGTCATCAACCCAACCAGTAGGGTTGAGTTTTTTTGGTATTATTTAAACATCATTGGCATGGTTGCCAGTGTTTAATTTTTCCTAGGTTATTTTGAACATCATTAGCCCTACCAATGATGTTGAGTTGGTTTTATATTTTTGTAACATTTTCAAGATGGTTGTTGGCATTGCATTGTTCTCTGTTTTTATGATTATCATTAGCCTAAACAATGGTGCTTAAATTTTTGGAATTTTTCTAAACATCATTGACTAGGTTGATGATGTAGGAATGTTCTATGTTATTTTTAACATCATTGACATTTTTGATGATGTTGAGTTGTTTTGATATTTATGGAACATCATCAGCATGGCAGATGGCATTGCATTATTTTGATATTTCTTCAATGCCATCGGCTTGGTTGGTGGCATTGTGTTATTTTATGTTTTTTTGAACATCGACAACATGGATTATGGCATTGAAAATTTGGGCATTTTTTTTAGCATCATCGACTAGGTTGATGGTGTCAATATATTCTACTTTTTTCCTTCTAGGATTTCAAACATTTTTGTTGTGGGTAGCATTTGGAATTATCTGAAATATGTTGAATGATTCATCATGTGTTTTCCAAGGGACAAATGATGGGAGGGTTATAAGGTGTAAATGTAGTTTCAGCATCGTTGGTGTCGAAGTAAAAAAAATTATGTTCATATTGGAATGGAATGAGGATTTGTTTCACTTTCTTCATCAAATATAGGATCTTGGTCCTCTTGTGTATTTTCATCAAATATGATAAGATCTTCTTGTGGATCATTGTCAAATATAGGAATATTTTCTCATAGATTTTGGTCAAATATGGGAACAAGTTCTTGTCGGTCTTCATCAAATATGGGAAGATATTTTTGTGGATCATTGTCAAATATAGGAATATCTTCTAGTGGATGTTCATAAAATATGGGAAAATGTTCTAGTGGATCTTTGACCATGTTACATTGGATAGTTGGTTCAGGGTGAGGGTGATAAAAATTGTAACATGAGGTATTTCCCTCAATGGTGTGCATTGAAGTGGGAAATAAGTAACCCATATAGAATCTAAATGGATTGATACTAGAAAAATCCTAAGAAATGACATGACTAGAATGACAAAAGATTTGGAAAGGTAATAAGCTTGACAAATGGATAGCGCTAAGAAGCTAGGAAAAATAAAAATGTGAATACAACCTAATCAGAGGTAGATTAAGATTGTCATGTTCACCAAAATATATGTAAGCCTAAAATGGTCTATAATATATGGATCCTATAAAATGGGAAAATGTAGAAGACCATTCTATATCCAAATCACATAAAATATGTTGGTCCACAAAGCAATCCAAGACTGTAGATAGGAGTCAAGAGTACAAGAGGTTGTAAGGGGTATAAAAGGGGAATCTACACAAAATAGTTAGCAGAAAACCTAACTAGATCCAAGGTAGTCCAAAAAAATTTATAGATGTAATCAATGAAATTAAAATGACATTAGGAAGCAACCACGAGGTGTTTAGTCTAAGGGTTGTATAAGTGTCATTAGATGGTAACTATGAGGTGTAAATAAAGAGCATGCAAAGATAATAATGTACTAATAAACATAAATGAACCAGTCTAATATAGCAACAAAAGTACAAAAGAAAGAGTATAGGGTTAGGATACTTACCTTTGGTTGACTTATCAGCATATTAATCCGCCTTGATTTTTAGCACATTGTGAGAGATGGTTGTAGGTGAAGTCAAGGTAGAAATAATAAGACCTAAATAAACCCAAGTTTTAGACTCCAAAGACTAGGTTTACCTTGGTTCAATTTCGCTCCTGGATATCTTCAAGCCCTTATGTTAACTTGTCTTCCTTAAGTGTAAGCTATTTATCCCTAATTCCTCTTCTTCTTAAGATGGATTTTCATGCATGAGCATAACATGTTTGATTCTATATTTTGATAAATGATAAATAGGAACCCTATAAAACTAGATCCAAACCCTAAAAGTCAAAACTAGAACCTGGGTGCTTCTAGAATAAATAGTACATCATTGACTCAATCAATGATGTCACCCAGATTGTGGGCATTGCAAGTCATCATCGGTTTAGGCAATGACGTCAGGTAAAATTACACAAAGGAAAAAATAAAGGCAAAAGAGAAAGTATGAACCATGGGGGTCAAGAAAAGTAGATGTCATGGAGGAATAAAGATGGGAGTAAGACAAAATAATGCATGAAAAAAACTCTCACAAATTCCCATGAGCTAGGCCACCTGATCTCAGTGTACTCAGGTTGTACACTCAAAGAGAATAATGTGTCGACAAGTCATATAATATAAAATTTCAGTAAGCAAAAATAAGGTGTATACACACTTTGTCCTTTAGACTAATCGACCAATATCAGAAGTCCCACGCAATCGCATCTTTGAATTTGTATCTCCTTTGTTATGAGTCTTCCCAACTATGTATCAGTTCTTGCCCCTCCATCTAGTTTGATGCCCTACCATGTTGTGGCTTAACTAAGAGTACATCCAATGCTCTAAAATTAAAATCGACATTTTTAAGTTAAAAAAAATTGCATCTTTGCACCTATTACACCATGTTCAGATACCACAAGTATATTCTAGATCAATTGGTGTTTAATTTTGAAGAAAACCCAAAATAGATCATCCAATTAGGCATTGAAGGGGAGACCATCTCTCTTCCCTAAAGCTTATTTGACAAGATCAAAATCACTGCCAAAAATAAGGTTTGTGACTATGAGAATGCAACCAACTAGCAACAGTCATTATGACTCTTTCAACACCTATAACAAGGAAAATATAATTTTACTCATGAAAAAATCAACACAAAATTCATAAGAAATGAATTCAATAACAATCCTCCATGGATGACATTGAGTGGATTGAAAAGCAAATTTGCAAGGATTCCATGAAATGGCCATCCCGCCTCAGTGTCGAATGGGATGCATGTTGATATTAGTTGGAAGCCCAATAGAAATTTAGCAAAATTTATTCACTAGACATGGGTTTCTTGTATACAAACCATATCTATATTTTATTGTTTTAGCATCTATCTAAGAAATTGATACTTATTATTAGCATTAAAACCATTTAAGATTCTCAAATAAAATTCTCATAAAGAAGACTTGTTTGAATTGTTCTAAGACATGCCACAAAGCAAGATCACCTTCCATATTTGCCAAAGAATATTGAATGAGCTTAATATTTGGATGATCCATGAGATCAGGAATTTGATTATCTTCTAAGTTTCTTTGTTGATACATGGAAAAAACATCAAATTTCAAAGATGTTTATAGGCACGTTAAACTACATGGCATCAATATTGGTTGGTATTGAATTATCAGCCCACATAATTTGCACGGCCACAATCATCCTCAATAGTGACTCGAGGGAACTAAGTCTTCCTTTGGATTCCGATTTGATTATCCGTTTCTTGAGCTTCACATATTCATACATCAAAAGAATTGAAAATTGGAAGACTCAATAATTTCTCTTAAGAAGTTTTAGGCTTACAAGAGTATGCTTTGTTTCACTCCCTTGATTCATAGTAGATTCGGCATAGGAATCCTTGTGGTTCCTTGTAACATGTTTTATAAAAAGCTTCTTGGCTAGCATCAGGGAGCCCAGTTGAAGGAAACTTTTGATTAGACAATTGACTATTCTTGTTTACTTTAATAGAACCATGATTTGTATGTAATGGTGGTCATGAGTTTTTTATGTCATAATTTATAACATATTATGAACATTTGTTTCATCATGGACAAACATTAGCCAAATGCCCTTACTGGTGACAAATCAACCATCAAAAATGAATGTTGAACAATCTCTAGTTTTTTTCCAAGTAAATTTATACCAATTCATTAAAAAACTCTATCTCGTATATATTTTTATGATCAATATTTAAACAAAATCTAGTATCAATGGATTCAAACAACTCCGAATAGCTCCCGCCCAAATGTGATTTAAACAGCATTGCCCAAGCACTCATTGCTCCTCCAGATCAGCGGTCACCCTCTTTTTGACTGTTCCTCCCTATTGAACTATTGGGCCTCAGGGCAAATGGCATCCACAATCTGGACCAGCTTTCCCCTACTCTCCTTGTGGTTGCGCTCAACCCAGGAATGGTGGCTCAACTTTTTTGTCCTCCTAGCACTGGGACGTAATGACAATGGAAGCTAAAACAGGAAGAGCTAAAGGCAAGCCAAGCTCGTTTGCTAACGTTGTCTCCCACAGATCATCTTCCAGTGCAGATCCCAAACCCCTTATCCCTGCCTCTCTAGATCTAGTGGTAATTTTCGAGGAAATCAAAAAGTGAATAAATCCGATGAATACTTCTCAGCGAAAGGCATCATCTGCAAATTTGTTGATCTCTGGGCAAAACTTCATGACCTCCATGCCTAGATCTCAAAGCATTGGCAACCCCTCCTCTCAAGTAAACTTGAAATTTACCCATGCTAAAATCTTTTTTATTATTGTTTTCAACAATATTGAGGATAAGGAAAGGATTCAAAACCAACCATTGTGTTTGAATCACCACCCCCTGATCCTCAAACAATGATCCTCGGCCTTCAATCCCCTCACTGAACCTTTGCATATTAAACCCATCTGGGTTCGCCTTCCCCATCTTCCTCTTCAGTTTTGCACTGAATCCAGCCTAAAGGCTATTGGTAAGTCATTGAGTGAGTTTCTGTAAATGCACCCAAACACCGACCACTTCTCCCTAACTACTTCCCTAGGATTCTAGTGAATATAGATACTTTCAAAAAAAATCTTGAAAAAATTCTTTTGCAAATTGGAGACTGCTCCTAGTGTCAACCACTTAACTATGAAGGCTTATTATTTTGTTGTTGCAATTGCTTTGGCACTGGACACTTGACCAAAAACTACAATCTCTAATAAATAAATAAAAAATCATCTTGGTAGAAAGACTTCTCTCTCAAAAATCTTACGGTCTTGTCGACAAACCAAGAATGTGTTACTGACAGTGAGGAGCCCTCTTCTTTGGATGATCCTTCTACACCTATTTCAAATGAGGTCCTAGAAAGTCCCCTGCCCCGCCCCCCACTATGAAGGATTGTTGGTTGATCTAATCTCCCTTAGGAAGAAGGCGACCTCGATTGAGGTCTCCTCCATTCCAGCAAGAAGGCAGAGACTTCCAACAATACATCAGCGTAAATCAAATCCCAGCTCTGTGTTCCAACTGTTAACTCCTCTCTAGTCCAACCAATTGATGATAAAGAAGGGTGGTTTGTTGTTCAAAAAAGGAAGAAAACCATTGACCCAACCCTCTTGTATGTCCCTTTGATCTGGGGGACCCCGTGTAGCAACTAAGAAGATGAGAAAAATGGGTCAAGTCCCCCAAGTAAGTTTGGCGGAAGCTTAGCAAAAGTTTCCTAGGAAGTATAGTAGTTCTTTGTTCGACTGTTGGCTAAAGATTCTGGTAGGTTTCTTTTTGCCACCCACTTTGTTTCTGCAAGTAGAGGCATCCCATTTGAGCATTGTTGTTATATCCTTCACTCCTTTGTACAAGGCTATGGAGCCTTTCAAACCCTATCTTTTAACCTTATCTAATAAAAAATCTAGTATAATAAAAAAATGCACAGTATAGCGTAAGGTTAGAAGTTACTATGTATTCTTAAATGACATTTACAATTCTACATGGTATGGGTTCTCCCCAAAGTTAAGTTCAAAGTACACCTACTCCAACCCAAACCAAGATTGTACTTAGAAGCTCCTTTAGTAGAATTGAATGCAAGAGATAACGGCTTCATAAAATATGTTGATTTACTTGAAAACCCATGGTCTTCCCTCAAGCAATGCATCATTCTCAATATTTGTAGGAAAAATGGACATGAGAAGTTGTCCCAACATCATAAGAAATTCATGGAGCTCATTGATTTTATGTTTTCATGCACTTGAGCTCTGGTGTTTTTTGGGTGTCAATAAGAACATGTATATCTATATATCATTGCTCTCCTTTTAACCATGGCCTATGTTCAAAGTGTTCCAATGGCCAATGGATTCTTGGAGACCTATCAATCTTTAGATGGCATACATTGTTCATTTGTACCATAAAAATAGACTTGAGAGCTATTTTTGAACACTATCATGAAGAACCTTTTACAAACCACCTCAAGATACTAGGTTTGCATCTTGATCCATGGCCGCCCTCAAAGCACCAAGAGATTTTAAACAAGACATAGCCTTTCCTTCATATAAAAAAAACTTTTACAAGTTGGCTAAGTTTAAATTTAGAACATAGATACAAATTGAAGAACAAAGGAAGAAAATTTAGAATAGGAGCATCAAACAGAGGCTGCTCTTCAATATTGATATTCTCTCTAAATGAAAAGTTAAATAGTATCACACATATTTTATAAAATTAAGAATGTATAAATGTTGGAGATTGTACATCTGAACTTTATATTTGAAGATCACTTTCACACATCTTATTGTTTTCGGTGTTTCCATGCAAGCAAACTTAATTAGTTCATCAATATTCAGCATCCCCAACAAACAATAAAATAAAGCCCATCATCTATCTAAATGCTTCTAAGTTGCTCTTCAATTGTTGTTATCATTCTGCCTCAAATCGTTATTGTTGTTATCGTTCTGCGTCAAATCATTTAATTAATCCTTCATACTCCCAATCTTGTTGCCTAGTAACAATCGAGGCACTTTGACTTCACTATTGCAAAATGTCAATGAACCATCAAGTAATTTGTCAATTTCATATTTCTTTTTGCAATGTATCTTGCGATGTTTAATACAGCCAATATTTTCCAATAGCATCCCAAGTTTAGTTTGGATATCTCAATCAAATCTTTCCAGAGAATATTGATATGTTAATATCTCCAAATATGTGCAAACACTCGATCAAAATCAAAAGATGCAACATCTAATACATTTAAACACTTCAAAATCAAAATGCGCAATACCTCCAAACAACCGTAAGTGATCCTCAATGGGATGGGAGGTCTTCCCATGTTCTTCGACGACAATAAGAAACCTGATTATTGGGCAAATTAACTCCAAAAACAGTATTAAGGTGGACAATAAACTTAAACCCGAGGACAAAATACAACTAGCCAGAGATTTGAGGATGTGGCCCATGGAAATTCTCATATAAATGAAAGAGCAAGAAGTAGGAGGAATAACGTTTTCAAATGGAGCTATGATATCCTCATTGTAGGATATGATGATTTACTAAAGAAGAGAAAACTCATTTCTTATGCATGTTGCTATCCTTTTTAAATTTTTGTTCACTAAATGTCTTTTTGTAAATAGCGAGCGACTTTCTTTTGAAGGCAAGGATCATAAAATATCTAAACAAAAAGACATCTACCAATATGACTGAACGCATCCAATCTTGAGAGCAATTATTGATTCATCCAATTTAAGACTTGAAAAAGAAAATGCGAAAAAAAATCTTTCAAAATGAACAGAATCAACTCAAATTGGAAACAATATATAGCATGCACAAACAAATACGCTGTTATTTTATTCTAGCAGCAAACTGAGGTAAGCTAAAGGGCCTTGAATCCAAGGCCCAAGATATCAATGAAAATGCGTACTTATTCTTCCTAGGGATATTGGTGAGACCGGAATAGAAACAATTAGCCCAAAATATACTACCTAAATTAAACACTACAATACACAGCATCATTATATTGAATTCTGTTGCCTTTCTCATTTGGAAAGAAATTTCTTGTTTTTCCAAAATTAAAGTTTTATTATAAAAATAACAGAGAACATGGCAGTAATTTCAATGTGGAAAATATGATTCTTTCTATTCAAAAATGCAATGCAATATGTAGTCAACTACTGAAGCTTCTGATGATTCGTAATGATTAAATGCTTAAACAAAAAGTTGTTTAGTGAGCAACTTCATTAAGTGTCATTGTTGACAGTCAACCTTGTTGGCGAAAGTCTGTGAGCAGTAATACAAAAGTGGAACACGTCAAATTTACATACAGGGGTGAACCGCAAATTCAATCCTGAAGGCATTATTATCTTTTAGGTACTATTGATTCGTCTAATTTAAGACTTGAAAAATAAAAAAGTAATAAAAATCTTTCAAAATGAACAGAATCAACTCAACTTGGAAACAATATATCAACAAGAAAGCATTCTCATTCTTCCTACGGATATTTGTGAAACCAGAATGGAAACAATCAGCACAAAATATTGTGTCTTAAATTAGACGTATAAATCGCAAAATAGGACTGTTAGTTGCATATGTTTAGGTCCATCAGCCTTAAACTCCACAATAATAGCCTTCCGGTGTTATGAAAAATGTCAAGAAAAACCAATCCGGTGAAATAAACAATAAACCTCCAAACCAGATGATTGAGGAAAGCAACAATAGGATGCTGCATGTCTCCAATGATCAGCTACGCATTAAATGGGCGCATTTGGGCGAACAGAATATGTCTTGTTCAAATCAGGAAAACCGCTTGAGTGATGCTTTACTTACATTCAAGAATCCACGTGAGGTCATCAACAGCTTTTAAAAACTTAGAAGAACTTGTTATATTGACTTGTAAGGGAGCCTTTCAGATTTGAATATAAACCATACAAAGAATATTGCCTCAGATTGTTTATCTCATACCAGGAATTCAACACAACATCATTCTTATCTGTGCCTGAAAAAGCTAGCTGTATGCCCAGGCTGCAATCAACTGAACCTCCCTTGCTTTTACAATCAGAGAGTTTAATTGCACAAGATTGCCCTTTTAAACAGACAAATGAAGACTTTCCTTTGCAAGAATCACACCCGTCTGTTTTCCAGTATAGGTTTTGCAACCTCCCTTTTTTAAACTCAAGAACCTGGTAGAAGGAAATCACCGATATATTATATTTTCCCTTTAGTACCAACAAAAATACAAAAGCTGGCTCTTACAGATAAATTTATTTACCAATGTGAAGCTTGTAATTATGTGTGTTGAGTCAGCAACAAAACGTGGAATAGACCTTGCTGCATATTTGTGCCCAGAAAATGCTACCATATACCCTCCATATTGTTCCTGCCCCTCAAATCACAACAAATCAAATTGATGCGCTTGAGGATGATCAAGTATACATAAAGATGCACTTTAAAATTTGAGATTTTGTAGAAGGAATGGTTATCTAAGGATTTTTTTAACACAGTTATTGATGCACACGTACATTCACACAACAATACAAATATATATGGATTTTAAACAAAACCGTTCTATGCCATCTCTGTGGCATATCTTCTTGACTGTCAAGAAAAAAGCACGCTAGAAAGCATTTTGGCATGGCAAGATAAGGAAATTTGTAAAGATTATAATATAACAGATAAAATACCGGGGCAGTGGCACTATAAGTGTCTATTGCGAGTGAATTGATGGCAATCAAAGTTTAACAAAGCCACAACTCTACAAACAAATATTAGCACAAAGACTACATAAATAAAATAAAAATAGGTAAAACTAAAATCAGTAAATAAAACAAGATAGACAATAAAGATCTAAGACAAAAAATAAATTGACTATTAAACCTAACACATTTAATAAAGAAACCAGTTGATTATTTAGGATATAATAGGGCATGATATTGGCATATAAATGGGTTATGGAATAGTCAACTTGTGGCACACATAACCAATGTTTAAATAGGATGCGTCAATGGGTGACATATATTAGGACAAACGGATATCACATATAATTGGTAACAGGATTAGTCATCCTCAGCCACAAAGGGTTTATCCTCTCCCACTATTATCATATGAGAGGCTATATACAGAGGCATCTATGATTATTGAAAGACGGAGACTATTTGTGGATTATTCCTATTGAGTAAAAGAAGGTAGCAAGTTTGAATCTCACAAAGATGAGATACATGGGATAGATTTAATGGTGTAACCCTAACTTAAAGGTGTTTCTATTTCTATTTCTAAGTATATTGAAGATTAGGGTGAAATGGCCCACACCACATCTCCTGTGCATGGATTTAAATTAATGCTTTGCAATAATTCTGTTTATTTGATATTTGAAGGACATCATTTGTATCAAAGTGGGAGGAGATTTTTTTTCCATGTTTGTAATTATTTTGCTGATTTTTGAAATAAGAATTCATGGTTGGAGAAGGTCGCTCTCCTAGCACGTGTCACATTGAGGTGATTATTGCTTCTTTAGGAAGTACACTTCAAGAGCATTCCAAAATGTGGCTACAATAGCAAATCTGAGCAGTGTCGAGGGAAATAAGGACATTTTAGGTTGACCATGTGAATCTGTTTTTTGCAGTTTTTCTAGATGCAAAATTTGAATAAAAAACCATATCTATCAATCCATGTAAGCAAATCAAGCATCATTTTTTGTGTTGTAAAGTATATTTTTGATCTTATATAAAGATATATATATATAATTTTGCATCAGTAACCAAAAGAGGTTAATAGGACTGCAAGAAAAGTACATTTCAAATAAGAGCTTGCAAGAGAAAAGGGGGATAAAACATTAGACACAGGGGCTAAGTTGTTGAAATCTTTCCCCTGACAACTTGTGAATGCTCAATAGAACAATGGGTATGAGTCTGTTTGCATCTCTAAAATTGAGGTTAAAGAAAGAAGTCTAAAGCTGAATCATGAATCAAAGAGTTGTGTTGACATCTCTTAAAGAGGCCAACTTTGTGTTGGGTCATCTTTCTAATGAACAAAGCTACACATCTTTGATCTTCATAATGAATAAGATCTCATCAAGAGCTTTGATTTCCTCTTAAGAAAAAGCCTGCCATAAATCTCATAATACATTAGACACCTTAATACAAAATGGTCCTCTGATTCCGATTCATTATTGCAAAGTTTACACATGCATTGAAGTCATGGAATAAAGTGCTCTGACTCCATGCAAAGTTGATAAGAGCATACCCGCAACTGGCCCAAAGGAAATCAAAAACTAAAAGAGAGCCAATTGTACTTGGAAGTAATAATATGTCCATCTTTTATTTGAAGATAGTGCTCCAAGTAGTGATGCATTTTTGTTGACAATGGTTTCAATGGCTTTGTCTATGTTGATTTTATGTAGGATTTGTAGATTTCAACTCTTAAAGAGGCCAACTTTGTGTTGGGTCATCTTTATAATGAACAGAGCCACACATCTTTGATCTTCATAATGAATAAGATCTCATCAATAGCCTTGATTTCCTCTTAAGAAAAAACCTGCCATAAATCTCATAATACATTAGACATCTTAATACAAAAATGCTCCTTCAATTCTGGTTCATTATTGCAAAGTTTACACATGCGTTGAAGTCGTGGAATAAAGTGCTCTGACTCCATGCAAAGTTGATAAGGGCATACCCGCAATTGGCCCAAAGGAAATCAAAAACTAAAAGAGAGCCAATTGTACTTGGGAGTAATAATATGCCCATCTTTTATTTGAAGATAGTGCTCCAAGCAGTGATGCATTTTTGTTGGCAATGGTTTCAATGGCTTTGTCTATGTTGATTTTATGTAGGATTTGTAGATTTCATCCCTGATGCCTCTATGAATATCTCTTTACAACGTGTGGGGAGCATTGATGGAAAAGGTATTCGGAGGCATACAATTGATATCAATACCAATTCCTTGTAGGAAAGATGTACATTGAACATACCAAGAGTTCTTGATCCTTTGTTCACATAACTTCATAGATAATTTAATAGCCTTGAAAGGATACCTAATATTCCAAATTATTGTATCTACCATACATCTTAATTTGTGAAGCAACATCATTACATGGAATAAAACTGAAATATGAAGGGAATGGATGCCTAATTCAGCGAAAAGAATTGTGCATGGAACTAACCATTTTTCCCATAAGTTTTTTGACAGCATAGAAATAAGAACTCCATCAAACCCATCCCAACTGGTACAATGAAGTCCAAGTGCCCAAATCTCTCAGGTATGCAATATTGTTGGTGACATTAAAGTTTGAAAAATATGCAATTTTGTGTTGGCATCTTGAACCTAGAGTTGGTAACATTATTTCTCAAGTGTACTAAGTGCAGCATACCCCTTGCATAATCTCTCTTGTGTTGCAGGGAGGTCCTTTGAAAGGCACACCAAGGTAATTATGATGAAAACCACTTCAACCAAACTTCCTTTGTAAACAAGATTAGTTTCCCGTGTTTTTTTCTCGGTTGTGTCAAGCCATGACCTTTGTTTTGCTTAAGTTCGCTTGTAAACCATGAGTATCACAAAATTAGCTCAGAATATCAATATGTCTTTGTAGGCCTGCAACAGTATGTCACATGAGAATAATGTCATCTACAAATAATAAAATACTGATGATTATATCATAAAGAATACAACTGCTACTTGTTTTCCTCGAACTTGCAATGGCATCCTCTAATTCATCTATGTAGAGACCAAACAAAATAGTAGAAAGTGGACAAACCTGTTTAACACTAATGGTGCTATTGAAATCTTCTATAAAACTAGTACGAGTTTAGACCTAGCCAACAACCTTCTCAAAAATTATCATCATAAGAACAACTAAATGTTTTGGAATCTTTATATCTCGAAGCCACTTGATTAGAAATTGTTTGGGAACAGTGTCAAATGCCTTCCGAAAGAAAACAAAACAACAATAAACATTATGCTTGTGCGCTCTTGCTTCTTTTATTACAGCTCTAATAGTCAATATACGATCTACCGTTCGATAATTATGTCTAAAACCTGCTTGCCTTTTACCCAAAGTTTCTTAGACCCTGAAAAATAAGGAAAGCAAACTATCCAACATTGTAGCAAATAGCTTTCTCAAGGTGTGTCCAACAATGATGGTTCTATAACTATTTAGATCATGTTGGTTTCTTGGGGTGTCTATGTGAATTTAAAAATAGCTTTTAACACCATAGAATTTGTGAAGATGCGCTTCCTCTATAATTTTGTGAACTTGGGGTGCCTATGAATCATAAATCAATGGAGATTCAAGAGGTGTGGAGGACAAGAATGAAAATGTATCCAAATTGATTGAAGAAAGCATCAAAAGCTAATAAAGAAGATAAAATTTTATCAGCGAGACAAACAAAAAGAAGAAGAAGAATCAAAGGATCAAGAAAACGAAGAAGAGGGAGAAGAAAAAGAAACCTTATCCTCAAAGCATGAAAGGAAAAATCCAAGTATGTTGTTCCCAATTAAAGAAGCATACATATTATTAGTTCACGAATGCATTCAAAATGAGAAGTTTCGTGTATCCATAAACCCTAGCAACAGTTGTAATTTCAATAGTATTGATTTGGCTAAGCAGTGAAATGTTCAAGCAAGATATATATACAAGAAATAGAGGTATATGGTGAAAAAGTACAAAAGATTACAGATTTAAAACTCACTATAGAACTCCTCACCCGTCGACTTCACTATATGCCTTAGTTTGCATTTATTATTGTTCACCCTTTCGCAATTTCCTTTAATCCTTCTTTTTCTATTCAACATCCCACTGTAGCCAAGGACGTGATCTTCCTCAACTCAGCACAACAGCAAAGGCCACACTTGGCGGGCACCCATACCCCCACCCTAACACCTCCTTACCCATGTCGTCTTCACAATGGAGTAGAAATGTGTAAAATTCTGCATCACATGACACAAGGGAATAATAAATTCTACAAAATCCATTTGAACGCTCACAATCTCACTCAGATTACAGCATTCAAAGCAAAACCAAAATCTATCAAAAGTGGAGATAGAGCGTTGGAAGGTGTGGGAAGCTAGTAATGATGACTTGCTCATTCATAGCGAGGTTGGTACAGAGAATAAGAACCACAACCAAGCAACTGGGTATATATTATTACTATTTGCCCTAATTGACATAC
Source organism: Torreya grandis (assembly GCA_037957365.1). Classification (NCBI taxonomy): domain Eukaryota; kingdom Viridiplantae; phylum Streptophyta; class Pinopsida; order Cupressales; family Taxaceae; genus Torreya; species Torreya grandis. Next base: position 668,246 of record JARHVA010003214.1, read on the forward strand.
AGAACACTATTGGCAAACAGCCCCTCCGTCCTGCCATTACTATTACTTGCTCATTCATAGCGAGGTTGGTACAAAGAATAAGAGCCACAACCAAGCAATTGGGAATATATTATTACTATTTGACCTCATTGAAATACAAAACACTAATGGCAAACAGCCCCTCCGTCCTGCCATTATTACAGCTGCAATTAATTCCAACTGATCTGTTTATGAGATTTCCAAAAGACTATATGATCTCCTTCAATCAAATCCGGAACACTCTACACAATTCCATCTTAATCTCTTCATTGTCAGAAACTTGGGGCAAGGAAAAAGCACTCCTCAAGGATTGTAAATAAGACCAAGAAACATGCACAGCATGGGACAAGCAAAAAAACCAATATAGAACTCAGTGTGTACAGGAGAGAAATAAGAACAAAAAAGAAGACATCCTCAAACCCTTCTCGGCAAAATTCCAAGCTACAAGCTCCAACTGTGAAGAGAGCTCAACATTTAACTATTCAGATGGAAGATGATGAAATTACCAACATGCATGGAGATTTCCACAACCAAGGCATCGCTCAGAAAGCCCCCAACCACATCCATCAAAGTTGGCCTCGAGAGATGAACCTAACAAAGGTAATTGATTCCACTCTTGCCTCTAAACATTTATCTTGTGTCCAAAAACACTCGTGCATTCAAAGTCTTCTCGTGTAGTCCAAGTCCTGTCAAGGGATGTTTTTTGTCAATGAATGACTAGAAAAACATCCCTTCTTAATCCCTCCTTCAGGCAGCTTAGGTTATCGCCTTACATGGTTAACATCCATAGACCTGTCTGCATAGTTTCCCTTCTTCAAATTCTTTCCCGTAATGAGCTCCCCCGTATCACCCTTGAAGGTATTGCTTACAAACCTCCTACCACCCATGCCAAAAGTAAGTCTATGCCTTACTGCCGTACCATGGATAATTTGACAAAGCAACCCACTTCACAAACCTCTTACACATCCAAGGATGGTGACCTTTTGCAAGCTATTTTGAATATTTCTATAATAATCAAAAATATAAAGAAAAACATAAACGCCAAAAGGGTGCACAATCTTTATATCGATTTTTTTCTTTCAAGGTTTCACACTACTTTCAATCAACATGAAAGAATTAAAACTCTTCAGACCCAGGTGTAGAAATCGAGTAAAAAAAATTAAAGACGAAAAAACTACGGATGCCGTCAATTCTATCATGCTCACTGAAATTGCAAAGTGCAGAATTGAAGCAACTATACATGAGACAGCTCAACTAACTCCTCTTGCAAAAAGGCAAACAACTTATACAGAGGTGTATACTGAAAACTAGAAAAATGAAGCTTTTTGGAACCAAAACAATCTCCCACATCATGCATCCTCTTCAAACAAAGCATGGGCTTTCTCACTCCCCCAATAAGGAAAGTTTTTGTTGGATTTTTTGATCCAAGAGTTGTAAGTTACATTTTCTTTGGTTAGTAGTTAGGTTGTATGGGCATGAATCTCTTAGTGAGACACCCCCTTTAATTAAATTAAATAGTTAATGTCTTTAATATGTTAGTAATCTTGTCAGGTTAATAAGTTAGGTGGTTACTAGTTCAGGTAGTTGGGCCCATAAGCGCAGTTTGGTCCCGCAGAATTTGAACTTGGTTGTGGCTCTTATTGCTTTATACTTTAAAGTGTCAAGTTATTTAATCTATGAGTGAATAGATTGTAAGGGATCAGTTTTATAATGTAATGTTTTATTTGATAATAATAGTAAGATATGACAGTGGGCCATTTCTGCATTTTACTTAGGCCATCAGTGGTATCAGAGCATGTAAGATGCCAGTCCTATGAGATGGAAGGCAGTCAAAGATGTTTGAAGCTTTTTGTGCTTGTCAAATTTAATTTTTTGTGTTATTTGTTATTGCTAACACTGGTGTTCTGCTGGTTGGCTATAAACAAAGCTTTAAATCTAAGTTTTTTGTTGTTATACCATTGAAAGGCATTAGAACTGTTGTAAAAGCGCTGGGGAATGAAGTAAAAGTGTTGGGAGCTGAAATCCCTGTGAAAGGCATTGCAAAATAATGTGGAAGCATTGAAAAGTGTCAAACACACAGCTGAAGCATTTTAAGTGCTGAGAAGGATGAAGGGTGCTATATGGACATGTACAGAGGCATTTCTTACTGTTGAATCATTGATGAAACCTGATTTTTTTTCTTTTACTGTTTTGTTGACTGTTGCAATTCCATACAGAGGCATTAACAGTTAGGATTTGTGAAGCAAATTCTTATATCTACTGCAAATCCTTACAAAGGGCGTGAGAATTTGAGAAGCAAATACTTTCGAGGAGGTGTTGAAATGGGTTGTTGTTCAAGGAGTTGAATGTGCAGGGAGGCATTGAAGTTTCTGTCAGCCTGAAAATGCGTGGACGAAATGGTTGAACATTTGGTGCTGCTGTAAAACACTTTGCTGCTATAACTGTCGAGAAAAAGAAAGCTTAAAAAAATGTTTTGGTGGTACGTGAAAGTGGATACATTAAATTGGTTGGCTATACATTTCAAAACGTTGCATGGATTAATTGGTTATCACTTAGTTGCTCAACAACTTGGGTACATGAGTTCACAAGTTGAAACCTCACCTTCTCGTATTTTCCAGGTTGTACAAATTTCAAAGGACAAGTTTGTAACTGCAACTTATAAGCAAGTCTTAGATATTATATAGCAAGTTGCTTGCCTAGAGGAGCTGGTCAAAACAGTTTTACTAAGACATTGTAAAAGTAGAGGTCTCAAGTTCAACTCACACCTCTTGTTTTACTCAAGTTTAAATTTCAAATAGGAGTGTTTAAAAGCAAATTTGTAACCTTGAAAATCATATGATCGCATAGAGTGATAGCAATAAATTTCCAAGGCACTACAAACCTAGTGGTCCTAGGTTCCATTCCCACCTCTTTCTTCTTTTGATCAACGATACAATTTCGGTTCTTTAAAGGAAATATGTACTTTAAGGTGAAATATGCATTATTGTTGGAGACAATAGTGTGTAATGACAAACCATTTTAAGTTTGTAGACAAATGTATTGAAAAATCACTTTGAACGGAGATATAAGATGTTTTTTCATAAAGGGTGCAATCTTGGCAACCCCTGACACCCTGGTATGCTTTGAACTTGAAAATGTGCAGTCTTTATTTGAAAACCCTAGTTGTAACACCGTACTTTCATACTATCAATACCATCAGAGACCAAAATGTAGCACCTTGTAGTCTACAAGGACATCATGATCAATCTGGATGAAAGAGCTAGAAGGCTGACCCAACTTGAGTTCACTGCTAGCTCTGAGATTGGGATAGATGTAGCAGTATTTTTGCCTAGATAAGTCTTTTTGATGTTATTTATTTTTAAGTCCAGATTTTGATTTTGATGTATTGATATCATTGATGAGGAGTGGACCAATTATCTAGTGATATTTATGTTGCATAGACTTCTCACCTCTCAACTAATAGAGGGGTGGATGTTTTAATCAGACTTCAGGTGATTGTACATTACTAATAGAGGTTGTAAACATTGGAGTGTTTGCAAAGTGGTTAGAGTTGTTGGGTATCAATTGAGATGTTTCATACTTCACGTATAGGATAATCATTGAGACAAGGATCAATGTGGTTGGGCATCTCCATGATGATGTTCACACTGCATGTAAAAGGATTAGAGGGATGGTGAGTAAAGAACATTCATCATCTTTGAGTCAGGTAGTGTCAGGAATATGCAGAGTTTGCAGTAGGCACAAGGCACAGTAGGTCAGGTTGCAGTTGTAATCGAAACGTCGACAAAGGTTGATCAGTGCCAAAGTACAAGTGGCCAGTTGACAGGCTGTGAAGGTTTTGTTGGATAGCTCCAAAATCTTATTGCTATAACTCATCTTCATCACCCCTTTTGGATCGGGGAGGTTGGTTGGATTTTGTGATCCAAAGTTATAGGTTACACTTTGTTTTGTTAGTAGTTAGGTTGTATAGGCATGCATCTCTTAGTGAGACATCCCTTTTAATTAAATCCAATGGTTAATGTCTTTAGGATGCTAGTAAGCTTGTTGAGTTAATAAGTTAGGTCGTTAGCATTTTGGGTAGTTGAGCCCATAATGGAAATTAAGCCCCATAGAATTATAATGTTTTGTTTGATAATAATAGGATGATACGGCAATAGGCCATATCTGCATTTTACCGTAGCCAACAGTTTCTGGTTTAATATTGCACATGACAACTAAAATATTTTTATGATACTATGCTAGTTCACATCAGTTGGTTCATATAGTTGGGGTATAGACTGTATGGGCTATGCACTGATGGGATCTTGTATTCCTATAGGGTGTAGATAGTAGTGCTATACACTTATTGCTTCTATACTCGCTGTACACAGGATGGGTATACACTCTAGGCCTATAGACCGAGTGACTTTTTTGGTGATTAATATTTAAATTCGTATCTATTGGAAGCTAAGTTGTGCTAGCTTTCTATATTTTGTAATATCCGGTTGACCTTCTCTTCTTGAAGAAACATGGATAACACCTATTTTCTAAAAGGCATCCTCAGTTTTAATATTTTAACTTTAATATATGCACTTTCCTTTTGTCAAAAACTCAATATAGACAAATATACTCTACACTCATAATTTGTATGTTATTCCTATCGATGGCATAGACATTGTTCTTGGACATTCTTGGTTAGAAACTTTGGGAATTGTGAATATTAATGTGCAAAATAATTTCATGAAGTTGTTGTGCAGGAAAACAAAGTTGACACTGCAGGGTATTACACATCATATCAAGGATGAGCATGTGGAGAGGCTCGAGGAAGATAACAAGGAGGAGCACAAGTTGAATAATCTTAAGAAAAGAATGAAGAAGAATTTGAAGAGAACAATGAAGAATCTGAAAATGAAAATGATGACATAGGCACTTGTGAGGGAATCTCACACCTTTCACCTACTCAAGAGCTAAAGAAGCATGCAGAAGACAGGGTTGAAGAGTTAAAAGAAAAAGAACATTATACTAAGTTTACAAAGGTTGTGGTATATCTACATCCATGTCACCAGGAGAGACAACAATCGTGGAAGCAAAAAGTAGAGACTCAGAAGGAAAATGACTACAACCATACATGAAATCAATGTATCAAAGTCTGAAAACATGCTGAGCAACATAAGGGTAATTATTATAGGTATATAGAGAATGAGAGAAAACACCATAAATATTATTGTCAAGAAGAGAGTCATGACAAGGGTGAAGCTACATTAGATGTGTACAAGGGTGGAACCAGAATAGTACGAAGGAAGTGTGCACTAATCAAATACCAACAACTTCGAAGTTCCCATTGGATTTATAGATGGTTCTGATTGGTACCAGTTGTCATCAATTCTTAGGAAATCATATTATTTTGCTTCTTCTCATGTTAAGGATGGGGGGAATGTTAGGATATGAGAGGTGTATTGTTATCCACTTGGGGCCATAGTATTAGTATATAAATAGTTTATGGAGTGCTGACTTGTTGCACACAAAACCAATGTTTATGTTGGAAGGGCCAATGGGTGACTTAGATATTGGGACAAAGGCATATAATATATAATTGATAATTAGATTAGTCGGACTCACGTTAATCCTCTCCCACTATTATTATATGTGAAGCTATATATAAAGGCATCTCTGATTATTGAAATAGAAAGATTAATTAAGAAAAATATGGATTATTCCTATTGAGTAAATCAAGGTAGCAAGTTTGGATCTCACAGATGGGAGATGATGCAGTGAAAATGTACAGGGTCAAACAAATGACAACCGAACCTTACAAGCTGTCAAGCAACTCCTGCTACAAACACACACGACACACTACATATTAGATTATTTACAACACCAAAATTCACTTGAACCTAAACTTTGTCCTCCCTAGCTTCTAATTTCAAGGCACCAAGAAGCCAAACAATATTTACAAAAAAAATCCACACATCCCTTGTCAACACCACAACACATTAAGCATAAAAATAGCCAAATATGGATCTCTTTAAATCGCTTAAGACACCGAATCACGAGTATCATTTGCATAAATATATTACACGTACTTGAGAAGGTTTCTAATGCACAATACATGGACAGAAACAACAATTATACTCCTTCACAGTCCTTCCAAAAGTTGTACAGTCAAGAAACATAATTCAGGCAATTTTTCAGACAATTAAGCCTTTTTTGGGCATTGAAATCTCTTGCAAAACAAATTGTTTTGTTTTCAGAAGTGGATTCTTCAATAAAATAAAAAACCCAAATGGAATATGCCCTTTGTTTCTCTTGGAACCTATTCAAACTCCATATCCCTATTTTTTGCAAAATTCCTTGTGTTTCCCTAAAATAGGCCTACAACATAGGAGAATGACTGATTCACCATATCTATGCCAAGACCTTTCTTTTGGTTCCTTAGGCATCCTCTAAAACTCTCCCAAACTCTCCAACCTTCATGTTGTTCAAATCCCAATGGAAAGCCTCTTTTTCCCTTTCCTTTTGTTGTTTCTTCTTTCTGCCCCTCTCTGCGACAAAGATAAGGCTTGTTGTAGATTATCTGTCCTATAGAGGCATTTTCCCTAAATCTTCCACCCTCTCGTGTCTCTTCCATGTTTTCCTTTGTCTCTCTGCTAAAAACGGCTCCCAATCAAATAAAAACGTTTTTTCTTCATTTCCCTCAAAACAAACACTTTGTTCTTTTGTTGTTTTAGTTTGGGCTGCGTTTTTAGCATGCGAACATCAATGCTAAGGCTTGAGGGAGTTTCCAATCATTTTTGTGGCTCTTCACGTTCCCACAACCCCAAAAACTGTCCAATCTTTGAAAACAAGTTTTCAAGAGTGAATCATGGAGTTAAATGCTAAGTATTCATGTCTTAATTCATTTCTCCACATTTTGACCATGCCACATTTGAGAATTATTTAACACTTGAACTCATCCATTCAACGCTTCCAAATGGTTAAATATGACCTAAAATTGCAGAATTTCAACCCCTAAAAACTCCTTAGTAGCCAACCTATTTTTGGAAAATGATTATGGATTCTTAAATGTCTTAAGAACCCTAAAAGAAATCTCCAATTTGTTTTTGCCCAGCTTTATTTTGATAAAATCATCTCATTAATTATTTTGTAGCAACAACAATTGTTCTACAACAATGCCCTTCCATTGCAATTGTTTACATTCTGCAACAACACCGTTCCATAGCAATTGTTTATATTCTGCAGCATGGTTGTGCCGTACATGGTTTTTGTAACATAGGTTAACAACATTCAAATTGACAAATATACGCCGAAATAAGCCAACCGTTTATTTAAATGAACATGTTTTTGGTAATGCACGATTGCTTGTACCCCTCGGATGCCCATGCATCATACACCAAAGGTTGAAAAAAAAAAGTGAGAACCTGCTCACAAAATTAGGGTGAATGGTGGAACCACTATTTTGGCCACTGACCATGGCCTTGGTGTTTCTTTCCATCTTGTTAGGTAACTCAAAATATTTTCAATTTGTTTTTTCCTCCTTTTTCAGCCACCTACTAGACCATAAACCATCCCCCTGCACCTAGATCTAACCTTCCTCAATTTTCCTTGCCCATTACTTGGGCATAGTTCGTCTAACTACTCCAATTCGCTCTTTTTTTTCCTTCCATCCTCTTGTGGGATTTTTTCCACCTCTATTCATCTACCTCCACCAAGTGTCTTCAACAACACATACTCCTTACTTCCAAGAGGAAACCTCACCCACTACTTCCTTCCTAGGTTGTTTGATGAAGAATACATCATATCCTCGAGCATCCAACATGATTACCTCCATCGCTATCTCTAGGATAGTCTCCATGTCCTCTTCTTTTGCTTCCCTCATGGCAATGTCAAACAACTCCACTACCTCTTCTGCAACACCTTCATCTCTTAATTCAGCCTTCTAATGTCACCAAAATGTCCCATCTCTTTTTTGAATGATGTCCCTTCTCGCATCTCTTCATCTTCTTCATCACTTGCTGCAATCTCATCCTTTTCTACATATGCTTGGGCTGATAACAACATCAACTACTCCATGTAATTATTCTTCTCTTCTTTTTTCCTTTCTTTTCTCTTCATCCTCCTTACCTCAGCTATAGGCTGATTGCTACCTCCTTTCTTCATCTTTTTTGACATCACATGCATACTATGTGCAAATAACGTTGCACTACCTTTTCCCATATGAATAAAGTAACTTGTGACTCATACATCCTTTCTTCCACTCCTATGTGGACTGCTCCCACATATGCAACACCTTGTGCATCCTCCATTGGCTATACTCTTCCTCTTCATTTCCTCTATCTCTATCCTCTCTCATGAGGAATTCTTCCTCTATGGGGGTGGCTCACATCCTTCTTTCTCTTTGTAGTTTTTCAAATCAGATTTGAGTTGTTCACATGGCAACTTTGTCATGCACAAAAGACCACATGACTGAACCCACACAAAAACAGGCCAATTTTTTTTTTAGAATGTCCAATGCACTACACAACTTCATTGCCCATTGGCTAGCCATCTTCATGGCACAAGACGCACAATGCGTCAAAACAAACTCATATTCCTAAACGACACGAATGGCAATGTGCAAGTGGTCGCACGGTTGCTACGTAACCTTGCCAGCCCCACTTGCTCTAATCGGCCTACATGGTCTCAAACCAATATAACACTCTCTAAGAAAATCTCGCAGGCCCCAAGGTCTAAAATGGACACTTGACACTAAAGAGGTGGGTTTGAACAACCACTAGCTCAAATGATGAGTCATAAATCTCAACAGGGTTCAAGAAGAACCCCGAACAATTCCGACCAATTACAAGTGCGACTTAAATTTATTTTCAAGTTGACTTACCTTTATGGAAAGTACTTAACAAAAGGACCTCATACTCCTCATAAGACCCAAAAAAGGGTTTAAAAAATCTTTGTTAAGCACCTTGAAGATGGAGCATTCCATCTTAGCCATCATATATTTTCTATCTCAACCATCAAATTGGACAGATAGAGGAGACCCTAAGAATTTTTAGAGAATGCAATAAAGTATTCAAAATCATTTTCTAAGTTAGAATTTCAAATTTGGTAAAGGAGGTTTTGGAGGATAACTTATCCATAGAGGGATCCATAGTCATCCCTCTTCACCTTCTTCATCCTTGGATGACTACTATTAATGGAGTCTCCAAGATTTTAACATTTCCATCTTTATTTCATTTTGAAATTATATCTCGATACAAAGATAATTGGGTTTGTCTTACAAGGACCCATCTTCTCAAAATGTCTCCAAGAGGCTTCAGGTTCGCATAGTTTTCGAAAAGGTGTCTAGGAGCTTCAAGCTCCTCCACAACCATTAATGGCTGTCCAAGCTAAATTCAATATTCGTTTTTTAGTTTCAGACTTTAATTTTTGTTTCGCGTGGATGAGGAGAAGAAATTGAGGGTTCCATTTTGGGTCAACCCATCCCAGGGTCTGCAAAAGCGTGCAAAAGTCATTAAAGCTAAAACAACCTCTTCTTGAGAAACATGTCGTATCTTGAAAACCATAACATTTCAAGCCCTAAAAGTTCTTCCATGCGGAAGAGGGCGAAAAATTGAGGGCGGGCTACCTTTCAAGTCACTCTACCCCCAAGTCTTCTAATAGCCTCTAATGACTGTACAAAATAGGTTTCGTTCCTTGAAAAAGATTCTGGTTACTTTAAAAAAAAGAGGCACAAAATATAGTTTAAAACTTTGAATGCATTTGAATATTAAATTTTAATGAAAAAAAACTATTTAAAACAACCCAACAGTTAAGAGGTCTTAGCCCCATATGGCTGACTTAACGGCTAGCCTACAATCAATAAAGTCGATTGTGTTGGCGAAATCTTGTCACTATGTTTTCTTTGGGTATTTCATTGATTCGCCCGACAACAATCACACGAACTTGCAACATTGGAGAAATCGCCATGGAATAGATGATTTCCTTTGTGTTTGAGAGGGGCAACTCCCTCGTACAATGGGGAATTTTTGGTACTTTTAACTAGAAAACACAGTAGAAACAAAAAGTGAAAAAGAATGATAGAAAGTAAAAGGAAATGGAAGAGAAAGAAAGGAGACCAGAAACCCACAATGGAAAAAACACAAAAGACAATTTGGATAACTCAGAAAGGAATGTAAATGAATGGGAACCCTTTCTCTCATATGAAAATAAGAACATGAACAACAAATGCATGGAGGATGAAGATCACTTGGAAGCACAAAGTCATTCTTGTACTCATATTGTATGCATATGACACATTGCATTTACAAAGATTCACAAAACAAAGTTTGCATAATCAGAGTTTTACATGCAATGACAAAATATTGAAGCACTAATGGATATCTTTAGCTATGAACAACAAAGCATATTCCATAACCAAAGAACATTAACACTCTCAAAGTAACATTCATCTCGCTTGTATTTTCATATTCACAAATCTAGAAAAAATTATGTAGAAATAAAGTTTCAGCTAGCCCTCTTCTAGAGCTTAGAGACAAGAAGAACCAACAACTTTTTACAATGACAATCATGTCCTTTTATAACATTTTCATCCCTACTTTGACTCATACTCAACTTAGAACTCAAGTCAACTTGAGCTAACAATTTAAGTGACATTGTGTTTTGCACATTATAGTATTTAAATAATTCATAAATTTATTAATTTACTCAACTTAATCATATAAAGTCATCTTATTGTTCAATTCGGGCCCACAAAAATTGGTCGCCCTATCATATTCAGGACACTGAGAGGGACCCACTAACCCTAATCCATTGGGTAATAGAGTCCAACATTTCCACTTCACCACCGAAAATGTTCTTTGATTACGTGACTCATTTGAGCTTAACAAATTGTTGTTCGAGACACCCTTTGAAATCTTTGTGCAATCGTATGCACTTGGACAAACGTTACATTCCAAGGCACTTTTCAAATGTGGGACTTTCATATAACAAGTCATTATGTAACAAGTAGCTTTTACGAGACAACATAGCACATTGAATGGGGTTAATTTGTCAAATTATCTTGGCGTTGACTTCCTAACTTTGACATTGAGGCATTGAGTAGAATTGCATTCCCAAACTCTAGATTCATTAGTGACTGGTACCTTATCCAACTTGTGGATTCCTATTTTTGATGTGTTGCACACGTTTACTAGTCCCAACCCAGCCAACTAACAGCCAGTTCACATATTCCAACCATACGGAGATGAACACGCATTGTCACGCCAAATCACACTTACTTCAGAAGATCTACTTGTGCTTTTGAGAACTCTGTGTTTGTTCCTTTCTAATTTGTTCTCCCATCGTTTTCAAAAGAGTGTCATAGATCCATGTGCCTTGATCCAACCAACGGTTAGTTCACCTATTCCAATCGTATGAAAATGGATGTGTTGTTGGACTAGATCACACAGTTTTAAAAAAATTGTATGTTCACTTGCTTGCAAACCCACTTGTAACAGAATGTGCTTTGAAAGATTTTCCTATCACAGTGCTTTCCAAAGAATGAACTATTGCTTACCATGCAATGATTTGTTAAAAGAACTTTCCAACACTTTAGACAGGAGCCAAACGAAATCCGAATGTGGAGGATGTAGCCAAAACAATAAACATCACCTAGCAACCTGAAAATGGCGTTTTGGAGCTTAGAAGGGCATGGGCAATCTAAAATGGCAGATTTGAATGTTGAAAATCTTCCTGAATGGTGTCCCACAAGCCTGGGAATGGTGCCATGTTGTTATAGAACCTTCAAACCCTCTAATTTGTCTTTATAACAGCTGGAACATTCACCTTCGTCCTCTTTAATGGCTGAAAATGTATGTGGGTGTCTTGTATGTGACTGTTGGCCGCTGTACATTGCACTGGTGTTGGATATATTCGTTGGAATTGTGTGATCCGTGTGCAACTCCTATGTAGCAAAATAAGCTCATCACTTGTTTCTCTGCGCATAGGTCGCACCTTCAACTCAATCCTGCGCACTCATCTGCACAAAGCTTGCTTATACTCTTGGGCATAAGTCATGCACTTGTTCGTAGACTTAAGCACTCAAATCACCCCAAATCGCGGCCTGCACACTCCAAATTGCACTGCTCAGCCCATAATCTTGCGCACCCCGCTAGAACTCGTTTGTAAACTCACGTGCCCACACTTCTCTTAACTCTAGCACATCCACATGTCAGCCTGCTCCGACCACATGGCTTGTCAGATGGCACTTTCCAGCAAGGAATCTGTCAGTTGGACCATTATTCGCCACCAACCTAGAAGCTCAACCGTCACCTAGCAAGGAAGGTGAAACGACTTATAATCACCTTCTTTTTAACTAACAATTTTAAATGCTTTGGTATCATTCTTTTGTATAAAGATGTAATATATGCATTCAGCCAAGAGGGGATGTAATACACAGTCGTAACACAAATAGCATGCTTTGCATATCTACTCTGTAACACACATTGTAACACATTGTACCTCTTTTCCCTATTCTTTCATATTGAATAGAAGTTGTCTTCCCTACAAGTCAAGACTTCCGCTCCATGAATGTGTATTGATTGTTCTTTCTAAATACGTCTCTGCACAATCACTTGGCACAACCAAACTCGGTTGTCCCCCACGACTCTTGACCCTGGGCCCCATGGTGCGGATCATTGGTATCAAAGCGAGCAACTCTACCTTTTTATGCCTATAAACATGTGAACATAACTATAGAGAGGTCTATCAGTCGATTATGTTTCAAAATATCCAAAAGAACGTCGTAGCAAAAGCAAGATAACAAACACCCAGAAACAACCTGAGGTAGCCCCAGATGTTCAAAGACTTATTGCCAACGCACTGGAAGCACAACACATTGAACATTTTGGCCAATTCCGCAAGTTGATGATACAACTCAACCCGACGCCTTCTACCACACCTCCACAATATGCTCAATAGCAGTTTCAGCAACAAACCCCCTTCAAAGTACAGGTCAACCTCAACATCCCTTTGTTTGAAGGCAAGATCGACGCTAAAGCATTGGATACCTGGATTCGACAAATCAAGCCATACTTCTCAGTCAATTGCTTTACAAATGCCAAGAAGATCACCTTTGCAATATTGAAGATGTCCATTCCAATTGTTCACTAGTGGGAGACCTTCATCACACAACATGCCAAAAGTACATTCCAATCGAATCCTGAAAAACTTTTCTCAGCGCACTGAAAGAGGAGAGCTACCCTCTCTGTCACTTTGAAGATGAATACATCAAGTTCCAACAATTGCGCCAACACAAAGACCAGTCAGTGGAAGATTACACTAACACATTCCGTGACTACTTTGCGTGCCTACGAGAGAACTTGAATGGACAACATAAGGTGTTGAAGTACATTAGCAAACTCTCGCCTTAAATCCATGCAAAGATGGAGTTCTTGGCTTTTAACACTGGGGCAAGCATATTGCAACGCCACCAAGATTGAAGCCAATGCAAAGATGAAGCAACGTTCCACCTCTTCATCCAACGCAGTGCATTAGGGCCAGCCCTCGCACAACTCCACACCGCAGCCTTCTGCACAGGAGCAGAACACTTCTCACAAAGGTGAGCAGCCTCAGAAGACTGCACAGAACTCGAAGGCTCTTGCGCCTTCTACCTCAGACAGAGGCAAAAAGTCCAGTAATAAGTGGTGCCATCGACATTGCTCATCTACCCATGACGACTCTAAATGTCGTGCGCAATAATCCTTGCTCGCACAATCTGCATCAGGGTCCTCACCAATGAACAACACTGATCCAAATGCCTCTTGTCTAAGCACCAACACCACTGCAATCAACATCTCTGAGGAGCGCAAACGTTTCTTCAACACCAAGTTCTGGGTGAAGGGTCAACTTCTTCATGTCATCATCGACAGCGAAAACCAAAAGAATATCATTGCGCAATCCACAACACGTCTTGGTCTTGCCACTATTGCACATCCCAATTCCTATATGCTCTAGGGTGGCTTCAGCACGGGAAGGATATAGAGGGCCAACGACAATGCACTTTTCAGTACAAGGTCAAGCCTATGGAGGACAATGTCACTTGTGACATCGCACTTTTGGAGATCTGCGAATCTTGTTGGGAAGACCGTATTTGTACAATCGAAAAGCTACATATCAAGCCAAGCCATAGCGTTGGACTATTCATGTGCAAAATCATTTCTACACTCTCTTTGAGTTAGCACCCATTACCAAAGTCACCTTGGTCTCTGCCAAGCAATACCGCAAACTTGTCTGGCACACAGAAGTTCATGTTACTCATGGTTCACCTTGATACCCCTACGCTGTACTGTCCCCAAATTGGGACAATGATGAAATATAAATGCTCAAAACACCACAAATAGAAACAAACCCTAGGCGCCAATGTTGCACAATTAATTCCAATATTGATGCGGTATATATCCAATGAATTTTCACCGTTAATCCATATGATATATCATACATAAACCCTGATTAGGCTGCTGTAATAAAACCTGCTTAGGTGAAAGAAATGTGGATGTACCTTTAGAAAGTACCCTTGCAATATTTTTTATTTTTCTTTTGAAAGTACAGCTACGTTTTCCCTTGCCAAATCAAACTTCAAACCCTTGCAAAACTCACCAATAATAATAAAAATATATATAAATATTTCAGAATGAAATATTTCCAAGTTAGCCCTTCCAATGGCTTTCAATACCCTTCAATGCAAGTCACCAATGTGCAGAAAATTATTGTATGATTTAAATCAGAATTTTACCCTTGAATTCACTCTTGAGATGATGTCGAAGTCCCCAAAAATATGCCAAAAACACACAAATAATTATAATATTATTGGTCCACAGTTTAGGGTCAAACGGCACACTACAACCCTTAGAAAATACTCAAGTGAATCGCCCCACTCATAAAATAATGGCAAAATTTTCAGAATGAAACCCAAGTCTTTCCCTTTCAATTTCTTTCAAACCCTTGTGATAAATTGCCACAAAAATCAGAAATAGTATAACAATTTATACCTTGCCAAACGGAGTCTAAAAACCCTCCGAAGATACTAAATTTCCTTCTCAATTGGTTCGCCCTACCTCAAAAAATATAGAAAATAAAATCAGATTATTTCTCACCAAAATTCCTCCAAAGGACTCCTAGGGCAAGTCACCCAAGACGGAAAATTATTATAAAATATTTGTAATATTTTATACTTCTCCAAACACTCACAATCAGCCTCAAGTCCTCAAAATCTGCTCTCCAATCAAGTCACCCTAGCTAGAAAATTCAATAAAATGATATGTAACCTTCCTTGGCTCCAACGACCTCTCCAAGTGGCTCGCCCAACTCCTTAGGCAAGTCGCCACACCTTGGGATGATCTTCCGTACCACGAACAAGTTCTCAAGGTGATACGCCCTTCTCCAGAACCTGTGAAATTATCAAAAACCAACTTTTGATAGGGTTTGCAATATTTCCTCAATGAAAGTGGTGTCAAAAAACACATTTGTAGATCCACTTGCATGTACACATGCAATTTTGAAGCTAACTTACAACTCTTGCATAGAGTTGCCCAAATAGAAGTAATGGAGGCTTTCATCCCCAAACCTTTGACACTTCTTGAAGGTTTTCGTCCTCAAAAGGTGGAAATCAAACTTGACATACGTGACCCAAATTTCCAAATCAATATTCAACATCCTCTTTTCAAAAAAGCCTCCCTTTCCTTTTATATTCTTCCTTCAATTGTGGCGCCCAAAATAGAGAGGGAGAGTTACTTTTTCCTTTTAATAAAAAGATATATTACAAGCTTCCTTATAAAAGCACTTTTAGGATGACCCTTAAAAAGGTCCCAAAATTAGATAATAAAGTGTTTTATCAAACATACCCTTGAAGCTTTACTAACGTTCCCCTTTTGCCTTTAAAATCCTTAGCCCTTGAAAATGCACAAGCTAAGGGTCTCATCCCAATGACTATCTCGAAAAGAGGGACATTACACTCCTTCCTAGCCAAAAATGTTTGTCATCAAACAATAGCAATATCCAAAGAGGTGTCCCAACATACCTTATGATGCAATGTCTACCTATGATTCCATCCCAAGGAAAAGAACCCTCAATTGGTTCCTCCATACTGTTGTCCCTATGCTTTGGGGGTTGCCCCCACATGCTAGAAGTGTCCTCATAGCCTTCCAAAGGTTTCATATGCTCCCAATCAACCACCCTCTTCAATACCATGTGGTGAATGAGCAAACTCCCTTCCTTAATACCTTCCAAATGGGTGAGATGTGACCAAAAGTTGTTATGTAGATCATGAGGAAACCAAACTACCTCTTTGTTCCATGTGCGAAACCCTCTCATGTGCTAGAGCATGACCCACCAAATTTGCAAAAAGAAATCACCATTGTACCTTCCAAGAGGCGAGGACTCTAGGATATATCCGTCACCATGTATGGGCATCCAAGTGTGAAACACATACTCAACAAGAGGCTGACCCTTGTCACTCATCTCAAGCATGCATAGGATTTCTTCAAACTCATCAATGGCCCCCAAACATTCCCACAAGAAAGTTGTACCTTCCCATTGTGAACGCTTCTTACATCACCTTCCCAAGGTGCCAGCATAAGCATGTTTCCAAAATCTTGTATGACTTGGACCAAATCAGTTTTTCCTTTATGGTAACATGGTTGTATATACAAATAGATTACTAATTTTTCAAATGGACAAACACGGAAATAAACATACTCATACCTTTCTTGACCTAAGAGCTAGAACATGTCATAAAATTCAGACAAATATATTACTAATTTTTCATGTGAACAAACACGGAAATAAACATATACCTTTCTTGACCCAACAGCTGGAACATGTCATAAAATTCAAAAAAATTCTCTTCCATACATAGCTGTGTTTGACCTCTCAAGTCTGATTTTTCTAAGTGGTGAATTTCAGAACCTATACATACCCTCAAGAAGCTGTTGTGTATGTATGTAGAAATCTAATTTTTGGGGAAGATGAAAATCAGTGTTTGCATACTTACGTTTCCTTTTTATTGTTATTAGCTGGAACGTAACAATTTTTTTGCTTTTGTGGGGGGAACCAAAGAGCATATAATCGGAAGACAATACTCATAAATTTTTGAGTTCTTTCGTGACATCATCCCCTTCATCCTTTCACTCCTCCCACTACTTTTCACTAGGGCCCTTGCCCAACTTCCCATTATTGATGGCGTACCCCTTTGATCATTTCCAAACAACTCATGTAGGCCCCTCATGTGCCATGGCATCCTCATCCAATTTTGCAAAAGGAGAACAATATGGAAATCATGTAGAAACATACCATTGAAGTAATTCATCTCCATATGCAATGATTCAACAAGAAGTCCTTCCGTGTCATCCAACCCTGTTAAAGCATGCACTTCCTTCACACTGGTGACCAACAATTGTTCTTTCCAAGCCCTTTTATCGACTCTAGAGTCATGCAACAAAGATGGACAACTATTAGAACCAAACCTCACAGTATTATTCAAAACATACCCCTTCACGAGGTCATACATGAACACCTCGGTTTCTTTGTCTTCTTCTCTTTGAATTTCAAACTTTGTGATACTTGGCTGCCCCAAAGTACTTAGCATTTCTCCACGTTGGCCAATCATTTGCAGCCCTCTTTGCTACTCCAAAAACTAAAAAAAAATTATGCTCACAATCTTCCACTCTAGGCTGCCCCAAAGTAATCATTTTTTTGTGGTCTACCCCTTCCCCTTACATCTGAATTTTCTGTTTTATTGATTCCTTCATAGGAACCCATGTGAGGGGTTGTCCTTTCTTCTTCTTCATTTTCTATTATCAAGTAAGACCTTCAAACATTATATGTGCACCTGGAAATTCACTTAGATATCCTTGAACCACCCCTATGGTGTTCGGGTGTGAGGGGCACACCTTCCTAAGATCAATATATACTATGTGAACAAAAAATTGTAAGGGAAACAATCTGAAAATGCAAAAGACAGCAGTCACTATGACCTGGGACCCTAATAACCCTTTTCTATACCCTTTATTTATATTGGCCCAACATGTCATAGTAACAATGTTACCTTTGTAGCCCTCATTTGGATCCCATATCCATAATGGATACGTGTCATGTTCATTCACTTGAAAGGATTCTCTTTCCCATTGAGTGCCCTTCACCTCAACCTTCGTGTTAGCACAAACTTTGTAACCAAGATAGTGAAGGAATCAAGCATCAGGAGAAATAATGAGCACTACCAAAATGACCATTCCATTGCTTACCCAAACACAAATCTGAACTTCCTTCTTTCAAATGAAAAATGGAATCTTCTTCCGTACTATTTAGCATTACTCTATCAAAGAACTCCTTTGCCTTGTCCAATCTTGTTCGGACTTGTGCTTCCTTCCCACATGTTAATTGTTTCTTCCAAGCTTCCTCTTGAAATCTAAATTTATGCAAAGAAGGTGAACTATGATTAGAAACAATGCAAAAACCTTCTTTTCTCACATACCTTTCCCTTGTGATTTCCTTATCACTTTCCAAGTTTTCTTCTTGATCCTTGGATTGCTCATAAAGTTGTTGAACAACTTCCTCTTGTTTAACCTTTGGAAATTCTGATTTTTCTTCTGCTTGATGCAAGCGTGCCAACTCCTCAAAGTAATGTTCAGGATTACCCCAATCAAATCTCCCAATAAGCCACCTGTTGAATTCGTCATAGGTATCTATGAGATGGTGTTCTTGGATTACTAACTCGTGGTGCCACCAATCATAGGCAACCCCCTCTAAGTGTGATATGGCGAATTTCATGGCCACACCTTCATGGGAAATAATGAGAGATGTGTCTACCTTATCAACCCAAGCACTAGCTGAAATACATGTAGAACTGTCAAATATGTGAATAACAATTCCCCAAAGGCATCCTGTATTCCCTTTTGTCTATGCCGGTCCATCCTATGACCGCCTCTTCCTCTCTTCCATAACACAAACTCAATGAGATTTAGGGCCTTTCGGATAGAGGGCGGAAAGGTCATGTATTCTTCATACGCTTCCATGAGATCAATCTGAATAGAAGGCGGCTGCCCCTTCATATTTTCCATGTCATGTAACCCTTCAATTCCCACAATTAGCCAAGATGTTGGCTCTGATAACACTGTAATGTCCCCAAATTGGGACAATGATGAAAAAAAAGGGTTTCCCAACAAAACCCTTAATCAACTCCAACCAAACTTAACTCTAAAAAATTATATAAGCAAACCCTAGCTAAAATATAGATGCTCAAAACATCACAAATAGAAACAAACCCTCGGCACCAATGTTGCACAATTAATTTCAACACTGATGCGGTATATATCCACTGAATTTTCACCTTTAATCCATATGCTGTCATACATAAACCCTAATTAGGCTGCTGTAATAAATACCTACTTAGGTGAAAGAAATGTGGATGCACCTTTAGAAAGTACCATGCAATATTTATTTTTATTTTTTTGAAAGTACAGATGCGTTTTCCCTTGCCAAATCAAACTTCAAACCCTTGCAAAACTCACTAATAATAATAATAAAATATATAAATATTTCAAGGTTAGCCCTTCCAATGGCTTTCAATACCCTTCAATGCAAGTCGCCAATGTGCAGAAAATTACTATATGAATTAAATCAAAATTTTACCCTTGGAATCACTCTCAAGATGATGTCAAAGTCCCCAAAAAATATGCCAAAAAATACACAAATAATTATAATATTATTTGTCCATTGTTTAGGGTCAAAAAGCACCCTACAACCCTTAGAAAATACTCCACAAGTGAATCACCCCACTCATAAAATGGTAGAATTTTCAGAATGAAACCCAAGTCTTTCCCTTTCAATTTCTTTCTAACTCTTATGATGTCACAAAAATCAGAAATAGTATAACAATTTGTACCCTGCCAAACGGAGTCTAAAAACCCTCCAAAGATGTTCAATTTTCTTCCCAACTAATTCGCCCTACCTCAAAAAATATAAAAAATAAAATCAGATTATTTTACTCACCAAAATTCCTCCAAATAGCCTCCAAGGGATTCCTAGGACAAGTCACCCAAGCTGGAAAATTAGTATAAAATATTTGTAATATTTTATACTCCGCCAAACACTCCCAATCAGCGTTAAGTCCTCAAAATCTGCTCTCCAATCAAGTCATCCTAGTTGGAAAATTCAATAAAACGATATGTAACATTCCTTGGCTCCAACGACCTCTCCAAGTGGCTCACCCAACTCCCTAGGCACGTCGCCACACCTTGGGATGATCTTCTGTACCACAAACAAGTTCTTACGGTGATTCGCCCTTCTCCGAAACCTATGAAATTATCAAAAACCAGCTTTCAATAGGGTTTGCAATATTTTTTCAATAAATGTGGTGTCCAAAAACACCTTTATAGATCCACTTTCATCTACACATGCAATTTTGATTCTCACTTACAACTCTTGAATAAAGTTGCCCAAGTAGAAGGAATGGAGATTATCGTCTCCAAACTTTTCACACTTCTTGAAGGTTTTCGTCCTCGAGGGGTGGAAATCAAGATTGACATACTTGACCCAAATTTCCAAATCAATATTCAACATCCTCTTTTCAAAAGAGCCTCCCTTTCCTTTTATATTTTTCCTACAATTGTGGAACCCAAAATAGAAAGGGAGAGTTACTTTTTCCTTTTAATAAAAAGATATATTACAAGTTTCCTTATAAAAGCACTTTTAGGATGACCCTTAAAAAGGTCCCAAAATTAGATAATAAAGTGTTTTATCAAACATATCCTTGAAGCTTACTAATGTTCCCCTTTTGCCTTTAAAACCCTTAGCCCTTGGGAATGCACAAGCTAAGGGTCTCATCCCAATGACTAGCTCAAAACAAATCATACTCTGGCAATGTGCATCACTCTCACAACGTAGCAACAACAGCAGCTCAACAACTTATTGGAGCAGCATAGCGAAGTCTTCGCAAAGTTCAAAGGTCATCCAACACACTGCGCAGTAAAACACCACATTGATTTGGTTCCTAGATTCCCTCTTCCGAACAACCCACTGTATCACAGATCAATTTGGGAGAATGATGAAATCCACTGTCAAATACAAGAGCTCCTAGATCAAGACAACATCAAGCCTAGCTCTTCTCTTTGCAGGAGTCTAATAGTCCTCACACCCAAGAAGGATGGAACCTGGTGTCTCTGTATAGACTATCGCACATTCAACAAAATAACGATGAAGAATCGATACACACTACCGTGCATTGACAACCTCTTGGACCAACTTCGAGGCGCCCAATACTTCACCAAGATTGACTTGAAGTCAAGTTACCATCAAAATCCAATCCATCCTGAAGACGTCTGGAAGACAACATTCAAGACACAGGAAGGATTGTCAAATCCATAGAAGATCGAAGTGATCCAAGATTGGCATACTCCGCACAATCTCACATAACTAAGGAGTTTTCTTGGGCTCACTAACTTCTACCACAAGTTCGTCCTTGGTTTCTCGCACCTCGCTTGACCTCTCAGTGAGATATAACACATGCAAAAGCCAAGTTCAATTGGACTCATGCACAACAACACGCTTTTGAGGCACTCAAGCAACACCTCAACACAACACCTATTCTCGCAATGCCTGACATTGCAAATTCTTTTGAAATTCACACTGATCTGACTATGCACTCGACACAATGCTCATGCAACATGGACATTTGGTCACATACCACTCATAAACGTTTAGCAACACAATGCAAAGGTACTCCACCTATGAGAAATAACTATATGTTATTGCTTAAATAATCAAGCAATGGTGTCACTACATTCTAGGGGAGGAGACAATCGTTCATTCAGATCATAAGCCACTTCAATTCTTGCAGACGCAAAGCAAGCTATAAAATGCACAGCAAATGAAATGGGTGACTTACGTGCAACAGTTCCATCTCATGATCAAGCACAAGAAAGGGAAGGACATCAAGGCCGCAAATTCCCTTAGCCGACCGCCGATTCATGCACTCATCGTGGTGTTGGACAAACGTGGCCACAACTTCACAGATTGAGTATCCCTCTACTCAGTTGATCGGGTCTTCACAGACACTTACACCAGCCTGGTGCAAGGTAAACAAGTTTTGGAGTTCTACTTGTCCAACCAACTTCTCTACAAGCTCGGGCATCTTTGTGTTCCTAGTGTCGCACCTCACCAACGACTCGTTTAGGAGGCACACTAGCCAAGACCTCAAGACACTTTAGCATGACAAACTTGAGTTGCATTGCAGTCACACTTCTACTGGCCGCACAGACGCGAAATGCCACATCAAGTCTTGCATTCTGTGTTGCATCACCAAACCCACGAATAGGAAACTAGGATTTTACACACCTCTACCAGTTCCATCTAGACCATGGGAATATATCAGCGTGCATTTCATGATTGGATTGCTTGTGGCGAGACACCAGCATGACGTGTTCGTTGTAGTGGATACGTTTTCCAAGATGGCCATCATGGTTGCTTGTAAGAAAGACATTGACGTAGTTGGCACTACCCAAGCCTTCTTCAACCATGTTTGGGTTCACTTTGGGCTTCCAACATCTATCATCTCCATTCGTGATCAACACTTTGTAAGTCATTTTTGGCAAGCATTATGGGACTTGATGGGTACACAACTGTATTGATCGAAGACTTTTCATCCACAAACAAATTGACAAACCGAAGTTGTCAATTGCACACTTGATCATCTTCTGTGAATGTACAAACCCACACATGCTCGCACTTGGGATGAAAATCTCTTGTACATTCAACATGCCTACAATAGGGCCCTGCATAGCTCTACGGGTCACAGTCCATTCATGTCTGAAAATCTCTTGTACATTCAACATGCCTACAATAGAGCCCTGCATAGCTCTAAGGGTCACAGTCCATTCCGGACATGTCTTGGATATCAACCTTCAGCACCTTTAGACATTTCCTACTGCACATAAGTCGACATTGAGTCGCACACATAGGAATGAGAAGCGAATAAAGCAGATAATTTATTGCATCACATACAATATATTCATCAGCAAGTTCAGCAAATTCTCTCTCGCACACAAGCAAAGTACAAGGAGTGCCATGATACAAATCGCACACCTCATGCATTCTGAGTTGGCGATAAAGTTTGGCTGCACCTTCAAAAGGAGCACTTCAAAGGTCTGCACAGGAAGATCAAACCTCTATGTTAAGGTCTTTACATCATCATTTGCATAGTTGGTGAGACCACCTTCATTCTTGATCTGCCTCCATACTTGGGCATGCACCCAATCTTCAACGTGAAACTTATCAAGCCTTACACTTTGCCACTTCTTGAGCCAACCGTGAACAACATCCTTCTAACTTGGATCCCGAACACCTGCGCCTCGTAGAGGACCAAATCATCGAAGTAACAGACACATGCACCCGCCATGGCACACATCAACTTTTCCAAGTGGTCAAGGTTGGGCAATACGTTGATCAAGCTAAGTGGTACAACTCTTAGCAACTTCAAGTACAGTTTCCTCAATTGCACGCCAACACAATGGAGACCATTGCTCTTCAAGAAAGAGCGAATGATTTATGCGTAGCTCATGCACAGTGTTGGCGTGAGAGAATTTGTCAAGGGGACAAATGGACGTTTCTCGTCAATAGTTACGGGACAAAGTCCCTCTCCTATTAACAAGCAGAGCTACCTTTATTGAAAACTAAAAAGGATGCAGTAAGCGAAAATATTGACAGCAAAAATGGGTTTCATCAGGGTAGTACTTTTAACCAAAAAGTACTAAAAGACTAGAGCAAGAAAAATATGAAAGAGAGATACAAAGGAAAGAAATATACTTAGAAAAGTGAAAGATAACAAGTTCAATAAGCTAAATTCGGTGACTTATTGAAAATGTCGAAACAGTGAGTAATCTCTCTAGGAGGCAACCTCTTCATTCAATCGATAGGAAAGACGTGTGTTCATAAGAACACACTACATACACCAAAACAACTGTATATAACTAATAACATACTATAACAATCACTTTGTATTTCCTTGTAAAAAGTGATAAATTGCTTTTTAACTCCATCGAGGTTTCACCAAAATGTAAACAACAAATGTAGGTTCGAAAAGAAACACAGCAATGAAATTTTCAAGTTTTGACTAGTTTATAATGACTACAATAACATTTTGAAATCAAAGATCAAAATACATGTAGATAGCATATATCTACATAATCCACGAAGAAATCTTGAACAAATCCCCTTGTATTGATATTTGATGGGTTGCCAATACAATCACCTCTTTCAAAAGTGTATATTGAAAACTCTAACCGTCAAGAATCTATACAAATGAGCCTTCAACTCATATTTATAGGTTGAAACGGGAACCACTTTTTTTGCCTTTTCAAGGGTGTGTAGAAACACATTAACTAATTCGCACAACTTAAAATTTGTATAAACACATTAAGCAATTTGCACAGCTTGCAAAAATGAGTTAGTGTAATCGCACTTGTTAAAAGGACAATGACAAATCTGCACAACTTGATAAAGTGTGTTGGCAAATTTGCACGACTCAAAATTGTAAAAAGAACTTAGTACATTTGTACGACTTTACAATGTGTGAATTAACTAATACAAGGTGTAATGACAATTACAAGAATGATTTAGGAAAAACAAAACTATTGAGTATAGAATCATTCTTTATCATCTTCATTGATGACGATCTGAACCTCTTCTTTCTTAGGTTGTGGCTTTTCTTCTGATATTCATCGAACTTTTGCATGATTTCCGACACTTTATCTTCATCTAGACCATATGAATATGTATAAGTTATTTCTGCATCACAATATAGATCGATCATTTTTTGAGTTATTCCTTGCAAATTCTTCAACATTGCATTGAGGTTCTTCAAATTGCTCTAATACTTGATTAATGTCTGAATTAAATCGTAATTGAATGCAAAACTTTGAGTTGAAATATTTTCAATATTTTTCTTGAACCAATCAACAATGTCCTCTAGACACTGATTTTCCTTTGTCGACAATGATTTTGCATTTCAATTTTCCTACTTCCCCTGATATTTCAAATAGAAACTCTCCTCCTATTGACTTAGAGTCCTCAAATTTATTGACACTTTATTTAACAATGCAAACTCTGAATTTAACAGCTCCCATAAACTTTGTGAGGTGTACAATTTCTTCTTTTTGGATGACTTTTTCTTGAATTAGGCCATCTGTACAAAGAAAAGAGAAATCTTCCAACTTAAGAATTAATTCATTCCATTTTTGCATCTCTTTTCCATATTTGCTTCGAGTTTTAGTTGCTTGATCGTATTCAAATTGCATTTCGGAACAAATAGCCAAAGTTGTCTAAAGAGGACTGATACCTTGTTGCAAAATTTTCTCCATCCATTCTTTTGTTGCTTTACCCATATGGCCAATTTCCTCCGCAACATTAAG
Organism: Torreya grandis; assembly: GCA_037957365.1. Lineage (NCBI taxonomy): Eukaryota > Viridiplantae > Streptophyta > Pinopsida > Cupressales > Taxaceae > Torreya > Torreya grandis. Next base: position 693,673 of record JARHVA010003214.1, read on the forward strand.
TGTTTCTGTATCAGAAATTTGATGGACAACATAATGGAAAAACTAAATAAGCCTTACCAATTTCTGAACCACAGACGTTAGTTCAACTTTTTCTTTGAGTTGCTCTTTAGTTACTTTATCTTGGTCCATTTTCTTGAACAATGTGTCAACTGTAGATTGGACATTCTCTTTCATACCTTCTCTTGTGGCCTTTCCCAGGTAAACTTTTGTGACTTAATAATCAGAGGCTCCAACATCCTCTTTATTTTTGTCAGTGGGAGGAACTGCGATTTCTCCATATTTGTCTTTTTTATGATCAATGATTATCCTTGAGACCATTTTAAATTTTTTTGCCGCACGAAGATGGACAGTTGTTAGGGTGCTAAAATCAATTTCTTGTGGTTGCTCAACTTTCTTTTATTCACTTTTATTTACAACTTCATTTAGCCAATCAGGAACTTCTACGTTAGAGGATTGTTGCACAAGCGCTGTGTTGGATTCCTTCTGAGTTTCAAAAGAAAGGGGAGTAGTTGACAAAACCCCAAAATTTTCAGATACAATTTCACCTTCCTTCCGTAATGTATCGATTGGAGTCTTAGGGGAAGACACAGTTGGCAAGTCAACATTTTGTGCAAGAGTCAATGGTACAGAAGTATCAAGTTGAGAAGGAACAAAAGAATCAAATAACAAGGATGAGTCGGAGGCCAGAAACTATTATGTAATATTAGTTACTACTATTTGAGGTTGGGCAAAATTATCAAGAGGAGCTTCTTCAAAAATAAAAAGACTTGGAGTACCTGGAATATTTTCACCTAATCTTCTTATTTTTAATTTGAGTTGTTTTTTCACTAGAATAGCCTTTCTAACCGCTTCAACTTCTATTTTTTATACTATTTCCTTTGAATCCTTGTTGGTTCCTATCGCGGAAGATATTCCTATCTCTGTTTGATGTTTTAGATCTATAGTTCCCACTTCAGCGTCCTTCATTAGAGGAGGAAATAAAAAATAGATCTATTTTAATGAAGAATATTCTTTGAGAATTGTGAAAGAGAGGAGAGCAGAAAGTATATAAGAAAATTAATGAGAAAGTGTAAGAGAAGCAAAATCATCATTCGATTGAAGAAGCAATCATAGACGATGGAATCGATTTGGCTTGGAGTTGGTGCCTCATAGTCTAGGGGTTGGTGCTCGCGAATTAGTCAAGTTGGTGCTTGGCGAAGGGGATCGGTGTCTCCAGTGGGTGGGTGCTCACAAATTGACCGAGTTGGTGCTTGGTTTGGGGATTGGTGTCTCTAGTAGGTTGGTGCCTGCAAACATTGTAAAAGAGTTAATATATATAAGGAATATTTCTCCATGGTTTTCTCCCGAAAGGGTTTCCACGCAAATTTGTGTCTATTTGCATTGTGTGGTTTTGCATTGTATTCTTTGATTGCTTTGAATATATTAATTGCGGAGTAATTTGAGGTTTTGGATTTAAGATTAATAGTCGAAAGCGAAAAAAATATCTTATACTGATTCACCCCCCTCTCAGTATAAGCTTGTGCTTAACAATTGGTATCAGAGCCGGTTCCTTCGGTGTTAGCACAACTACTAGAAGGTATATCTTGGAAAGCACATATGGCAGGATCTCAAGTGCTGGATGGTTTCTCCACTAACAAGGCTCTTTTGTTCGATGGAATGAATTACGCATTTTGGAGCATAAGGATGAAGACTTACTTGATGGCCCTAGGTTTCGATATTTGGCAAGCAGTGGTAATAGGATACACAACGCCACAAATTGCACCAACGGATGCCACCGAAAAAAAGGCCAGTGAGAACAATGCGAAAGCTATGAATGCAATCTTATGCGGGCTTTCAGAAAATGAGTTGTTAAGGTTATGCATTGTGAACCTGCAAAAGAAATTTGGGATAAACTCAACACTATTTATGAAGGTGATAGTAAGGTGAGAAAAGCAAAACTCCAAACCCACCGGAGGCAGTTTGAAAGTTTAAAAATGAGGAATGATGAAAACATTGCTAGGTATCTTCTTCGTGTCGATGAGATTGTTATTGTCATTCGAGGACTCGGAGAGAAAATTGAAGAATCTGTGATCGTTCAGAAAGTCCTTGACACCAAACACCAGTGCCCTGATTTGGCATTGCTACAAGTTTTCCACACAGTGCCTCTTCAACAACAGTCAGTAGTTAGCACCAGAGTTTTACACCTTTGTAATGCAATGTCAGTGACATACGTATCTCGTTCTTGTAATGAATGGATGCTAAACGACTTCAACCTATCATCAACACTAGCCAATTGATCTATATATATGTAGTATGAATGTAAATGCATCCCATGTAATTTTGGTTCTTGTATTCTAAGAAGGCTCCTCACTCAGTATAGTCAAACCCATATCCAACCAAAGGACTTATGCACAAAGTTATTTCCAATAAATGAAGTATAGTTCATAATATATATAATATTGCATAGTTACCATGTTTGACCGAACATGGCTCATGTTCGATTCGAACCGAACAAATTGCATGGACCAGATTTGTGCGGTCAAGTTCGACCGAATAACTTTTTTTTTATTAATGAACCCAAAATGTAAATCTAGTCCAAACCCAACAGTGTATAAATAAAATAAACATTTAAGTATAAGAAACTAGTTTCTTATACTTTTAAGTTAAATTTTATTTATATACTTTCAGGATGTTTGAGAGGGGATTCGGACCGCTAGGAGCTATAATGTAAATTCTAGGTTTTGGAGAATCCTATCATATTTCAGAGTTAGTTAGATTCCAGGGTTTCAGGGTTTCAAAATTAGCCATATTTCAGGGTTTCAAGATTTCAAGGAGACATCATAGGAGGTATGAAGGCTGCATGAAGGGATGTATGCGTGATAGAATAGTATGAAAATATCTCTCGCAAAGTGCCACAAGCCGATCCCACCCCATTCCCAGTGCACCCCTTAAGGCATGCACTCTGTGAGATTCAATGCACCAATGAGCCCTTGTGAGAGAAAGTGTCAGTAAATGATAAAGTTGAAAAATAATGGGAGTGGCATTCATGATTTTGTGGGCAATCGAGATGATTTATTCTAGATTTGAATGTACATTTTGTCTTTGAAGTAAATGAATGAATGAATGAACGATGGTGCTAGTGCTAGTGCTAGTTTTGATTTTGAAGCTGGGTTTGATGTTGCAAATGTTTGAAACTTAAGTTCTATATCAATTTTGAGCTTAGGCTCTAAACTCTGAATATTTTGCTATCTTTTAATGTAATTCAAGTTTGAAAAAATTATGCATTTCTCATGTTTGCAAGTGTTAAATTAATGTTCATTCCTTAGTAGATTGAAATATTTTGCATATATATATATATATATAATTCCGAGCTTCCGAACTTACCGAACCGAACTTTTTTCAAAATTCCGAACTTCCGAACATTTTCCCCCTTCCGAACAAACCGAATTTTTCGAACATGGTAACTATGTAATATTGTGCCTGCTTCTTTCTTTAATGCATGTTTATATTTGGTTAGCTGCATGCTCGTGTTGCACATCTATGCTTCTGTTATGTTGTCACCTGGATGTCTCATAGAATCCAAATCAATAAGCGAGATGTGCATCATGAGATCCACATGGAAGCAAATCCCAAACTAGACTACTGGCTACCTTATCAATATCAACTCACTTGTGTGAAAAGGAGACTGAATGGCAAATATAAGAATCATTAGAGATCAAGTTCATTCATCTCTTAAAATTACCTCGCGACATTCCTGGTTTTGCTCATAAAAATAGATGGTACAATGTAGACGTGTAGATTAACAAAGCTTTATACAAGGCAGCCATCAAGATAGGCATTCCCATTCTCATATAGATGATTTTTCAGATAGTATGAAAGGCATAGCATTGCCCTGTAGTATTCTCCAAAATAGATACTAGAAGTGGTAACCATCGAACTAGATTTAAAGGAGGGACCATTTACAAGACAAATTTCACCGCCATAAATGGGGCATTGTGAATATTTGGCAATGCCATCGGATGAACAATAAATCTTGGCTCCTTTCGTGAGATTGATGAACAGTATTTTTAGGCATTATCCCAAAAAAGTTTGTATCTGTTTTCTTGGATGATATAATGATGTAGCAACTAAAGAAGCATCAATAACACTCAGGAAAATGTTGTAGAACTTATGAGGGGAAAAGTTTTTATGAAAAAACAAGCTGGACGAAACATGGAAACAGGTACAGTTTTTGAAACATAAGAGCCCCCAAACCCCATGGAAAGGGGTAATGGCACAAGAAACAACTAAGTGATAAGATAGAGATTTAAGGTAGAAAGTATATAAGGAAATTTCAAAAACTACCTACAGAAGAAATATGGAATTTTTATTTATCTTCATGTTTTTATTGTTTGTTTGTTTTTTTTGAACTTTTTTTTTTTAATTGGGGTGGTGCAGAACCTATGTAACCCCCTTAATCGCCCTTTTTGATGCCGAACGTCTGAAACGACATTGCCAGGCCAAAAACAGCAGGAAAGAATTCCAGCAGTGTTTCTTTTTTGGCATTGCCCAGAAACTAGGGGGGTGGCTATTTCTGCAATGTATATGTGAAGCTAACCAGACATGATTTATATAAAGATATGTAATTATACAGGGCTAGTTAAGAACATATCAATAGACACAAAGAAGAGGTGATCCAAGAAAGGAAAAACCTTGTAGATGTTTGGAGGAAAAATTTCCTAAGCTGTGTTAATCTTAAGAAAAACTTTACATGGCACTTTGGAACCTTCATCAAAATGGTAGCTCATAACACTGGTGGGTGTTTGAATGTCTTTTTATTGCTCTTCGTTATGCCTGGGAGTTTAGTGGATTTTAGTTGTGTCTAAAGTGGTGGAGGCTTTCTGGTTGGTATCTTTTTGGTATTTCCCTTTTTGCATTGCAGGCTATACTATACACGGATGGCATTGACTACCCTATAAATGTTTTAATATGCCTGTTGGGTCAACAGCAGATTGCAAGAATATTCAAATGGATGATGCAGATCTTTTAGTAATCAGTCTAGCTGCTATTGAGCCTGAAGGATCAAATGGATATTAGTAGGAGAGTTAACCTTTGCTGAAGATCTGAAGGAAGCCTCCATGATAATGTTTTAAGTAACTGGGATAGAAAATATCTTGGAACAGAAACTGGAAGGTGGCCTTGATATAGCAGGAAAAATATGTATTTCTTCAAGAAAGGAGAAGATTTACAATGAAAACAACAAAGGATATTTATCAGCCAAAATCTTCTTGTGACAGTACAAGATATTTGTGTAAGAGATCTAGGGCACAAGAGCCAACAAAAATCTTCTTCTGTCAGTATAACATATTTTTGTACCAAAAAATAATCTTCATTGATCCATAAGGGTAATACCCCTTTATTAGATAATTTTTTCTATCCAGGCTATCCAGAAGAGCTTTGGTGAATTTGATATAGTTTTCAGCTATGATGACAAGTTCTACTCTATATCGGAGATAGATATTTTCATAGCATCCACGAAACCAAAACTGTCTATGGAGCCCCAAGAGTAAACACTTGAAAAGAGGAGGATAACAGGGTTGTGATTCATTTTTTTTCCAGTGTTCCACGGGGACGCGTCCCCCCTGCCCCAAAATCCCCACATTTCCGGGACGGGGATGTCCCTGGGATGTGGGGACGTTAGGGGGATGTCCCCCTGCCGCACCTCCATCGCTGCCCTGAACCGCCGTCATCCCCGGGACATTTCCCTCTAAGAGGGGACATCTTTGGGGCCTCCCTTCAAAAAGAGGACGATTGGAGAACTCTGGGACATCCAAGGGATGCCCACACATCCCCCGACCCCCCAGGAAACACGTAGTTGTCCCCCACAATGGTGGATGCCAAAAAAGACTTTTTTTTTTTAAGTTTTTGGTTTGTGAGCCCTCTACCCTAACCCTAATTGTTAATGGATCTCACCCCCACCCCCCAAGGCCTCCCAAAAGCTTATAACTCTATCCCTCTCATTCCAAATCACACAAAAACTTCATTGAGTGAAGTAGAGAGCTGAAAGTAAAGACAACAACATAAGAGGGAGAAGTTTGCAAGAGTCAGAGAGCATTAGCAGAGGGAGAGTGAGATCAAGAAGAGAATAGAGAAGCCAAAAAGACTCGATACTTTTCAGGTTCCTAATTTGAGCCACAAGGTAGGCCCTATCACTATACATTTGATTCTTTGAATTTCTGTTTTTTTGTTTCACTTGTAAATTGTATTGTTCTTTGATTCATGATTCATTTCTAGATTTAAAAAATTCTTATAATTATTTATGATTCATTCAAATCTTTAAATTTTTAAATCTTCATTCAAATCAAATTCTTAAATTTCAAATCTTCATTCAAATATGAAGAAAGAAAAATAAAAGTGAGATCCTTGTTTGACAAAGGTTAAGAACAAGGATTATTATTTGTGTATCCCCTGCTTCGTGCGACCTAAAGTAACAAAAACAAAAAAGAAAATCCTTGTGTTTTAATCCCTTGCATTATGCATGGTTTGAATTTTAATTTTTAAATTATAAACTTACAAAATGAAAAAAATATATAATTTTTTGCAGTGTCATTATGAGTTCTCATAGCATGAGTGAGGATGAAGGTCAACCTCAAGGGGTTGAGGTTGAAGCTGAGAGTGAAAATGATTCTGATTATGCACCTGATGATCCTAGTTTGCAAGCAAAGAGAGGTGACCATGAAAATCAAACTAGTTCTATTGGGAGTCCAAATTATAGTTGCCTTCACAAACCTTACAACAATATGCTAAAGGTCCCTTTGATCTGAAGAAACCTTTAAAACAAGTTGCAAGCAAGGTACCAACAAACCTTGGGACATCTAGGGGCACTAGGAAATGGAAGTGCAACATACGTGACTTTGAATGGTTTAGCAACATGACCAAAACAAATGCTCAACTTCTTATCTGAAGCAAAGGTGTAGATGTATGTGAAAAGGTGGAAAAAACCCTGAAATTTAGGGCTGAAATATGTAAATTATGGGGTGCTAATGAAGAAGATGCACCTATATCTGTTACTTTGCCACCAAAGGAGAGGGGTCATCAAAGACAGAGTTCTACTTCTAGTACTTTCGAGAGGCCAATGAATCCATCTAGTTCAAGGACAGCATGGCCTAAGGGAAAACGCAAAGTGACTAGCGATGCTTCAAATCCACTGGTAGAATCATTCAATGTGCAAGCAAAGAATGTGGCAGATGATGCCATTAGAAAATTCTTCTTTGCCAATGGCATGCCATTCCATGTGGCTCGTTCTCCTTATTATAAGGAGGCTGTGGCAAAAATAATAAGAGCAGGACCATTATATGTGCCACCAGGGGAGACTAAATTAAAGACAACAATCTTGGATAAGAACTATTCCAACATTAATATTTTAATGGAGAAAATAAAGAATACCTGGGTCACAAGTGGATGCAGCATCGTCATGGATGGGTGGACCGACATTAGGCATCGTCCACTCATCAATATCATGGTTACAAGTGCAATTGGCCCTTATTTCCTTAGGGCTATTGATTGTTCAAGGCATTGCAAGGATGCTGATTTCAATTCCAAATCCTCAAAGATACTATAGAGGAGGTTGGGCCACAAAATGTGATGCAAGAGTGACAGATGCAGCCCATGTATGCAAAGCTGCAAGGAAGTTAATTGAGGCAACCTCTAGACATATTTGGTGGACTCCTTGTTGTGTGCATGCCATGAATAATGCACTCAAGGACATGGGAAAATCAGCTAGATCAAAACAGTTGTTAGTGATGCTAAAGATGTGTAGATGTTTATCTGTAACCACCACACTTCACATGCACTCTTCAGGGCCTTCTCCAAGAAGGAATTCTTGAAACCTATAAAGACTGGGTATGCATCATATTTTATTCTCTTGGAGAAGATGCTTGAGTTGCAAGAGGCATTGCAAATAATGGTTATGATGGCAGAATGGAATCAATGCCCTGAGTCGAAGATAGAGCAGGGGAAGAGGGTGAAGGAGGTGGTGAAAAGTGATGTTTTTTGGGTTGATGCCAAATATGTTGTATCCATCATTAATCCAAATTTCATAGTGATTAGATATGGGGATGCTAATGCACCTACCCTTGGAGAGGTGTATGAGTGCATTGATACTATGCTTGATCAAATGAAGGTTGTTGTACGAGAGGACCCCACATTGCAATTCTACACACAACATATTCAGCCGTTCATTCATCACAGATGGAAGAAGCTCAACACTCCCTTGCACATGGCTGCCTATGCATTGAACTCGAAGTGGTATGTGCAAAGGCCTGGTAGACTTACACCTATACAAGACGTTGAGGTGAAGGCAGGGTTCATGAAGGCCATTCAGAAAATGTACAATTTTATAGAGGCCAACATCATTTGTATTGAGTGGACAAAATTTGCCACTCTTAGGGGATATTCACAGGAGGCCGAAATAGATAAGGAGACAATGGCATAGAGAGAACCAATTTTGTGGACTTTGCATGGGCCTGCTTCTTTGACTACCAATCTAGCCATTCGTTTGTTGTCCCAGGGTTCTAGTTGTTGAGAGGAATTGGTCTACTTATAGCTTCATCCACTCCATTAAAAAGAACTGGCATACCTCTAGGAGGGCAAAGAAGCTTGTGGTTGTACATAGAGCCTTGTGTCTCATTGACTACAACACACTTACATACAAGAAGAGTCCAGCAACCAGATGGGATGTAGAGCCAAAGGAGCCAACACAAATTGATGGTGATGCTACACAGATAGGGCTGATTGGTATTGGCTTGGAGGAGCTAGAGCATGTGAAGTCCAACAATTCTAGTGATGAGGAGTTTGGCGAGAACTTTGGGGATAATTAGCCATTGACTCATTAGTATTTGATATTTAGTATTTTGTTTTTGAACATTGTTGATACTTGATTGTAATCATGAATCATCATTATGAAATTTTGATGATTTTGAATTCGATATTTTCATTTTCATTTTCAATGTTCAATGTTCATTGGTTCAATGGTTCAAAAATTATATTTCATTGTTAAAAAGTATAAACTTAAATGTTAAATTGTTGATGTTCAATGCAATATACTTATTCCTTATACATCTTTTTATAACTAATTTTGCAAGCCCAGCTGCCGTCCCCCATCGTCCCCAAACTTAGGCCCCCCATCCCCCGGTGGAACTATGTTTTTTTCTTCCAGAAATGGAACTTGATAAAGACATTTATAAGTAGTATGCAAACACTTGATAAGATATGAAGACATACATTATAGTCAAGAAGTTAACTAAAGTTATTTAGTTATACATCATAGTTACGTGAGTTAAATCCGTGTGCAAGTAGGTTAGTGAAATTATGAAGGGAGGGTTGGTAGAACAAAATGTCTTCATTAGATTTTTATCCAATAAATATAGGCTTGGCCTACATAAATAATCATCCAGAAATCGAATAAAAGACAGCAAGTTCATGAGCAATTCCTTCTGCTCAACCTATGTGTCCTTACTTCGGGGCTAAGATTTTGATGTCAGACATTTTTATCTCCCATCTTTAATGCTGGAATCTGGACTGGCTGCCACTTGCTTCCACCATTAACCAGATTCCTTTCTGGCCCTCTTCTGATACTGATGCGCTTTCAGAATTGGAACTCGCTGTCCACCGCCTCTTGACAGATCTAGACTTGGGCGGACCTGTTCCACAGCCCCTGTCTGAGGGTTTTCCAAAACAACAGTGTTAGAGCTGCCATTCACATCCCAGCAGCTGTTCATTTTCTCCGCCAAGCTATCCTGAAATAGCCCCATTATCTGCTCCCATATTTGCAGAGTATGGACCATTTTTATCCGCCATTTTTTCATTCAGGTAACGGTTTTTAATAGTTTATCAGGTCCATTTTGCTACAGGCGTGGATTTGATTGAGCAGATTCTGGCTTGATTATAGCAGCACCAGCATATTAGAATTTTTTGCTCCTGCTAATTGAATTCCACCATTCAGCGCTAATGGTTTGCCTATATGCTCAATTAGTCTTTTCCTTTGCTGATCGGAATATGAATTTTCTACGGAATTTCTCAGCTCAATGCCGACAAGATTCACTATAATCTTCATGGTCATCATGCTAACCTGTAAGCTCACCGTAATCTTCTAATACGATCTTCATGGAAATCTCTAGCCTTTCTTCTCATATTCCTTCATCTTGGAGGAGAAGGTGACCTAGTCTGCTAAGTAATGCTTTAGCCCTACATAGAGAGTGATTTGATAAAGACCATCTACCGCCCATGTTTTGAGAGGATTCTGAGTAGTTTCGATGAGGTTTGTGAGCAGATTGATGGGATTCTGGGCAGATTGACGGGATTTGAGAGCAGTTCCAACAGGTTTTGTGAGCAGCTTCAGTTGAGTCGCGAGTAGTTTGACGGGATCTCCAGCAGTTTCCAATGGAAATGTGATCATTTTCAGATGGAATTGAACGTGAGCAGTTTCAGACAGCATACAGTTTGTGGTAGTGTGGGCCTTAGGGCACAGATTCGTTTTGAGCTGGCTATAAAGTATTTGACAATGCACTGGGAAATTTTGGGTTGGCTATAAAGTGTTGGATGAAATCACCGATTCATTTTGAGCTAACTGTCAAGTGTTTGACACAATCCACTAGGCAATTTTGATGAGATTGTAAAGTGTGACAATATCACTAAGCACACTTTAGCTGCAATCCTGAATGTGGAGACCTCCTCTCTGAATTTGGAGGCCCTTTGATGCAGGAATTGCGAACGCCTCCTCCCCCATCTCATCCTATGCTCCAAGGACCCAAAACCCGAGCTGTTATGACACCCAAAGATTCAATACAGCTGACTAAGCAGCAGGATTTCGGCTATTGAAAGAATGGGTGCCAAGTTTCAGGAACTCATTTCACTTTTCGAACAGTAGCAGAAAGAGAAATCCAAGACCATGTCACTCTTCAAACAACAATTGCAAGAGAACGACCTTATCATTGCTGACTTGAGGATGAGTGTTACTTTACTTGAGCTCCACACTTTCAACAGCTTCAGAATTTGGTTCATGAGATTAGAAACAAACAATCTGATAATGCTTACCCAACGGAAGAACCTGAAGCGAAAAACAGCAACTCATCGACAGTCCATCCAAAAACAAGTTGATAAACAAAAATCATGGGTTCAAATAGTTAAAGGAAAGAAGGCCCCTCCAATTGTTGAAATGGCTGGCCAAGTCAAATGTGATGAGGTGAGATCACGACAAGCCAAGGCCCTTAACCTTCAAGTTCATGGCCTATCTAAGCTTGTTAACTCCTGGTCTTAAATGACATCTCCCTCAACCGAGCATGGACAACTCTCAATAACGCTCTTATTATCAAGTTTGGATCACCAGAGGATCATTTAAGAGCTCTGAAATCTAAAAGAGAGCTATTTCCTCTCCCCAGTAAACTTCATTTAGACGCTGATCTCACTAGACTCCCAAGTGGAGGAACTTCAGAAAGCTCGGGCCCTGGTTGTTGCTGCTAGGAAAGAAAACAAATGGGTCATCATTCGGGATTGCACGATTGTGATTCGTGCTTCCCCACCCACTAGGTGGTCGCGTCCTTTACCATATACATGACAGCATGTTGTGGTCTCAGACGATGATAGGGGCATCTTCATTGCTTGTTGAAAATGTAATGGTGCTTTGTGGTCTTCTTTGGATATCTTCTAGGATGTGATTGCAATGTGAGATCTCATCTTCCTTACTGAGACCCATGACAGCCCAAAGCAAGGACTCCCTCCAATTACAAGGTACTTTTGGGTCTCAGTTTATCGATGTGAGACTCATAGATTGAGTGGTCTCAATGGTTCATGTGGAGTGGCTTGCCGCATTCACGACAGCGTCAAGTCCAGTGTATTGTTGGTAGCTTCCAATGTCCATTCCAAATATATGTGGTTGCATGTTGAAAGGGGCCCAACTCCTATCCACGATGTCTTCATTGTAGTATGCTACTTCCCACTTGCTTCATCACCCTTTGTTGTGCACATTGATGGGGACCCGTACCTTGACCTTTATCCAAAGATTCCCCATTATTCCTTAGCAGTCGATGTTCTTCTTATGGTGGAATTCAATGACCATATAGGGACCCACCAAACACCTATTCATGATCTTTCACAAGATGAGCTATATCTTTAGAGTTGGATCTTGAGGAGTTTGGCCTTCAGAGAGAATCAGCAAATGGGAATACTTTGGACAAGGATTAGATGAGGCACCTTCTCCAAATTGGGAAATCACAAAGTCTCCACATTCTCAACAAGCTTCCTTGTTTCCCTAATTCTAGCAGATCCAATGCTAGCTCTCTCCACGACATCCCAGAGCAACATGTTGTCATTGTCTCCACCCCACCATCATCCTCTAATGGTTTATCTGCTAGTACAGTCATGAGGGTTATTCAAAAGTTATGTACCAACAAAGCAGTGGATTGTGAGGGCCTCCAGGCTAAGGTCCTCAAATATGGGGTGAATTCCCTTGCCTTCCCATTGGCAAAGCTTTTTAATGATGTTGTTTGGTCAGGTTTTCCTCATTATTGGTCCCAGCACATAATCCATCTCATCCTTAAGTCTAGGCACAGCTCCAACCCTAGCAACTACAAGACCGTTGTGATTGGGCATACATTTTCCAAACTTTATTGGCATAGTGTTAGACATGCAACTTTTAGAGCACTTGGGTAGGGGTCATCTAAGAGCATGGGGCAAGACGGCTTCAAGAGGGAATACCAAACAATTGACCACATATTTACACTTCTGCCTATCATTGAGGAGGCTTGTCATCTATCTTCCAAAGTCTTTTATTGTTTTGTAGACTTCTAGAAAGCATTTGACTCAGTTCCACAGCATCTACTCTTCCAGAAGTTGTGTAATGTCGGCATTCCAGATTCTCTCATTACCATCGCTTGGAGGCTTTATTAGGCAATTATCAAACAATTTCATACTTCTCGAGATTTTTCTAGATTTGCGAAGAGTACCATTGGGATCAAGCAAGGATGCCATCTCTCTGACTCTCTGTAGCACTTACATTGATGAGCTAGAGGACTTTCTTCAACATCATACCCATGCATATGATGGTTGCATTTTACATAATGTCATGATAGCCATACTCCTTTTTGCCCATGACATTATTCACCTCTCTCATTCTATCAATGGTTTACAAAGACAACTTGATGCCCTTGATCATTTATGCAAACTTTGTCACTTGGTGATCAACCTTAGCAAAACTAAGGTATATTCAACCCTCCAAACGTTATCTTTCCTAGTTCCAATTCCTTTATAAAGGGGAAACTTTGGAGATCAAATCAGCCTACACTTACATGGGGTTCCAATTTTCTAGACTATATTTTAGTATGAACCTTGCATCTCAGTCATGCCTTTGCAAGGGGTATGCCTCCCTTCCTATTTTGGAGCACCTTCCTCAATCCATCATCTAAGTTGAGTTAGTTACCTAGCCTCTGCATCTTGAGACTATCTTCAAGCTTACTTTCTACATTCACAAACTCATAATCAGAGGGTTCAGCTTCAAGCCATGCAAGGTATCTATACGTATCCCTATGCTCTTCAGAGAGGATTGCATCTTTGGCCCCAATAAACATTGACATTGCTAGTATTCTGAGACTAGTTTGCTCCTCTTGTCTATCGACATCTCTATTGATAGGTTACCTCCCTTCAAGTACTCTTTGGATGCCCCTATTCAGCTTCTTCCCTTAAAAGAGGTCATCATTAGAGTTGTCAGATAGGATATCTATGTGCAGTACATCCAAGTCACTTAGACCTTTCCTTCTCAACCGCTAAACCCCAAGCTTGCCTTTTACCCTAAGCATTTCTTGTGGGTAGTCGATGGTGTCATTCGTCACCCTAAATTTCTCCAGTGTCATTGGTTTCACAACCACTTGAGAGTATGCTCACACCAATTGCGAGTTGAGACTGATCATCATATTCCACATGGGGACCGAATTTGTCGTCTTTGTCCTCTCTAGGAGGTGGAGACTAAAGAGCACTTCATTTATAGATGCCCTATTTATTGTGAGATTTGGGGAAGATACCACTATGTTTACAGAAACTCAAGCAACTCTCTATCCACTTTCCTTCGATACCCAGATCAACGATGCCTAGCGCCTTTTCTTTGGGAGGTTGTCACCCTTTAACACAAGTCCCTTCAAGGAGCTTCTAGAACCCCCAAGCTGATTACTTCATTTTTTCAGCCCCTCACAGAGGTTGGTGGCACTAAGCGCCCTTTGGATATTGTTGCTTCACACAATGGGGGAATTAGATCAGTGAGGTGATGCTCATCTCTGCACAGCACTACCCCTAAGATAGCCCAACACACTAGATCTCGACAGCAGGGATCCACCCTTGATCGGTGTTGTGGAACTACACCTGTGCATCATGGATTTGCTTCTTTGCAACCACCTCTAGGTGCTGCAAAGGCAAGCACACATTAGAGTTTCTTTGCACCACTAGAGCCTCTTCGACCTTGGATGTTAGAAGGGATTCTAGGGGGAGTGCTTTGCTTCCTCCTCGAATTAGCCAACATTGGACCCTCAGCCCCAGACATTCCCCAAGGAGCATTATCAGATGTATTCTAGGGGGAGTGTTTTGTTTCCTCCTAGAATTACCCAACATAGGCCCTTCAACCCTAGACATTCCCCAAGCAGCATTATTAGATCCCATATTAGCCTTTTCACAATGATAGACAATGATACAAATGATTCCTCTATCCCAAGCATGGTCGGAGATGTTTGATGAGCCTACCATCCAGTAATTTCAACTTTTGACTTTCATCAACCCATGCTCTTCGGTGGTTCCTACTCCCCCCAACATGGCCATTTGTATTGTTACCCTGACCACATGGGTTAGGGGGTTTCCTGCATTGGGTTTACCCCACATTTACTTTCGGTGCTTTTGTTCTTCTTCCTTTATTTAATTAGTCATTGTTGCTAAAGTCCTTTACCCTAGCACTTTCTATTGTAATTGGGTATACTCTCGAGTCCAATTGACCTCATTTGGTTATTCGTCAACATGAATATAATTTCTTTATTTTTTTCTTTTTATTTGGGTATACTATCAATGTCATGAACTAAAGGCTAGAAAATTTATTCCATCTCCTTCTTAAACTTACTTCTATCTCGATCTTACTCTAATTCCATATTGGACATGGCATTATAATGCATAGGCTGTAAGAATCACAGCTCTGATACCACTGAAATAAACCAAACTGAAATCTGCAAATTCAAAACAAGATAATATCAACTCTATTCTGCTACCGTCAATATACAGAACAGCCAAATCTCAAAGGTAAGCCACTCCCAATTTGTGAAGATAACGAATCTTCAAGGTTCTGCATCCAAGCCAGTTTTTACAGACAATCAATTGTGTCCTTTTACAATGACAATGTTTTATCATTCTTATATAAAGAAGAAAGTCATTTCCTATTTCCTATAAATAGACACACTCCTAAAAATAGATTTCCTTAAAATAACATTTTATCCTGAGTTATATTTAGCCGTTACATGGCTTTAGTTGCTTAGTTTATTTTATTCTATTTTCCTAATTTGTTCCCAAACCTTCTCCTTTAACTTGGATAGTAAGAGCATGCCATCATGCATAAAATGCAACTAACTTAACTAAAACAAATCCTATTTTTGTATCATGCAAACTAGATGCATATTTTAGTCTTACGTGTGGCTTGTAGATGCACATTCATGTCCATATAGATATTATCACTAATTTATATTACTCTTATCTGAATGGATAACAATCTCATGCTTTATTGTTGATCTAACCTCATGTTTTGTTTACAAGCAAGATTTTCTTACGAAACCTATTTGATTCATTACAAGTACTCTACGATACCAGGTCCTTCACTCCCAGGGTGACTGGGCCAGTATGGCACATACCAGGTACTGGTCCTGGTTCATTAAGCCCTCCGGTCCAGCCCGAGTATGTCCTTGGATGGACCCAGGCATACCTAGGCCGGCTGGGAGGTATTCGGGCTGAACCAGGCCATGCCCTTTCCCCACATCTTTTACTTTGTGACAATGTAGAAAATTGGTATTTGTACATGCTGTGCTTGCGACATCCCTGAACCTGGGTCATGCCCAAAACCTACCGCCAGCACTCTTCCATATACCCTACTCCCATTCTGCCCCCATCACCGCTGCTTTCAGGCTGTTTCTGAAGACAATTCCCAGCCATCAAGCTCTGAAAAAAACTCTTCATTTGATTTATACATCTTCCACTTGAACGGGGAAAATATGGGCGTATGCATGTTATCCTCGTGCATCATTATAAACTCCTGAATTAATAGAATCAACATGTCAGATTTTTATTTCCAAGCGTCCATGCATGCTACATTTACATTCATAGCTGCTAAGAGTTGTTGCCTCATGTCTATAAGACTAGTTTTGGTGGGGGGGTTTTCATTTCCCAATGCCTACATTTTTCAAAAAAAAACCAATAATATTTTACTCAATTTTTTAAGTCATCAATCAAATATTCCATATTAGAATTGTCAAAGGGGTCATCCCTTAATAATAAAGTTCCATCTTATCTAAATAACATTAATGTTTTAAACCTAGCGATGAGTCAAAGTGGGCTTTTTTAAAAAATTGGTTTCACTTCGGCCCCTTTAATTTTTTATGAGTATAGAATTAAAAAAACGTTAAAAAAAGGCTAAGGCACAGGTGGGACAAAATAAAGGGGGTTCCTTCAAACATAAAAAGCCGTCTAATAATTTTGGTTTTACTAATTGCTATACTTGGAAAGTTGGAAGTATGTAAAAAAAAAAAAACCAAGTAGCTGACCTTGGTACGGGTACGGGGTTCAAGTATGCTGATACGGCAAGTTTGTTTTCCCAAAGTATGGCTTGGGTATGGCCATACAAAAAAATATTAAAAATATAGCCAAATAAGCAAAATTAACCACATAATATGCATATAGTAAACAAAATAAGTTAAACAAACACAAAAAAGTTAAAATAAATACATATATATATATATAAATAAATACATATATATATATATATATATATATATATATATATATATATATATATATAAATACATATATATATATATATGTATATATATATATATGTATATATATTATTAATTTTTGTAGGTTTTTACCCATGTAGGATATTAATAAATTATATTAAAATTATCAATTACTTAACATAAATAAATGTTACCATACAGCTTCAACAAGTATAGAGAATATTTATTTTAAAAGCATTTATTAGGATATTCATTTATGTATTGAGTTTATTATTGTTTTAATTAATATTCATAAAAATAATTACAGTTTATATTAATATCTTCGCAAATATTTATCAACAATTAATAATTGTAAAAGGTTTAAAAAAAAGTAAAATCTAAATAATGATCATTGCTTCTATTTTATTTTTATTTTTCCATAATAATTTTAAATTTCTATTAATATCTTGATTATCATCTATTATGAGACCACCGCCATTTAAAAGGTGAAATAAAGTCACAACATGCAGCAATCTTAAACACAGTCACGTCTTGTGTCAATGAGTTTGGAAATGGCAGAAGAAAGCTTGAAAGGCCCTTTCCTTTGACACCATCTTGTAGCTTTGTGACAGGAAGGGAAAATGGGTTCTACAGCAATAAATGGATTCAGACTGCAACAAACAGATTTTGACTGGGATTTCTTGTGATGTAGTTTCAAACACATACTGCATAAATAACATATATATTCTAAAATGTTTTTTTCATTTTTTTTGCTGGCAGAAGGCCTTCGCATATGCATATGCATATGCATATGCCCGAGTAATTTGACTTGTTTAAAGCTAAAATCAAAAAAACGTTTTTTGACTGTGGGTTCTCTCTGGATATGGCCCGGGGAATGCCCAACAGGGTCAGGTACAACCGAGTTCGTCCCACACCCGTGCCGGGCAATACCCATGCCATATCCAAGGGCATATCGGACCAGGACCAATAGCCAGTACATGCCATGCCAGGACCAGTCCCCCTGAGGTGAAGGATCTGGTAACATAGAAAAAAACATTTGCTTTCTAAAAACAAACATACCTTTAATCTTAATTAGTCGTGAATTTCTCAAATGCCACAATGTCACCTCAAGCCAAAATCATTATCGAGTAGCTATAAGTTTGAACATCGACAATTATTCAATTAGAATTTATCACAATATCTGGCATTGAATTATAATATCATCAATTATCGGTAGTGTTTTCAATTGTTTTGTGGTTATTTAACTTATTTTGTTTACTCGGGATATAGTGTGATCAAATTTGCTTATTTGGCTATATTTAGCTATATTTTTGATATTTTATATATTGCTTGTGCAGTTGGTCGTACCCAAGCCCTACCCAAGGCAAAAAAATAACTGTGTTGGCTTTACCCAAATGCCATGCTAGTACCAAGATGGGCTACTTAGCAAGTTCTATAGATCATGTTCCTTTTATATTACTTAAAATTTTGAGAAAATAGAGATATATGATATTACATTATGTATGTAAGTATACGCATATATGTGTCTGTGTATATTAACATATTAACTCATTCTATTGCTTATTTATCTATACATCCAAACATATGGCACATAAAACTAAAAGGAATTGCATATAAAACAAATCCAATATGATACTATCTAATGTACAGCAACAATTCTGCACATATTGCAACTTACGACTAAACAGAGGCATAACTACATGCAGCCACCCTGCAACATGTCCACTACATATCATATGTTGATGTGGCTGATGGGATGCAAATGGCAATTTCTCACAGTTTCAAAATAGTCTGGACGTAAAAATTGGGTGACGCACCGTTTTGTTAACCTAAAAGTACTGAAATATATTATTTTTATGCAGAAAAAACGTTTGTGACTTATTATATATCATGTATCCATAACAAGATAAAAATAATTCAAATAAATCAAGGATCAAAATCACAGATGTATTTATGATACCCAAAACTATTTACAAATCTAAATTTTTATTAATTTTTATCGGATCTTATACTGATTCAAAATCTGCATTTCTCACACAAAATAAATCGGAAATATTTCAGATCCATAAATAGAAATTTATTCTCTCAACCAAATGTAAATCATAGTTCAGCAATACAACTGATTTCAACTTTCTAACAACAAAACGTAATCCATAAATTTATAAATATAACAACATAGAACAAGATTAAAACATCAGACCTAAATTTAACTGCTTCAACTCAAAACTTAGTGTTGTTTGTATACTATTGTATGACACACTTCCGGCCAGAAGTTCTTGAAGGGATTTCTCAGTAGCACCGTTTTGTTAACGTGTATCTCTACATTGCCAGGAAACAGAAACAGGTCCAAAATGCAGAAATGCGGATTTTCAAAAACCCTTGGTATGGAAACATCCATACAATATACTTATAAAAATATAAATAATGCATAATACCATAGTTGCCATGCTCAGTCAAACAAGGCTCAAGTTCGGTTTGAACCGAACAAATAAGGCTGATCAAATTTGTTCGGTTCATGTTCAACCGTTCACTTTTTTGTTTTACGATTAAAAAATAAATAAATAAAAACATTCAAAATATATTTGTTTAAACCAAAATCGTCTAACATCAAATGCAAAATTGTGAACAGTGAACACAAACCCTAAAGGTAAAAGGCGAATGTTGCAAGGTGAATCGTGATTGAGACAACAGCATATGAGTCCATAAGCCTGATACACAACGGCATTCATGTCTGGTATTACCATCTGCAACGGACAACAACACTGTGCCATTGGCAAAATTATTCAAGGGCACGGATGTGTTTGAAGCAGATAAAGTTAGTGAGAATGATTTGTGTGCACTTCTGTATTCTTCCAGCACCACAGGAGCCTCGAAAAGCATCATGCTCACTCACAGGAACCTTGTTGTGTTCCTCCCTGTTTGACGTGGATGAATCTATGTTTAGAAAATTCACAACATTGGGCCTGATGCCATTTTTCCACATCTATGGCATAACGGGCATCTGTTGCGTGACTCTGCAAAAGAGGCAAGGTTGTGGTGATGTCCAGATTTGATCTTTGTCGCAGATTGAAATATTGCACAAAACCCTTCCGGTGTCGAAGACTTAAACAAAACATATGCACACTGCCATCACCAACTGCCATCTACCTGCATGGATTTGATTCAAGTTCCACTCTACGTGCCATCTGCCCGCATCACTTTTGGAAAAACATTTAACATATCTGTCTATTTTGAAAAAACAATTTTAATTTATAAATTATAAAATATTAATATATATGTATTAATATATCTTTAAATTTATTAATTATATTAATATATCTTTAACTTTATTAATATATATATATATATATATATATATATATTAATTTATAGTGATTATATTAGATTTTTTTAATATATATATATGTTTATTTTTTTAATTTTTAGAATTTATAAAAATATTTGAACTAAACCGAACTTACCGAACCGAACTTTTTGTAAAATCCTGAACTTCAGAACTTTTTTCCCCTTTCGAACAACCTGAACTTTTCGCACATGGTAACTATGCATAATACTCATTTTTAGTCCATAAAAGATAAAACACTCAAAGAATATAGTATTCATAAAAGTTCAAAACATTCAACATGCTTTAAAATTCACATGTTCATGAATCGTGTGTTATATCATGTGTTATAGCCCAAGTTCAAACTTCAAAGACAAAATGTACATCCAAATGATTATAATCTAGAATAAATCATCTAGATTGTCCTCAAAATCGTGAATTTCACTCCCACTAGCTCCACTCTCCACCCCTTGTTTCTAGATTCCTCAACTAACTTCCTTGCTCTTTTAAAAACAGCAATGGCTGCCTCCAAACTCCTCCTTGTTGCAATGGCTGCCTCCTAAATTCCTCCTTGCTCTGGTAGAAAACAGCAATGATGAGAGAGTGTGTTTTGCCATTGCATCGAGAGTATTTATATGAGTTTAACAGTGTATTTTAGAAGATTAAGGATTTTTTTTAATGTTTTAGCTGGTTTTTTAACTTAGTCAATTATGTTTCTGTCGGAAACGGCCCGGAAATACCTAGGCACGTGACGGAAATGTCTGGAAAGTTTCCGGACAATTCTGGCATGTACCCGGGCATTTCTAGGAAACTCCCAGAAAGCTTCCAGAGCATTTCCGTACTGGAAACATTTCTAAGCAGAAAAGGGGGAAATGGAATGTTGCACCGCAATGTAGGAGTATTTGACCAAATACCAAAAGATTTACAATACTTGCAGAAGTCATTGGATTGAATTCTCCCCCACCTTCCATTCAAGAACCTTAATCTTCTTCCCATGTTGACTCTGTACATGGATCTGAACTCCTTGCATGTTTCCAGAGAATCAGACTGCATATGGGAAAGTACACCCAATTTTTTCTAGGGAAATCATCATCAATTTACTTCCCACCTGCAAATGATGCTGTTCTCACGGGACCACAAAGGTCACTATGCACCATTACAATTGCATGCTGACTCTCCATGCAACGTTTTCTCATAGCTACCCCTATGCTGTTTGCATTAAATGCAAGCTTCACAAACCCCTGCTACTGAATTAGGGGGAAAATGTGAAGTAATGTTTCTTTCAATATGCAAGAGTTTATTAACCAAGATGCCCATGCCTTTGGTGCTAGAGTTTCCTTTTGGAGCTGTTCTTAGGCACTAAAGCTTGTTATCCTATTATTGCAAGCATCTCTAAGATACCAGCTTCTTCAACACCTTCTGCAACCATTCTATGAAAATTCTTCTTGTCCTTTATAACACACATCTTCACCAAATTCACTGCTGAAATTCTGATTTGCAATTTGACACACTGATAAGGTTCTTCCTCCGGCCTGACACATACATGCACTAGACATCTTTGACACTTTGATTAGGTATCTTCAATGGTTTTGCTGCTTGGCCTTAGGCCATTTGATGAGATTCACAATTGTAAATTTTCTACATTTGCAATTAGATTTTAAATTCAAGCTTTTATCTTTTTTCCTTTCTGCGTGTGCCTGGCCTTAACCAGCCAACACACACCCTCATCCCTGTTCATGTATTTAATCCATTCTAATGCAGAGTGTAAACAAATTAATTTTGGCAGCTATCTTCTTTAATTATTCTTTGCAGCTCGTGTAGTTTTCTTCTCAATTTCTGCTATCAGTTCTGAAAGGGGCATATAACCATGCATAGCCTATCTCCTAAATCAATTGTCTCTCCTTGAATTCCATTATCATCCAACTAGACAAGCCAATGCTTTTTGTGTTGCATTTGCTTGCAGCAACTGAGTCAATATACCATGCCTCTTTAGAGATACTTTAGTCTTTTGGCCATGGTCACACGACTAGAACTCAATGTCAACTTGACAGACCCAAAGAGTAGAAGTTTACTCAACACTCAGCAAAGAATTGACTAGATGCTGACTCAAACAACCTAATCCAAACTAACTATAAAATTGTATAATTAGTTTCTGAAATTTGGTAATAAATCGGCATATAGCTGACTCTACTTGTTTTCCCAAAGAGTAGATTGAAACTTTACTCAGCCACTGAAGAGTATTGTGTAAGAATTTGGCCACTAATGAAGTAAAACAAAAGTATATAATCCCTCTCTTTCTTTTCGCTATCACAATAGCTATCATTGTAATGTTCTTTTTCAAAATGGTAGTTTGAATATCATTTAGGCTTTGAATGAGAACAATCTTACAATCCTTATTATAATGGCCAGGTTTTCCATAATAATAGCACTTACCTTTATTACCCAAGTAACCCTTCGTTGAATATTCATGCATAAAGTTCGTTCTCTTTATTCTCTGTTTTGCTACCCCTATCTTTGTTGGTTAAAACTTTGCAAATTTCTGTAAGGGAAAGCGTTGCCATAAAGTAGCGTGGTAAGTTTAAGTGTCCTACAAATGCTTAGCTTAGCTGAAAGGGACATAGGAGAAAATTAGCTTTAGTATTCAGCTTTTAAATAATTTATAAAGGCTTGTATATGTGCAGTTATAACAGCGTATCCATTACAACAAATTCTGTATCCTATTAACAAGTTCAAGACAGTTAGACAATCACACTTTTCATTCTCCTATTAACCTTTCTAATTCCTAGCATATCTATGACTTGGAGGGAGATGATCTATCAGCCAAACCTTCAAACCAACGACAACAACACCATGATATAGCATTATATTTGAATATTGTCTATTGTTGAAACTCTGAAAATTAAAAATTCAGTAAATCGGTAATTAGTGTTCACCTATAGGGCATATCAAAATTAGCTATCTTGATTTTAGCATGGCATACTTATGCAATTATATTGAATATTCCTCACCCGGTTACCCATTTTGTATGTAAGCTTTACCGATGGTATTGTTTCTGTGCATGGGTTACTGTCCAAAAAGAAATTCTGTCCCTTCAAAGTTTTACCACCTCCCTCCACTCCTCTCCCACCCTGCCCC
Organism: Torreya grandis; assembly: GCA_037957365.1. Lineage (NCBI taxonomy): Eukaryota > Viridiplantae > Streptophyta > Pinopsida > Cupressales > Taxaceae > Torreya > Torreya grandis. The sequence goes on from JARHVA010003214.1 coordinate 717,112, forward strand.
CCCATCAACACGGGGTTTCCCTGTCCTTAAGAGTTAAAGTGCATCTCATTCATCCCAAAATTTTCTTGACATTTCCAAAAAGGTGCATCTCATGCACTTCAGACTTTGCCCTTGCAAGAAATGACTTTGACCTGATAACCAAGTTAAATATTGATCAAGATCGTACTATCTTCTAATTAGATGCTGAAAGAAAAGTAAAATCCATCAGTAGAAGAAACTGCAGCCACTATCAACCAGCACATATACTAGCATAACTTGTCAAGCATGTTACTAAAATAATTGTCAGGTACAAGATGTAATATGAGAACTTGTACTTTAGCAACTAATCCAAAGGCCTATAGAAAGTGCCCTTTGACTGCAAATCTTCACCAACAAAAATTCTAAAACTATAAGATAAATGCCAAAACTAAAGACTGAACCTGTATTGTCAGTAGCAGACACAAACATAAGCTTAGGTCAAAGTAAGGTTGTTATGAAGGCTCTCTGAGGATGAACAACAAAAGAAACATAGAATTTTGTTATGAATCAAAACATGCAGTAGCTAGACAAATTCATATGTACAGAAGAGCCATGCATCCATATATGCACCAGAGCACTACGTAAACTATAGAAAAATGAAAATGTGCAATGCTTCTGAAGTTTAATGAAAACCCGGGTAGATTCTCAAAGAGCGGTATAAGGTACCCCAGTCAAAATCATTATTGTTAAGTCACTTATACAAGTTGTACTTTTTCTTTCTAATCGATGGTTGGGCCTCCATCATAATCAATATAAACATAGGCAATTCCCAATTGAATGGGACAAGGAAGAAATGAGAGTATAAAGGTTTTAGAGTTTGCAGGGATGAGATAATTCCTCTTGCAATTAGGAGTAATCCTCAGACTATCTGCAGGAGAATTTATCAGCAGCTGAGGTCGGACTGGGGCATCTATATAGAGAAAGCAGTGCTGTGCAGTGCAGGTAATAATAAAAAAGATCAAAACATACCGGGGAGAAGGAGCCGGTGGAGGTGTTGATAGTGAGGAGGGTAATCTCGTCGAGCTTGGGCCTCAACACAGCCACCTGAGACGCCTTGGACGACAACGCCAAACGCTTATCACAGGGAGACAGCTCCACCTTGCTCTGCGTCTGCGTGGACATGTAAAACGACTCCTTGTCCGCAAAGGCTATACCAAATGTAAATCCATCCTCCTTCTGCACTACCGAATCTGAGCATGGACTGAAAACCCTATTGGTGTCTTCTGACTTAGAAAATTCAGCCATTAACACCAAAATAATCACAACACCCACACGGATCCGCATCATCATTGTCATCCCGCCCTTCTTCCTCCACAACAAAAACGGATCAACTATCTCCAAACAAAAAGCTTATACTAATTAGGTAGCTTCCAAGCTGCCAAGTCATTAACTTCGACGCGCTACCATTTTTATTTCGTTTTTAGTGTGAAGTAATATCAAAGATTTGATGCCGCTAAAATCTTAATAAATCTAAAATATTAAATATTAATGGCAGATGATGGCCCTTCTTGGTTTCCCATTTCATTCGATTTTAAATCATAGAGAGTGAAATGCTAAATTTTACGATAGTTTTTAATTTTTAATTTTTCTCCTTGCGGCTGGTTACGAACATGGTGGCAAGTGGTGAAGGGGTCTCGACGGGAAGTGCAATATTAATCTGATGGGCCAATCTCTATCCCCTTGATTCTTACAATGATCCTACACATTTCAAGGAAAACAATTCCAATGACCTTTTTTTCCTTTTTTAAATTGAAAATGTTGTTAATATTAATCAAAAAACAATATAAAATTAAAGATTTAAATGAGTACAACATACAAAAGTTTCACGAAGGAAACAATCAAAATAAGTTGGAACAAATTAAGATAATCAAAATTATGATAATCTTGAGTCTATCTCTTTTGTAACACGTTGAGCCTTTCCTTAATCTTCTCTAGTATAATGTGTACCACGTATTTCTCATTATTGATTTGTTCCAGCTATAAATAAAGAGAGGACATAATATGAATTTGTCGAATAGCTACTACGATACATTTCCCAAAATATAGCAGTTGAAAATTATTTTTTCAAATATGAAAGAAGATGACCAACCAAGTGTTTCATATGATTGTGAAAGTGGAGAGGCAAAGAAAACCTAGCAGGGCAATTTTTTAATTGAAAATGCTAAGAAATAATTATGATATAAAGGAGAGAAGGGTGAACCAAAGTTGAGAGGAGGTTGGAAAGTGCCAAAAGAGGTGAGGTAGTTTCAAGGGTAGGGCAAAAGGTGCATTTTTCGACAGCAAGCCCAAGCTTAGATAGGGTTTGGCCAATGGAAAGTTTCATATGTAGAATGCACCAACCTAATAATTGGCATTTGGCCTTAACGAGAGATTGTCAAATCGTATTCACTATGCATTGCCATCGAGAGTCGGAGAAGGACATACACCACCTAGTATCAAGAGAATTGTCTAAAGGGAGTGGGGGTTGAACAAGATGATACAAAAACCTTAGCAAGACTGTGGTAATGGCCCTTCGGTCTAGTCATCACCAATCTATCCAAGGGGGTGTAGGATTGACAGTTTTTTTAGGATGAGTTATAGTGGGATCAGTTGTATAAGAGAAGCATAAATGTGATTGAGTTTTATAGGCAGACCAAAAGTATGATGTAGAGAGTTCCAAGAGAACCAATTGCTATTGTCTTTATCTTAAATATCCATAATTGTATTAATGTATTTTTTTACAAAGCATTCAACATTGAATTACGGTTGATCAGTAGAGGTAAGATTATTATACTGAATAACCCGATTCCTCCAAACACTGGAATTGAGAATACTCAATCCATGTTGAAGGGATTGGTGGTGCCATTAGAGAAGAGCAGCCATTTCCTGCCAAACTACCCAATTATGTCTAAGAGGAAGAAAACTATAAATATTAAAAATTGTTGTATTTAAGATTTTGTCTTCCCAAAGAAAGGAGGTCCAAGAACCTCTATGAGATGCATGTTGAACTCATTCCATGACAAGTGTCTTTCAAGGCTATGTACCTTAGGTGGCTCTTATAAACCATTTAGTGGTAGGACATTTTCCTTGTAGTGGATCAATGATTCCAACCCCACTCGCATATTTAGGCTGAGTACAAGCTTCAGTGAGAAGGTTGTCGTACCTTTTTTACCAGATTTATTACTCTATAGGAAACTAAAGACCAAGTGTATAAGTTTGTCATAAGTTGATTTCAAAATAAACTAGCAAGATGAGTAGTATGCATGGTTGGAAAAAAAAATGTAGTTGATAACAATCAACTTCCTACTAGGGGCATAAATTTACAAGACAAAATTTCCACCTTTTTATGAATTTTATTAAGCGCCCAATTCCACATGTCTTGAGGGAAGAGGTGAATGCTAAAAAAAATGCCCAGGTAACGTGTAATCTTTTGATTAACTCTAAATTGATGTATGTGGGAATGTGTGTGCACAAATGTGCAATATACTATATGAATATGCATGCAATGATCTAGCTTGTATTTTGACAAATATCACAAATGGGCTGCTCTTTAAATACTTGAGACCTTTTGTATGATTGCTCCTAAGACTAATAAATTAAAAAAAATGAATAAAGTAAAATAAATCAGTTGTGTGATTAATTGAATGAGCTTTGGTAGGTGTTTTTTTGGTATTTGATAGATGAACAAAGAGAAGACTTAGACTTGTATTTATACCACATTTTAAAATCATCTCACAATAGGGTTCAATAAGACAAATAGGCCAGCTTATAGGTTTTGAAACATTTGCAATTTGGATGACTTTTTGTAACCAAACACTAAATAAAGATCCCGATACTATCATTGGCAATAGTGTTTCTCTATGGCCGGTAGTGTCTAGAAGGTTATAAATTAGTTATGGATTTGAAACTAATAGTGTATGATATTCATCAATTTTTAAGCTTTTTATGCAGTGCAAGAGACCTAGGTCATAAGAATGGCATGGATCAAACTAAAAGATAAGCATCTAGGCATAGTGAGATGGCGAATATGAGCCTTTTTAACAACAAGAAGGTTTAGAACTAAAGGGTAGAGCCCTGATTGATATTTGTCAAGTGTACAACACTTAGATGCTATAAATATTGTCAGGATCTTGCTCCACCAATTAGAGCACATATGATTACTTCTTGTATTAGCAACTAAACACGAAATTTAACCAGAATCAATAAGTAACTAGAAATATGAAACAACACAGGAATATGAGAGACAATACACAATTGTATTAGTAATCACTCAGAAGAATATACAATAAAGAAGATGCCACTTCTTCTTCCACCTTAAAGGCTCGCCACACCTCAAGACCTTCTTCCCTATCTCTCTCAGTCCCAACAATCAACTCCAATACAGAATTGATGTTCACCTCTCCAACCAGTCAGTAACGCGCTGCCAGTACGTCAAGTACACAACCGTACTCCAAGTAGATCTCTTGCTCTCTGCTGCTACCTACAAATCACTAGACCTTACTCACCATTGTAGATCTCCAAAAGAAGCCATGCTAACCTGCTGACCAAGATCATACAAATACGAAGAACCCTTCTGATTCTCCAAACCAGCACCCACCTTGGTACTGTGGCACTAGGAGGAACACACCATTGCTCTCTTCTCTTAAAAGGAGTTTATTTAGCTCTCTTACTCTCTAGCACACTTTTACAATACAACCCATGAGTCCATAGATAAATCTCATGCTTACAATAATTAGACTACCCTAATTACAATAATTAGACACGCAACTCAAGACTATAATTAGCCTTTACATGCAAACTCTTGGTTCAACGAACTAACTATCCGTGCAATAAATAGTTCTGAAACTGCCACAGGCGACCGACGTCGGTCCCTGTCTGCCTGGAGGTGACCGACGTCGGTCGACCTCCTGTCGATGTTGGTTGTCTTCAGCTCACGCCTGTCGATGTCGATTTCATTCTGCACTGCAATCCACCGACGCCGGTCTCTCTGGAACTCAGCAACCTCCTCCATGTTTGCACCAGTTGAAGCTTTTAGCTCCACATCCTAACAATCTCCCACTTGGAGATAAACAACTGTAACTGTACCTGTACCTGTACACTGTCTAATTTTATTCCCTGGCTTGTATCCCTCTTCAAGCTTAATCCTAAAGACCAACCACCACACACACTGTGATGCTCTACCTGTCATCCAAATCTCTTGCCACATTCGCATCTACAAACCCCTATAGAAAAGAACTTGACCCTGCTAGCATGTGCACCTGCTGCTAGTCCCTCTAAGAATCCACTGAACTGCCCTCCAGTACTTCTTTCCCGAATTGGCTCCAAACTTTCTGACAACTCCCACTACTTGGGAAAACTCAGGTCTACACTAGACCTCATGTGATTTCGAACCCTGTTCTAAGCTCTGCTTGAACTGTTCAGCCCTTGGTGTGCTTTCTGATTCTGCATCCTGCATCATGAACCCTGCCAACACCATCTTCACATCAGCTCCCACTGGAGATAAAATCTCCATGTCTCTTATGCCAAAGAATTTCGCTGATCTAAATTCTTCCTGACATACCTCTGAACTAACCTTACCCTTAGCTCAACAAAACCCTGTATCTCTGAACCTAAAAATAGTATACCATTCACATACAGTAATTGGATAATGTCGCGACTCATCATCCACCCAGTAAGACAAAACCACAATAGTTACATTGACATTGACTGAAGCCATGCTTAGTCATCCACCTGTCAAAACATGTACCACTGTCCTGCAGCTTCCTCAAGACCATATGCCTTGGCCTTCCGTCTCACGTATCCATCCACTCTCTTCTTTAACTTGGGAATCCGTCCCTCATCCAGTGCTTTCTTCCAGCTGACAACTCTACCAACAAACCCCTATTTGGTTCTTTTCCAAGGACTCACTCCTCATCCATGCCAAGCTCCCATTGTTTCTGGATTCTACCTGCATTGCTTCTTCCATCTTCCTAGTTCTTGACCATCAGTAAGCAATATAAAGAAGGTGAACAATGAATATGAGGTTCACTTACCCTCTCTGACCTCCATATGGGCGTTTGAGACTTGTTGACAGCTTGTTGTCCGCCTAACATCCGTACCAGTGACCGATCTTGGCCATCTCCCAGTCTACAACCGATCGATGTCGATTCCCTGTGCTGACCCTGACTGTCGACGTCGATTTCATGACCGATGCCGGTATCCCTTCTGTCGATGTCGGTTCTTTAATGACCAATGTCGGTCTTCCTATTGCCGACGTTGGTTACTGTCTGACCGACGCCGGTACCTGTGAGTGATAACTTTTTACCCGCGAGCTCTCCATGGATCAAAACCCTGTTCAAATCAACACAGCTCTACTCAGAATAATTCAGTCCACTCCACTGATCTATGTCTGTCATCTCCTCCATAAACACCAAGGCTTTCTAGCTCTTTAGCTTGTCAAAAACATCTGTCTTCCGCTTAAGAACATGCATTCCCCTCCTACATATGTGACCAAGCCTATAAAGCCACATCTCTGTAACAAAAGGTGAATCAGTAATATAAGTAGATAGATAAAGGATACCTACTTTCTTACCACCATCTAATTCAAGTGTATCTACTGTGAGAGTTATAGTGCATCTCCCATCACCCAAATTTCTTGAAGAAATTAGACTCATCTCCAAGACTGGTACCTGCATGACTTTCTTCACCACATGTGTGTTATCCGTCTGCACTTTCAGCTTCACTTCCCCTTTGTCAATAATCTGACAAGGCTCTCCAAGCCCTAAATAAATCTCTCCAAAGTCTCCAAAGACATACCCATGAAAAGATGCTCTATTATGGGCTGCATGGAAAAAGGCAAAAGAATTTGTAAACAAAGTTCTACTTTATCCAGAGCAACCTGTGCAATATCACCTGCAACATCTGCTTCTACACGTTGATCTTCTACCAACCAACAATCTCTTTTTCCTTGCTCTTTCTTTCCATCAATCAGACCATTCATGCTATTCAGTTTCTCCATTCGTAGCTTGCTTTCTTCTGCCATTGTTATACTCCCACTCAATCTGAAACCCCTGAGAGTGACCTGTAATCAAAAAACACTACCAGATTTGAACCACCTATTAGTCAACCCAACCAAAAGCTCTGATACCAATTGATGGTATCAGTTCTTGAACCTACAACCAAGGCTCTGATACCACTTGTCAGGATCTTGCTCCACCAATTAGAGCACATATGATTACTTCTTGTATTAGCAACTAAACACGAAATTTAACCAGAATCAATTAGTCACTAGAAATATGAAACAACACAGGAATATGAGAGACAATACACAATTGTATTAGTAATCACTCAGAAGAATATACAATAAAGAAGATGCCACTTCTTCTTCCACCTTAAAGGCTTGCCACACCTCAAGACCTTTCCTCTCTCTCTTGGTCCCAACAATCAACTCCAATACAAAATTGATGTTCACCTCTCCAACCAGTCAGTAACACGCTGCCAGTACGTCAAGTACACAACCGTACTCCAAGTAGATCTCCTGCTCTCTGCTGCTACTTGTAAATCATTAGACCTTACTCACCATTGTAGATCTCTAAAAGAAGCCATGCTAACCTGCTGACCAAGATCATACAAATACGAAAAACCCTTTTGATTCTCCAAACCAGCACCCACCTTGGTACTGTGGCACTAGGAGGAACACACCATTGCTCTCTTCTCTTAGAAGGAGCTTATTTAGCTCTCTTACTCTCTAGCACTCTTTTACAATATAGCCCATGAGTCCATATATAGATCTCATGCTTACAATAATTAGACTACCTTAATTACAATAATTAGACATGCAACTCAAGACTATAATTAGCCTTTACATGCAAACTCTCGGTTCAACGAACTAACTATCCGTGCAACGAATAGTTTTGGAACCGCCACAGGTGACCGACGTCGGTCCCTGTCTGCCTGGAGGTGACTGACGTCGACCAACCTCCTGCCGATGTCGATTGTCTTTAGCTCACGCCTGCCGATGTCGATTGTCTTTAGCTCACCCCTGCCGATGTCGATTTCATTTTACACTGTAATTCGCCGACGCCGGTCTCCCTGAAACTTAGCAACCTCCTCCATGTTTGCACCAGTTGAAGCTTTTAGCTCCACATCCTAACAAATATTTAGTTTTAGTATCTACATTTTCCCCTCGCCTCTCACCCCCTTTAATATAGTAGTGCATAAGGATGAAATTATTAATTTAAAAGAAAGAAATGCGTACATTGGTGTGTACAACACACCTTAACTTTGCTTGAGCCCACTTTAAATGCTTTATCATTGTATGACATGTAACTAAAGACATGTTATAGTGTAAATTAATGCATATAATCTAAAATTTGAAATAATTGAAATGCTTGAAAAGAGAAAGAGTGAGGAAGGAGTACATTTGAGTGTTGATGCAACCATGTTGCCTCTCACTGCTTTGACTTGGTAAAAATGTTTCCTTATGAAGCATTGGCATTGGAAGAGGTTCAGATCTAAACTTTGAATGATTTAAAGAGAGATATTCGAAGGTATTATGCCCCTAATTTGGTGCAAGGATGAGTCGTGACATGACTATTGAGATCATTATATCTCAAATGCACAACTCAAGTGTGAATATATAATTTGGTGAGGGTGAGTGATTTAATCAACTCATCCTATAAATCTAGTGAGTTTGGATGATTTATTAACTCTAACCTATGAATATGGTGAGGTTGAATGATTTAATCATTTCAACCTATAAATTTGAACAACTATTGCAATAGAAAAAGCTTGATAACAATACATCCCAAGATGTAATCACTGCCTCTTAGTGAATAGTATAATTGATAAATTTTGCAATTTTTGATGCAATAACATGGCATATGCACCTCTAATATGTCTCAATTGGGGTATACATGTCATAAATTTTTTTAAAAATAAAAATAAATAAAATATATGCAAAATCATTGCAATGTACATGATTCTGCCCCAAGTGTATGTTTAAATCATGAAACTAAATTGGAGATTGTGAAAGTGTGGAAGTCATGTCTTTATGACATGCCCCCATTGAAATCAGGGGATACTGAGTAAGTGTGCAAGTGTGGAAGTCATGCCTTTATGACATGCCCCCACTAAAATTTAGAAATTGTAAAAAATATGGAGGTTGGTCTATGGCATGCCCCCATTGATATCCCCTCCCTTTTTGAAGTGAGGGAGATAGAATCTGGGAGGTACCTTGCCTCAAGAGGATAAAGTAACTATATGTACCCAAAATTGACATGGTGCAATATTTTTGATACAGATTTGATGATGATGTAATGACCTATTATTTTGTGCTCCACAAGGAACTTTTTATCTCTATTTCCTCCTTGTGCTTCCCTATTTCTCTCTTGACCCCTTTCGGTCCCCTTAATTTTGACCTTCCCATGTCATTTATGCCTTATCACAAAAATAAATCTTAGATGATAAAACCGCCATCCTAGGTGATATAATCACCCTTCTATATTATGAAACCACTTCTCAGGTTGCACAACCATCCCAATGGTTATGCAATATAGGAGGCAATTCTGACGTAAGAGGCTAGTTTTACATTAAAATTGATGGCCCAGAAGGAATGTTGGTATAACTGTGAATTTACATTGTGAATAGAATATTACACACAAAATATTAAATTGTATTGTTTCAAGATGAATTTATAAAGGATGTGAAAAGATTTATAATCTTTTCACGAGGTCGTTACGGGACTCAACCAACATTCCCATGAACCAACTATTATTTAAATAAATCAACTATTAAACCAAAACATTAAACTAAAAACTATTTGGATCATACACCTAACAAACTCCCCCTTGATCCAAAGAGGTATACAAGAGAAATAATTGGAGTAATGACTATGAAGTCATCAATAAATCTCTATTGTATCTACAAGCTAGCACATTGTATATTATGGTATTGATAAAACTATGGCTAATGAACACGATCATGGCCTGCTCATCCCCTTTGACCATTGTATCATACTGTAGCAAAACTCGATCAAAGCTTGTCCAATTATAATGACCCACATAAGGTCCCACACAGGGAATAGTCCAAGTGATCCCCCAGTACTATGTATGACACATCTCTTAGATGCCCAACAATTGCCAACATTGCATGCATGCCTTTGCTCAACACTCAAAATGCTAACAAATCTAATGTTGACTCATACAACATCGACCACTGATTTAAGGCCACTATGCAATATCTTCTCTCCCTATCAGGGGAGAGGTGAGAAGTTGTGCAGCATAAAAATAAATTCAAGTTACTCTGTCCACTCCATGTCATGAATATCAAATATAGAAAGCCAAAAATGAAACTAAAAGCAAAAACACAGCCAAAAATTGATATCCTAGCAGTGAACCCATACTCCGAACAAATAGCGAACTGGAAAAGAAAAATTATTCTCTAACCTTCGTGGATCCTCCAACCTCTAGTTGGATATGTTTAGCCTGTTAGATCCTCAGGGACCTATAAACATCGAAATGTAACACTATCGTCATTAACAAGACAAGTGGTGGGACATGTCATTACAATCTTAGTTTGTTGTATACAATGCATTTGAAAAAAATTTACAAAGATAGGGTGTCGGATTCCATCGATAATGCACCCGTACAACATAAGAATAGTAATGTACAAGGTTTCAAAATAGTAATTTGACCATTCCGATCTGTCCAGAATTTCGAAAACTACGAAGATCTCATGGTCACTGTAATGTACCTAGATAGGGGAATAACTAGTAGAAATAGTAGCATGTAATAGTAATGCATTAGACGAATAATCCCACATGCATTAGACTAAGGAGATGGGTAGGTAAAAAATAGTATAAATAAAGGGGTAGGGAATATTGTAGATCATCGAACAGTATTTTGTAAGTGAGCATAGCTCAAAAGAGGTTGCCCCCTCAAAGAAGCCCATGATTTAGAGTTGCTCCTTCCACACAAAAAAATGATGTTTGTAATGTAAGTGTTTAAGAATAATATATGAGTTGATTTGGGTATTTAATCATTATGAAAATAACATGCCCCTAACATTGGTATCAAAGCACTTTCTAAGGGAAATTTATTTTTCTCGTTGTAGGGAATTAGAGAGAAATTTTTTTGTCATTTACCACCATTTACCATATTTTAGTTTGCAGTATTGTTAATTGTGAAGATCGTCAATATTACAGTCAAAGTTGTTATTTGTGAGCTCTCATTATTTGCGTGGTTATTCTGTATCAGTGGGAGATTTTGTATAAGCTTGGATTTCTACATCAAGGGATTTACTTCGCACATAGTCTCGATCTCTGCCTATATCTGCCTTGATCGATTTGGCTGGATCTGTGCACCAAACACCCTCGACAAGCTCCCATAGGTCATCCTCGGTCCTTGCAGATCTTCTCTTACATCATCATCGATGCCACCGATTTGCTTGTGAGACCATCTTGTAATTTGTTTGCCCTCGCTACAGTTTTCTCGAGTTCCTATGGAGGTGTTTTCATGCATTGCATTAGTGGCAAGTTCAAATCCGACATCCCAACAAAGTCTAATGGATATAAGATACAATCAGCTCGTATCAAAATATCTACATTGACACGGGCCTTCAGCTCTTGTTTTGCTCGATGGATCTTCCCTAGGTGGTCACCTCTTGTTCTTGCTCACCGTCCTCACCGCTTCCTCCACTTCGTCGTCCTCAACCTGTTATCTTCATATCTACTTCTCCACCGCTTGATCTCCGGACATCTCCAACACTCTGGTCTCTAATCAACGGGTCACAGTTCTGAAACCACTCGTTTTCCAGCCGCAGTTTTCTCCATCACCTTCGTGGTTTATCAAAATTATAAAGTGGTATTTTGGTTTCAGTTTTTCTCCATTCAATTTATGATTAGTTTTAGTTTTATCGATCAGTCTAGTTTTGTTACCAATAGTCATGTTTTTAGTCATAATCATAATTATTATTTAGTTTTTATTAGATTTCTAATTTCTATATATATATTTTTTTAAAAAGGTTTTATGTTTTTTGTTATTGGAGTTTGTTTGGTGTGGTTTAAATTACAAGTCATTATCATTATCATTATATTAGTTTTGTCGTTTTGTCGATTAGTGTTATATTCATAATGTATTCATCTTATGTGTTAGTTATTACATGGTGTATAAGTATTACGTGGTCTTAAGTTTTTGCATTGTAAGTAGCTTTTAATATTTTTTTATTTTTATTTTTTTGTAAGTCTTTCATTAATTCTTAGTATGTTATGTTTATCATATTTTCTTTTGTATCCATAGTGTGTAAGGTCCCGTTTTCTAGGGGGTTGACTTTTGATCAATCTTTGGAAGACCTTTAGCCTATTTTATTCCCCATGGGCTAAGGGATGAATCAAGGGGAATATTTGTAATAATTTAGGATGTTGCTAGAGAATGATTTTAATCATTTGGAATTAAAAAGCAATGTTCTTAATTATTTAAGTATAATTTATTATTTAATTGCTCTTCAAGTAATTTTAATTCCTATATATGAGGTGTAAATTAGATAATAAAATATGACATTTTCATGAGGACTTGACCCTCAATTAAAAGTCATTAATGACTTTGGACATAAAGGAAGGGACCCAAAAGTGGATGCCACACTCGAACAAGACCCAAGTGGCTAAAAGAGGTCTATCTTTGTTAATAAACCCCCTTGAGTGGTTCACTTACCTTGGAGGAATTATAAAATCAGGGCTTGAGATATTTGAATATCATATTTTTGTCAATCAATCTTATTTTCAGGTTTTGGAGTTCCAATCTTGAATCAAAGTGCTTGGAGTTCCAAGGAGATCTTGAAGAGGCAATTTCATTTCAAAAATTGCAAGTGTACTGAGTTGATTTGACTACACAGTTTTAGATTTGGGTTTCAGATTTGGGTGACTTTTACCCAAGGAAAAATTATGATTATTGTTTCATTTGAAAGAGCACATTTTTATCTTCAATTCAATCTATCATTTGTTCATAAATTATGAGTATTTTGCAAGTTGTGAAATTTACAAGTTTCAGCTGTTATTTTTGTCATATAAAATCAAAAAATAAGATTTTTACAAATTTGATTATGGAATCATGTTTGGAATCTTTGTATCCATATACAAATTTAATTTTATAATTTTTAGAGTAGTTTTGAGGCATAAATCAGTGCCAAACCCTAATCGCCTAGGTCTTTGAGTGTTTTGCAGTTTATGGGAAAATATTGTAATAAATTTTAGTTTAATAAAATTCTGATTTTTTTCTAATAATTTGTGGGTCTAAGTTGGGATTTATGGAATACCCTTTTTGTTTGGTTTTAGCCCAAAAAGGGACTTTACAGGGGTATCAGAGCCATGATCTTACTAGCTTGTGTGGGTTTACAAGACTGAATGCACAATAAGAAAGATAATTAAGATATGGGTTCTATAATTGACTACATTGAGGCCAACTATAAGGAGTATAGGGATATTCTAGCTAAAATATGTGATGGCCTATCATTTACAGAGTTCATGGGTATATTTATGCCCTAACCTAGATTATGAGCTACACAAGAAAAATTAGGGCTGCAAGTAAGGGAGAAGGAACAACTCCTTGAGAAATCCACCATGCAAGTCCGAGGCAAAGATATTTTAGTGATTGAAGATATTTATTTACCTTTTAACAATTGCTTTTATAATAGTGAAATGACAGAAAATGAAATCATGGAGGAAACAAAATCAGATCTACATGTTGAGGAGGAAAATTTGGTGATTAAAGCACCAATTCTACATGGAGATGATCATATTCAATGTGTTGTCCTTTCTCAAACAACAATTCAAAGTTAACATGAAATCTATTTTCCTCATGAGTCCATGTTACCAAAGGTGGTTTCAAAGCAAGAAGCATATGACGCTGATTTCTGAGGTGATTTTCATGAGAAACATGCAAAGAACAATGAGAAAATGAGGGGTTTGGTCTACACAATGAGACAAGAAGATTTTGTGGTTCAAGGGCACTTCTATGGGCACCCTGAGGTATGGGATCTGGGTAATGTTTTGCATTTTACTCAAGTTGACAATTCTGATTTTGAATCTTTATGGATTGATTTCATGAGAGCAAGTAAAAATTCAGAATTATATATGATGAACATGAAGCGTGGCAAGCATGGTTTGACTTTTAAAAATCCAAGGGTAAGAGGGAAAAGTGCCTTCCAAGCTACTAACATTGATTTTCTGATTGGTAAACTTTCTATGGCAGCCATTGAGAGTAAGCAAGTTTATTATCTTCATAGCAAAGATATTTTATATCATCACCATACTTTGTCTTGGCATTATGTTGATCTTCATGAGGATTTTGCTAACATAGAAGATAAGATGAAGGGCACTAAATGGAAAGTGGGCAGCAAGAGAGAGATTCAAAATTGCAATAAGACACCTCATGCCATCTTTGTCAATAATTTCAGATTTGATGTCACATCATGGGCTCACTCATATATGGTCAAGATCGGAGATGGGTGCACATTGAGATATGAGGTAAACAAAACAATTGATCCTTGTGAAGTTTCTTCCATTTCCATGAGTAATTTTTAGATTTCATTTGACATTCATGTTTCTAGAAAGAGTGGTAATTTGAAGCACAACAATTCAAATTTAGAAAAGGAAGCATGTATCTATGATCTTTCTAGCATTACAACTAATTAGAAAGGTTTGTGTACAACTAAGTATGTGAAAAGGCAAGTTGCTAATGTTGTTTTTGAAAAGAATGTTTGTTGGTGTTGGAAAGTAACAATTCAGAAAATTCAGAATAACCATTTAATTATAAGGATATTTAGGTTATTTTTGACATTTTTAGTTTGTTTGATTTTGGTCACAAAGGTAAAAATTGCTAAATGGAAATTGTGGTTACCACCTCTTAGCATTCTTGTAGTGAGTTGGGCAAATAATTGGGAGTTTCCAGCCATCATATGCTCAAGGATAAGTACAGAAAAAACATGCTCCATCCAAGCCACTAACGGGATGAGATTGAGGAAGAAAGCATCATGTTACAACCACCTTTTTGTTCTATTTTTTAAATTGACATGGTTGCCTGCTACCTTTACATCAATCACATAGCAAAATTTTGCTTGGCTTTATCATATTTCTAAATGTGACTTCATTTCTATACTGTTGGTTTGTATATTTTTAGTTTTGCACAACTGTAATTTTGAGAGTTGGATGAAGTTTCAGTGGGTTAACATGATGTGTGAAGGAAGCCAATGGCAGGGAACACCAAAAAAAAGTAATAAAAGTATCCTACCATCAAAAGGTGAAGGTAAAATAACAGGGACAAAGATAAATCTGAATGTTATTACTATTGTCATCTCTATTTCCAGCCATCACATAACTTAATTTGCCCTCATACAAATGGGCTTATAGGTATATTCAATAATGGGAAAGAGTTCTTTATGGTTTGAGGTTGCTAAAATGATATTTATAGCCCTTACAAATCATTTTCCATGTCTGAAAAATTAGTATAACATCATAGGAATGAAGGAGAATATCTTGCATATGGTATGGCATGAAAGGATTCATTATGCTTTGGCACTAAGTACCTAATGCTTATTGTTTTACACTTGTTATAGTCATGGTACAACCCTCATACAATCAATTTTGTACTATTTTTACAAAGGAGCAGCTTACATAATCATGGGAGATGTTAACAGAAGGTTGGAGACTGCTATTTGTTGCATTTTCAGTTTGCTTCACTTCTTTTTCACACTTCCTTGGTGGTACCTTGACACTAAGGAAATATTATTTATGGTCCCTATCAATTGGGGGGAATTTTGTGCTAGTTCAAATGCATTTCTATACACTCTTATGATGGATTTGAGGGCAAGATAAAGGAATTATAACAGTTTATGGGGTAAAAGAATTCATGAGTTGGTCATGCCAATAAAACACAAGGAAGGAATGACAAAAGTGTTACTAAACACTCATGTTTTATCTACTGTGTTTGCATCGTGTGCATGATTAAAAACAAGGAGGAAGAGGGTTGTGGGAATCTTGAAATGGACAAGGCACTTTAGAAGCATGAGCTTGGATTGGCAAAAAATCTCTCGTTTGACTAGCACTGGGTCAAGGCTTTAGGAGCACTACACCATGTCTTCTCTCTTGAACATGGCAATTAGACATATGAGCTTGAGTTTTCTTGAAGATAAGTAAATTTGGGAAGGGAGGACTAGAATAAAGTGGTTGAGTCATGGAACAGCAAGGAGGAGAAAGACATTGTCCAAGAGTGTGAGGTATAAAATGAGGTTAATCCTTTTCAAGTCCCTCCCACCCTTCCTCAGGAAGCTTCTTGCATTTCATGGCAACCTTCATGCACTCCCCATCTCTATAATGATTCCTATGAGCTCCAAGAGGTACAAAATGAGGATAATCTGGCTAAGCGGATTGAGGAATTAGAGGCTAAGATGAGACTGCTTGGAGAAAGAGAGATGGAGTTTTCAGACCTTGTAGAGGAGCCGACGCCAAAAGACATCCCTTCCACCAATCCACAAGCTAATTTCAATATTGATGAAGTGTTGGTAAAGTGGAGGGACGAAAATCAAGAAATTTTAGCCCAAGGTCTGCCCCCTCCTATTCTAGAGAAAACTCCCTCTTATGTGCCAAATCTTTTCTATCAGATGGCACTTGCTCATTCTAACTCATCCAATGCATCAATCGATCCTGCCTTTAATCATGTACGCCTAGCTTTTCAACACGCCTCTTTTCAGACAGCTCTTCCTATACATGAGCAGACCCTCCCAAATCTTCCCCAACCTCCTCAAGTCTGTCAACATGATCTCCAAATTCCAAGCTGGAAGAAGGAACATCATGAACCAACTCAGGACCTTGAAGAGGATAAAGTTGTTGCCTATTCACAGGAACAAGATTCCAATCCCTCTGAACCATAAGAGATATTGTGTGTGTATAAGTGCCAATAATCCCGTCTAATGGGTGCCCATAATGTGATTATATACCATTTGCATTGTATGGTGTGCATTGTATACCATTTGCACTTTTGAATCTTTCTAAGAATGATCTTGCAAGGGATTATTAAATATCTTCTGATTCTAGTGATCACTAGGTTTTGAACCTGAATCTTTTGGAGAATCATCAAAGCTAATATTTTGGTCATTAATAAGGTCTTGATGCTTATGCTTCAAGGTATAACATTTGTTCATGAAATGCCTAGGGCTTTGGTGATAGTCATAATATGAATTAGCATCATATCCTTTGGGTAGAGGTCAACTCATATCAATCTATATGAGAGGAGGGAGAGATATGAGATGACACTCCACAAGCTTTTGAATTAAAGACGCTGAAGACTTAGGTAATCATGTAAATTATTGCTTAGTTGCATTAGATAAGATGATTCAATTAGGTTGTTATGACATTATGTTAATAAACCATTGTGGTTGTTTCCTTTTTAGGTTTTGTAGGTTTCACCTTGTAGCTTGGTTTAATATGAAACTTTGTATTAGATGTAGCTGGTTTGTTTGTTACATACTTGAACTTGTTAAATGAAACAGGCTTCATTTAACAATCTATAATAACATGGCATAAGTTATCAAAAGATTTGAACTTCTTGAAAATAATGGATTCATGTAATGGGGCAAGCAAACTTTGCTTGAAGATGTCTTGGAGTTCTATATCTGCCATTGGATTTATCATTTTGGCCAACATTATTTTATATTTCAAAATATATTCATTGGTAGGTTCATTGGTTCCTTGTTTGATCTTTGTAATTTGAGCATATGACATATTTTCAGTGATGTTGATAGAGAAATGTGCTAAAAACTAATCCACTAGAGGTTTGAATACTTGCACTGATTGGATTGTTAAATCATATAACCATCATAAAGCATAGTCTTTTAGGCTCCTAAAAAATAATTTGGTCAAAATTTTATCTTTGGAGGCATCATGAGCAGGCCAATTAATAAAAAATTTAGATAAATAATATTTTGAATTTATACAACTAAGATTGCTAAAAATAATAAAGTGCAACTATTGATAGACATTATAATGAATTAGAAATAGATGATACTTAGCTATTTTATTGTACATATAAGGCCCCATTTTGTATAATGCTCATCTTTGACATTCAATGACTATGATATTTTAGCTAATTTGACTTAGATTCAGGATTTATGTTGTTAGTTATGTCTATTTGAGGCATGTAAGGATTTTATGGAGACTTATCATGTGTTGGGAACTTTGAGAAATAACTATTATCAGTCATGTCTTAATTACTTATGAAAGTAAAATGCTTGAATTTCCTTTATGTGACATTGCAATTATGAATATGATTATGCCCATGGGATATATTGACTTAAATGATGTTGGATCATTGATCATACACTTATAAATTGGCAATTACATGTGTATAAGGTTATATAGATCTATCTTTGTAGATGCTTGTATTCCTTGGTATGTTGGCTATGGGTAATTGATCGAGTGCCCCTATTTTTATTAAATTTCGTAGCTTTAGCTATTAGGTTAGAGGAATTTGTTGTGTTCATCGAGTGTACAGGAATAGGAAGGGTATATGAAGGAAATAGATTACAACAATCATGGTTATATCACTAAACAACCTTATCTCAAACCTTAAACATTTATTAAACCCATTCTAATTAGTTGGTTGTATAATATGTCATTCATCATCTCTATTTGACTTAGCACGTTATTTAGGAAACTAAATTTTAAGTTTGGTAGGTGAAACTTATTATCTCCTTTCCTTAATATATTACAACCATATTGACCAACAACTAGAATGTCTAGTGGTAAATTAACAGATCTTTCCATTGATTATCTAAGTCTTGGATCAAGTAGAGAAGAGGTGAGTGAGTATAGGAAGCAACCATAAAATCTTTGAGAGTTGACATGCACCTTAATTGAACATGGAAAATAATGTCCATTAATGAAGAATGGGCTAATGAGTAGAGGATGGTTGGATGATTCTAGGATGTCTATATGCAAAAGTTGAGTTCTCCATTAGAGGGACTTTTTGTGACTTTTGGACCCTTTTGCCATTTTTTGTTAATTAGAAGAAAATAAACTAAGAAGAAGAGAAAAGAGAAGGAAGGGTAGCAAATAAGAAGAGTTGGTTAAGAGAGTTAAGACTTAGACAACTGGAAGATAGCACCCAAGATGTCTTGGATTCAATAGGTGGGTTTCTTATCAACTTGATTTATATCTTATCTCCTTTGAATTAAAATGATCATGGTTGTTTGTTTAGTCTCTTGCTCCAAGGAGAACCAGACCACTTGGTTTATTATGCCTATCTTATTGTCTTGCCATGGTTGTGCATTGGTAACCATATAATTTTTTACCAGTTGATGGGCTTGGAGAGGTTGTGTTCCTCCTTGATTAGCTTGAATGTTTTAGATTTTTGCTTGAATATCTCCACGTTGTTGTGACACCATGTGATGGTTGTAAATGAGTAATACTTTTATAGTGGTAAATTATGAAGCCCTCCCATTTAGGGCATGACAATATATTGCTTTACCCTCCTATGTATGTCATGATGTTAGATTGGTAATCCCTCCCATGTGTGGAATGGTGGAAGATTGCTTAACCCTCCTGTGACTATTAGATGAAAACAACTGAGTGAGGTATCCTCTTGCTATCCAATCAAACAGTGGGCCTTGTTTATGCTATGAAAGCTTGCTTGATCATTTTATATATTTATAAATGTTTATCTTTATTTGAATGATCATTGAATGCTTGTTTGATTTGTATTTAGGGCTAGGGGTCTCATTGGGTAAGAATCAAGAATAATATTGTAGGTTGGTGCATTGTCATTACCTTGTGTTAAGGTACCCTTGCTTAGATATCCACCCTTGCCTCTACTTGTGATATAAACATGCTTGAAGTTAGGCATTTCGAGCTCGAGGGTTTTTTGAGTAGTAGCTTAATGATGACAAAAGGTTGGGCAGTGAGCTTTCTTTCAAATGGCTTGTATTTACTAGAATCGAACAAGGGCCATTATTGAGGATTGATTGTTATTTTGTTAATAAATTAGGCCTAGAATTGTGCCTCATATATATGTAAAAGATGGATAAAATCTCTTGTACTGATAAATGTTAAATAGCAACCAACTTGTTTGTAATAATCTTGTGAAAGATAGTCTTTTATAAATGACCTAGCTATGGGTGAAGAATTTTGTTATCTATATATTTAAACCTATTTTATAAATTAAGATGTAACTAGATAGGTATTCTCTAAATGTAGATCCTTTGGGAAAGGATTCTATTTTAACCTTTTAGGACTTAGTGAATGTAAATCCTATATTGTTAAAACATTGAGTATAATTAGGGTAGAAATATGCAATAAATATAACCACTGATTTGTTATAAAATTGACTAAATTTGACCTTTTTAAAAATAACAATAAATAATGTAAACAAAAACTTAGCTAGAAATGACTGAGATAGATGATCTAGAGGTTGAAAATTAAGGTAGAGTCTGGTTTAAGTGTCATAAATAGGATCCAAGTGTTAAAACCCCTTCCAGACAATAGTGCCTTAATTATATGGGAACACAATGTGGTGCTAGTGTTTTTGTTTTTGTAGTAGTGTCCTCTACGCAGGATTGTCTTGAGATTTTGCGTGCATTTGTGTTTGGGTCTTTCAAACTTGTTCCTATGTGCACAAGTTTTGAAACCCTGTAGATGACCTATTTTAATTATTGATTTTATGAGAAAACCTTAATCCTCCATGTTTTTAGGGCATCTGGTTGATACAAGTAGTAAAGTGTGTTTGTTAGTGGGGTGGTTAGACATCCTCAACACCCTATTGTGATGAAAATTGCATACATATCAATATTATGAATAGGGATCAAGCCTGATGTAGTTCTCACCACCTAAGTGCTGGTGTAAGTGCAAGTGAAGATAATATGATTATAGACCTGAGTGTTTTGAATGTGATTGAGATTAGAAATCTGAGTAATCTGAGCTTAGGAATGTTGTAAATGGTTGTATGCATAAATAAGGTAGAATAGGGACTGATAACATTAATTGTGCACTTATTCTAAGTTTGTATGTGTGATTTGAATCTCATTTCCATCTAGTAGTTAGAGGGATAAAAGTCACGTATATACATTGTTCTAGTGCTTGTATGGGTGCTAAAAGAGGTCTAGGTTGACCCTATGAGGTCTAAGATTTGAAAAGATATTCATTTGTGGAAAAAGGAAGTCTAGGATAATAGTGCCAAAATTGGGACACTAGCACGATGTGGTACTATTATCCCTATTATGGTGCTAGTGTCTAGGTGGCATAACTTGAGGCACAAAGGGCTAGGATGCAAGAATGAGGGTTTGAGACTACTTTAGGGATGACTAGGGATGCATGTGGCCCACATGAACGTTGGATAAGTGTAAAAATAGGCCCTAAAATAGGTCTATGGCTAAGTTAAGGATTGGTGGTTTCAATTAGCACTCTTAAAACTCAAGTGTCATTTTTAGGTGATTACATCCCCCCCTTTATTCTAAAAATGTAGCAAAGTGAAATGACTAAGATAAAGTAAAAATAAGCATACCTAGAATTTCTTAAGAGGTGAATCCTATAAGTCTAGATCTAAGTATGTGAAGCATGCTCCATTTCATGTCCTACAAGTGAAACATACATAGATCAGTCTTTAATTAAGAGATATCAAAAGCAAAGACAAAAGTAAATAAAAATTAAAACTAGGTAAAGGGATAAGAGAGAGTAAAGGAACAAATACTCCTCACTAGGTACATGAAACAATGCATAAACCTGGTGACAACCTTTGTGTGTGTGTGTATAGTGATCAATTAGTGAATAACTTGGATTGAGCTAATGGATTTTGTAATCCTTATGTATGGGTGGCTCAAGAACTCAATCCAATTTTGACTCCATTGCCCACCCCTGCTTGGTGGATCATGACCTATGAATATATTAGATTGGACTCCTGGTGTGTCCAAACCTTTCATGTATGTGGCTCAAAAACTCAAGTAGACTATAACTCTATCATTACCTACCCATGTGTAGTAGATGCATCTGAAACTAAAATTTCATGATGTAACTAAACTTGTCTAACTGAAGATGTCTAATTGGAGATATCAAATTAGAGATGTCAGCTCTGCAGCCACTGAGTAAATTAGGTGTCTTCAGGCCACTTGAGAATGTCAACCATTACAGATGGAGTAAGGCATGAAATTGGTGTACAACTTAGAATGTGATATCTAATGTATACAACATAAAGAATGACATGGAGTTTATCATTCCATCTGATCAACTAGTGTGTAAGTGAGCATATATAAATAATGTGTCACACACATGCCCCCAAATATGATATATGAGCATATAGATCATAGACTAGTTGTAATAATCTGTATTTGAGTATCTAAACTGAAATGGGAATGGTCATATTGTACATGATGCCCACAATCTAAGAAAATTGGTATGAATTATGAATCTAAGCTAAACTAGTATACCTATACTGAACCTATACAAACCTTGAATGTACCCATTGTAATTTTCTAGTCGATCTAGATTTTTCTAAAATTAAGGCTATTGGACAATAGATCCATATCTTGGATAACAACACCATCAGGCACTAATTTCTACCTATTCTAATTTATGTGCAACTGTAACTAATCTCTGTGTCACTATTTGCCACTGTATTTAATTAAGTTTGATTTTTTTAATATGATCTTTTGTGTTGAACATGGTACATTTAATGTATTCTGATAGCCTGATATATGTGACAAACCCCTATGAATGCCCCCTCTTTGGGGAGTTGTTAAACCTATTCAAGAACTATCCTCAAAATAAAGAGCTCTACAAAATGTGCATTAGCCTAAGCATATATAATATTTATGTATTAATCCAATATAATGTGCATGCATAACATCATAATGTAAGATAATTTGAGCATGAGTATGTAATGTAAGATGTATGCCATGTATAGCATTCATAAGGGTGTCAAGATAGATATAACAATGTATGTAATAGTAAATCTAAGTAGAAACTATATAACTACCTAGGGGGATGGGGCATGATGTCCTTCATGACACCCAAGTAGGAAGCGTAGATACATGAGGTCCCTCATGGCATCTACAATTAGAGTGTGTAACAAACAAGAGACAAGTGTTATGGTCATGATGCATACCAAAAAACATACATACAAAACACATGAGGCACGTAAAATAGGACAAGGGGTCACAATACAAGGGACATGGGCACATGTCACTAAATATAAGAAAATAAGACACACAAGGACATGTTCAAACATCCACATACACAAGCAACAAACAAGTTAGCTTAGAGACACATAAAAGGACATGTTTAAATGTATGTATACATAAGTAGGAAGGCACACAGAAGGATAGATGTCCAAAGCATACATACTATGAAAAAAAGTGGTGTAGAGCCAAAGAGAAATGGCATATTCAAATTCCCTCCAATAAAAGAAGCATAGAGATATAATCAAGTCTAAACTAGGAAAGCTAGAAGTGAAATTATGCATGAACATGTAATACAAATATGTGTAAGAGTCAAAATGTACATACACTTAGTCTAGATTAATAGTAGCCAACAAAAAATTGAGTAGGTGTAGCATGATCAATATCAAGATATGACAATGCTAAACTTGTGATGTGGAGTATATAAAGATGTAACCTGGTAATTGAAATTGGGTATAGGGTGCTCACAAATGGGAGAATGTGTCAAATGAAGAACTCATGTATTTGTGTATATGGCCATAATGGGTATATAATAACAAATATGGATAAGTGTAGTGGACCTAAGTCTATAGGCAATCTTTAAGAACTTGACAAGAACAAGTGAAGCATGTATGTATGATAAAAACTAACTATACTAAGATAGCTTACATATGTAGTGTCTGGCAAATATAAGAAATGTAAACATGGCAATGCATACAATCTATAATTTATGTTTTTTGAGTAAATATTTGAATATTTTTGTGTTTTTGACATATTATATTATTTTGGTATTTTCTAGATACAAGCTATGTAAAAGAAACATATAAATGAAACTATATACAAGGAGCAAGAAATAAGGAAAGTATATACAAGAAGAGAGTAATTATAGTAACTGATGATCTCATGGGAGACTCACTATCATTGTAGCCTATGCCAAAAATAGGAATGGTAATCTCTTGTGTAGTGTGATTGATATTTTATATTTTAATGGTGTTACAGTATGAATCTGAGTATTATTCATCATTGAAATCATAATAATCTAAAATACTAGTGTTGACTTTTATTGTATCTGGATGAGCATTAGGGATTGCCTCATGCTGTGGAGTTAACTGTATTTTGGAATATTGATTGTGATTTTGACCTCTGAAACTTTGCTTATTATAGGCATATTATTCTTTGGAGACTCTTTTGATAGAAATCTTATTTTGAGAATGCTTATTGGCTTAGCATGATTTTGACTTTACAACTGTAGTTCTTGCTCTTTATGTAACATTTCTTGTGTATCTGTACATGTTACCTTGATAAACTATATATGTTAATGATGTGCCTTAGGATGTTTAATAAATCCCAACCCTTCTTGATTAGCATTATCAACTACAAGAATAGGAGAAATGATGCCTTGGGCTTGCTTGCTCAAACCTTGACTATGATAATCAAATTATTGTAGATATTTTTAACCAAATCCATATTGCTTTGAAAGTTGAGCCTCATTTTAGAGAGGTAGATTTGCATACTTTACTTGTTTTATCTATGCTTGTTTTACTATTTCTTACTCTAATTTTACTTTGTGAACCTTTTGTTGTTATGAGTTATGCTTTGGTAACCACTTTTGTACTATTTCTAAATTTGACCCTTTCTGAATTTGTAGATGTGTTATTATATGTTGTTTGGAAAATGTGTCTCTATTTGAATCATATTTATCCATTATCTATTTATTTATTTTTTAAAAAGAAACATAAATCGATGTGGTACCCATGCATTTTATGATATGCACAATAAAATCTGAATCTCCTCATTGGGTGTAGAGGAGGTAGGTTGATCAACTTAGCTTTAATCATTTCCTTTAATATCTCATTGGAGCTCTTTCTGGACCCTTGTAATATTTTTTGAATCACTTATAATGGATTCATTATGTTTTAATTTATGATTTGGACATGAAAGAGTGTTAGACACAACTTTTCTAGGTGTAGATACATATACATGGTTTACACTAGCACATTCTGAAGACCGTGTACATGTAATGTGATTTGCCAATAATGTGACCTTTTCACTTAATAACTGATTTTGATTTTGTAATTTTGATATTATCTTGCTCAGGTTGATAATTTAATCCCTTAAAGTCTCATAAGTGCAAACCCTAGTTGCTTCAGATTGAACATGCAGTCACACACTTTGTAGGGGAGAGATGTGCATACGCTGAGTATGGAAATTAAGAACAATAGTATAGGCTATTTCATCTCATGGAGGAGTGATATTATGGACCTGGGTAGAGGGAAAGCAACTATCACCCTCATGGAGATAAGGAGGAGAAGGAAGTTATTTCATGTGCATAAGATATGACATTGACACTCAAAACATAGTTGTTAGCTTATGTGCTAAATCCTCTTTGTGTAAGGATATGTTTCTTAATTGAATTCTACATAAGAGAAAAATAACTTGCTAGAGATAGAATGAAATATGACATATATTTCAATTGATATAAAGCATCATGTATACATGTGTTTATGTCCTTTTTGAGTTCAGTCCAAATTAAAGGAAACAAACATGTAAATGAAAGTATTAAACTTTGCATCAAAAAGTGATAAAATTCTTCTATCATTATTATCACATTTAATGAAATACAAATATGAAAATACAAAGATATAAAATCTAAGTGTGGGTCTTATAAGGCTAGATACATAAACCTTAGGGTTATCTAGGGTCTGCAATATTCAAAGTAAGTCGAGTTTACTAAATGTTATAACCTTTTAGGACTTAGTGAATATAAATCCTACATTGTTAAAGAGATGAGTATAATAGATCATGGCCGAAATATGAAATAAATACAACTACTAATTTGTTACAAAATTGAGTAAATATGACCTTTCTAAAAATAACAATAAATAATGTAAATGAGAACTTAGCTAGAAAATAACCGAGACAGATGATTTGGAGGTTGAAAACTATGATAGAGGTTGGTCTGAGTGTTCTAAATAAGATCCAAGTGTCAAAACCTCTTCTGAATAGTAGCGCCCTAATTAGGTAGTAGCACCATGTGGTGTTAGTGTCTCTATTTTGGTAGTAGTGTCCACTATGCAGGACTGTTTCAAGCTTCTAAGTGTACCTATGTCTGGGTCTGTCAAGCCTATTACTATGTGCATGAGTTCAAAAACCATGTAGATGATATATTTTAATTAATTTTATGAGTAAAACCTAATCCTCTATGTTGTTAGGGCATCCAACTGATACAAGTAGTAAAGTGTGTTTGTTAGTGGGGTAGGCTGGACATCCTCAACACCCATTGTGATGAGAGTTGTCTACATACCAATACTTTGAAGAGGGATCAAGCTTGATGTAGTTCTCCCCACTTAAGTGATTTGAATGTGATTGATACTAGAAATATGAGTAATATGAGCTTAGGAATATTGTAGATGGTTGTATGCAAAAGTAGGGTAGAATAGGGATTGATAACCTTAATTGTGCACAACTTGTTTTGAGTTTGTATGTTTGATTTGCATCTCATTTCCATCTAGTGGTTAGAGGGATAAACGTCATGTCTATATACTATTCTAGCGCTTGTGTAGGTGCTAAAAGAGGTATAGGTTTACCCTAGGAGGTCTAAGATTTGAAAAGATATCCATCTGTGGAAAAAGAAGGGAAAAGATAGTAGCACCAAAATTGGGACACTAGACCCATGTGGTGCTACTGTCCCCATTATGGCACTAGTGTCAAAGTGGCAGAATTTGAGGTATAAAGGACCAAGATGCAAGAATGAGGGTTTGGGATTACTTTAGGGTTGACTAGGGACACTTGTGGCCCACACAAAGGATAGATAAGTGTCAAAATATTCCCTAAGATAGGTCTAGGGCTAAACTAGGGATAAGTGGTCTCAAGTATCACTCTTAACATTCAAGTGTCACTTTTAGGTGATTATAGATTCATTATGTAAGGAACATTCCTTAAGCCATATGTCTTGCTAATAAGATGACATTATGTTTCATTACTCTCATC
Source organism: Torreya grandis (assembly GCA_037957365.1). Lineage (NCBI taxonomy): Eukaryota > Viridiplantae > Streptophyta > Pinopsida > Cupressales > Taxaceae > Torreya > Torreya grandis. The sequence goes on from JARHVA010003214.1 coordinate 744,268, forward strand.
TATGTTGAGAATAATCTCATAAATATGTGTCTCTTCTTTTATTCAGTTATGATATATTTTAATGGATTATGCCTATCCACTTATGAGTGGAAATCAAATAAATAGTTGTGAGATTGTTATTGGGAAATCTTGACTATTTAATCTTAATGGTGACATTATTCTGGTAAAGTTATGTCTTATGGAAGGGATTATAGATGAAGCTTTCAATAAGCTATTTATTGTATACCTTCCCTATAACAAGACCAACTAATAATAAAAGAAGAAATTTTAATAAAGCTTGGCTCTACTATTATAAATATATCAAGGCATATAACCTTTGGGTTTGACTGAGGTCACCCTTAAAAAGGATTAATGAAAGAAGAGGGTTTTAAAGACCAACCCTTGATTTTGTGTTTTTACATTTAATAAATATATTATTTGATCTCTTATATTTAATGAAATGAATGGGTCTATGTGTTAATGCTAGAAGTGTAGTCTTCTAATGACTAGACTAGTCAGCTCATAGGAATGAGTAGTTCCTACATAAATATTTGTCTATATTAAATTTTCCTTGTGATTATATATTATTTGACTAAACCAATGAGAATATATAGTGTCAAGAGATAGATATAGGCTTTGTCACCTTTTTTTAATCGATCAATGTGAACACAGGCTTCTTTAGCATAATTTAGACCTTTTGAGGAAGGCATGCTTAACTTCAGATGCTTTAATGGCATCAGTCCATTAACATACATATTTTGTCTTGCTTTAGCCTATTCACATTAATCTAAGACATTTTCTTATTATGCTTCAACTTGTACCTTAGTCGATTTACTAAGTTGACTATTTTTGGCATTTTCTTAAAACCTTAAGCCATTCTCTATTTCAAATTTTAATCAAATTATCCCTTTATCGATTATTGAGTTTTTTGACAACATTTTGCCTTAGTTGAATTCACATGTCAATTGATTCATGTGTTTTTCCTTAGTCATTTAATTATTTGTATTTTATATCAGCTTTTGCCTTTGCCAATTTTTGGGTTTTTTGAAAGTTGGTTGAATGATGCCATGTGGCATCATCTAATAGCTCAAAGAATTAGCAGGGTGGTTTAATCCCCTAATACCTCTTGGGTCTCAAGAATGTACCAAGTGGTAGCATTCTAAAATTTGGAACCCTAGGAGGATTGAGCCATTATGGTTAATCCCCTGAAGCCTCCAAGGTTTCAAGGGCTCGAGAAACTACCAAGTGACAACATATCAAAGTTTGGAACCCTAGAAGGATTAATCCATTAAGGATAATCCCCTAATTCTTCTACGGTCTTGAGGACATAAGGAGTTATTGAGGTCCTTTAATTTTGACATGTGGTATGACCATATCATTCAATGAGATTAACTTGAGTAGACCTGAAGTGGTCAATGTAAAGTAGGAATCCAAAACAAGTTAGTCCATTCATTAGTAGTGAAAATTCACAATAATCATGAAGGACATAAAGTATTGATCCAACTCCCTCGTGGGGTTTTTCAAATGAAATATAAAGCTATTGAAAGAAGGAATACAACCATCAAACCTTCTCAAGAGTGTCCCTCCTCCAAGAATGGCTCTAAAACATGATTTTCCCCTGATTTGGTGCTCCAAGTCTTTGTCGATGATGAGTGACTTACTTCTCCATCATATCTCAATGCACTAATGAATTAGGCTCATGAATTTGATCAATGTGTGACAATATTTGAAGATATTCTACTACAAATTATGCATAATAACATTACACAAAAATAGATTAAAGGAATGAGTGAGTACCCTTGTATTTATAGATTTTTGAAAATGATCAAAATCAACCATGGCCATCCATCTTGAGATCAAGATGTGTGGCCATGAATCAATTCAATTTGGGAGGCTCAATCCATAAATATCCCCATTAATATTTGGAATAATGGGGCATTAATGTGGCATGGTAGGGCTTAAACCAGATATTTGTTCCATTTATGGCTTGTGGATGCCACCCCATTGATGATGTCACCAGATGATGCATAAAATAGAAATGAATTTCCAATTAATAGATCTTCAATAACTTCCATGGAATTTACACTTAAGCTATTGATTTGGTTTAATTTTCTTAAGTGGGTTTAATTAATTTTCTACAATTCTTTGGAAAGTGGTTATTCACTTAATCAAACTGGGTAAAATGTCAATTTACTGAGTCATAATTTGACTGGAGTATAATTAGCAGAAGGTATTAGTTGTGTATGGACCAATACCCCAATTAGAGTATTATTTATGTGAAATAACACATGCACATGTTGTGTGCTTCTAGATTAGAAGAATTTAACAGTCCAAAGTGTCATTTTACATGGTCATAATTTGACTCAAAATGTTTGGAGAAAAGATAATAATCACTTAAAATGCATTGCCCCATTCAAGGATACATTAGCCTAAATCGACACCTGTATATGATAAGATCAAACCATTTAGCACGTTTTAGTGATTTTAACCCAGATTGTGCATTGCCACAAAATATTGTTTAGATTTACAATTTTAGGATAATAGTGATAGTAATTAGATGTATACATTTTACTCCTGTTTGAGAAGGCATGATAGGGCATTTAGTCAAAAAAACATCTTTTCAAAGAATGAAAGAGTTGTCAAGAAGAATATGGAAAGTAATGATCCATGATTCCCCCTTGAGAGGACCTACAAGGATGAAAGAGAGGGAAGAACTCTCAAAAAGAGAGAAAGAGTGAAATTAACCCATAGAATGAGATTAGATTTGTATGAGCTAATGCTTGCACACGTTGATTCTCAATGATTAAAAATAAAATAAAATATGGCAGGCCCCAAGGTGAGGGAAAATGGGAAGAATGCAATCGCAAAATATAAGCCACACACTATGACACACCCAAAAGAGGGCAAAAGTTGTGGGCTTAAAAAATGATTGATCCTGAGACAAGTTGCATACTTTAAAATTGCCAGAATGAGGGAAAATTTGTAGAGCTTGGAATTAGAAGAAAGATGAGAGAATTTATCTAAATAAAGGAGGATAATGAATTAATAATATGCCCTATTAGGGTGGATCTGATCGGTTGATAAATTGATTTTGCTCTAGTAGGGCTGATTTTGATCACTAATAATTAATTTTTCCCCAGTAGGGATAATTAGATCGATGATTGATCTAAATATTATACCCCATTAGGGAAAATTCAAAAACATAGATCAAGGATATAACCTAATGCATATATTAAATATGAGTAGGTGTAAACACAGATGTAAGGGTCTAATGATTGAAAAAGCCAAAAAAAACTAGGCATACAAGGATGCATAATGTGATAAAAGAGATGATTGGAAGAATAAGGGTGATAGAGATAACCCAAGATATGTCATATATCCAAGTGTTACCTACATAATACAAATGGACCTAAAGCCAATGTATTTTTCCTATAAGTGGGAGAAAATGGAATGATGAAAGAAGAAAAGAAGAACATAAACTATCTAATTATAAAATTAGACAACCAAACTCATAGTGTATGCCAAGAGATGCATGTCTTGAAAAGAGTCTCGTGTTAGGTATGGTGTATTGAGAAATGATATTATGAGCATCATTGAATTTTGGACTTGGAATCCAAAGCACTTGGTGCTTACTTTAGCAAAATGAAATTATGCATCATAAGTATGAGTAACTTATAATAACATTGTATTTCAATTGCAAATGGCCAGTTTAAATTTGAATATTTATAGCTAAGGATAATGATAAAAACTACCAATACCAAAGTTACAACTATTTATATTTATACAAAAGCAAACAAAAATAAAGACAAAAAAAATACATAAATGTAACCTAAATTAAAATCAAGATATGAACAATCAAGATTTAAGTAGGAACAAGAATATATAAAATCAAAGCAAGAACAACTTAATAAACAACATGAAAACAAGATATGAATAATCAAGATCCATGGGTATTAATAAGATGTACTTGGAAAATAAAACAAAACAATAAGTTAAATACAACTCTAAACAAATCAAGCCTAACTAAAAACTAGAGTGAAAATGGCTATAGAATGTATTTGAAATTAAAAGAATAAAACAATACAATACGAGACAAAATAATAACACAAAAGATCAAAAAAAAAAAAAAACCAAGAATAAACAACAAAAGAAGAAAAATGAACAAAATACTAGCAGAATAAATGGAGAGACAATAAAACAATAATAAAAAATGAAATAAACACACACTAAGAAGTGTTAGTCATAATGTTAGTGGAAATAGAAAATAATTGTTTATGTTTGTGATAGGGTGACCCCTAATCTAATAAATAATGAGGTTGGAAGAATAGAACAAGAACAAAAGAGATGACATTTCCCCCAAGTGATAGGGAAATAACAAAAACAAAATAGGGAAAAAAAGAAGAAAAAGAAGGGGTGGCTAAGCTGACTCCAGATGTACGAGACAAGTGGATGTTACCTACATAGTTTCATGGACACAAGATCCAACATAAACTTTAGGCCAAATGTAGTTCTCTCATGAAATGTTATAGAATAAAAAATGATGATAAGAAAGCAAGATTAATGTTATAGAGGAAATAAGGAAATGGGCTCGCAAAATAGTAAGAGCATTCAAATGAGTGCTCTTAAAATGATGAGGGTGTGGGATCAGAATAAAAGTGCAAGACAATGTTTTTGTTTGTTTTGTCGCTCAAATTTTAATGTTTTTGTGTTTTTTGAAATAAGCAGTAGAAATGAAATATTAATAAAAGGCCCATGGGACTACCTAATTGAGGAGATGCACTTCCATAGGTAAGATTTTAAATAACAATGAAATTAGCTGCAATAGTGATTGTGAATATAAATAATATCATAGGGAATGAACTAATCAAGGAGGTTTACATCCAAGAGTAGAAGTATCAATAACAACTAAAGCTATTTGCAATGGCCCAAGCTCATAAAATGATGAGAGCATAACCTTTTTAAGACAATAATGCCTACCAAACAACAACAAAATAATAATAGAACAATATGCAGTGTTAGATAAATCTAAGGAACTATTCAGTAGACAAAAACCATGTGCTGATGTATCCATGTTCACTTGTTTATAAGAAGAGTTGTAAAATATTATCCAAGCTGAACTACTTTGTATAGCTAGTGCTGAGTGTGTCCAGGATGCCTATGAGTCATAATCAGGATCATAATTGGTTATGGAATAAAACTATCCAGGTTATAGTGATCTAGGGAATGAAAAGAAAATGGTTCCAAGGAGAATGGTCTAGGGGTAAAATGAGACAAAATGAATATGGTCTAGAAGAAGATGGTCCAAGGTAAAATAAAAAGAGTCTAGTGGAATATAAATGATCCAAAATGCTAATGGTCTAGAGTTTCAATGGTTTAGAGTCATAAAATAATATGGTTCTCAGGAGAGCAGTCTAGGGTAGGTTGAGACAAAATAAATATGGTCCAAGATAGGATGGTCTAGGATTATAATAGTGGGATAAAATGACTTCAACACAAGTTAACCCCAAGTAAGGGGTCTTGTAGACAATGGTGCAAAAGCTATCAAGCATAAAACTACTTAAGATGTACAATGTTCATGGGCTCTGGGAGTTCTTCGCCACTTGGATTAGCTAGTCAGTATGATCTTGATCCATAATTTGTTGTGATAACATATGGGCCTAGCTAATTGGGTTGAAACTTACCCTTCTTTTTACATTCAACATTAGGGTTCTTTTAATTCTCTTTCAAGACCAAATCACTAATTTCAAACTCTTGAGGAGAATGCACTTGTTATAGCTTCTATGAAATCTATTTTAATAGGCTTGCAAGTTGCCTAGGGTAGCCAAAGACTTACCATCAAGTACTTATAGCTCTTGCAACTTGAAAACTCTATAATATTCATCATCTTCAATATTTTCCAAGGATACTCATAGTGATGGCAGCTCGATCTCAATCGAGATAATAACTTTTATGCCATAAACAAGGGAGTATAGAGTGTCTCCTATGGGGGTTTGATGAATAGTACGATAAACCCAAAGGGCATGAAAAATTAACAAGTACCAATTACGGCCAATGTCATTGACAATTTTCTTCAGTATGACAACAATGGTTTTGTTCAACACCTTGGCTTGACCGTTGCCTTGTGGGTTGTATAATGTAGATTTCTTGTGCTTGATTTTGAATTTTGCACAAAGATCTTTAACATCTTAGTTTATAAATGATCTGCCATTATCAGATATAATATGAGTTGGGATACCATATATACAGATAATATGGTAATGTATGAACTTGGCAATCTACATCTTGATGATGTAAGTGAGAGGAATGGCCTCAATCCACCTAGTAAAATGATCGATGGCAGTGAGAATATGTTTATGGCCATTAGAAGATGTTGGGTCAATTTTTCTAATGAGATTAAGGCCCCATGTAGAAAATGACCATGCTATAGTAATTGGTCGTAGTGGTAAAGAAGGTGTGTGTGTATCATATTACCATGTTGTTGGCAAGTAACACACTTCCTAACATAATTACAAGCATCTATCTCCATTTTAGGCCAATAGTAACCTATTTTGAGGAGTTTTTTACCTAATACTACATCATTGGTGTGGGCCCCACACATTCCTTCATGAACCTCGTTAAGTGCTAACTTGGATTCTCTGGAAGATAAACAACAAAGTAGCATTCCATCATAACCTTTACGATATAACATGTTTCTAAGGAGGGTATAACGGGATATGAAATGAAGGAATGTTTCTAAAAATTATTGGAAAGGTTAAGTGGAAAGACTTGGTCATGAAAATAATATAAATGTCTTAAAACCAAGGTAGTTCTAGTGGGGATTAGGACCAACAATGGTGCATACCCTTTTTGAATCTAGCAAGATATGAGTAGGTTGTAAAATATTTTCAATGAGAAAATGATAGTTTTTAGTGCTACTATCAATCTGTATCATGGACCCAATTGTTGCCATTATATTGGTAGATTTATTATTAGCCTATGATACATGTTCAAATTATAGGGATTTGAAATGAGTCTTGAGATTATCCACAATATGGTTGTAAGGTATAAGTTTGTCATCTCTAGTCTGATACTAATCTATGGCTTGATTGATAGTTAATTGGGAATATCCATAGACCATTAAGTGCTAGATATCCCACTATACTACAAGATGAAGTCCTGAAATGAAGGCTTCATATTTAGCCATATTGTTGGTATAATGAAAATTAATATGAAATACCATGAGAATTAGATTCCCTTATGGTGTAATCAATAAAATGCTGGCCCCAGATCCATGAGAAATAAAGGAGTCATCATAGTACAACTTCTATTACTTAGGTTCATGTAGTACTTCTTTTATTGTCATAATAGAATCATCTAGAAAATCAAATATAAGTGATTGAGTGTCTATGATAGGGGCTTCTGCAAGTTGATCTGTAATGACCTACCCCTTGATAGATTTTTTATTTTGGTACTTGACATCAAATTCACTTAGTAGCATGACCCATTTGGCCATGCAGCTTGTGAGAGTTGATTTGGATAATAAATATTTGATGGGATCCACTTTAATAATAACAATAGTTTTGTTATTTAGCATATAGTGTCATAGCTTTTGCGATGCGAATACCATAGCTAAATGTGCCTTATTAATAGGTGTATAATTATGCTCATAAGACACAAGTGTGTGAATCAAATAGTAAACTGCATGTTCCTTTCCCTGATCATCATATTGGGCCAAAAGTGCCCCCAATGCATGTTTATTGGCTAAAATATAAAGAAATAATGGTTGTCTAGGTGTTGGCGGTCTCAAAACTAGTGGGTTGGCTAAGTATGTTATAAGCTTCACAGATGCTAATTGACACTCTTTGTCCAATTTAAATGTAACCCCTTTCTTCAAGAGATGTGTAAATGGGTAGAACTTATCTACTAGTTATAAAATGAACCTACGAATAGATTAGATCTTTCCTTGTAGGTTATAGAGCTATTTGAGATTGGAAGGCGGAGGTATTTCTACAATGGTCTTAACCTTAGTAGGATCCACCTTAATACCTCTTTGTGATACAATAAACCCTAGTAATTTTCTTGAAGTGACAACAAAAACACACTTCTTGGGATTCAAATGGACCTTATACTCATGAAGTTTCTCAAAGATTCTTCAGAGAACATTAGGATGTCTGGTACGTGTTCTTGATTTATCTAGGATGTTTGTTAGACCCCAAATTTTGACTAAGTGTTTTATATTTTTGGTGTAAAATTGACATGGCATGAGAGAAACATGGTACAAGAAGACCATATCACAAAACTAGCATGGTGTAGGAAGACTATGGTGCAAAACCAATAAGGCACGAGAGGACAAGGGTGTAAAAGTTATCCATGTAATAAGACCCAGTCAAAGATGTAACATAACTACAAATAACCCAAGAACATAGGACTCAAAATGATAATGAAAGACTTGGGGAACACATGAGAAGTAGGAGATGGTTGAGGAATGATTCTCAAGGACAATCTAGACTTTAACCATCATGAATTTGTACTAGCCCACAAGAAGGAGGACATTTGGTAGCAAGGATATAACATCGAACAAGAATATAGGGGGCATGAAGGCCTAGGTACTTAAGAGAGAACAATTGAAAGACTACTACGACTCTAAGTCTACTAAAATATCATTGGCCAATCACCCATTTGTTATTTATTATGTAACTACATAGTCAGGGAAAAATAAGTATAAATACCCCTGTGTGGAATAATGTAAGGTGACTATCAATGGATTACATATAGTGACTATATAATATAGAATTATGATTATTACAACTAGTTTAGGTGTTGTGTTTTAGATAATTGATAGTTGAGCCTTAGCAATGGGTTGGTATTAACTTTTTTATGGCTTATCATTCATCATGTGATTTATAGAACATGCATTATATGAGTTTGTGAATACATCCCTTTGTACTTCATGTCATTTATCTTCGTGTTTATGGTTCTTGTGATTGATGAGTCAAGGTTTATGGTCGTATATTTCTTTTTCTATGTAATTTATAATTAGATATATGAATAATCTTAAGTGTATGACTAGTGTGTTACTGAGCAATATAATCCATGAGAACCGATCTTTTGATGTGTGCTTCAGGTGAATGCACAAGACCTTAGTCTTGCATGAAAGGCCAACACACAAGCTTTTTGGGGATACTCTTTAGCTTCTAAAGAAAGCATGACTAAGAGAATAAAAATGTGAAACATGAGCACTCTGAAGTACTCTAAGAAGTTCACGAAGGCATTGCAGGTGGACATTATGCTATAGAGGCTACTACGTGTAAGGTACTAATGGCTGAACTATGGTGGCCTACCCTCTTTTAAGACTCCAAAATGAATGTTAGGAGATGTGATATTTGTCAATGCATCAAAAAATTAAATCGCCATGATGTCATGCCATTACGTCCTATTCTATCTCAAGAACCATTTGAAAAGTGGGTGATTTATTTTGTTTGCCCCATTAATCTAGCTAGATGATGTATAGGTTCCCATTATATCATTATAGCAACTGATTATCTCACACACTGGGTTGAGGCTACATCAACCAAGGGTTGTACTACTACTACTACTATGCACTTCATATGGGAAAATATCATAACCCATATTGGTTTCCCATTAAGTTTCATTAGTGATTGCGATACACATTTCCTTAATGAAACTATCCACACCTTACTTGTTGAGTTTATGATTGCCCACCACAAAATAACACCATATCATCCCCCAACCAATGACATTATTGAAGCATTCAATAAAAATATTAGGCACAACACTTACAAATATTTGTAATATTAGCCACACTGACTGGGATAATAGAGTGTCTATAGTACTTTGGGCTTACGAAACAACTTATAAGTATCTAAATAGGAACATACTATTCAATTTGGTGTATGGCATAAAAGTAGTTCTACCAATTGAATTCTTGGTACCATCTCTTTATATTACATGCATTATATAATTAAATGAGGAGTTATCATTAAAGGCACATTTGGATGCTTTATTGTAGTTGGATGAAGTCCATTTCCTTGATCATTATAATCAAGATGTGGAGAAACACAAACAAATGGCATATCATGATTGACACATCAATCATAAGATATTTACCCCTGAAATGCAAGTCTAGATTTACAAATCCAAGATTGTGTGCCTTTCTGGGAAACTTCATATTCACTGAGATGGTCTTTTTGTCATTTATAGCATTCAGCATATCGACCCTTACCATTTACAAAGATTGGATGGCCAATTTCTTCCCAGACATTACAATGGTAGTTGACTACGACTGTATTTCTCTACTTAAAAGTACAATTTTTATAACAATAAGGCTTATGTCATTAGTTTAAGATTTCATGTTTTCATTAAAAGTGTTGCCTTAGTTGCACTTAGCATTTCTTTTATAAAAAGGTTTGTTTATTTTTGTACTTTTAATTTCATGGAGGACCATGACACACTTTTAGTGTGAGGTAACATGTAATATATGTGTTCGTTTGAAGTAGTATAAGGGTTCACACACGAGTTGAAAGATCCTAGGATAAGAGATTCCCACTAATAGTTTGAATATTCTAAAAATTAAACAACTATCTTTCACTCCAAAGAAAATCATGAGACAAGACATGTTATTAATATGAAAGGAGTAGTAGTTGCGATAAGTGTGCCAACATCATGACAAGACAATACTGTTAAATGCATTTATGGTGGGAAGTGACGGTCAAAGACTGATGCCCATTATAAATGCATTAATTGTAAAAAGTGATAGTTGAAAAGAAGGGGCAAGTAAATGCAAGTTACCCCCTTGAACCTATAAAAAGGACTTGAGAGCTCATTTTAATTTTTACCCTTGCTTTTATTTGAGTTATATAGAGCCAAAGAGCAAACTAAGTCCAGGTGATCCCTAAACAAGTACAAGTTCAGATCATCAAAATCCCATGAATAGCTATTGAGAAGGATATTAACTGAGTAATCAAGCACAAACTAACCTTAAATCATAATTTACGATAGAGGAAACTAGTGGTTGTAAATTGCAGAGGTAGATGTCTGCCATTAATAGGGTGATGTAGTAAGAAAAACTGAGTCATTTACACTACAAACATATATTCCTTTGGGAACATTGGATGGTCATGCCTTGACCTTTGAGCTCCATGGAGGGGGATGTAGCCTAAGAAGAAGGCCTTAAGAAGTGATCCATTACCAATCATACCCAAAGGGGAATTACCACTTATTAGGGGGAAGCAATATTAATTAGAGAAGAAACACCTAAAGAACAAGTGCAACATGTGAAAGGCAAAGAATCTAGGATGGTGCACCAGGGAAAGAAAAACAAACCCCTCCACCCCTACCATTGATGATATAAGAGATGCAGTACCCAAAGATGGTGTTGCACATGGAAAATTGGGTATCAAAAGTACACTCTTGTACCATATTTGAATATAACCATTGTCAACAAAGAAATGAGGTTGAGTTACAAAATGACTATTGGGTTGAGCGCTAGAACACTAAAAATCAATTGGTGCATGACCTCAAAATTTTCAATGCCTTGGATTCTGCAGGGCTATTCTAATTATTCAACCTTTCATATTTTGGAAAATTGGTGGAAATAGTAAAGTTTCTACTCTCGCATGTCCATGAAGACTACCTCTATTTTATTGGGCATAATATGAAGATTATACCCAATAGAATAAGCAAAGTGTCAGGACTACAATACTCTGGCATGGAAGTAGAATTTGACTTAGAAGATTAAGAGGAAATATGGGAAAACAATAATGATGTTCATGTACTAGAAGCAAGGCCATGCTATGCACATAAAAAACTTACAAGATCCTACCCTCTGAGTCATTCCATGCATCATCATGACCAAGATCAATGGCACTGATCATTAGAAAGACATGGATATGGATCACCTCTACATCACTCGCCAAGTGACTGATGGCCTAAAATATAATTGGGCAATGTATTTTGTCCATAAGATCATAGAGTATGTTGAGAAGACCCATCAGATACCAGGCCATATGTTTATATGGGGGTATTTTTATTATTAATGGTATTTGATGATATTGGTGTACCAAACTACACCTTGATCAAACTAAAGTGGACATACCCACCCAAACACAACTCCCCCACTAAATGGTACAAGGGGTTCACATGCCCCATTCATATTACCCCTACATATAAGAATAAGAAGAAGTCATGGTATGACAACATGAAGGATGCCTTTGGGAATGATTGATGCATTCCTAAAGACTTGCCCATCCAAGTTGGTGAGCAATCCTTATTTGAAGTAAAACACAATTTATCTTTAGCATGAATTAATACGGTCCCTTGTAGATAACTTTTATCTTGGTTGAAGCTTCCCTATGGCTTTATGATGTAGTACTTCGTCAATTCGATGAATTACATTTTTGATGCACAACCTCTCACCCTATAAGCATACTAAATTGACTTGGAGATTCACACTTTCCAAAAGATGTATGTCTATTGTGGCAAGAAGGCCTACAAAGAGAAGTAGAAGATTTATCAGACTGACATCAAGTTTAAGCACACCATGGTTAGATAACAAGTGCACAATCTATTTTACATGCTACAGATCAAGAAGAAATATTCAAAAGGCATGGAGCATGTAAGGGAAAAACTTCCACCTATACCAAATTTTGTGAAGAAGCAGGCTAGGCATGATGCTAGCACAAGTTCATGGTTGGATTCTTCAAAACAATAAAGGATTACCTAGGCACCGCCATCAAGAGCTTCACCTCTATAGGCTTCTCCAACAAGAGCTTCACCTCTATAGGCTTCTCCAACAAGAGCTTTACCTCCATGGGATGATCCACCAAGATTTTCACCTCCACGGGCTTCTCCAACTAAGGCTTCACCTCTATGGGCTTCTCCTCCTAGGAGTTCACCTCCAAAACCTTATCCACCAAGGGCATCTCTATCAAAGGTTTCACCATTTGGGGTTGTCCCATAAAGTACACCAAAGAAAGAACTTGAGGGGTTATCACCATTACCCCCTACGAAAGTAGTGAGGGAAGAACTTGAAGGCCATAAGGAAGAAATGGTGGAATCTAACTATGAAAATACACCTTCCCTAACATGAGAAGAGGAGACCACCTTTGATGATGTGCAATTGGACATTGGGGGTCCATTTGGCAAAGAGGGGGATGGTTTCAATACTAAATAATTAAGTAGAATGAACATCGGTAACACTTCTTTAGCTATAGATATGGAGGTCAAAACCCTTGAGCATGACCCCAACAAAGGAAAGGATCTTGCAATTTCTAAAGTTCAAACACCTTTGATTGATGGATCCACTAATTTACATGCTCAATATCAAATAGGCATCCCAGATAGGATGTTCTACTTATGGCTGCATTTTTTTTCCTAGGATATAAGATGATAAGTGTCTTTCCTTTTGGACATGTACAATGAAGAATGCCATTTTGAGATCCCTCTAGATAGCCTTATGTTAGATTATCATGCACTAGCACTGACAACTCCACTTTGGGTTGATCCCCAAAAGATATATCCTCTGCAAGCTAGCACTACATTTTTTAAAATGGCTTTTGAAGTCATGTGCCAAAATATACTTTTAGATTCTGATGCACATGATGCAGGGAAGAAACATGTCTAGGTAGTTGTAATGTATGAGAAAGAAGTTGTCGGTCAAAAGGCACTAAGAATAAGAGGTGGCTGGACTATAGTAATAAACTAAGGAATCCACATAGGTCAAAGTAAAAACTTTAAATTTATGTAAATCTATTTTGGACAAAGAACTAATATTGGTAGATAGAGCGACTTTGGATGGATAAGCTGTGGATAAATTGGAGACCCTAGTAAATCTCCTATTGAAACATTTCAAGGAATAGCTTGCACCAAGAAATGAAGCATTATGGGAGGATAAGTAATTTACCAAGGCCGTGAAAATCTGTAAATGCACCCTCAAAAGAGCTGGGGAAGTGATCCCCATCTTGGATGGGATTTTTGAAAAACTGGTGAGGCCTAATAAAATTTTGGAGGCTCGACTCAACATAGAGGAGTCTCAATGGCAATAGTTGGTGGATGTTGCCCTCCTAATAAAATACTACACTGAGCACACAAAGGCATTTAAAGATGTCAAAACTTGGAATAAATAATAAATGCACATTGACAATAACATAATGCCAATTTTGTATTTCTCTAAGGATAGGTTATTTTTGAGGTCATTACACTTAAAGAGGTTCAAAAGGATGTTAGCGCATCCCTCAAGCAATTGGTTAATAAGGCCAATGAATGTCCTGACCAACTTGAGGAGATGAAGAAGTTAAAGGTAGCCATAGAAGAGATAATGTCTAAGCTGCTTGACACCTCCTCACATTGGGACAATGTCAGGAAGCAGATTGAATAAATTAGGAATAAGTTTTTGGCTAAGGCTGAGACTAAGACTTAGTCTGGGATGGACTAAGAGCGTAGTGTGGGGTGATGATGGTCCCCAAATTTTGAATAAGTGTTTTGGATTTTTGGCATAGAACTGACATGACATGAGAGGAACATGGCACATGAAGACCATGGCATGGAACTAGCATGGCACAAGAAGACCATGACATGGAACTAGCATGGCATAGGAAGACCATGGCATGGAACCAGTGAGGTATGAGATGACAAGGGAGAGGAAGTTATCTATTCAAGAAGACTCAGTCAAAGATGGAACATAACTATGAAGAACCCTAGAGCATAAGACTCATAATAACTTTGAAAAACTTAGGGAACACATGGGAAGCAAGAGATAGTTGAGGAGTGATTCTTAAGGACCATCTAGACTTTAATCATCATGAGCTTCACACCAACTCATGAGAAGGAGGACATTTGGTAGCAAGGATATAGCATCAAACAACAATATAGGGGGCATGCAGGCTTAGGTCCTTAGGAGAGAGCAATTAAAAGATTGACATGACTCTTAGTCTACTAAGAGATCATTGGGCAATCACCCATTTGTCATTTATTTTGTAACTACTTGGTCAGAGAAAAATAAGTATAAATACCCCTATGTGGAATCATGTAAGGTGACTATTAATGGATTACATATAATGACTCTATAACATAGAGTTACGATTATTACAACCAATTCGGGTGTTGTGTTTCAGATAATTGATAGTTGAGCCTTATCAATGGGTTGGTATTAACTTGTTTATGGCTTATCATTCACTATATGAGTTTACAAAGACATCCCTTTATACTTCATGGCATTTGTCTTCATGTTTATGGTTGTTTTGATTGATGATTCAAGGTCTATAGTTGTATAATTCATTTTTTGTGTAATTTCTAATAAGATATATGAATAAACTCAAGTGTATGACTAGTATGTTACTAAGCAACATAACCCATCAAAACCAGTCTTTTGCTACGTGTTTTGGGTGAGTGTGCAAGACCTTAGTCTTTCATTAAATTCCAACATGCAAGCTTGTTAGGGCTAATCTTTAGTGCCTAAATAAAATATGACTAAGAGAATAAAAACCCAACAATGTCATCAACATAGTCTTCAATAATATCATGCATCATGTCATGGAAGATGACAGTCATAACACACTGATAAGTGGCTTCAATGTTCTTCAATCAAAATGGCAGGACTTAATAACAAAATGTTGCCCATGACATGAACTCAAAATTTGTCTTCTTGAGCAATATTTATCTGATTGTATCTAGAAAATATGTTCATAAGGGACATCTCGTACCTAGTAGTAGATTCAACTATCATGTCAATATTTGGTAGAGGAAAATCATCTTTGAGGCATGCCTGATTGATTTCTTTGAAATTAGTATAAAGACGTATACCTTACATATTTTTACTTACTAGAAGTATGTTTGATATCCATTCAGAATAGTCCAGTGGTCTAATGAAGCTTGCTTCTAATAATTTCTCTAGCTCTGCTTTTATGAGAAGAATGATGTGCAGATGCATCTTTCTTAATTTATATTTAACTAGTTAACATCTAGATAGACAACAAGTCGATGCAAAACCAAGTCAGGGTCTAATCTTGGCATGTCATAGTAAGCCCATGCAAAGATATCAATGAAATCCCTCAGAATGGTGACAATGTGGTCATGCTCCTCATAAGTGAGGGAGGCTCCGAGATAAACAATTTTGGGATTATCATAAGTCTCTAGGTTCACCTCAGTAGTGTTTTCTATGAGGAGAGTAGAACCATCTTCTAGAATAGTAGGTAGAGTTTAATCTTGATATTCTTCTAATTTATATTTGGGTTATTCTTTCCAAAGCTCTGGATAATGAGATGAATTTAAATCTGCCAGTTCAAGTAATGTCTAGCTAGCAAATATTTTTAGAAAGTCAAGAATAAGCCACTCAAAAACTTTATATTGTTCTAATGTGATGCTGGTAACTGCATGGAGCTAGGACTTGATGGACTTTGAGCATCCTTTAAAAATGAGAAAACTTTCCCATCCAAGAGCACCTAAAATCGATTTTCACTCAAGGGCTTATCTTTTTCTTTATTATTTCCCTAACCAACGAGCACCTCAAATAGGTTTTCACTCGAGGATCTTGATGTTTTATCTTTTTCATGACCAAGAAAGTTTGCCTACTCTCTAAAGTATGTAGAAGGGTCTTATGAAAAGTCAAAGCCTTGCTTATGATCACTAATTAACAATCCATCTTTGAGGCCCATGTACTTGGCAATAGATTTCTCATTCTATAATTCATCAAGGAGTATGATAAAATTTTGTTGGTACTAATCAATGGGTTTGGGATAGAAAAGGCAAAGGGAACAATGAGATGTGATAGTCATAATGGAGTTTGAATCAAATAAGTCTATGTCAATAATCTCATCAAAAATACTATAATGGGATGCTAAATCATTATCGAGAGTCTCGTTACTAGTCGATTCAGAAGAATCACTATCAAAATACATGAGGTCACCCCCCAGGTGGTATAAATCTAAGACCTTGATTCATGTTAGGTTTGCAAATTGACAAGGGTTTTAGGATGCCTTACTCTCCTGGCCTGAGGCCTTTTCCTATATAACCAAAGTTATCCATAATTCGATTAGGGATATGATATTTAGGAGTTTGAAAACAATCAACAATGCCATTAGAATATAACCAATCTCCTTCAATGAAAGCTACATAATCCTAATTTGGTGAAGT
The DNA here is from genome assembly GCA_037957365.1 of Torreya grandis. Classification (NCBI taxonomy): domain Eukaryota; kingdom Viridiplantae; phylum Streptophyta; class Pinopsida; order Cupressales; family Taxaceae; genus Torreya; species Torreya grandis. Next base: position 761,374 of record JARHVA010003214.1, read on the forward strand.
AGTAGGTACAAATACCATTGGTGGTTTCTATGTATCTTTTTTCTTTTGCCAAATCATGTTGGGTATACAAGTTCTTTTAGAAGGTTTGGGTGTGCAAAAATATTTGGGAGACTAGGACAACCTAGTAATATGGAAGGCATATTTTAGATGGTATGTGGAAATGTATGTGTCTTGTATAATAATTTTCTATGCAAGGGTTATGGGAAATAGATCAATTGAAGTGGAAGCAAGGTCACTAGGGGTTGATATAATTGGATTTGGGTGGGTGCAAAACTATTTCCTTGTTCTTCTTTGTAATGAATTCAGAACTAGGACAATAGTTATAATTATGAAATTCAACCTCTAGATGTTTACAATACTGGTGAGGCTATAGATCGATAGGAATGGTGACTTCGATCCCATCATAGGGGAACTTGAGGTATGGATGCAAAGTGGATGGGATAACTTATACTTCATGGATCCATGGATGACCAAGACATATGTTATAAGGTAACTCAATATACACCATATATAACAAGGTATGATGGGACATAGACCCAACAATGATTGATAAAAATATAGCATCAGAAGATTCCCTTTTAAGTTGTCATATGCCTTGATTATGATTATCTCTAGTTGGATGTCCTTTGTAGCATAACCTAGTCATTGAACTAGCTTGAGGGACACTATATTCAGCCTTGAACCATTATTTATAAGAACCCACTTGATTTTATGGTTTTCAATGATGACCTCAAAATATAAGGGGTTATTATTGCTAGGACCAAGAGTGGACATGTCTCTTTGATCAAATGTAACCTATCATAATGGAGACAAATGCCCTATAAGTGTTTGAAACTATTCAAGGTTAATGTCATGGGGAGCAGTGGATTATTGAATAAAGCCATTCAAAATAGTTATGTGGACTTTAGATGTATGCAAAATATCTAAAATAGAAATTTGTGCAGGGGTTTTACATAGTTAGTCTAAGATACTATACAAATTTTCAATAGAATTATGAGAAGGTTTAGCCTTAGATGGTACAGTGTTCAACTTAGGATCCAAAGACACAATGTTCACATTGGGTCTAGTGTTGGAAGAGGGCAAAGGGTCCTGAAGGGTGACTCATGAGCATCTAGTTGCAACTGCATAATTTAGAGGTGGTAAGGAGCCATTATAATTAAAAGAAGGGGGTCCATAAATAGTAACTCATAGAAACTGAGGTGGAATAAAATTGCTTATACCCAATATGATGTTACTTGAAGGGGAAGATATTAACCCTATAATGAGGGGTCCAATACTTCAAGGAGTACAAGATTGTTTATGAGATTTAACAATGATAGTGGTAACATGGTTTGCAAAAATATGCCCTGAGGTGTTATTGTAATCACAAGGCATGTTGTTTAACTTAGGTTATTAGCATGGGTATTATGATCATAGTGATTATGATTCTAGCCTTGGGCTTATTATCACTGATTATATCCTTGGTTCTAGTTGTTTCTTGTTGGTTTTTGATTATGTCTAAGAAATGGATCTTTGTAAATACCCATATCCTGATTAGTGTTTTACGAGGCAAGTTTGATTTCAACTTCACCACTTTCAATCAAATTTTCAATGAGATGTCATAATTGAACACATTGATAAGCACCATAACCAATAACATGATGGAAGTTGTAAAACTCATTTGGCTGATACTAATTGGGTTTGGGTTGATCTTTAAGAAAGGGTCTTAGTATAGGCCACATAATTATATTAGCTTCTATGAGATTTTGAAACACAGCCTCAATAGGCTCTCCTAGTTTACTAAAGACTCTGTATTTATTGAATGTTCATCATGGAGGAGCTCTTGAAAAGTAGTTGGTGGATTAGGTGGAGTTAATTATACATTTAGAGCTCATAGGCCATACCATTTAGAGTATTATAGGCCTATAATACTCTAAATGGTGGAGTATTACCAGGTGGAGCCATACTAGTTAGTGGATTGAATGTTCATCATGGATTAGCTGGGTTTAACAAGAATAAGAACATGATAGGGAATGGAGTCTTTAGTATAATTATTTAGAGCTGGCAGAGCCTATATCATTGATTATTAGGTTGATAAACATTCTTTGAAATTATAAGTGTTTTGTTGATTTTGGGGAGTCTATGGTTGATTCACCAAAATACGTGTTGGTTGAGAGGAACTTGCCAAAGTGTTTTGAACAATATTCTCAATACATGTATTTATTTTTCCTTTGGTTCTACAAGGGAACAAGAGTCTCTTGGTCATTGAAAAATGTATGATCTGTGTCTAGCGAAGCATTTTGTGAAACCTCTTGATGATTGTTTTGTTCAATTGAGATGCAATAATCTATCATAGATGTGTTCTCAATTAGAGTATGTTGCATTTGTTCTACTACATTATCTTATTCTTTGGAATCATTATTATGTATTGAAGTGGTAGCCAAAGAGTCAGTCAAGTCTGTTATAAGCTGGTTTATATATCGTTAATTAATTTTCTTGATCTTGGTAGTAAGATCTTGATCATTAGGTGTTGACTCTATGAGAGATTCCTTTCCTTTACTAGAAGAAGTAATGTTGGTTTTTGCAATACAAGTGAGGGATTATTATCACTATTTTTCTTCTACCCTAACTAATGTGTGTAATTGTTCCATAGGAAAATTTGATGGCAATCTAGCACCTGATTCAATCAACCTTAGGAGGGATTCATCTTTGTCCTCTAAGGGTTGATGTTCAAAATAGTCTTCTTTAAATCCTATAATTGTTGGAGTCTTTAAACACCATAGAGTTATCTTGTCCATCATAAAAAGGCTCTTCCTCATAACTAGGGCCATAAGAGATCCCACTATGAGTATACCTTTATGTCATGTCTAGAAGGTTGTTGTCTACATCTGCTGAAATGTGTAATGTGTTTTGAAAACATTTAAAAGGTGTGTTTTGATTTCTTCAAACAAGTGACAAGGTAAAAAGAGACCATAATAAAAATAAGTCACATAGTACCACATAATTAGAAGAAATGGTCATGAAATTACTCAAATTTGGTAGGTTAAAATCGTTAAATTAGAAGAGGGTATGATAACTTTGAAACCTAAAGTACAAGTTATCACAACAAACTTGGTCAAAGATACATTAATATCATAAAATCTAGATACATCTACGATGATTTGTGACTAGGAATTTAGAAGAGAGTCTTTCTGATTAGAAAGATAACAATGCAAACCAAGAAGCTCAAAATGTGAATTAATATAAGAACTCCTAAGTATAAAGCTAAAACTAAATGGGCAACACAATGCCTCCATCTGGTAATAGGATGTAGAATGGTCCAAAAACTTAGAATGTAAGCGAACACAAGATAACCTAAGTCCACAATGATAAAAGGGATGATGAGTCTATATAATAACCTTCAATCTAAATGGGAAATCCTAATGAAGTTTACTCAAACCAAGTGCAAATAACAAATCGATAACACCTTGGCCTAAAACTTAGAAAGGTGAGATTTTAAATTTGAATTACAAATGAAGGACTTTAAGATTTTGCAAAGTGGGCAAATGGTCTAGACTCAAATGGGTAGCATAACAATGCTACTTTAGATAATTCAAACATAATGTTTCAAATGATGATTTGAATAATGAAAGAAATGATTTTGATTTGGTCAGTGTAATGCCTCCTGATTCAAATAGAATGGTGGATAACAAAAGTATTTGGTTGTGACACGTTTGGTTTTCAAATAGTTTTAGACTCGAAAAGACTAAATAAATGAAGGATAAAATGAAAAAATACACCTAAATATAACATCCAAAGTCCTAAAATTGACAAGGTTACATGGTACTATTGAATTCTATCTATATACATGCTCTTAAGAGGATTTTAAGTGTTAATCCAAAAAATATAAGTGCATGAATAAGTAGGGTTCTTACACCCCATTTCTCTCAATAGATTATACAATGACATGAAACTTTGGCTACTCACCTTGCATCAATAATAGGTCCATGTCAAGTGGAGTTGTTCTAAAATTAATTTTTCATGCATTTCTAGATGGTCTCAAGTGTTGCTAACACAAGAGATGCTCACATCATTTGGATCTGCATCAACTAGCTTGTTGTGAAAAGGTCTTGTCCTTTTCACAACCATTACATCCATCTCTTTCTTAGTGTAGTGTGATGTTTGAGTTTCCCCTATGGTTTGAGTCAATATATTACTAACAGAGTTTGGTTAAATGCTCAAACAAACATCCCAGTAAGTCAACCTCAATTGATATACTCCACCATGGAGTGGTATTGAAATGATGTCAAGAGATGAATTCCTAAGTCAATGATTCCTTAGAGAACTTGTGAAAAGGTGATAAAATCTCACTCACAAGCCAAAATGTATGAAAATAAATGATAAGTGAAAAGACTTTAAGGTCATATTTGGATCACCCAATTCATACAAATTTGGGGAGGGCCTTGATGATGTTATTTTCACATTTTTTGTATAAAAGGAACCAAAGAAAAGAAAGAGAGCTTTTGGTCACCCAAGCTCCCTAAAGGGGATGGGGGGGAGAGCATATACACATCAATCATTTTGCAAAAATATAAGTAAATTTGAAAGAATTAACATAAAAAAATACTCTTAAGAGTATGGAATCTAAGTGTGAGTGTTTATTTTAATGCACCAAAGTGAGATGTTTATGAAATTTTAGCCCCTTAGCCTTAGTTGAAAACTCTTGTAAAAATTTTCACAAAACAACTAAGCATAAAACATCTCAATTCTTTTTAGGAACCAAATAAAGTGTTTAGGACTTAACCACTTTCAAACTTGTGCCTTTTTCCAGCTTGTGACCTACAATTTTTAGAGGGTTTATCCCTGCCTAGAAGCCCAAATATAAATGTGAAAACAATATTTCAACATTTCTCTCAAGTCCTTTTTTATGTCTCAGAGACCAATGTTGGTCCATACAGGGATCAATGTCAGTTCATAAAAATTAGTGTACATCTGTTCACAAAGGGTTGACACCAGTCAACCAGAATCGATGTCAATTCTTGAAAAAACACAAGAAATAGAATATATTTTTCACAAAAAACCTTATTTAGAAAAACAAGGATGAAAATCCAAATACTCTGGATCCTGCAATAAAAAGGTCAAATAGACAACATGCAAGTTCCAAAACATAGAATAAAAACCAAAAAATTTGAAGAAAAACCCATAAATCATGTTTTATACCATGTTCTACCCTTCACACAATAATCAATACCAATCCTATGGGATTGACATCGGTCAAACAGGATCAACATCAATCTCTATGGAAATTATGTGTCATTAAAAAGAACAAAAATATGTGAAAAATGAAGATAAAACTTGAATTTTAATGAAATTTAAACATTCATTTGAAGATCTAAGAGTTAAATATTAGTCTCCTTACTTGTATGGGATGCGTGGTCCCATTGTGTGTGCCAAAATGTAAATTAGGAATGCAAATCAAGTTAGACCATGCATTAGTAGTGAAAATTTAAAATAAGCATGGAGGACATAACGTACTAAGCCAACTCCCTCATGGGGTTTTGAAAATAAAATCTAAGAGCTATTAAAAGAAGGAATACAACTATCAAACCTTCCCAAGAGTAGATAAAAATGTGATTTAACCCTGATTGGTACTCCAAGTCTTTGTCAATGATGAGTGGCTTCCTCCATCGTTTCTCAATGCAACAATGAATTAGGCTCATAAATTTGATTAATTTGTGTCGATAGTTGAAGCTATTCTATTTCAGATTCTTCATAATAACATTACACAAAAATAGCTTAAAGGAATGAGTGAGGACCCTTATATTTATAGATTTTTGAAAATGATCAAAAATAACCATGACCATCCATCTTGAGATCAAGATGTGTGGCTATGAATCAATTCAAATTTGAATGCTCAATCCATAAATATCCTCATTAATATTTGGGATAATGGGGCATTAATGAGGCATGGGAGGGCTTAAACCAAATATTTGTTCCATTTATGGCTTGTGGATACCACTCCATTGATGATGCAGATATTAGAAATGAATTTCTAATTAATAGATATTCAATAACTTTCATGGAATTTCCACTTAAGCTATTGATTTAGTCTAATATTCTTAAGTGGGTTTAATTAATTTTCTGTAATTCTTTAGAAATTAGTTGTTCACTTAATCAAATTGGTCAAAATGTCAATTTATTGAGTCATAATATAACTAGAGTATAATTAGAAGAAGGTGTTAGTTGTGAACAAACCAATACCCCAATTAGAGCATTGTAGATGCAAAATAACACATGCACATGTTGCATGTTTTTGGATTGGAAGAATTTAGGGGTCCAAAGTGTCATTTTGTGTGGTCACAATTTGACTTGAAATGTTTTAAGAAAATATAATAATCACATAAAATTCATTGCCCCATTCAGGAATACATTAGCCTAAATCCAAACTTGTACATGACAAGCTCAAACTATTTAGTGTGTTTTAGTGATTTTGGCCTAGATTATGCATTGTCACATAATATTGCTTAGACTAAGAATTTCACCACAATAGTGATAGGAATTGAATGTCTATAGCCATGTGGAATTTGACTATGTCAATTATGGCCTTGAATAAATTAGATAGCCATCTCAATGTCTTAAAGCAGTAACATTGAGCATAGGCCAACAAATGAATCCTTAGGCAACAAGGGTGCCTTTCGACTTGTAGCATGCACCTAGTAATTAAATTATGATAGCTGGCAAAAATTGTATGTATGTATGTATATTGATGTGAATTTGTATGCGTTCATGTTTAATGTTTGGTTGTACGTGAGATAGTTGTATTCATGTCTATTTTTGGAGAAAATAGGCATGACATTTTGGTATTAGAGCCCATGTTACTACATCGAGAGCTCTAAGTATTTAGATTTTCTTTATGGATTCTACTTTTTACATGTACTCTAGCATCCATATTGTTGATGTTTGAAATGAGGAGAGGATGTCAACCACATCAAGATGATGGTCACATTGGTGAACATGAGCCTCCTAATCAGTTGGGACTAAATAATATAAGACCCCAATTCTTTTTGGCCATGTAATAGATGGATGATGTCTTGTTAGAGAGATTACCACCAACATAACATGAAGCTAAGAGGCACTCTCCACATCATTATCAAGGTGATAAAACATCACTTGGAAGAAAAAGGTCTCGAAGTCCTTTCCTTCGCCATTTAGAAGGTGACAGAGGTGAATTGCATCACCATGATGAGCATTAGGAGAGATGAGACTTAGACTATCCTCCTAGGTTTTCACATAGAGACTTAGTTAAGGATTAATTAGACTTCATTTTCCTAGTTTTTATGTTACTCATGAGGGATTTGTAGTAGAGGCTTGGTTAGCTAGTATACGAGGTTGTTTCATACTTTATGATTGTGACACCAATGGGAAGTCTCAATTAGGAAACCACTTACTTAGAGGTGCAACTAAGATGTGGTGGGAATGAGAGGAGTAGAATCTCCATTTGACACCTACTTCCCTTAATTAGGAACTATTTTAGGAGTGTTTTAAAGCATACTACCTATCCTTTTGGTATGTTCAAAAGAAGGTAGATAAATTTCATGATCTATGGTAGAGGAGTAACATAATGGCACAATATGACTGCCATTTTTTGGACTTGATTAGGTATGTACAAGGCTACAAAAATGAGACTATCCATGTAAATAGGTTCATTAAAGGCTTGAATTTGGAGTTGGGTGGTGCATTGTGCATTTTAACTCATACAATCTTGGTAGCTGTAGTAGAAAAGGCCTACTTAGTCAAGGAGTCTCGAGGAAAGAATCAAGATGATCAAGATAAATTTTAGGGTAAGATGCAATCACAACATGACCTGAGGTCACAAGGTATGCAATATGCACCTAGGGGACGTTGGAGAACAACCCATTCTATGTTTAGACCCCCTCAACGATAATAATAATAAAAAAGTAACTATTTTGGTTGTGACTAGAATAGAGAAAATTTGAAAGATATCACTAGAGATGAGGTGATGCTAGACCTCAAAATTGTCAATAGATTCAACCTACATGAACTCATTCTTTGGTGTAGATGAGATAATCTAGGTTGATAGCACCAGTAGGTCCAAGATTAGCTGGAGCTCTCGCATAACAAAACCAACATATAGGTGAGTGTTTTATGTGTGGATCCCTTGACCAACATATAGATTGTCTTATAGGACCATTAGGTTTTAATAGGTAGAATGTCTTGATGTTAGAGAAGAGAGTGTGTGATGTGGGTCAAGGACATAATATCTACGTAGTGGTGGATGACTACCAAGTTGAACACTAAGAAACAATCATTGAGACCACATGTATGATTGATGGAGTTTCTATAATAATATTATTTGATTTTGGAGCCTTATAATCATTTATTTTTCCTTCTATTATAAGCCATTGTGGGTTGGTGGCTACGAGGTAATTAGAGAGTTGAGTAGTAGAGTTGGCCATAGGGGCCAAGATGTCCATTATCTCCTTGGTGAACAATTGTGTTTTAGACCTTTTGGCTTTTTTACCACACTAGATTTGCATATTATACCCTTGGGCACCTATGGGGTTGTCTTGGGAATGGATTGGATAATGGATCAAAAATCCAAGTTGGATTTATAGGACAAGGTTATTGATTTTGTAGATGGCCTTGTAACTCCTATGGTAATATTTGGGGTTAAGAGACCCATTTCCTTTTACATGATTTTCGTAATGCAATTCAAGAAGAATATATTGAAGGATTTTAAATTGTTTTCTATCATGGTGAGTGATAGGTAAGATGAGTCAAATAAATATTTTCTATATGAGCATCCCATTCATTGGGATTTTATTGCTGTGTTTCCAGATGGATTACCAGGTATGCACCCTCTAAAAGATATTGATTTTCAGATAATTCTAATACTAAGGGCAGAGCCCATATTGAAAGTACCATATTGGATGACCCTAATAGAGTTGTGTGAACTCAAGATTCATCTTGAGAAACTTTTAGATAATGTATTAATTCATCCTAGTGTGTCTCCACAGGGAGCACCAGTCATCTTTGTGAAGGATAGATCCCTTCGATTGTGTGTTAATTACCACCCGTTGAACAAGGTAATGACTAAGAATAATTATCCCTTGACAAGAATTGATGACTTATTTGATCAAATGCAAGGATCCAAGATGTTATCCAAGATGGATTTAAAATTTGGATACCATTAGTTGCGTATCATAGAGCTTGATATGTACGAGATTGCATTTCAAATGCGGTATAGGCATTATGAGTTTGTAGTTATACCATTTAGTTTAGATGATTCTCTAGTATTTCACATAAACCTATTAATGGAGTGTTTCACACTTAGAATATTTTAGTTTTATATTTATTGATGACATCTTGACTGATTAAAAAAATGAGGAAGAGCATGAGGACCATTTAAGACAAGTCCTTTAGGTTTTGAGAGAAAACTAGTTATTTGGTAACTTAGAAAAGTGTGCTTTTGCACAATCTGAGGTATAATACCTTAAGAACATCATCTCAAGGAAAGGAACATTAGTGAAACCCTTGAATATTAGTGCCATTAAAGATTTGAAGGATCCCATAAATGTTATGGATGTTCACAACTTCATGGGTTTGGTAGGCTATTATTGTCACTTTACGGAGAAATTTTATCGCATTGTGAATCCTGTTACTTCACTTTAGAGGAAGGAAAACAGGTTTATATGGTTATTAGAGTGTATGGAAGTATTTCATTTGATAAAATAATGACTCACTAGTGTGCCTATTTTATCTATACTTAATCTTATGGGTGAGTTCTTATTTGCACTGATGTATCGAAGGTAGGGTTAGGAGGTATACTCATGCAGGAAGGTCGATTTATAGCATATGAGTCTCATAAACTCAAATATTACATGTTAAAATACCCCATGCATGATTTGTAATTTTTAATTATTATTCATGCTTATTTGAGATGGTGACACTTCTTGCTTGATCGTCACTTTGTTCTAAAGACAGACCACTTGAATTTGAAACATCTATTCAATCAACCTAACCTCAACATGCTTCAAAGGCATTGGATGGAACTATTATGTGAATATGATTAAGAGATTATGTTTATTAAAAGGAAATAAAATGTGGTTGATGATGATTTGAGTAGGAGGCATCATGAGTTAACAATAATGAGTTTGTGTATTGACTTGAAAAGTTAGATTCTCAAACAAGTTTTGGAGGACAACATCTACAAGGAAGTGTGATAGATGTTGGACTCTAGTTTGAATCTAAGAGGTAAATTGGAAGGATATTCTCTTGAGTTAGATGTAATTAAGTTCCATAAAGGGCATACCTATATTCTTTTAATAAGGTGTGTTGCATGAGCTAATTTTTTTTGAGTCACATATAACTCCTTACCAAGCACACCTTGGAGTTAAGAAGATGTGTGCAAAGGTATAGCAATTGGATCATTGGGATATTTTGATGTATGACATTACTGGTTTAATAGCTCATTCATTTAGAGTGTTAGAGGGTAAAGGCTGAGCACCAACATCCATAAGGATTATTATATCCTCACGAGATTTTGAAATGGAAATGGGATATTATCTCCATGGATTTTATTGTAGGCTTACCTAGATTATTATATCATCATGATGCAATCATGGTCACTGTGGATAATTTAACCAAAGTATCTCACTTTTCTCCTACAAAAATTACCTATAATGTCAATCCAATAGAGAGAGTCTTCTTGGATGACATTGTTTAATTGCATGAGATTACCCATAAGATTATTTTGGATAGAGATCCAATTTATACTTCAGACTTCTGGACTTTTTTACATAAGGAATTAGGCATGTAGCTCAATTTTAGTACTTTTTACCATCCTAAGACTAATGGATAGATTGAAAGAGTTAATCAAGTTCTTGAGGACATGTTTTGCATGTATGTTATGGACCAACAATCCCATTGGGAAAATGATTTATATCTTATTGAATTTGGTTACAACAATAGCTATCATAATTCAATTAAGATGGGACCTTTCTAGGCTTTATATGGCAGAGCTTGTATAACCCCCACTGAGTTTGGATCAACTTGAAGATAAATTTGTGATTGGTCCTACTATCTTAGAGGACATAGAGTAATAAGTAATTAAGATTTGACAATACCTTGAGACTGCTAGGGATCGGTAAAAGAAGTATGTTGATGCAAAGAGGATTGATTAGCATTTTAATGTTAGTGACAAGATATTATTTAGAGTAAGATCCAAAAATATCCCTATCCATTATGGAAATTTTTTTGAAGTTGGCACCTCAATTTTTAGGGCTATTTAATATCTAGGAGACTATTGGCCTAATAGCTTATTGACTAGCCTTACCACCTAGCCTATCTCGTGTTCACAATGTATTTCATGTTTGAATTTTACATCAATATGTACCTAATAGTGCTCATGTATTGGATTGGATAACCTCATAGGTTGAGATTGACAAATCTTTAGTTTTGGTTCCCATCAAGATTATAATGCATAGGATGCTGGCCCTTAAAGATAAAAACTTGGACTAGGTCAAGGCCCAATGAGACAAATATGATGAATCAGTAGTTACTTGGGAAGATGTTACACCATTGAGGGTTTGGTACCCTCACCTCTTTCAATGACTTCTAAGAGGAAGTCTGCATAAGGGGAGGGGGATGTAAGTCCCCATTTTATATAGTGTTTATCTTTAACATTTGATGACTATGAGATTTTGGCTAGTCTGACTTGGACTCAAGAGTTATGTTGTTAGTCACATCAAGATGAGGCATGCAAGGATTTTATGGAGACTTACCATGTGTTGGGAACCATGAGAAATAATTATTATCAATCATGTCTGAATTGCTTATGAAAGTAAAATGCTTGAATTTCCTTTATTTTATGTTGTAATTATGAATCCGATTATGTCCATGGGATATATTCATTTAAATTATGTTGGATCATTGCTCATAAACTTGTAAATTAGCAATTGCATGTATATAGGGTTATATGAATCTATCTATGTGGATGCTTGCATTCTTTGGTATGTTGGGTATGGGTAATTGGCTGAGTGCCCCTATTTTTTTTCATTATCTTAGTTTATTAGGTTAGAGGAATTTGATGTGTGTAGGAATAGGGAAGGGCTAATGAAAGAAAGAGACTATACCAAACATGGTTATATCACTAAACAACCTTATCTCATACCTTAAACAATTATTAAACCCATTCTAATTATTTTGTTATCTGATATGTCATTCATCATCTCTTTCTAACTTAGCATGATATTTAGGCATCCACATTTTAAGTTTGGTTGGTGAAACTTGTTGTCTCCTTGCCTTAAGATCTTATAACTGGATCAACCAACATATATAATGTCTAGTGGTTGATTGGTAGGTCTTTCCATTGATTTCCTAAGTCTTAGATCAAATGGATAAGAGGTAAGTGGGTCTAAGAAACAACCACATAAGCCTACACAATTTCCATGCACGTTAATTAAACATGGAAATGAATGTCCCTTAATGAGGCATGGGTTGGAGAGTAGATAGTGGTTGGCTAATTCTAGGAAGTCTATATGTAGAAGTAAAGTTCTCTATTGGGGGGAAATTTTGGGACTTTTGGATGCTTTTGACACTTTTAACAACTTAGAAGAGAATAGACCAAGAAGAAGAGAAAAGAGAAGGAAGGGAAACAAATATGAAGAGCTAGTTAAGATAATTGAGACTTATACAGCTAAAGGATAGTGCCCAAGAGTTCTTGGAGTTAATAAGTTGGCTTCTTATCAACTTGATTTATAATTTATCTCCTTTTAATGAAAATTATTGTAGTTTTTTGTTTGGTTTCTTACTTGAAGGAGAATAAGATCACTTGGTTTATTCTTCCTATCTTATTGTCTTGCCATGGTTGTGCATTTGCCACCATGTAGTTCTTTACCTAGTTGAGGGCCTTGGAGAGGTTGTGTTCTTCCTTGCTTAGCTTGAATGTTTCAACTTATTACTTGAATACCTCCATGTTGTCATGATGCCATGTGATGGTTGTAAATGAGTAATAATTTCATGGTGGTAGATTGTGAATCCCTTCCATATAGGGCATGATGGTAGATTTCTTGACCCTTCTATGAATGTCATGGTGGTAGATTGTTAAGCCCTCCCATGTGGGTCATGGTGGAAAATTGCTTATCCCTCCTAAAAATATTGGATGAAAGCAACTAAGTGAGGTATCCTATCGATATCCATTCAAACAATGGGCCTTGTTTATGATGTGAAAACTTTCCTATTCATTTTCTATATTTATAAATGTTTAGCTTCATTTTAATGATCATTAAATGCTTGTTTGATTTGTATTTGGGATTATGAGTCTCCTTGGGTAAGAATTGAGAATAAGACTATAGGTTTATGCATGATCATTCCATTATGTTAAGGTACCTTTGATTAGATATCCACCCTTGCCTTTATGAGTGATGTAAACATGATCAAAGCTAAGAGTCTCAAGCTCAAGGGTGTTTAGAGCAGTATGTTAATGATGATAAAAGGTTGGGCAATGAGCTCTCTTTCAAATGGCCTGTAGTTATTGGAAACGAATAAGGACCATTATTGAGGACTCATTATTATTATGTTAATAAATTAGGCCCAAAGTTGTGCTTCATAATTATGTAAAAAATGGATGAAATATCTTGTACTGATAAATGTTAAATAGCAACTGACCTACTTTTAATATTCTTGTGAAAGATAGTCTTTATTAAATGATGCAACTAGTGAAGACTTTTGTTATCTATCTATTTAAATCTATTTTATAATTTTAGATGTAACTATATGGGTGTTATTTGAATGTAGATCTTTTGGGAAAGGATTCATTATGTAATGAAAGTTCCTTAGGCCATATGGCTTTCTAATAAGATGACATGTCTCATTACTTTAATCTTTGTTGAGAACAATCTCTTGAATATGAATGTGTCTCTTCTTTTATTGAATTATGATATATTTTAATGGATTGAGACTATCCATTAGTATCCATTTATAAATGGGACTCAAATAAATAGTTGTGAGATTATTATTGGGAATAATAGTATATCTCAACTATTTAATCTAATTACTAATGTTATTCTTGTAAAGTTATGTCTTGTAGAAGGGATTATGGATGAAGCTTTGATTAAGATATTTTCTTTAGACCTTATTTATAACAAGAAAAACTAATAATAAAATAAGAAATTCTAATAGAGCTTGGCTCTACTGTTATAAATATATCAAGACATGTAACCTTTAGGTTTGACTAAGGTCACCCTTGCAAAGGATTAATGAAAGATGAGGGTTATATAGACCAACCCTTGATTTTATGTTTTTAAACTTTAATAAATATATTATTTTATCTCTTATATTTAATGGAATGAATGGGTTTTATGTGTTAATTCTATAAGTATAATCTTCTAATGACTAGACTAGTTGGCTCATAAGAGTGAGCAGTTCCTTAAGAAATGTTTAGATAGATTAGGCTTGCCTTGTGATTATTTTAAAGTTGATTAAACCAAAGATAATATTATTTTAGTGTTGAGAGATTGATATAGGCCTCGTTGCCTTTTTTTTAATCGATCAATGTGAACATAGTGTTTTTTAACACAATGAAGACATTCTAAAAAAGGCAGGGTTAGCTTCGACTATGTTAATATAAGTAGTCTATTAACAAACATGTTTTGTCTTGCTTTAGCCTGTTCACATTTATTTAAGGTGTTTTCCTATTTTAATTTAGCTTATACCTTAGTCAATTTATTAAGTTAACTATTTTTGTCATTTTCTTTATACCTTAAGGCATTCTCTGTTTTGAATTTTAATCAGATCGTGCCTTTGCCAATTATTGAGTTTCTAATGGATTTTTACCTTATTCAAATTCACATATCAATTGGTTTATGTGTTTTGACTTATCCATTTATTACTTTGGATTTCCTATTAGCTTTTTCCTTAGTCAATTTTTGGGCATTTTTAAAAGTTGGTCAAATTATGCTATGTGACATCATTCTGATAGCTCAAAGAATTAACAGGGTAGTATAATCACTTAATACCTCTAGGTTCCCAAGAAGATATGAAGTGGAAACATTTGATAACTTAGAACCTCAGGAGGATTGAGCCATTAGGGATAATCCCCTACAACCTTTGAGGTTTTAAGGGCCTAAGGAACTGTCAAGTGGAAACATCCTAGAGCTCAAAACCCTAGAAGGATTAAGCCATTGGGGATAATCCCCCAATGCTTCTATGGACCTAAGGGCCCAGGGATATTTTAGGGTGGTAGCATCTTAGAGCTTGGAAACTCAGGTGTCTTTGTGATTAGAAATGGACTTGAGGGTCCCATAATCATAAAAGTGGCACAACCATGACCCCTAGTGGGATTAACTTGAGTAGACCTGGAGTGGCCATGTGGTGGTCAACTATGTCAGTGATGGCCTATGCTAAATTCAAAAACCATCTCAAAATATCAATACAGTAAACTAAAGCAACCAATAAATCCTTAAGTGATAGGGCCAAATGTCTGGGCCTTTCAACCTATAGCATGCACTTGGTAATTAAATTATGATAGGTTTCGAGAATCACATCTATGTATACATTTTGATGTGAATTTGTATATTTATTCATGTTTAAGGTTTGGTTACACATGAAATAGTTTTAGTCATGTCTATTTTTCAAAAAAATAATGGGTATGATAATGCACATGCAAATCTAAGGAGTAGGTTATAAGTGGACTAGAAGATGATCTTAGAATGGTCATCAAATTTTAGAAATATTCTTTATGTGGTCTCGAGTGCTTACATTGGATCTAGACAATTACATCGATGTAGGTGTTTGACCTTGATATAGGTGTCTTGTATAAAATATTGAATGGATTTAGATGTAACCAATTAGGGACTTCTAGATTTTTTATCACCTTTATTTTGATGTATTCAAATCATGCACACAAGTTATCACTCTTTGTCAAATGATCAAAATCTAGCTCTTCACCCTTGGATTGACTATGGGAAATTGGGTTATTGGGCTCATGGTGTCAAGCTAATCCAAAGATCCCTCTATAAATGAGCAATGTTTACATAGTCAATACTCTGAAGAGGTACTTTGACTTATGTAGTTGTCCCCTATGTGTTGGCTTGTGCATGCAGAAGGAGGCAATGTATGATAAACAAAGACATGCAGTGACCTAACTTGTAACTTGGCAAATAAGGCTCATGAACT
Source organism: Torreya grandis (assembly GCA_037957365.1). NCBI lineage: Eukaryota > Viridiplantae > Streptophyta > Pinopsida > Cupressales > Taxaceae > Torreya > Torreya grandis. Next base: position 777,529 of record JARHVA010003214.1, read on the forward strand.
ACTCTTTAAATGATTCAAACCTGTATAAATACTACTTCTATGACTAATATGGAAATAAGGATGCATAGGGTATATTTATTCACTTGAATGTTTGATTGAGTGCTTCTTGGTATGTTTCTTTGTGAATTGTATGTTATTTATATCTGTTTACTAGGTGATGAATGAATGAGGGTTGATATTATATATATACCAATCCCTTTTGGAAATGTATCACATTAAATTACTTAGGTTAACCTTGAGGATACATTTATTTTTGTAAATTAGATGACTTGTGGGCACTAAAAACTTTGTAGGAAAAGTGGACACTTGCATCAATGCAGGTGTCTGTTTAGGACGTAATTGTCCAGGTAGCTAGAAAATAGGTATAAGTCTAAAACTAGCAATGAAGGATAATAATCAATTTTATATCTTTTTACATAGTGTATAAGGTCTGGTCATCATAATAATAATGGCCAAACTAAGAGATAAGTAATTAGGCAAAAATAGATAATGAACATTAGCTTTTCGACAATGGGTAGGTCTAAAAGTAAAAGGTACAACCATGATATGTATTTTCCAAGTATAAAATACTAAGGTACTACATAAATCATAAATTAATATCTATGCCATCATAAAATGTGGACTTGGGTACAACAAAATAGTTGAAAAAGGGTGCAAAGATATTTCAAGTGCAAGATGATCATGTAACACATCTTGTGAATCAATAGCATGAGGAGACTTTAAAGCTGTTATTAAATATTGGTATCCTTATCTTCTAAAAATTTTATAACTTAGATAAGAGATTTATTTTTGGACCCATTGGGATTAAGATTAAATAGTTGAGTAGTCACCAAAGATTATGTAAACATGGTTTGAGTTGATATAAACTTTGAAACTGGTATTTGAGTTGAAGCATTCACTAGCCCCATGGTAGATGTAACAATAGGATTTTGGTCTTCATCGCACAATGGTTTGAGAACATAATACATGCCCCACTAGATATATGAATCAATGATGTGTTCAAGGGGAGGGAGAAGTCATTCATGCCTTTTGATTTTTTAGTTTCCTATATGGTTTTGAGGATCTCATCAAGATCCTTAGGATTTTGATGAATACACTCTTGAAACATAGAAATAACTTGCACTTGGTCTTGATCTATTTATTACTATTTATTATTGGCATTAAATTCATTATTTTCATTATCAGAATCATTTTCTATGATAACTTCTTCAACATTTTGTTTATTTTCATCATTGACACTCTCATTAGGTATAAAAATTCACACTTCATTGATTTGAGCCATCTTAGGTGGTAAAAGAGGAAGCTCCAAGTGTTTAATATAAACACCACCTAATCTAGGGTTACACCTAAGTTGTATACATATAATATAATAAATATGAGAAAAAACAACAAAGAAAAACCTTAGGAAGTTGAATACCCTAGGGAAAGCTAGGATTTGCATAAAGAGATACAGAGGTCGGGTTTACCAAATGTTAACCCTAAATTGATGTATGTGGGAATGTGTGTGCATAAGGGTGTAATATACTATATGAATATGCATGTAGTGATATAGCTTATAATTTGAAAAATATTTCTCACATGTTACTCTTTAAATGCTTTAAACATTTTGAATAGTTTCTCCTATGACTAATAAATAAATAGGGATGAATAGGATATAGTAACTTAGTTGTGTGATTGATTGAATGAGCTTTGGTAATTGCTTGGTTGGTATTTACTAAATGAATAATGAGAAGGCTTAGACTTGTATTTGTACCACATGTTTCAAAAATATCTCATGGTAGGGTTCAATAAAACATATATGTCGACCCACAGGTTTAGAAACATTTGAAATTTGGATGACTCTTGGCAACTAGACACTAGATAATTATTTGGACACTACCATTGGTAATAATGTCCCTCTGTGGCTGATAGTGTCCAGAATGCTCACCAATTTTTAATATTTTTGTGTAGTAGAAAAGTCTTGAGTCATCAAAATGATATGGATCATACTAAGAGATAAGTATTTAGGCATAATGAAATAGCAAATTTGAGCTATTCGACAATAGGGAGGTTTAGAATTGAAGGGTAGAGCCTTTATTGATATATGTCAAGTTTAAAAAATTGAGATGCTATAAACATTTAGTTTTAGTATCTATATCTTCATATGGGGAATTACATTACGAGTTGAAGAGATCTAAGCTCAATTTGGAGCACTTTTGATGAAAATGACTTCCATTTTTTGGCTACATAGCTCAGATCTAGATAAATCATAGTATATATCAAGAATAGACTAGGCATTAACAATTTATTATTTAGTATTTTATAGAAAGTGGAGAGAATCATAAGTAAAATGCAGTTAAGAGCATATTAACCCTGCATAAGATTAATTCTTTTCAAATCTATTTGGTGGTGAGCTCATTGGAGCATATATCCAAGGGCATTAATATCCAACACATATAAAAAAGGGCAAGTGGATAACCTTGACGAATGGATTATCAAAGGTCAAAGGATGTTGTGAGGTTTCTGTATACACACAATATTTTTAAACTTTATCATTTACTAACTCTTTCTCTTTTGCAGGAACTTATCGAGTTTCAATCTCTCTGAGTGCACACCTTAAAGGGTGTACCATGAAAGGGATGGGCAAACCTTTGGTGCTTTGTAATATTGTTGGTCCATATACCATCACCTAAAACCACCATATGTTACTTTTATCCAACTCTCTAAGAAATTAAAACCCATTTATCCACTCCTCTGATAACTCCTTGAACCAAATAGGTTGAACCTTGTCCCCGCTTAGTGCGAGTGCACAAGTATTTGATTAATATTCAAAAAATCAAGTACATAAGGGTGCCTTTACTCCGTTAACCCTTTTACATTGCAACATTGATTTATATAGTTTTTACCAATGACCGGTAAAAACAACTAATCCTATAACCAACTATTTACGGGAAAACAATCCGTAAGGTAGTTCTAATTAATAAATATAAAACATGAAACTACCTAAAATTAAACTAAGTTTATTTTATGGGGGTGTCTTTACTAAAAGATGCATGCCCCATTTAAAATAATATTAATTAACCTACTAAAAATCTAACCTAATGTTAAGACTTTGTAACAAGTCCTAACAAACCCCCCTATGATCCAAAGTCAGGTCTTTGGACACATACCAAGCATTTTTTTGAATTTTTTAAATTTGATTCTGTCAAGGGGTTTTATGAAGATATCAATTGTTTGATTGGCAATTGGGCAATATATTAGATCAAGAGTTTTCTTTGCCACCATCATTCACAGATAAAGGTATTTGACATCCATATATTTTGTTTTGGTGTGAAACACTGGATTCTTAGACATCTTGATTGCACTCTGATTATCAATGTATAACTATGTAGGAGCAAACTAAGAAACCTGAAGATATTCAAGAATATGAAGAAGGTAAACAATTTCTATAGAAGCATCCCATGTTGTAATATACTCTGATTCTATTGATGAATTTACCACTATATCTTGCTTCTTACAACACTAAGCAATGGTAGCTGAACCCATATGCATAGTGTATCCTATGGTTGATACTTTGTCATCCACACATCTGCCAAAATTTGCATTACAATATCCAACAAGTTTGAATTTCTTATTGTGGCGGTATTCAAGGCAATATGTTTTCATTCCCTGAAGGTAACGAAGTACTCATTTTGCTACATGCCAATGAATTTCTCTAGGCTCATGCGTAAACCTAAATAAAATTCCAATTGAAAATGAAATATGGGGCCTGGTAGTCATCGAGTATATCAAACCTCCCACCAGTTTTATATATGTGGTGCCATAAAAAAAGGCACTGCTATCATCCTTAGACAATTTCAAGTTACTTTCCATGGGAGTGAGGGCAGGTTTGCAATCACTCATGCTAAACCTATCTAATAGTTCAAAAATATACTTAGTTTGTGAAATGAAAATACTATGCTCTTTTTGAGTTACCTCTATGCCTAGATAGTAGTGAAGAAGTCCAAGATCTATCATCTCAAACCCATCTTTTAATTCTTTCTTCACAGACTTGTTATGGTTTTCATCATCACCTGTAATAAACAAGTCATCAACATAGAGAACAAGTATCACCATTTTCTTACCCTGCACTCGAAAATAGAGAGTATCATTAGATTCACTGTGATGAAAACCAATGGATTTCAAGTATGAATTCATTTTCTCATACCAAGCCCTGGGTGCCTGTTTGGGTCCATACAAAGCTTTTATCAATTTACACACTTTGTGTTCAGCACCCACCTATTCAAAACCATGAGGTTGTTTCATATAAAATTCTTCGTATAAATCACCATTTAAAAAGGCACTTTTAGCATCCAATTGATGTACTTTCCAACTATTTTGTGCTGCTAAGGCAATTACCATATGAATATTGTGCCATTTGGTACAAATGTTTCCTCATAGTCAATACCTTCTTGTTGCACATATCCTTTTGCAATAAGTTGTGCCTTATGTTTATCAATGGAGCCATCTAATTTATACTTAGTCTTATAAACCCATTTACATCCGATGGGTTTAACATGTGGAGGAGGATCAACTAAAACCTATGTATTATTGCTAAGTATGGAATCATACTCACATTTCATTGCCTATTGCCAAACATGTTCAGTAGATGCCTCCTCAAAAGTGGATGGCTTAGTGGAAGAAGTAGTAACAATCATAGCATAGTTTACCTATTTTTGAGAATTCTTGGGCCCTGTTAAACCAACTTCATCTACTATCAAGTCAGAAAAATTACTTTGGTCCCATTTTGGATACTTAGTCAAATTATTCAAATTAGGGACTCCAAAATTCTCATTATGTGCATTATTCGAAGGGGGACTTGGAAAAATTTCAACAATTTCTAAGTCATCAACCTGTGAAATTGTAGATGAAGGAGAGGAAAGTGAAGGAATTTGAGTCTCATACCATAACTTTGAAGAGTTATCCCCATTATTCAAACCCTTATCTCTTTTTGTATTTTTCCTCTCTAATCTATCAAGTTGAGAATCAATCTCTACAGTGTTCATAGTCCTAAACTCATCAAATATTACGTCTCGACTCACTATGAATTTTCTTGAATCCTATGCAAGCAAACAAAACCCCTTTTTATCTTTAGAATAACTAAGAAAGATGCATTTTCGCCTTCGTGGTTCCAACTTAATTATATGTTTAATAGGAACCAAAGCAAAACAAAGACATCCAAACACTTTCAAGTGTTTAACTTTTGGTTTAAATCCATACCATGCCTCATATGGAGTTTGTCCCAAAAGTGCAATTGTGGGGGACCTGTTTCTCAAATACACTACAGTACCAATGGCTTCGGCCCAAAACTTATCATCAAGCTATTTATAGTGCAACATGGCACGTGTTCTACCCTCTAAAGTTCTATTCATTCATTCATATACTCCATTTTGTTTTGGAGTATAAGCATTACTATATTGTCGATGAATTCCATGTTCTCGACAATAATCTAAAAATCCATTTGAGGTATACTCACCTCCGTTTTCTGAACGAAAAGTGGCCAAATGTGAACCTGTTTCTTTTTTGACTAAGTGTAACCAATCAACAAACTTAGCAAAAACTTCAAATTTGTTTTTCATAAAGAATACCCAAGTCATCCTAGAAAAGTCATCAATAAACAAGACAAAGTATCTACACCCACCAATGGATGAATTTTTCATGTCACATACATCACTATGAACTAACTGAAAACATCTGTTAGCTCTCTAAGATGACTGTTGAAGAAATTTTTCTTGATTTTGTTTGCCCAAAACACATGACTCACAAAGAATACTATCTTTGCAAAAAGTGTGGAACTCATTCACCATACCATATCTCTGTAAATCCACTAAAGAGTGGATATTCTAATGTCCATAGTGGAGATGCCATAACCGCTATGTAGACATAGTACCTGTACCTGTGTCAACAACTGCTACAAGTTCTATATTGGGAGGAAGCACCTTACAATGCAATCTAACCAAGTTTCCATCTTCATATCTTGTATGCATTGTTTTATAATCATCCTTCACTGAATTGATGTAAATGAGCCCATTTTCAAACACTATTTGATAACATTTCTTTCGAATAGTTCTAAAGAAAGTAATTGTTTCTTCAATGTGGGAACATACCAAACATCTTCCAAGTATTTTATAGACCCATTAGGAAGAAGAATCTAAATAGATCCAAGTCCTAGTGGTGTATGCATAGACTTATCTGCTAAGGAAACTGGAGAGAGAGAAGCTTCCTTATAAGACCAAAAAAAATCTCTCCTAAATGTCATGTGTTTGGTTGCTCCTATGTCTAAAACCCATACATCTGTGAGCTCATCTCTAGCCTCATATTCAATATAATCAATGTGCCCCAAAGTAGTGAATGCAGATTCATGGGCAACATTACTAGATTCATCATAGTCATGATCAGCATACTGAGCAGAGTTAGACTTAGTCACTTTTTGTGGCCTCTAAATTTTATCAAAAGGAATCCTACATTGTGAGGCAATGTGACTAAATTTTCCACATCTATGACACTGAATGTCTGATCTACCTCGACCTCTGCCCCTATAAGAGTTGTGACCATGTCCTCGATCACTTGTTTCATGTGAATGTGATTGATTAGATTGTTGATTATTTGAATGACCCCTACCTCTATTTTGATACCTGCCTCCTCTGTAACCTCGACCCCCTCTATAATTGTTTCCTCTATTGTTTTGATGCCTAGATGAAGATGAACTAGGCTTTGACTCTAAAACATGGGCTTTTTCAATTTTCTTAGATTTCTTGGGTAGAGAGAGGTCATGTTGGATGAGTAACTCAACCAACTTATCAAAGGTGATGCTTGTGATCTTGTCAGAGACATACAACATTTCAACAAAATTCCTATAGGACCCTGGTAGTCCTTTCAAAGCAATAATAATTATGAGGTCATCATCTAGTTTTCCAAAACCAGCCTTAGTGTACTCAGTAGTGATATTTTTTAACTTAGACATATATTCTCCTATATCCCCATCTTCATCTAATGACAAAGTAAACAACTGCATATGAATATCTATATTCTTATGCTTAGGTTTCTTATCATACAAATCTGACAATGTTTTCCATGCAGTGTAACTATGAGGAGAATTTTCAATATAAACATAAGTATCACAAGTACAATAACATTTAATGAGAGATAAGGCCTTAGAATCATGCAATTTGAATATATCTAATTTAGCCTGCTCTGTTGGTAATGTGGGATTTTCATTCTTAACAATATCCCATAACTCATTAAAAACTATTGAAGCCTCCATCAATCGTTTCCAATCTGAATAATTGGAAATTGTTAATCTATCAATATCTGAAAGAAAATTTTGAATTTTCAGCATCTTGAAATGAAAGTAAGTGCAGTAGAGAAAAGTGCAACAAAATGCAAAAGAAATGAAACAAATATCACACTCACTGCACAAGACACTACTTCTACGAGGTTTTGCACTTAACCTCCACATAGAGCACAAAAGAAAAACAAGAATTTTTGATGGGTTTTACACTTAACCTCACCAAAAATTAATGATTACACACTTATTTCTCCAAATTACAACCTTATTCCACCAATTACACCCTTATATCACCACAATAATGTAAAAGAAATATGATTAAATTCCCCCTTTTTCGATTTTTAAAATAACACAATATAACAAGTATGTGTTTTACAATATTTATATTTAAAAGGGAATATTCCTTTTACAAAAAACCATATTCCAAAGCAAAAAGAACTTTCTCCAAAAATAAGGGATTTGAACCCTTGACCTCCTCCTTTGCAAACTTCTTACAAAATAAGCTTAACCAATTGCTCTAAGAGCATTTTCAAAACATTACACTCAGAAATTTCTTCTTATTCCAGATTTTGTGTATGAGGGAAAATTATAAAAAAATTACATTTGTGTAAATAAATTATTTTTTTCCCTTTTACAGCCTTCTCTTCCAAGTTTCCTCCCGTGGGACCCACTAAGGCAAATATTTGAATCAAAACTTTTAGAAACAACAAAAAAATAATTTCCTGAGTATTATACCTGTGCCATTCTTCCCTGGGGCACCATGGCTACTGTTGGTAATTATTTTTGCACTTGTTCTCTCTCCTATAGGCCATACAAATCCGTATAGGCTGGATAAAATGAATTTTCACCGAGTTTTGGCAAATTTTTTGATGTATATTTGCAGGGAATGGATTCAAAATGAAGCCAAGGCATTGAAAGGCTATACAATAGGCTGTAAAACTCTAAAAAAATTCCCAAATTTTCATTTTAAATGCAAAAATAGGGGTTTAATAATATTTGTAGGTGTTTTAGTTTTCAAGAGGCTTGAGAATGAATGGAAATAACAAAGGCAACCATGAATGGAAATTACAAAGGTTTTCAATAGGAAACAAGTTGTACAAGTTTGATTTTTTCAAAAAAATAATGAATTTAATAACAATTAAATGCTAAAAAACTCATTTTTATGCCATATGAAGAGGTTTGAACACAAGAAAATGGAGTATCAAATGGCCAAAATGACCAGACTGTGGTATATGGAAAATACACAGGTTTAAATGTAAATAATATTTGAAAAATTAAAACAATTTCATAATTTTTCAAACATCTAAACCAAAACAATTTTTTATTTTATATGGCATACCTTATTTCATGCCAAAATGATATCACGTGAATTTAAATTTTCACCTTGCCTTCCTTCGAATCCACCAAGCTCCCAAAATTACCTTGCTTTGATACCACTGATAACTCCTTGAACCAAATAGGTTGAACCTTGTCCCCACTTAGTGCGAGTGCACAAGTATTTTATTAATATTCAAAAAATCAAGTACATAAGGGTGCCTTTACTCTGTTAACCCTTTTACATTGCAAACATTGATTTATATAGTTTTTACCAATGACCGGTAAAAACAACTAATCATATAACCAACTATTTACGGGAAAACAAACCGTAAGGTAGTTCTAATTAATAAATATAAAACATGAAAACTACCTAAAATTAAACTAAGTTTATTTTATGGGGGTGTCTTTTCTAAAAGATGCATGCCCTATTTATAATAATATTAATTAACCTACAAAAAATCTAACCTAATGTTAAGACTTTGGAACAAGTCCTAACATCCTCTAAGCAATTCACTTTCCAAAATAGACCTTAATTAAGTAAACATACATTTTCTTCATTTTCATAGCATTTCTACTAGGTTAGTCTTGTTAGGGATTGAGCACACATTACAAAACTTCATTGGCCCAGCTAACCTAGTTTGAGACCTAACGACTATCTTTCTCACCTAATAAGATTGATCCAGGCTAAATTCCTGGAAGGTTTAGGGTTAATACCTGGCTATAAGTACACAATTCACTTCAATCCAATAGAGGGTGTTACAACTTGTAATTTTATTATTTATACACTTGAGGAGTCATTGTTTAAAGATTTACCTTGGAAGGAAAGAAACTTGTCTTGAGGGAAAGTCTTGGATGCAAAATAAGAGTCTTATAGCCTAGAGCTAATTTTTATAATGTGATCCTTACAATGACACAAAAAAATCTTCCAAAGCACCATTGGCCAAGGGAGAGATTGATGCAAAATAGGTTATATTCAAAGTAAGTACTCACAACTTTTACTCTTTCATTTAGTAGATAGATATTGCACAAAGTAATAATATGAATGCTTTACTCCTTGCTTCGTTTACTTTTACATTAACTTGAGTAGAGTTCTCTTTGCATGCTTTTTTTTATATTATTAACTATACACCATTGTGACTTAAGATTTAGTGAGCACTAGATTAGATTTATTTTATATATTTTAGGACTCGATAGGGTTATTGCATCATATCATTTGTCTAGAGGCTTTGAAACCCTCTTGTTTGGTGTTGCATAGTAATAAATCCCTTAGGTTTAGCAGATCCAAATTGGTCATGTATTGATATAAATAACTATGCAATGAGTTTTTTTGGTAAGACTACCTTCTTTGAGCTTCAAATCCACTAATTAAGACAAGTTATAGATCCATTCTAATTTATTGCATACATTCTGGTGAACCTGACATGAACTAACCCTTATAATTTTTAATTTTTAAATTACAGTCAACTCGAGTGGGCCTATCGGTCAAATTTTATTATTCTGTGTGCAGGTTTACAATTAGATTGAGCCTATCAATCATGTTTCATCTTATGTGCACATGTTTTTAAATAGATTGAGCCTATCGATCACATTTTATATTAAATGTGTAGGTTTCCAACTAGATCAACCCTATCAATCTTGTTTTACTCTCAATGTGTAAGGTTTTTTAGTTTCATCCAACTGGTCGATCTAGTAATTATTTTATACCTTTTTTGACTAACTAAATCAACCTTTACAAAATTACATTTTGCCTTTACAGGATTAAAAACCCACCTAGATGACCCAATCAAACAATAATTCAACATTCTAAAAAAATGACTAAATCAACCTAGTCAATATTGTTCTATCTTCCAAGGTCATTCTTAATAGTTTAGTATTTATATTTTATCAATTTTAAGCAAAATTAATTTCTTGATTTTTAGTTAAAGTTTAAATTATGTACTATTTTCCTTAGTTTTCAATTCTATAAAATTATGCCAACATAGTCAACTAGATTGACTTACTCAATCTAGTTATGTGTTTATCTTCTACCATCAAACTAAATTATCCTACTCAATTTTATTTATTTAGGCCTATTTGGTAACAAAGTGAGTCAATAACAGACTGAGTTGACCAAATTGATTCCATTATGTATTGTTTTCCCAACTAGATTAACTTATTCGATCTTATTCTTTATGTTTCATTTTATGACATAAGCAAAGGAAATTAACCTTATTTCATAGTAATTACAATCACTTTTAATATTTATATACTTTTAAAAATCATAACTTAGTTTTCAACAAAAAGACTTTCACCTTTATTTTCATTTTGTTTGGTTTTCCCTAGAAACTATGTACTGACAATTTTAAAATTACTTAGTTACTATCATGAAGGGATATGTGATATTATATTTATGGTCCTTGTATATCATTTATAGATGTCATAGAGTGAGGGTCTTGCCTCAAGAATCATAGCCATAGTAAAAAGATAAACATGGTCTTTAGTTTCTACATACCTCATGATATTTTAGAAATGCCTAAGATTTGTTTTTGTATTGAACCTTAGGAATCTAGCCATCCATTTGATTATGTGATGCATCGATTAATAATTAGTGTTAATAATTTATTTATAAATTACCTTTGAAATCGAGTTTAATGAGATATGGGAATAACACTTCCTCCATAATTAATACTTTAAAAATTGGGTCATCACTATCCAACGGATAAACCAGTATCTTTGGAAGCTTACATTATCAAACATAACCTTTAATACAATCTCATGATCTTATTTTCAAAAGCATTAGTAGTTGTAAAAATTATGTTTTTATTGGTTGTTGTTTGCCATTCTATGATGTATTACAAATTATATTAGCCAATGTTGATACAAATTATGTTTTTTGTGTTTCAACTAGATCGACCAACTTAATCTAGCTGCCTGTGTGCTTAACTTCATTTTTATATTTAAAAACTAAATTGTTCATATTTAAGACCATTTAATTTTTTTTCCAAACTATAGAACTAGATCAACCAACTCAATCTAGTTAATTTAAAGATTATTCTATTTTCTTTCCCTTATAACTAGATCGACCAACTCAATCCAGTCAATTTATAGATTGTTCTATTTTTTTGATTTTTCAATTAGATTGACTAGTTTGATCTAGTCAATTTATAGACTGTTCTATTATACTATTAGTTTAACTAGATCAACCAACTTAACCTAGTCTATTGCTAGATTTTCCTATTATCTTGTTAGTACAACTAGATTTACTAACTTGATCTCATTTATTTTTAGCTTCCAAGACTTTCAATTCTTCAATAAGTGTTCAGATAAGTTTTTTTTTTCATCATGCAACATTTGTTTGATGAAGCTGCACAATAAAACCAAACTAACATGATGAGTCTTACTAATCTTCATAAATCCTCTAAGATGCATCTTCCATATCATACAGTAGATAATCATGATCTTATCAACATCCACATTACTAATAGAACAACTAATTATATGACTCCTCCCCATTCTACTTCTCTTAATCCTCTATTCATACCTACTATAGAAGATGAAAGTGATATTGAGTATACAACTAAAATGATCTTTTTCATCAATGAAATCACCTAACATTAGGGTAAAGACACACACTCATTTATAACCTCATGATGGGACCTCACATTTGATAACCCCATTCACCTTCACCTAGCTTTGCTACAATATTTAGGGCAAGTCATTTTACGACTTCAGTCATACCCTTCTCCTTTATCATACCTTCCTATACTGGCATGACATCATCTTCCATGCCTTATTCATCCTCCATGCCAATCATTACTATAAACATGGTAGAAATGACCTTTAGTGGGTCTACTCAAAATGCTCATATTAATACTCAAATTCATATGACTATTAGTGCATCTCACACTACTAGTGCATCTTAAACTATCAATGTTTCTCATATGTTAATGCATCGCATGCCACTTCAACTAATCAAAATACCTATTGACTAATTTTGGCCCTCAAGGTTAAAATATCAACCCTTATATGTGAAAAATTTAGGTCATGTATTATTAACCTAGTTCAATGTCTTGTCATGGTTTATACAGCTTTCAAAAAGTCTTCATACATCCTTATTAGCATTATTTAAGGTTTATTTGGAGGAATTAAGGTAAAGTCCTATAGTGGTATTGTAGTGGTCTAGTATTGTCAAGGAGTGATGGGAGTTAGTCAAGAAGTGTTATAGGTCCTTATGTGTTCTTAAGGGTCATTTTATATCTTAATCACTTTTTTATAACATTTCATGTTAATTTGGAAACTTTAAAGCTCTTTTATAGACTTTAAGGTAAGCCTAATGAAGAAAAAGGGTGATTTTGTTAACTTTCATGAATGGTAAAGATTTCAAATGATAATATTTCATAAAATACACTTTAAAAGAAACTTGGAGCAGTTAATAACTACCACACCTATCATCAAGTCAATAATATGTCAAAATCTTGAAATTCATTACTTCAGAGAGGAGTTTTGGCACTTGTACAGACTTGTGAACTCATATTCTAAGTGAAAATAGTTTATGAACATCCATTAATCTTTTATAGGTCATATTATATCTTGGGATTAGGTTTTAGGTCTAATAGATGCACTAAACTATATCTCTCTTCCATCACCCCCTTCACAAGCTCATGAAGGCTATTTTCAAATGAATGGTACAGGTAGAGTTGGAGGCTAAGATTTTGGCCAAAGTTGGGGACCCCTATGGGATTAAAATTTATATATATTTTTTTGGATTGATCTCATTACCTTTATGAACATAGCTAAGGAGCTAAGGTAATTTTTTGAGGCTTAAATTTCCACAGGCTAGTGTGAACTCATTAGCTAAATGAAAAAAATTGAAAAAGGTCATTAGATTTCTAAAGAACCATCTTACATGTTCATCCACTAGGTTGGCACGTGTGGGAGGTCATTTAACAAGGAAAACTACTCTATTGCATAATTTGCAAAAGTGATTGTCATAATTTCTATTTGTTCCAAGGTTATCAATGCTTGAGGTGTTGAGTGAAGGTTTAATTTCATATTATAATCCATCTCATTCTCTACAATACCATCATGTCTCCTTTTCCTACTCCAACAACACCTTCTCCAAGCAATTCATAATGTTCTTTCATTTTGATGACTATGTGTGTGCAAGCCACTTGTAACAATGGAGGAATGTAATGACGGTGATTTAATAATGGAGAAATGTGGTGTAAAATTATAAACACATATGTGACTCTTGCTAAAATCCATTTTATCATTAAAAACATGAACCTTGTGCTAAGATACAACTATCAACACACAAACTTGCATACACAGTTTGTACAGGTGAATGGAGAAGTTGAAGTGATATAATACTTAGTCAATAAGTCTATAGGCTCATTGATAGAGTGACATGAAAATTTACACGAGTTTTATTCAAATTATAAACAAAGGACTCAACAAATTATCTTAGCATCCTATGCAAGTAAAAGAGACCTATTCCTAGACTTGTAGGTCCTCTTGTGGACTATAAAAGTTAATTGTTATCCAAAAAAAGAAAGAAAAAAGTTAGGCTTAATCATAGATCAGGTATAGACATGAAGTATCATAAATCAATGAAGATACCAAGCCATTTGAAGCCAAAAGATAGTTAAAAGATAGAGTTCATGAGCATTAATGCATAGACACATGCCTGTGTACAGAATTAAGAAGGTAAAGGTTTAAAAGTGTCATGAAATAGCCAATAAACCTTGTAAGGATGTGAGAAATAACTCTCAATGATGGTTTGAATTCTTCAAATTGTCATGATAGAGTTCAATACCAAGTTCAAGACCTCATGCTCAAACCTTCTCCTAATGAACACCTATAACCACTTGAGAAGGTACAATGACAGTGTGTGCCTAAAAAGATACAAAGTTTAGACAACTACAGGGAAGGGTTGAGAACACTCAGTAGGGTGACTGTTAGACCAGTGACTTGTAACAAGGTTCTACAATCCTAAGACATAGTCAAAACACTTCTCCAATAACCAACTACAACCACTCCTTGAGAAAGTAGTCTTAATAGTTTTGTGTTTAGGGAAGAGATAGTGTTTTAGGCAATTTGGAGAGGATATATACTCTCCCAAGTAGTATCAAACTTATTGTAAGATTAAGGATTGGATTTGAAGATCTAAAACACTCAAATATAGTTAGACTATCCTATGAACACCTAAATTTTGCAAGATAAACAAGCTGGTTCCAAGCCTAAAGAGAGGGACAAAGTGCATATGAAACATTGGAATATATCTTAGGTGATGGTGAAATATATGAATCTCTTTGAAGTAATGAGAGATCAAAAATATATTCAAAAGGATGACTAAATAGAGCTCTTCAAACCCTACCTACTCAACCAATGCAAATAACATAGTCGTACCTAAGTTTATGAGAGGTATTGATCCAGAGATTTTTTTTTAAATTATAGTTTTTAATTATTTTCCCATCGTAATTCCTCAATTTTTCCCAAATTCAAAATAATCCTAATATCCTATTATTAATGGTTGTTTTACCATGAGATATTAAATCTAGATTTAATTTAATTATCCTAGTTTATAATTTTATTAAATTATTGGATAAATTTAAATTAAATCTCAAATTTTATTTGATCTCTCACATAGATAATTACTTAAAATAGACATGGGATATATTTCCCAACCTTTATCCCCCCACTTTCCTAAAGTCCATGGGGAATTCCATACATGGGGGGGGGGTGAGTTTGGTATTGGAGATATTTTAAAAAAA
Organism: Torreya grandis; assembly: GCA_037957365.1. Classification (NCBI taxonomy): domain Eukaryota; kingdom Viridiplantae; phylum Streptophyta; class Pinopsida; order Cupressales; family Taxaceae; genus Torreya; species Torreya grandis. The sequence goes on from JARHVA010003214.1 coordinate 792,904, forward strand.
GAAATGTTTTATTAAACATTGTCATTACCTTTTTACCATAGATACACGTGAAAATCCACTTAAAAATGGAAGTAAAATTTAAACATGCATGTTTTATATCTTTTGAATTTGGAGCTTAAATATAAACTTCAAGCATGTGCATGTCTTACCTTCTTCACATACATGCCACATCTTTCTCTAGTCCTCACAAACTAACAACCTACTAGCCGAGGGTCTCCTAAACATGTTCATATCTTCCATGAAAGGATGCATGTTGTCTCAATCCATTTGGAATAAGAGAACACTCCTATATATTATTGATTCATGGCATTTTGATGTTCATCAAAATCCTATCCTTTATGAATCATCCTTAAGACCTTGAGGTACTCACAGGCTGCCCAAACTAGCCAGTTTCAACCTAATGAGAGAGGAGGATTTATATGCATCTATGTGAGATGGGTGACCTATGAAATGAACTAAATCATGTCTAAAACTCTCATAATAATCACGTGCAAAATTATATGGAATAAGCTAAAAAGGATTATTTTAAGCTACTTGGGAGGTTTGTAAAAGGTCTCAGACGTTCAAAATTTACATGGATGATATTAAGGGGGATATAAAACTAAATAAAATGTTTATTTTAGTTTTAACATGTGTGAGAAGCATGTGGAACCAAAATTCAATCTCTAAGTAGGGAGACCTAATTGAGACTTAGTTAGGAGAGAGAAACTAATGAAAAGGACACTTACACTCACTCTTAGGACCTAAAAATTGGAATGGAGATGTAAAAGCATAATGGGTCCTAAAATATACATTCTATTTCTCAATATCATATATAAAATTCTATACACAAGGATGTTTAAATGGTTTTAGGGCTACACCGAATTGGGCGAAAATAGAGCTTTTGGTGTAGAACGAGTTATTGAGGGTGGTTTGAGAGACTTAAAAATGATTTTTTTAGGTCTAATATGATGTGAATAGGCCATACATAGAGATATGATGAGATGAAGAATATGAATTCAAGTTTTGACACTTGTAATCAAGATTGTCCTAGTGAGACGAAGATACTTCTAGACACCTAGCAAGAGAATGAAGTGATGTGTCAAAGAGAACTATAGAGTTTAGTTGAAAGGTGTCAATAGTAGAGAAAATATGTAAATAAACATGATTTCATCATCAATAAGTCCACTTTTCATTCAAAAATCTAAACCAAAGGGCAGTTTTAGAGAGCTAGTCAAGGTGTTAAGTGAAATTTTAAACTTCCACGCCACTTGGAGCTTAAGAGCATATTTCTAATACTAAAACTTGTCTTTAAGGACCTAATGGGGTAATTTCAAACTCATTTTTTCAAAACTCTTTTTAGACACTTGTATCTCTCTCTCTCTCCTATGCCTTTCTCTCCTTCTCTCACTTTCTCTATATATTGACCCTTAATTTGCTAAGTTTATATCCTCCACTTGGGTATGGCGAAGACCTACTTATTTATAGCCTTTGATCAATGAATAATAACTTGGATTTACCTTCTCCATGGACTAGTTTAAATATGCATGCTTGATTAGTTGATCTTGATAAGTGATAAGCTTACTTCCTTGGCATGCTTGTCCTTGTTTAGCATTCATGTTTAGTTTGGAATCCCTTTCACAGGTCTCTTGAAGTGTTCAAATGGAGTGTGTAGGGGTTTTGTTGACCAGATTTGACTTTTAGGTCAAATTAGGACCCCTATAGGTAAAAACTTTACTTTTAGATATTTAGGGGTCTAATATATATTGTCATAAGATGTATTATATGTTAATTGATGTCATTTAATGATATATTAGCCTTGTTCATTAGTATTCTTAGTCAATTTGTCCTTTTGAGTCCTTTTCGGGGTCAAAATTGATCATTTAATGACTTTTAAAAATTTATAGGGATGTGTGAAGGTTATAAGAGGTTATGTCATATGCCATGTGTCTTAGGGAGTCTCTGGTAACTGTTACTAACTGAAAATTGGTAGGTTCCTTAGAAAAAGGATAGTTTTCTTGAAAAACTTGAGCATTTAATGAGGTGTATGAAATTTTATGGCCTATTAAAGTTTGGAACATTTCAAAAATGTCTCTTTTTATTCCATACACTCACCTTAGTGATCAATTTGATCAAAAACTCCAAACAATGAAGAAAACCGCTTATCTTTCCTTCCACTAGGCTTGGTAAGCAAAAGCAATCTTCAAGTTTGTGTTAGTATGATCAACATGAGAGATTTAAAGTAAAATTATCTTGGGGTTATATTATAAACTTAGTGAGATTATATTTAATGTTTTGTTTTATAGGAATGGTGGTCTGAGCTTTATGAACTATCCCTAAGAAGTTAACCTTTCTAATTTACTTGTTAATTTGTGCACCCCATAGGTTTTGCTCTTATTTGGATGATTCCATACAATCTAGATACTAATGTTGCTTTTATATGATTTTTAATTCCTCAAAAAATTATCCCCATTCTTGGTTTAGTGTTTTAAGGTGTTTGGATATGCAAATTATCTCATGTTGCAAGAGGATACACCATTCTATGTTATAGGTAGTCTTGCACCATTTTCAAGATATTCAGGTTTTGATCATGGTTATAGAGGGTTTTTATAGTTTAATTATAATTTTTTACATATCCTCTCAACCTCTCACATTTAATATTATCCACTAAAACAACATTCTCCATGAAGTTGCAATCATAATCACCATTTAGTCAATCTACTATATGACTGTTATACCAGTTAGTTAGGTGTCTACATGAGATATAAATGTTGAAAATGAAGTGTGAATACTTGTTATAATCTTGGAATAACCATGAGGTTTCATTTTATCATCATAATAGTAGATTAATTTTCATGGAAAATAGTTTCTTTGAATACATGGTTCCAACTCATTGTCTACCTGCACATTAGAATATTCACATACATGAGTCTTGGAAGATGATGTCATGCTATGGTGGGAGCCTTTGTAGTGAATTAAAGACCTTAGAAGGTTTGAGGAGTGAATTTATGAATTTTAATATTGGTTCACAACTCATGAAAACTTGAAAAATGTGCACATTGTCCACTTCATCCTTTACTACTCGTATATAGTAAATGACCACCTTCAGACAGCCTAACAGAAGGTTAAAGATCCATGTCGAGGGTTGAAACACAATTTTAAAACCTTCTTATAAGTTCCAAAATATAGTGTTTACCATGATAGGCCTATAATATGTGGGTCATTTTAGCCAATGAAGGTTGGAAACCATGTTCAAAGGACAGATGACTAAGTTTAGAGCTTCTTTCCTTAAGATGAAGAAATAGAGGTCTTAACACTTTTTGTCAAGGAAAAATAATAGGGTTATCAATTGGTTTAAGGCTTATAAATGTGTCTACCTAATATTCCCAACATAGGATAATATATATTCAAGGTTTGAGGGGAAAATGACCAGGGGAAGGTAGTGTTTGAGAAGCCTAAAGTTGCATGCAAAGATATTGAATTCCTGCATAATCATCTATAGGTTTGACCCAAGTGAGACCTTTTTTAAACTAAAGTTACAAACTAGACCATTTACAACATGTTTTAATGATTATATATGTTGGGGATCAACCAACAATATGATTACACTTATGAAAGCAATAAACTAAGAAATTAAATCAGATAGATAAGTAACTAGAATCAAATAATAGCAAAGAACAAGAGATACAAGAAACCACCCTAAAAACTTGTATTAAACTCTTTAAAAAAAGAATACAATTGAAGAAACTTCTTTCTTCCACACCTCTCTCAGATGCACAAGATCTCTCTCTAGATCTCTATCCCTCAAGAGCTCTCTCTCTCAAGTGCAATCAAATCCAACAACCTGGATTGATACAACTCTGTACTGTTCTTCAACATTCACATACAATGGACTACTAAAATAACCACACTAAGCTAAGAAGATCTAATTCTACATATATAATTAGGAGACTTGAGCATGCACTTACAACCAACAGTTAAGCCTCTTGAACAAGGGCTCTAAAAACAATCTTACTAATAATAGAGACGCAAACTTAAGACTAAGACTTAAACTCATCATGCAAACACTCGGTTCTGTCCTCGAAAATAGCATTCTGGACGCACAGGTAATCGATGCCAGTTCTTGCCTGCTTGCCTGTGACTGACATCGACCTATCCTCTACCGATGTCGGTGTCTCTTCAACTACACCTGACCGACGTCGATCACTCCTGATCGACGCCGATGACTGTGTAAGCCTGTAACTTTGGTAATGCGCTCATATGTGAAGCTTTTAGGCTCCACACCTTAACAATCTCCCACTTGGAGATAAACAGCTACACCAGTACCTATACATCAACATCTTCTAGCTCTTCCATCTTCAACTCAATCATGAAGACCAACAGAAGTTGAATGAAGATTCAAATTCTCCTTTGTAATCGGCTTGGTTAACATATCAGTAGGATTTTTGTCTGTATGGATCTTCTCTAGCTTTAACTCGCCATCTTCCAATACCTGTCTTATAAAGTGGTACCTTAGTTGTATGTGCTTTGTTCTTGAATGAAAAGCTGAATTTTTAGCCAAATGCATTGCACTCTGACTGTCACTATACAATCTGCAACTCTCTTGCTCCCTTCCAAGCTCTTCCATGAACCGTGTCATCCATATCATCTCTTTGCTAGCCTCTGTGGCTGCAATATACTCTGCTTCTGTAGTTGACAAGGCAACAACCTTCTGCAACTTAGATATCCAGCTAACCGCCGTTCCACCTACAGTGAAAACATATCCTGTAGTGCTCCTCCTGCCATCCAAATCACCTACCATATTTGAATCTACATAACCATGTAGAGAAGTATCTGAACCTCCATAGCGCAAGTGCCTACTACTGGTTCTTCTCAGATATCTGAGGATCCACTGAACTACTTTCTAATGTTCCTTTCCTAGATTGGCCATATACTTACTTACAACACCCACTGCTTGGGCAATATCCAGTCTAGTACACACCATTGCATACATCAAACTTCCTACTATGGAAGAATATGGAACCTTACTCATGTACTCTACCTCATCAAGTGAATTAGAACATTGTTCTTTACTCAACTTAAAATGTCCAGCCAAAGGTGTGCTTACTGGTTTAGCATCCTGCATATTGAACCATTTCAACACCTTGTCCACATAATCCTCTTGAGACAATGTCAACCAGTGATTTTTCCTGTCTCTCTTAATGCTCATGCCAAGGATTTTCTTTGCTGCTCCCAAATCCTTCATAGCAAAAGTTTGAGCTAATTTCACCTTAAGCTCAGAGATATCCTACATGTGTGATCCTGCAACCAACATATCATCTACATACAACAATATAATAATATATCTACCATTATCCAATCTCTTAAAATACACACAATGGTCAGATTGACACCTACTGTAGCCATGCTCAGTCATAAACCTATCAAATTTCAAATACCACTGTCTAGGAGCTTGCTTGAGGCCATACAAGCTTTTCTTCAATCTTCACACTAACTTCTCCTTACCTTTGACCTCAAATCCTTCTGGCTGTTCCATATAAATTTCCTCATCCAAATCCCCATGAAGAAATGCTGTCTTAACATCTAGCTGCTCAAGATGTAAATCCTCAACAACAACCAAAGACAACACAATCTGTATAGAAGTCATCTTAACAATAGGAGAAAAAATCTCACCAAAATCAATACCTGGCTTTTATGCAAATCCTTTCACTACCAATTTGGCCTTATATCTCATCTGTCCATTCTCACCTTCCTTCAACCTGTAGGTCCATCTGTTATTCAGTGTTCTCTTACTAGCTGGCAACTCAACCAAATCCCATGTTTGGTTCTCTCTTAAGGACTCCATCTCCTCAACCATGCCACGCTCCCACTGACTCTTGGACTCCACCTATATTGCTTCTTCAAAACTCTCTGGTTCTCCACCATCAGTTAGCAATAAATAGAATAATGAAGGAGAATATCTAATTGGAGGCTTACTTACCCTTTTTGACCTCCTGATGGGTGTCTGAGACTCATTCACAACACGCTGTCCACCCAAATTCTCTGACAGTGACCGACCTCAGTCACCTCCAGACCTGTTACTGGCTGACGTCGGTTCTTCCTGACTAACGTCGGTGCCTGTTTTGCCGACGTCGGTCTCTGTATGACCGACATCGGTTTCTATTCTGCTGATGCCGATTCCTGTCCTGTCGACGTCAGTCTCTGTGTTTTCCTGCAAGTGATTATTCCTTTTTCTTTCGAGCTCATTTTGGACCGTCACCTCATCTAATTCACCATTGCTCTGCCCAGATTGATTTAGCTTCTTCAGCTGATCACTATACATCACTTTTTCATTGAAAACAACATCACGACTCCTAATTATCTTGTTAGTTCCTAGATTCCAAAATCTAAAACCAAAATCATCTGAGCCATAGCCAATAAATGTGCACCTCATAGACTTAGCATCCAACTTCTTTCTATTTTCCTTATCTACGTGCATAAAGGCTTCACAACCAAAAATTTTGAGAAAAGAGAGATCTACCTTTTTACCTGTCCATGCCTCTTCTGGAATTCCACCATCCAGAGCTGTAGAGGGTCCTCTGTTAATCAGGTACACTGTAGTGTCAACAGCTTCTACCCAAAACTCTAAGGGCAAACCAGCATGAAATCTCATACATCTTGCACGCTCCATGACTGTTCTGTTCATCCTTTTAGCAATTTTATTCTACTGAGGTGTCCTTGGAACCATCCTTTGCCTATGGATTCCATGCATATAACAATACTAGTTGAACTTATAACTACAGAACTCTCCACCATTATCAGATCTCAGGCACTTTAATCTTTTGCCTATTTCATTCTCAACCATAGCTTTCCAAATCTTAAAAGTCTCAAATACATCAGATTTCTTCTTAATACAATAGATCCATGCCTTTCTTGTAGCATCATCTATGAATGAAACATAGTACTGTGATCCTCCAATAGAAGCTACCTGAGCCGGCTCCCACACATCTGTGTGAACAAGCTACAACTTATGCTTCTTCTTTATAGAGCCAGTCTTGAGAAAACTAACCCTTTTCTATTTTCCAAATACACAGTGCTCACAAAATTCTAGATACATGCTTTTCAAATCTGAAAGCTTACCTTTAGACTTAAGAATTGACATCCCCTTCTCACTCATGTGGCCAAGCCTTGAGTGCCACAATTTTGCATCCACATCTGAAGTAGATAATACAGAAGGAAAATTGTTAGTAACACAATTACACAAATAGAGAGTACCTAGTCTCTTACCTCTGGCCATAACAAGTGCACCCTTGGTCACCTTCCAAGATTCTGTTGTGAGAGTTACTGTACAACCCTCATCCCCTAACTTTTCTACAGAAATCAAATTCCTCTTCAAGCTAGGAACATGCATAACTTCTCTCAACACCCATGTGTTGCCATTCTGCATTTTTAGCTGCAGTTTACCTTTGCCAATAATCTTACAAGGCTCATCATCCCCTAGATACACTATTCCAAAATCTCCATGGATATAGTCACAGAAATATTCCCTATTAGGGGTAGCATGAAAAGATGCACCAGAATCTAACACCCAAGATTCTATATTATTATGCAAAGAGAATATTAAAGCATCTTGTGCAATACCTACAACCTTTGCTTCTTCTTTTCCTTCGTGCTGATTATCCTCCTTAGGCTTTGACCAGCAATCTCTGCTTATGTGCCCCATCTTTCCACAATTCCAGCATTGTGGCTTCCTCCCATTTCTGGATTTGGATCTACCTCTCCCCTTAGACTTAGATCTTGATCTCCCTTTCTTGCTCTTCTCTTTTTGCCTTCCTCTGTTCTCAAAACTTAAAGCATTCCCAGATGTCTCTTCTATGCTTTTCCTACGAATTTCTTCATTCAAGATAACACTAACAACATCCTCTACTTTTAAAATATTTGATGCAGATGCAGTATTGTTAACTGCCATTACTAAGCTATGCCAGCTTTCAGGCAAAGAATATAATATTAAAAGAGCTTTTATTTCATCATCAAATACAATTTTGACTGAACTTAATTGATTTACAATACCATGGAAATCATTCAGGTGATTAGATACAAATCCACCTTCTTGCATATGCAAATTAAATAGCTGCTTCATAAGATATACCTTATTAGAAGCTGAGGGTTTTTCGTACAAATTTGCTAAAGTAGTCATCAACTCTACCATTGTTTTTGCCTATGATAAATTAGATATCATAGTAGATGCTAGACTCAGTCTTATAGACACCAGAGCCTTTCTGTCAAGAACTTCCCATTCTTCATCATCCATGTTTGTGGGCTTCTTTGCAATCCCACCTAACGGTAAGTATAGATCTTTCTGATACAGATAGTTCTCTATCTGCATTCTCCAATGTTGATAATTTTTGCCATTAAACTTCTCCATTCTCAGTTTACTTTCTTCTGCCATTGCTTCTCCCACTCAAACAAAAATCCCTGCAGAAACTCCTGTGAGCAACCTGTAATCAATACAAACTACATAGATCTGAACCACCTGTTAGTGAACTTGAGCTTTGATACCAATTATTGGATATCAAAATCTAAACCTACAACCAAGGCTTTGATACCACTTGTTGGAGATCAACCAACAATATGATTACACTTATGAAAGTAATAAACCGTAGAATTAAATCAGATAGATAAGTAACTAGAATCAAATAATAGCAAAGAACAAGAGATACAAGAAACCACCCTAAAAACTTGTATTAAACTCGTTACAAAAGGAATACAATTGAAGAAACTTCTTTCTTCCACACCTCTCTCAGATGCACAAGATCTCTCTCTAGATCTCTATCCCTCAAGAGCTCTCTCTCTCTCAAGTACAATCAACTCCAACAACCTGGATTGATACAACTCTGTACTATTCTTCAACATTCACATACAATGGACTAATACAATAACCACACTAAGCTAAGAAGATCTAATTCTACATATAGAATTAGGAGACTTGAGCATGCACTTACAACCAACAGTTAAGCCTCTTGAACAAGGGCTCTAAAAATAATCTTACTAATAATAGAGACGCGAACTTAAGACTAAGACTTAAACTCATCATGCAAACACTCAGTTCTATCCTCGAAAATAGCATTCTGGATGCACATGTAACTAACACCGGTTCCTGCTTGCTTGCTTGTGATCGATGTTAGCCGATCCTCTGCCGACGCTGGCATCTCTTCAACTGCACCTGACCGACGTCGGTCGCTCCTGACCGACGCCGGTGACTATGTAAGCCTGCAACTTTGGTAATGCACTCATATGTGAATCTTTTAGGCTCCACACCTTAACAATATATGGTTAAAAGGATCAATTTTTATCCAAAATATTATCAAGAGGAGAACATATGGTGTTTAGACCCTAGACACACCTACAAGTGTGTCTTAACTCTAGAAATCCTCACCTACATCAACATGGAAGTGAATGAGTGTTTAAGAGTGATAACTCAAGAACAAAAAATATTTGAAGGTGAATTTGGGTTTTTTTAGAGGTTAAGAGGTTTAAATATCATAAAATTAAGTTGATATGTAATATTTCCTCCCCAAGATACACCTACAGGGGTCTCTTCATTGGGAAAACATCCACCTATAGCACTATGAGACCATATGTCATCTTTGAAGGAAGTTAGACATGAATACACCAATGTTTGCTAAGATTAATGATAATAAGACATATGTTATATCAAAAATACATTTCAAATGGTTTCTAAAGTTGATTCATGCCTATAATACTCTTGTTTTCCCTAGGATTAGTAGTTACAGTCAACGATATGCTAGTAGTGACCAAATGGTGATTGTTCTAGGGCTTTGACATAGAAATACATGCCATGGGTGATTCAAAGAACTATGAAATTTAATTTAAGGTTTAAATAAAACCTTATATCAATTTAGGCATCCATAAATAAGTGATTTACACCTATAGGTAGGGTTTAAAGGCTTAAACACAATCAATTACCTATGACTGATCTTATGAGCATTTCAATCTCTAAAGTGATGATCCAACCAAGTAGGGTGAGTTAAAAAGATAAAATAACTAGTAAAATATCTTGAAGGGTGTTAGCAGAACATAAAAATTATGTGTAAATACTAATTCATACAAAATTGCACCTACACTAGTGGTACCTTGAGCAAGACATAGTCAAAGTTTGCATACACAATCTTGAGAGTTCACGTTGTGCAAAAGGGTATGTGAAGATTTTAAATGATGAGCAGAACCATAAAATAATCATCATGATATCCATGACATAAATATGTCCTTATATCATGGAAATAATTAAAAATAACAACCATAACCATGCATCATATAGTCCACTCAAGAAATCTTGCATACAGTCTTGATTAAGAGAAGGGTATAAGGATTATGAAGGGGTTAGAATGATAAAGTAGACATATGAACTCATTATTTGGGATAATTATGACATAAATATTATATATTAAGTGGAAATAAATCCAACAAGAGCTATAAATAGACAAAACACAGTACATATAAGGAGACCCTACACACAGTCTTTGACTAATAATCTATTTTGGGTTTTGAAGAGTTTGAAGGATATTTTGACCTAATGGAGGGCTGAGTTTTTATGTAGGATGTATCCAAAATTTTTATAATCCCTTTTAATATCCAAATTTATATGAGGAAATAGGGGAGTGCCCTCTATGTTGTCTCAGACAGAGGGCACTCCCCTTTAATGCAAACCCTGGCAGTTTTGGAAGATGATGGTAAATACATGGATAAGTATATAATTGGAAATTTTAAGATGGATTGATAAGATATATAACACATATTCAGACATATAAAACCAAAAATTAAGGGGTGAATCTTAACAAGGTGTCCCAATTCATTAGGTTTGCAAGTAGGCCTAATAGGCAGAATTAAGGCCTAAAAACCAAATGAAGAACCATTTTCATTTCTAGTCTAGAGTGAACATTATAACATATAGAGGAATGTTTATGGGGTCAATATAGATGTTATTGAGTTATTATGATGAAATGAGAACCATCAAAATGCCATTTTGAGCTTTAAGGTGCAATCAAGCTAACAAGGCATGGTGAAGCCTAGAGTCCAAATAAGAGGCCATTTACACTTATAACATGAGATATGATTCCTATCCTATTAGAGAATGATGATAGGGTAATTATAGGTATTTTAAATCTTTCATATTTCATAAAAACCACAAGGAAAGTCAATTTTGGCCCAAAAAATAACTCAAACTTGTGCAAAATGTGAAAATAAGCTCGATAAGAGAAGTTTAGAAGCTTACATATTTAATGAGGGTTTTCATCAAGGTATAAGATGTTTAAAGGTGTTATATAGGGTCATACAAAACCTTTTTTTAGAATTGGTTGGCAAATTTAATGTCACATTTTTATGAACAATGCTTAAGAGTGAAAATAGACCTAAAACCCTTGCAAACCCTCAATCAAGACCAGTATGAAGAAATGAGAGAGATAATGCACCAAAATGAAATAGTTTGTCTATAATTGTGATTTGAGATTTTATAGTACTCATCTAGGCATACCATCAAAATTAGATATATGGAATCTATATGGACATCATACAAATAAGGTTTTATTGACTATTTTATGTATTTTGTAGGCTACAAGAGGTTTCAAGAGTTGAAATAAAGTTTAGAGGGAACATTAGGAATTTTAATGAATACATATGTCCATTTTATTCTTTTAAAAAACTTCTAAGTGTGCAAACAATAGCTCTCATATCAGCCAATCAAAACTAACATATTGGACAAGCTAGTGAGAAGGGTAGAAAACTTCAAGTGGGATGATTTTAAGGTGTGGATGATGATTATAAGTACATGGAGGTTATTTAAAAGTTTTATCCAATATATCCAATATATTTTCATGTGAAATTGAATCCAAATTTGAGGTCAAGTGTGCAGGGTTCATGAAAGAGGAGTTTTTTAGACTGTAGATGATGATAACTCCTTACCAAATGATTTTAAATGATTGGGATTACAAACAATGAATGAAAAGTAATAAATAATACCCTTACCCTTATTTCCAATCATTGGAACTAGTTTTAGTTAGTTATGAGGTGTTGAAATAGGGCTAATCATGAAGGCAATTTTTTTAAGCCAACACAAGGAGTTTCATGCCACTTTGTAAGAGTTTGATGACTTGGATGGACACTTGGGATTATTAACCTTGAATGGTTTGTCCCACATCCTCTTCTCATGCACAAGTAACTGATTCTCTCATCTTGACAAGTGTCTTTGTGACCCTTGGACTTCTCTCTTCCTCTTTCTCTCTTAAATTCTATAAGAGCTGCCATTTTTGGCGTTTGTAATATTATACCACACCATGTATGGTAAATCCCTACTAGTTTTGAGAATATAATTTACTTATACAATAAAATAAGTCTAGTTTGAGTTCATACATCATCTTGTTAAAATGTGTGAAGAGATGTATAGTTAATGGTTAAGAACTATTCATTTATCCTTGCTTTCTCTCAATCCTTCTGTGTTTGATGCAAGTGATTTCATGCCTAGCAAGTCATATGAAGTGTATGGACATGTTTTTAAGTGTACAAGGAATTATTAGCATTTTCAAAATGATCTATTCTTCCACTTATCTTGGATAGTCTTCATACATAACACTGTCATATTGAAATACTGATGTTAGTACATTCTAGGATTCATAGACTCATGTCATATGCCTTATCTCAAAAGTGATGGAGTATAATAGTCTTATGGTAATAATATTGGTGCATCAAACCCTATAATAGGTTTCATTTCATGCAAATTTTAACCCTTTTCCCCACAAACAATCAGTTAGTATAGGTGAAAGCATTTTAAGGCACATCTAGGGAGCTAGCCCTTCATTCTAGAGATTCGTCTCACCAAATTGATCACCCACAACAAGTGAGATGTTTCCATTATGCCAATTGGATGAGGAGATCTGAGATATCTCTTCAAAGGGTGAAAATCTAAGTGATAATAGGTTTAGTGAGTTGCATTTTCATTAGTGTCATGTCATGACCTATTGACTATTCCTCCTAACTCAAGCTTGCTTCACAAACCTTCATGAGAAACATTGATGTAGATAGGTAGATTTAGATTAGTGTCATGTACAGGTTAGTTTATTGTTTTAAATTCAATTTTATTTGGTTGGTAGTGATCATATCATATTTGGTACATCACCTCCATTAGATTAGGTTTCTCTCCCTTTATATAGCGAGTGTTAGATTAGTGTTTGATCCTAAGTGATTCATGAAGGGGAGCTAACCCTTTAACCTAGAGATTCACCTCTCTAATAGGGTACCTACAACCTTGAGGTGTTTCCATGTTACATCAAATTTGTAAGTCTTGAACTACCTTCTAAAGGGTATAAATTTAATTCATAACAATACCATTAACACTAATCAATTATTATTATAAACTTTAAATCAAATGGCGACTTTTCAAACTAATAGTGTCAATCAAATGATGCAAATGCAAAATAAACTGATGCATTTCCAAAATATTCATCAATCTACTCTATGGGGGTTAAAAAATCCTAATGATCCCTAAACCCCTTATAAATGCACATGTTGATCTTATACCACAACCTCCACTCCTTAACAGGTTTATTAAACATTTACGAAATGAACCTCTAATTACTTAAATTGTAAACATTGAAATATCTATCATTACATTTTAAATCTTTTGGAAACCTTTACAAAGATTGGGTTAAACTCAATACTTTCACCACCACCAAGCTCTTCACTAAAACCTTTTTAGGTGATGCTCTAGATTGGTATAATCAACTTAAAACTCAATCTATATCTAGCTTGGAAGACTTAGTTAATGCATTGGTTTAAGTATTTTAAACTAATAATCTCCATGAAAATAGCTTAGCTCATTTTATCAATTACAAATAATTAGAATCTGAAATAGCCCAAGTTTTCATCAAACATTGGAAAGCCTTGTCTAACAAAGCTAAGAATAACATGTCTGATGATAATATATTTCATTTATTCACTAATGCTCTTCATTAAAATTACAATATTATTTGAGGACTCTTTCTCCAAAATATTTATAAGAATCCTTCGATCAATACAAATGTTAATAGTTTCTTATACAATAATTTGAGCCTTCATACTCTCCCACAAGAACTCAAATCTATATGAAATCTAAAAATAAACATGCAACCAATGATGGTGTTATGGATACCTATGATTACATACACAATATTTAAGCCATTTCTTCAAGTAATCGAAATAGAACCTATTCTTTCATCACCAATTTTGATCAATTCTCATCCTAGTTCTACGTTTTCTAAAGTAAATAATGTAGATATCCATAAACCACTTTCCTTAGCAGAGATTCAAAAGTATCTTCCTCAACATTCACCATGAGATATTGATCCTACTCACCCTAACAAACACTGGTATGATCTACACAAATTCCATTGGTATCATGTAAGTTGGGGAGACTCTCATGAAACTTGTATCCAATTAAGAAACTTTTCTATGGACTATCTTCTTGGACCTAATTTTGATCACAAATCATTCATATGCACATGTTAACAAACTCATGAAGTGGTAGCTAAGGCTTATAAAACCAAAACTAAACATGAAACACTTAATCAAGCAAACATTTATTTAGATATTTATAAGGATCCATTTCAAAATCACCAAGCTAATACTAACCAACATCTCACTACCAATAATGCTAAAAGTTCTAAGGATCCTAATGGTAATATGCATGATGAGAATGTTGTTAATATGAATAATATGAGGATAGTAGTTTCCTATATCAATCATTATCCACCTTTCAACCACAATAATTTACCAACATTCTATACTATTCAATATTCTTACCCATCTCATCTCATAGAATCGGGGCACATAGAATCAATTGTAATAAATTCAACAAACTCACAAGTTTCAAATCCAATGATATAATTAGACAATAACTCACATACTATTGATATAAATTCTACTCCTTTAACTAATTTACCTCACTGAGAAATCCTAAAACCTTATGTGATTGGTACTTCCTCATCTCATTCATAAGAAATAACCAATGATTTGACCATGTCATTGTTGAGGTCAACATACCCCTATTTTTTGAAAATTGGGACCCTTGAGATACTTTAAACTTTAACCCTTAAAACATGTCATGTTTTGATCATTGTTGGAATTTGAAGATAATCCACTTTGATAAAGTTGGCTTACTGATTTATGGTCTTACTTTAGGCTTGCCCAATGCTACTAATAATTGGTATTCATGTCTTATAGTTATAGGTTCATGGAGCTCTTGCTAAAGAGATCATGCTTAGAATTTATAGATTGACTCTATTCAAAATTTTCTCTAGCCTTTGGTTTGTAAAAATTCAAATCTGAATTCATGTCTAAAAGTTCTCCTCCAAAAACCTTGGCTTAAAACCCTTGGTTCAAATTTGCATTTGGCGAGAATATTTCAAATTTATTTTGGACTTAAGCATAATTTTTTATATTAAGGCTTGGTCATACTTTTTAAAACACAACCAAACCTTAACCTAAAAATTATGCTTAGTCCCATTTATTTTCCCCTTTTGTTCTTTATATGTCTCCCCAAGTCCAATGTTATGCTAGCAGGTTCCTTTTATTCTCCTAGCATGGTCCCTTTTATTATTATTATTATCTATTTAGCCTAAAGTTTTAATCCTAAGGCCCCATTCATGTTTATTAACATGAATAAGACCTTAAAATTAACGCTTTAGCCTAAGTTTTTATTTCCACCCCAAGTCCTAACTTAAATACCTTATTTCAAATAAGATCCAATGGTTTATGCTTAATCATGGATTTTAATTGGATGACGTGAATAAACCCTGATAGAACTGAGCACTTAGTCCTTCTGACTAATCATGTTTAAGCATTCAAATCATGATTAATGATTTATATTTCATCATCGATCAAAGATCAGATGGAGTAAAGACAACATTAAAAAGTTAAAGTCTCATAAAGCTCCACAGAGGCACCATACAACACTCTTGCATTCAAAGTTTAAAAGTAAAGAGTCTTGCATATCAAATGGAACTAATGGTGTGTGACTATTCAAATCATGATCAGTTGACCCTCAATTCATCATGATTTTTAATTAGATGGAGTGAATTGAGTCTGAGATCTTGGGAAGCCCCATAGAGTCACCATGTGGCACTCTTGCATTGGGATATAGGAATTTGGAGAGCTTAAATTTGACATTTGCATGACCATCATTTGACATTTGTGAGGACATATTTGATGTCTACAGGATCATCAAATTTGAGACCATCAAAACTAATAACTTCATAAGCCTAAATTTGACATTTGTATGATTATTATTTGACATATGTGAGGATGTATTTGATGTCTATGAGGCCATTGAATTTAAGATAATATATTATTTTACTCAAGACCAGGGTATTCTCCAAAATGCTGTTAAAAAATGCATGAATTGCATTGTAGACTAATGGGACCCCTCAAAGGATGTTCAAACATTTGATATATTTGAACTAAAAATAATGAAATGATCTCATAGTCTAAATATATGCAGAAATGAATTTAGTCTAAGTCTATATCCTAAGGTCCCCATTGCATTTGTTAGTATGCCATAAACCTTAGGCTAGAGACTTATACTAAGTCTTGTTTTAAAAGGGTCTTTGTGACATAAAACTTAGCCTAAATGCTTTTAACCAAATATTTTATCTTGTTTATTAATATAATAAATCCCTAGGTCAAAATCTAAAATTTGGTCCTTATATCTCTTTCACCCCTTTGGGCATGTTCTAAGAGCTTAACATAAGTATTTTAGCCGTGTTTATTAGATAAAATGTAAACCTTGGCTTAAAATATTTATCCATGGTCCCTTTTTTGTGTAAATTCCAAAAAACTTAGGCATACACACTTTAGCTTAAAGTTTATTTCATGTTTAATAAATAAAAAATGAACCTTAGCCTAAGGTATTTAAACCTAAGTCCCAACCTAAATAATGCACTAATTAAAGCTCATGTATTTTTTAGGATCCAATGGTCTGTGCTTCATTGTGCCTCTTGATCCAATGACGTGAAATCACTGATGAATTTTCATTATAGCTTTGAGAACCCATAGGCTCAACACATGGTAGACACACATTCAATATGTGGATGACAAAGGTGTTAGAGCTCAGAAAGCCCATGGAGGTTCCAAGTGGAAAAACCATAGGGCTTGGTACCAAAGGGAACCAATGACAAGTGAGGGCCCATATCATAATCAATGGCCTATGATAATCTTTGGATCTTGATCTAATGATGTGAAGTCAAAGGGTAGATTTCAAAAAACAATGGCTAGTACTTAGAGGCATTTATGAAAAATGCCACAAAAAGTGCTAGATAGACACCAAATAAGCACCATACAAACACAAAGAAATAAAATAGAATATCTTATGTGCTCAAAATGTAAATGTATAAAGGCAAAGGTCAAAATCAAATCTAAGGCACGTATAAGCCTAGGTTTAAATAAGCTACTGCCATTAAAGCTTCAAATCCCTAAAACATGCATAAAATGTAGTAAGTGAAATTATATTGATTAAAATAAATCTATAAGAAGTTCAATTGTGATTTGAGCAGGAAAGAACTAACCCAAAGACCATTTGCAATCTGATTGTGAATAATTTGAAAAGTTTGGAAGCCATGGCAGTTTAAAAGCAATAATATAGGGATGAGATAGAGTTGTATTTGTCTATAAACAATGAAGGAAGGGTCTTCAAGGACACTAACCTGGACATTATTACATTAAACACTGTAAATAAGAATTAGTCTGAGTTCTTCTAGACCATTAAGGTGATGCAGGCTATCATAAAAGCAAAACAAAAGATTGCCACTATAACCAAAAGGTACTATGACCTAGTTGCAGTCAAGATGGCCAGTCTCTACCATGCTACACCCAAACTAAAGGTAATCTACTGTATCAACATCGTTGCTCCCATTTTCAAAGACTTTAGAATTGAACAAGGTTGGATTATTCATGAAATGACCTTTATAATAATTGCATTTATTTACCCATTAGCCTTTAAGAATTATTACAAGCTCCAAAAATGCCAAGTGGATTTACCCATTATTAAAGAATGGACTGAAAAGAATGATCTATTAACCATTTTCACACTTTGTCTTGCAGGGAGGCCTATGATGCTACATGGTAACTTGAAACTTTTGTTTCACTATCAAGTGTTATTTCTAGCCTAAATGTGTACCACTTTCCAAAACCTCAGTACCAATCCCCAAGTATTTATCTCTAATTTACACCATCATTCCAAGTGAGCATCACCTACATCCAAGACATATATTAAATCCCCACCCATAGGTGAAAATAAGAAGTTAAGATAGGACTAAGAATAAGGTGGGAATGACAACCTACAACAAAGGTAAACACCTGACCACAGGCATTAAGGATTGTAAAAGTGGTGTTTTTAGTGTTTAAAAGGATGAGAGGTTAATTTTCAATTGCATTTATTATAAAGCAACATTTATTCAAAACAAAAAAGTTCAATGAATGGGAAAGGTACTTTCAGTTCATTACTAGTTTACTTATGATTATATGCAAGTGTTTTAAACAATAAAATTTCAAATTTTTGTCTAGTGATGCAATTAAGTGTAACATAAAGGAAAATAGACAACTCATTGCATAAAACATTTTCTTATATTCATAAAATATTTTCTATACAAGTACCCCACATAACCATGGGATGTAACTTGTAAAAGAATCAGAAAGCAAACCATATACATCTAAAACTAAAGCATAAAGAAAAAAAGGGGACCCATCATTGCCTAAGATGAATCTCCATCCTGCTAATTGCTTCACTGCTTCCAGCTCTCCTCTCACAACTTCAAGTATTCCTGCAAGAAAGAGAAGAAAAATGTTAGAGCTCAGGGTACTTTTCGAACTGTATGCATTAGCAATAAAGGTTACAATTTAAAAGTGAAAAATAAACACCTTCAATAATTAGAAAAGGACCGGGTCTTTACTAATACACCCAAATGATCATCTACAACAACCTTTAATGGCTAATGGCTCAACAATTAAGCACACCTATCAATCAAAATTGACTAAAATGAATAATAAAACATTCAAATGCCAATTAAAACCAACAGGTTAATCTTGGTTCTAGGATCTTCATAGCCTTTTAGGTAATTTAAAAATGCATTTTGAAATCAAATGTATGCTACAGGTGTTTATTTACAACAAAGAGAAAGGATTGTTTCAATTGATAAAGAAAGGATGCAAACATATCTGAGTTATTATGTCTCCTTCAAGATGTGAAATATCATAGTTTAGTCCTTATGTATCTTACAAAGTTACAGATTTAAAAATCATGATTTTTTTTTGAAGAACACTTACAAAGTTATAAAAAGTATGCAGAATTCAAGTTTCTAAAACATGTCAACTTTCAAGACTACCTATAGATGTAATAAAAAAATGCAAATTTTGGAGGACTATCAAATATTTCAAGTTTCCAAGCATGCACAAAAAGAGAAAGGAAAAACCAATAGCTTTGGTAGAGATATGTTCATCATGTTTTCAAGAGCCAAATGCAGTTTCAACTAAGAAAGGAGGAATACAACAGGGGGCTGAATGGCCACATTTTTTTTGGCTAAGAAAAGTGCTTTTCTTTCAAAAAATAACTAGGTTAACAAGGAATCTATCACTTACCAAGTTTGAAAGATATTCTTACAATTTGAGCCCAACTTTTTGCTTGTATTTCCATCGATCATCAGTGACCTCCCTCTTTCTCTCTCATAGCATCTAACAACAACAAAAAAACTAGCTCGAATGCACTCTCTCATGGTAGCTTATTGAATTTTTGGTAGGGTTTCCCCCTCTTTCCTTTTTGCAGAGCTACCCAATGAATTGATTAAGTCAAAATGAAGTGTTTTAGGGTTTCAAAAGTCATTTTATTCAAACCCTAATTATTTTATCTAGAAGGGTCGATGATGGTTATCCCCTAAGTCAAATATCCAAATTATTATGCATAGTGGGGGGGGGGTGTGGAGCTAAGGTTTATTAACCTTAGCATGTTATTTCCAATTTAAAAAACTATGTAGGTTTAAGATTATGTATGCCCTTTAAGAACAATTAAATAATGATTAAGTCATTTTCATGTTAAACCCATACCAAAGCACCAAAAATACCTTAATCTATGTAAAAGAGGGGTTGACCAACTCAACTAGAGTGATACAAGACCATGCAAGTTTATAATTAGCCTTGATTAATCATGCAATTATTATGAATTTATTATTTTATTGTTATATTTATCTGCCAAAAGGGGCAAATTATGCATGAAAAACCAATTAGCCACTAGCATTGGATTTGTCTCCAACTAGCCCTTCTATTCTTGAACTAAGAGTGATTTATTGTTTTTATGAGAGTGAGTTAAGTTAGATCCTCCTTTCCTTTTCTATATGTACTAATTTTTTTTTGAGAGAGGGAGACTTATGCCTTGGTCATAATTCCATTGTGTCAAGATTGAACTATAACACCTTTATGATTCAGTAAGAGATAGAATCCTTTATTTATAAGTTATATTGAAGTGTGTGCCTTGCTTATCTGAGGTGAACAAGTGAATATATTTTTCCTTTGTCTATGTATAAGTTTTTCACCTTCAAGAAATCATATTGAAGCTTTTACAGGTCACCTCAGGTGTACAAACATTGCCTTAGTCAATCTTGGAAGTGGAGAGATTGCAAATCTGCCCTCTTAAGCTAGTCAAGTGCTGAATTAGTACCTCTTTATGAAACACTTTTTCATGAGTCAATTCAAGGAGTAGATGTAGTGAATTTTCCAAGTTTTTTGAGCCTTTAAGTGTGTATTATGTAGTTATAAGTGTCCAACACTTTTGGTGTATCACCTTATTTTTATGCTTTTAGTCATTTTCAACATTCTTTTAGCATTCCTTCCCTTTTCCCAAGAAAAATTATTAGTTTAGGTAATTAATCTAAGGGAACCAACCCTATCTAGAGGTTCTTCTCATTGATAGACTCCCACACTCTAAGAAGATCCCATTGTGTCAAATGAAGAGAATGTGTGCTTACACTCCATCACTAGTGCTCTTTAGAGTGACAATAGTTTTTGGCATACCCGGTAGGACCTGATAGCTGAAGCCTATTTCTAATGCCAAAGGTGATAAGAAGATAAATAGATTGAGGTGTTCCTTTTTAATTTGTGGAGTTACCATTGCATGCAATAAGAAGACAAAGTTATGATAAGACTGTACCATATTTGAGAGGAGCAACTTCATCTTCCACACAAGGTAATATTACAAATTTTCAAATGGCAATATAACATGATTTTATACCTATTGATGATGGAAATCCTTTGGATTTAATCAGTATGATAACATTTCTACTTCAACCCTTAAGGACCTACCTTTATTTACTGGTGAAGACTAAGTCTCTCCCCTTGAGCATATGAAAGATGTTGCTCATTTGTGTAGAGTTTATCATATTATTTTGGAGAATGTTTATGTACATTTGCTTGCTACCTCTTTCAAAGGAAGTATTGAAATGGTTTAGAAAACTTCCCATTAATAGTATTCATTCTTGGGATGAGCTTGGAGAACATTTTTGCAAATAGTTTGAGAACAACTAACCACTATTAAAATATCCCCTCATGAGGTTGTGACTAATTTTAACCTCATATTTTAGAAATTATGAGACAAAATTCCACCTACTATTAGGCCTAATATAGAAAATACCTTTTTATACTATCTTATATCCCTAAATTCTGATATTATAGTCATGATATAGTCAATGGGACGTAATATCTTACCAGATGCTTATGCGATTACAATTAGATCATAAAATAACTTGATACAAGCTAAGAAATTAGCTCTTAGACCTCCTATACCATTATTTCCATAGTTTACCCCCACCCCAATCCAATAAGCATCTACCCTTGCACTTATTCCAACCCCTCCTTTGAAACAAGACCAACCTCTATCTCCTAAAGTTTAGCCCAGTGAATTAGCTGAGTTAAAAAGTCTCATACAAACTTTTGGAAATGAGATTGTGTAAATGAAAAGATAGTAGTACCAAGCTACAAGGCCCCCATATCAGGCTCCTTATCAACCTTAATACCAACATATTATAATCAGAGACCTCCTTATTAGGGTTATGGAAATGTTAGACCCACATATCAGAATTAGGGAGCTATTACAGCACCAAGGCCTCGTGCTCCTAATGATCCAAATGATACTTCAACCTCTAAGGCTTTACTTCCAACAAAAACACAAAATAATAAGATACAAAATCAATATTTTTATCCAAATGCTTCAAATACCACATTGGACATGGTGGCATAGAGTTCTTCTATACCACTCATGACTCAAGAAGAAGCATCTTAGTAGGCTCAACATCAAGGATTCCTTGCTTCTCAAGGAGATCTAAATTTTGTTTATGAGTAGCCTTCTCCCATTATGGTAAATTGAGAAGTCACTAATCAAGTAACACTCAATCAAGAGGTTAAGGAAAAGAGAGCACCTAACTTGGTAGTTAGATTCTACTAGATAAAAAAGAAGAGCTATTGAATTAGAAGTTGAGGTAGGAGAAGATGTTGCTATTTGGAAGTCAACTTATAAAGACACTAGTAGTCATATTTTTGCCCCTATAACTCAAAGTTAGAATGCTAATGCTAAAAAGAGCTCAGTTTCACCTCAACCACAAGAATAGATTACTAATTTAAAGGTTCAGGCCAAGGTAAGCCCTCCTTTGTTTAGTATTGTTGATCATATGAAAAAGGCTCATGTTAGCATGAATATGTGGGACTCTCTATGCATCCCATGACAAAAATGTATCCTGTTTAAAGAGATAACAACCCTTGATTTAGCAATAAAACCAATTGGAAATGTAGCAAACAAAGATAATGTGGTCTTAACAACCAGAGAATAAGAAATAAAAGATTCAAAAGCATAGTTGAGAAGGTGCTTGATCTAAAAATTCCTAAGCCACCTCCTTTCTATCTTTTACTGATAGTGGATGAGTGTTCACTGCACAACTGCATGGTGGACAAAAGTGCAAGTAGTACAGTGATGCCAAGAATCATTGTTGACAAGATTGGATTGATTTATGAACCAATTGTCAGGGGTGTATTATAACTTTGTGGCTCCTCAACCAAGACAATAGGGGTGATTAAAAATCTAAAAATTACTTTACATGCTTGCCCAAAAGTTTCTATTTTATAGGATGTGGTTGTGGTTGATTTACCTCCCTATTTTGCCATGTGCCTTTTTAGGGAATTCACCTCTAAGATAAGAGGTTATCTTTCAACTGATTGGTCCTATTTGGTTTTTAGGACTAGGTATGGAATACGAGTAACAACTAATTCTGAACCCTTATCTAGATTTCATGTTGAACCTTATATGCCAAGTATGGCAAACAATAATTGTGTTATTACTGATCAACATTTATAAGAAGTTAAAGGCAAGTCTCTTCATTCATTAGAGGGTGTTCTTGATTTGTTTAAGGATGAATGGGTTGAAGGGGCTTATGATCATGATCCATACAAGGAAATTGAAGAAAGAGGCCTTGACATCTATTATATCCATGAAGAAAATGCCAAAATTCTAGCTATGGAAAAGAGTGATGAGTTTGAAGAAGGAATTTGGAAGCTATTTTTTATGGTTACAAAAATAAACATGGTTTAAGAGCTGGTATTCTACTAGTTTCACCTATAAACTAGAGGTACAATTCTTCTATTAAATTCTAGTTTGATTGTTCTAATAATTTTTTAGAATATAAGGCACTTATTCATGGCCTCGAATGGGCAAGGAAGAAAAACATCAAAATCTTACAGGTGTATGGTGACAAATAGATTGTTGTAAACTAGGTAAGAGGTTCTAACATTTGCAAGAACCCATTAATGAGAGCATAGGAAAATTGAGTTTATGATATGCTTGAATATCTTCTTGCATTTAATATTTAAACCATCTTTAGGAGTAAAAACTAACATGCTGATAAGCTTGAAGCCATTGGTTCTTAGTTTGATATACCTATAGATGTTAAAAAAGACAAGTTGTAGCCTCATATCAGGTTGGTGGTGAGGCCATCTATTCCAGACAATAATGCACATTGGTAGGTATTTGATGATGAAGCCCATATAGTTAGATTCTTATAGGAGGAGGTTGAGTTTTCCTCACAAAATCAAGGGAAACTATAGAATATGTATGAAAACCAAGTTGTATAGCTTAAGACAAATAAGATCCCCAAGGGTATTGTGACTCTTAAGAGCATTTTTGGTATAAATGATGATTTAAAACAAGACAGAGCTATTTTAACAACTAATGAATAACATCATGAAAATGTAAGCATTCTTGATGGTAAGTTTCTTAAACTTGGAAAAGTATGTTCAAAATAAGAAAAATAGTATTTTATTCAGTTATCTAGAAAATATGCTGATGTTTTTACATGGGAGTATGGTGAATTGAAGGGGTTTGATCCCTCTTTGGCTCAACACACCATCAAATTAGAGGTTGATGTAAAACTAGTCCACCAAAGGCAAAGGACAATCAACTCGAGGTTGGAGCCACTGATGAGAAAGAAGCTTCAAAAGTTATTGAGTCATCCATCATTTTTCCCATCAAGCATTTAAATTGGGTGGCAAACCTTGTGCTAGTCCAAAAAAAAATGGTGAGATCAAGTTATGTGTTTATTTACGTGATCTAAACAAAGCCTCACTTAAGGACCATTACACACTGCCATCAATGGAGCAAATACTTTAGCTAGTTGTTAGCTCAAAAATATATTCTCTATTGGATGGTTATAGTGGATATAACAAAATACTAGTCAAAGAAGAGGACCAATACAAAACAACCTTTACAAACAAGTGGGGTACTTATGCTTATAGAAAGATGCCATTTGGGTTGTCCAATGTGGGGGCAAATTTTCAAAGAGCCATGGACATGGCCTTCCAAGGTATTTTAAATAAGTTTATTCTTGTATACTTGGGTGATATAATAGTTTTTTCAAAAGCATCTACTGATCACCTATTTTAGCTCAAAGAGGTGTTTGATAGATGTATGTAGTATGGGGTATCACTCAACCCTAAGAAATGTGTATTTGCTGTACATGAAGGCAAGTTACTTGGTCATGTGATATCTAAGTATGGTATAAGAATTGACCCAGATAGGGTAAGTTCCATACTAGCATTATCTTTACCCAAGCACAAGAAAGCATTGCAGAGCTTTCTTAGAAAGATCAATTTTATAAGAAGATATATTTCTGATTATGCCTCAATGTCAAAACCACTAACTGATATGCTAAAGAAAAATCAGATTTTTACTTGGACTAAGAGAGGAGTATCCAGATTTGAATCTATAAAACAATCCATTGCTTTAGCCCCAACACTTGTTAATCCTAATTTTTTGAAAGATTTCATACTTTATGCTTATGCTAACACTGATACATTATCAAGTATATTGACGCAATAGAATTATGATGGATTATAACAGCTAATAGCCTTTTTTAGTCAAAGCTTTCTCTAGTATGAAATAAGATACTCTTTTGTTGAAAAACATGTTCTTTTTATTATTAGATCCCTTAAGAAGTTTAGGCATATTTTATCTAACAACATGATCTGCTTGATGGTTGCCCATCCTAGTATTAAGGAGTTCTTATTGAGCAAAGATGTAGGAGAAAAGAGATCAAGTTGGATAATCAGAGTCATGGAGTATGACATAGAAATTAAAGTTACAAAGATAATAAGAGGTAAAGGCCTATGTGAGCACTTGGCTTAGGACTTGCAAGAAACTATAGAAGCTACCATTTTGTTGCATGATGAACAAAATGAACCTAGAAATGATCCACTTTCAGATTGGTTTCAATACATGATAAGGTATTTGTAGCATGGTATTTATCCTCCCAATCTAAATAACTCTAAAATAAGCTATTTTAGATTGCAATCAGTTCCTTTTGTGCTGGTTGGTGGTGTTTTATTCAAAAAAGACATTAATGGTGTACTTTTAAGGTGTGCAGAACCAAACCAGGTTGAAAGGATACTTCAAGAATTATATAATGAACTAAGTGGAAGGTATTATTTAGCTAAAAAAATATCCCTCAAGATCATTAAAGGAGGGTAATACTAACCCAATCTATTCAAAGACTACCATTCATGGGTAAGAAAGTGTTAAATATGTGTTTTCTTTATTGGAAAAGAAAAGCTTGCTACCTTACCCCTTCAATGAATTTATGTTGATCAGCCTTTTGTCCAATGGGGATTGGAATTTATAGGTGTCATTAACCCAAATTCTAGCATGGGACATAAGTGGGTCATTATTTCAATAGATTAGTTTATATGATGGATAGAAGCAATGGCCTTGAAAGAGGCTAATGAATCAAGTGTCCTTGATTT
Source organism: Torreya grandis (assembly GCA_037957365.1). Taxonomy (NCBI): domain Eukaryota; kingdom Viridiplantae; phylum Streptophyta; class Pinopsida; order Cupressales; family Taxaceae; genus Torreya; species Torreya grandis. The sequence continues at coordinate 819,229 of JARHVA010003214.1, forward strand.
TTATGAGGGTTTGCTCACAAGGTTTGATGTTCTCACCACCATTATTTCTGATAATGCCTTGGCTTTTTTGGGATCAAGAATTTTTGAATGGGATTTAAAGAATGGAGTTTTCATTAACACCTCCTCAAATCACTATCCACAAGGTAATGGCCTTACTAAATCAATAAACAAAAAGTTGCTAAGGATTATTAGGAGGACTATTGATGAAAACTAGAGATCATGGCATACTAAGTTGAAATCAGCTCTGTGGGTTAATAAAATTACACATAAAAGATATATTACCAACTCTCCATACAAGATTGTGTATGGCCTTGAGGTTAGACTTCCTATTTCACTTGAATTACCTACATTAGATTTAATGCACTAGTTAGAGCTATTGGAGGACGAGCCTATGGAGGTAAGGTATGCTAAATTGATGAGCTTACAAGAATCAAGGCACCAAGCTATGCTAGTAATGGAGAAGCATTAGGAATAGGTAAAGAAAACTTTTGATAGAAGGACATCTCCATGAATTTTCGAAGAAGGGGATCTAGTGCTGAAATGGGATGAAGCGAGAGCCAAACCAAGTAAACATAAAAAATTTGATGCATTATGGAGTGGCCTATATTTGATTACCAGCTACAAATCCCATAATGTTTTTTATTTAGCTCAAATGGATGGTGTTGAGCTTCCCATTCTAGTTAATGGGTTCTACCTGAAGCATTGCTTTTGAAAGATAAGTACCCCTTGTACATATTTTATGCTTTTCTCTAAGCATTTTTCAACACATATTTAAATAAGTGGCAGCCTTAGTTGGCTTGCCTTGTTTTAATTGTAGTTTCCTTTCTCCAAGTACCTTTTGGCATAGCTTATTTTTTAGAAGTCTCTATTTTATCAAAAGGGTACAATTAGTTCTCTTTCAGTGAAGAGAAGTTCATAAGCTTGTCTTGGTTGTTGAGAGATTCTGAGTATGATTAGTACACAATCTTCCTAGCAAGGTCACTAGATTGTTGACCATTTTTTCACTTCACCGTGTAGGGAGGCTTACCATGCTACATGGAAACTTGAAGCTTTTGTTTCACTACCAAGTGTTGTTTCTAGCCTAAACTTATACCACTTTCCCAAACCTTAGTACCGATTCCCAAGTATTTATCTCTGATGTACATCATCATTCCAAGTGAGCATCACCTACATCTAAGACATATATTAACTCCCCACCTATAGGTGAAAACAAGAAGCTAAGATAGGACTAGGAAGAAGGTGGGAATGTCAACATACAGTAGAGGTAAACACCTTGCCACAAGCATTGAGGCCTACAAAAGTGGTGTTTTAAGTGTTTAAAAGGTTGAGAGGTTAATTTTTAGGTGCAATTATTATAGAGCAACATTTATTCATAACTAACAAATTTTAGTGAATGGGAAAGGTACTTTCAATTCATTATTGGTTTACTTATGATTATATGTAAGTGTTTTAAATAATAAACTTTCAAATTTTTGTCTAATGATGCAATTGAGAGCAACATAAAGGAAAATAGACAACTCATTGCATAAAACATATGCTTATATTCATAAATTTTTTTCTCTACAAGTATTGCACACAAGTCATGGGATGTAACTTTTAAAAGAAATAGAAAGCAAAGCATATACATCTAAAGCTAAAACATAAAGAAGATAAAGGGGACCCATCATTTCCTGAGACAAATCCCCTTCCTTCTATTTGTTTCACCACTTCTAGCTCTCCTCTCCCAGCTTCAAGTATTCCTGTAAGAAAGAGAAGAAAAATGTTAGAGCTCAGGGTACTTTCTAAATTATATGCATTAGCAACAAAGGTTAAAATTTAAAAGTGAAAAATGAACACCTTCAACAATAAAAAAATGATTGGATATTTACTAATGCAACTAAATGATCATCTACAATAGCCTTTAATGGCTAATGGCTCTGCAATAAGCACACCTATCAATCAAAATTGACTGAAATGAAGAATGGAAAAATAGAACATTCAAATGGCAAGTAAGACCAACAAGTGAATCTTGGTTCCAGGATCTTCATAGCCTCTCAAGCAATTTGAAAATTTGTTTTGAATTCAAATGTATGCTATAGGCATTCATTTACAACAGAGTGGTTAGTGTTATTAAAAATGTTTGATAAAGAAAGGATGCAAATAGATCTAAGTTATTATGTTTCTTTTCAAGATGTGAAATATCATAGTTTAGTCCTTATGTATCTTACAAGGTTGTAGAGTTTCAGGTTTAGAAAGCATTAATTTTTTTTGAAGACCACTTACAAGGTTTTAAAAAGTATGCAAAATTCAAGTTTATAAAACATGTCAACTTTCAAGACTACCTACTAATGTAATAAAAATATGCAGATTTTGGAGGACTATCAAAATTTCAAGTTTCCAAGCATGCACATAAAGATAAAGGAAAAACCAATAACTTTGGTAGAGAGATGTTCATCATGTTTTCAAGATCCAAATGCAGTTTCAGCTAATAAAGGAGGAATACAATAGGGGCCAAATGATCACATTTTTTTTTGTAAGAAAAGTGCTTTTCTTTCAAAAAATAACTAGGTCAACAAGGAATCCATCACTTACCAGGTTCGAAAGAGATTATTACATGTCAAGCCCAATTTTTTTCTTGTATTTCCATCAACCTTGGGTATCCTCCCTCTTCCTCTCTCATGGCATCTAACACAATAGAGAAACCAACTCGAATGCACTTTCTCATGGTAGCCTATTGAATTTTTGGCAAGGTTTCCCCCTCTTTCCTTTTTGTATAGCTCCTCAATGAATCAAATAAGTCAAAATGAAGTGTTTTAGTGTTTCAAAAATCATTTTTTCAAACCCTAAATATTCCATTTATAAGGGTCGATGATGGTTATCCCCTAAGTCAAAGATCTAAATAATTATGCATAGTTGGGGGGGGTCGAGCTTAGGTTTATTGACCTTAGCATGTTATTGCCACTTTATAAACCTACGTAGGTTTAAGATTATGCATACCCTATGAGAATAATTAAATAATGATTAAGTCATTTACATGTTAAACCCATACCAAAGTGCCAAAATACCTTAATCTCTGCAAAAGAGGGGTTGACCAAGTCAACTAGAGTGATACAATACCATGCAAGTTTATAATTAGCCTTGATTAATCATGAAATTATTATGAATTTATTCTTTTATTGTTATATTTATCTACCAAGAGTGGAAAATTATGCATGAAAAACTAATTATCTACTAGCATTGGATTTGTCTCCAACTAGCCCTTTTATTCTTGAACTGAGAGTGATTTATTATTTTTAGGAGAGTGAGTTGAGTTAGTTCCTCCTTTCCTTTTATATATGTACTTAGTTTTTGGAGAGAGAGAGGGAGACTTATGACATGGTCATAATTACATTATGTCAAGATTAAATTGTAACATCTTTATGACTTAATAAGAGACAAAATCCTTTATTTGTAAGTTATATTGAAGTGTGTGCCTTGATTATCTGATGTGACCAAGTGAATATCTTTTTCCTTTAGCTATGTCTAAGTTTTTCACCTTCATGCAATCATATTGAAGCTTTTATAGGTCACCTAAAGTGTACAAACATTGCCTTAGTCTTAAAAGTGGAGAGATTGCAAATTTGCCCTCCTAAGCTAGTCAAGTGCTAAATTAGTACCTTTTTGTGAAACACTTTTGCATGACTCAATTTAAAGAATAGATGCAGTGAATTTTTCAAGTTTTTTAAGCCTTTAAGTGTTTATTATGAAGTCATAAGTATCCAACACTATTGGTGTATCACCTTGCTTTTATGTTTTGTCATTTTCAATATTATTTTAGCATTCCTTCCCTTTTCCCAAGACAAATTATTAGTTTAGGTAATTACTCCAAGGAAACCAACCCTCTCTAAAGGTTATTCTCACCAATAGAGTCCCACACTCTGAGAAGATTCCATTATGTCAATTGAAGAGAAGGTGTGCTTGCACTCCTTCATCACTGGTGCTCTTCAGAGTGACAACATGATCTTGACACCATCCTTAGGCAATGGTTTATTGAAGGGAGCTATGTGATTCGAGACCCTATTGAAAATTATCCAGTTACCCAATTTAGAGAGGGGGTTAGGGTAATCTTTAACCTATTGAATAAAACATTTGGAGCCCCTTCAAACTCTTATGTAAATAAGAGTTGGGTGTCCTAAATTTACTTCATGGTAGAGAATGGGATCACTCCTCTAATTGGAGAGATTATCAACATATATGTAGAAAAAATTTGCAACCATAAAGAAGAAGACCAACACTAAATTTTTCATGATGTCTTATTTTTTGGATGTCTTACTAGCCTCCACCTAGATCCCTCATATCAAGAATTGGTCACCTAAGGGCAGATTCACAATTTCCCACCATTACTCAAAGCTACATATTTTCAAATATAGACACCACATTCAATTCATTTATGATTGTGTCTATCCTACTTTAGTAGAAGCCATCATAGGGATCCTTATACCCTAGGTAAGCCCTCAAATCAAGAAACATGTGGATTTGATGGGAGATATCTAGTTTTATTGAGATTTTATAGTAATCAAAATTGAAGGGGTTTTGATCCAACCTTACAGATTGCTTGTCTATGTTCCCATCAAACTAGTAGAGCAAGAGATTGCATACCAACTTCTTAACGGTATGGATAGAGTATGCAAAGATAAGAGAAATGAAATCTTCCATCCCTTCCCTTTGACCATTGACAATATGGTGTTATAAAATTTTGATCAGGTGAATACTATTTCTAGGCATAAAGATTCCTTCAAATTATAACTTGATGAGCTGGAGATGTGGGACCCTAATGACATAATCTCCAGACACTTAAAATCTAAATAATTGCCTAAGATAATGTATTTGCATCAAATTGATGTCCAAGACACTATATATATCAAAGTAAATAGGTTTAGAAGTATTGGCTAGGCTTAAGGGACATAACATCATACTTGAACATAGATTGACTAGTGATGAAAAGCCACTAGGGGACATATGGTAAATAGGACCAACACAATACCATTTGCTACCTAGACCTTTTAAGCCACCTTAAGAGCAAAAAAAAATGGAGAGTTAATATCCCAATGCATAGGTTACATATGGTGAAGGTAAAGGAAAGTTTTAAGAGAGATCTGGTGAGGGCCCATCATCCTCATCCCTCCCTAAAGACCAGAGTCTCTAGTTGAATGCTTGGACATGATTGCCTTGGAGCCAAATGAAACACTAAAAGATGCCCTCAAGATATTTGTTGTGGCATATGACTCTGCTAAAGAGGAGGAGCATGTTGAAGAATCCCATGCCCAAGTAGAGGAGGTTGGGAAATAAAAAGGAAAAGAAGTCCTGGACCTAGTCCCAATGGCACCACTGAAGAAAAGAAAAACATAATTGGCAATTGTCCCAGTTGGACAAAAGAGGCAAAAGTTGGTTTTTAATCACCATAAAAGTGAAATCAATCTATTTAGTGAGGAGTACCCAATTCATGGATCAATCATCCCTTATTGGTTCATCTATGGAAAAATTCAAAAGATCCCCTCCTATTCCTACTCATGGGCCTTGACCAAGGCTGTTAACATTGATGCTTACAAAGAAATCAAGCCATGGATAAGGGATTTGATGAAAGAGGAATAAGAATGAAGAATAGTGACAAATAAAGGATCAAATAACAAGTAGATGGATGATCTAGGAGCATCAAGTAGTACCTAGATGGAGGCCTTTAAAACTCCAAAATACACTGAATCATCTACTACTATACAATTCAATCTAGAGACAACTAGATTAGAGAGAGACTAATAACAAGAAAAGCCATGGTTGGGACTAAAGAGTTCACATTCTAAAAGGTTGAGCCATTTATAGGATTAACTCTAGTTGAGGGATAATAACCTGGTGAACTACCCATTCATAAGAGGACATTGAAAGCCTAGCTGAGGCTCATTCGGCTCAAGTCAGAGTTGGCATCAGGGGGATGAAATAAAGGATACATAACTTGGAAAAGGAAAAAGAGAATTTAGAGACCCAAGCTAGCTTATCAGTTCTTGAGGTCATAATAAGAATGTTTGAAGCATCCTTTTTTGACATGTTTGACTCTTTAAAATCAATGAAGCTAAGATAGGATGCATTAAGCCAACATAGTGAGGTGGCCAAAGGATTGCCGTCAGAGTGGTAGGATGTAGAGGCTAAAATAAGGGATCTCATCAATATACTGATTAGGAATATAATTCTTAAATTAAAATCCATTAGCCTATCCCTCTTAAATGCTATATTAGGGATAGTGGTGGATAAGATCTAAAGTTTAAGTGCTTGGTCAGTAGGCTTGGATAGACTCTTAAGAGATGATGAATAGTTGATTGCCCAGATTAAGTAACTCCTTGGCACAATGTTGGCCAATCCTATAAGGTATACAACCATGAAAATAATTGATGATGAAGAATATAAGCATAGAGTTACTTTGGTGATGCTAGAAGTAAAAAGCAAAAGCTAGGGCCAATTTGGCAGTGACAACACAAAAAATATGGACCTGATCTTCACTACTAAATAAAAGATTACAGAATCGAAGAGCATCAAAGAAGCTATGGAAAAGGATGATAGAGAATTTGATGACTTAGCTGATCAAGAAGATGCCTATCTCTTAAATATAGATGTAGATTTAGAGCTTATCAAAGAATAACATCAAAGAGCTATGGAGTTTCTACAAGAGCAATAGGGGAACCTTTTAGTAATGGGCCGACCAAGTAGTTAAATGATATTACATTTTGTAAATGACTTTTCTATATTTTGAAAGTAGGATATCCTTTTGTAAAGGCACATGCTAGTTTGTTATCATGTTGCCTCTAGGTCAGTCTAGTTTGGAAAAGCAAGTGTATTGTAGAACTTTTAAAAAAAGGATGACTATCCTTATCTTTTATACATTTGTATCTTATAACTGATCAATATAATGTCATGTCTTCTTATAAAAGGTAGTACTACCATCTTATAAAAGGAGAGAGTTTTGAGCAAAATTTGTATACTTTGAGAAATTAATACAATCTAGGAATTTTGAAAAGATTGTCCAAATTTGTTTATGTCAATCGTTACATGCTTTTCTCTTAATTGTTAGTCTTAAGTCTTAGATTTGAATAGTTTCTATGAATTATGAGTTTCATATTTGATTCCAAGGTTACTAATTTGTGCTTATGCTAGATTAAGTTGAAGGATCTTGAATTTACTTCATTTCACTTATTATGTATTCAGATGTGCTAATGCTATTTGAGTGTGGTAGAAAATCCTTAAAGTAAACTCAGTTCTTACTTATAATTCTTTATATCATCCTTCAAGGTTTGCCTAGTGTGTAGTGAGATTTGAGCTTATACTATTTTGCACTATATGCTATTTAAATGTACACTCAATTGAAATTAGAACTTTGTCTTAATGTTTGAGGCTAAGATTAGTAATCACTTATTCTCTTTCTACCTTACCCTTATATTTTGCTTATTTTTTAACTAGATCACTTTAGTTTAAATTTCATTATAAATATCCATTTAGATTAGTCTGTATTTTAATCTTTGATCATAATTCACTACTATTAGCATAGATATGTACACTTTATAAAGATTTGGTCCATGGTGGATTCCAACCACTAATTAATATAAATTTTATGGAATGGTTAAACATTGCTCTACAACTATTTCACCATAGGTAACATAAGTTGCCAAAAGCTACTACTCATGCTCTAAATTCTCAGAATTCTATAATGAGAAGTGTTATTTTAACACTAAAGACATCTGCGGTACACATAGAGGCATCAACAAGTCCTACTAGTGCTAAAAAGAGGTCCATCTTCATGAATTGGTTGAATCTTCACTAGTCTTAGCATGTTTTAATCTAAGATTGGTGTTATCTTTGCACTTTTACATAATTCTTTGCCTAGAAGCATAAAGATCATTGATCTTTGTGGTCAGTGACATATCTTTGTGCTTCCTTTAGATAAAGATCTTAGTTATTTGAAGTTTTACTCTTGATTTTGGTAAAGATAGCTTAAGATTTGAAGATCCATAGTATTTGAGGTTAAAAGGGCTTGCTTTAATCAAAGGTTGATTAATATTTCATGAATTTTAGTCTATTTGAGCTTAAAAGTGTAAAGATAGACCATATTTGCATAATTAGACACATTTTTGAGATAGCTTAGTCAAAGGTTGACATCCTCTATTGTTATTTATACAATCTTTTCAAAATGAGCTTAATCTACATGTTTAATCCTTGTTCTTTATAAAGATTAACTTGAAACATTATATTTCAAATAGGATCTTAAATCTTCAAGTTGGAATTGCCTAGGATTTAAACAAGATCACATTCAGCTTCCATAGAACCTTTTCTTGAGCTTGAGGTCCATAGGAGAGCCAAATGAGATAAAGGTAGGCATAGACATTCCAAATCTTTGCCAACCTCACCTCTTCAAGGTGCCCCTAACTTCAACCTTCATCTAGGTATAGATTGGTTGGGAGATTCTCTAAATTAATGTGCTAGGTGTGGTACATGATCTCCCATGCAACCCTAAAAAATACTTGCCAACATTTAGTCCAACTAGTATTGTAACTTCTAAAGAGCACATTACATCTTGTAAGGCTACTTTAAGGTTGATAAATGTTATACATGAAGATGTAGCATGCTGATCATTCCCCTTTACTTTTGAAGATGCTGTATATGAATGGTTTCTTAATTTTCCTAACAATTATATTACTAGTTGGGATGGTTCACTAATTTTTTCATAGACTAATTTGGTAAAATTATTAGTCCATGTGTCATATACCACAAGTTTACCACCATCAGGAAGGATGCAAGCAAACCCATAAGGTCCTTTAATGCTAGGTTTGAGAAAATTTATAGCAGGACCATAAAACCTTATAAACTTGATGAGGTTTTAGCTCTAAAAATCTACAAGGATGTAGTATATCCCATGACTTCTATATTTCTAAAAAGATCTCTTCCAGCTATAACTTCATTAGCTAGGGTTTGTTCTAAAGTAGTGATCATCAATGATCAAATGCAGCCCCTATTAGATTATTAATTCACCTATGTTTGTAATAAGTGGTTTTTTTAATATAAAACAACCACGTAACATTTAGGATAGGTTTTTAGTCAAAGTTAGTGTTAGCATAAAATTAGATGATAATGGATTGTTAGTAGAATATTTGATTTTCCTATTTTATAGGACTAATATGAACAAGTTTAGGCTTATATATACATGATTGTAATAGTTTTTAAACTAGATAAATGAAATATATTTGTTTCATATAATTTATTTTATTATATTTGGTATCAGAGCAGATCAATATTAGAGACAATCTTTGATAAAATTATTTATGCGTAAGTTAGATTGCACTTGTAAAGATTAGTGGCAAATTTGGAGCTTGGAATCATCAAATTTCCAACCAAATCATATGTTTTTTCATGCACATATGAACATCCAATATCTATAGGCACATGTGAATATTATTAGGATGGAGGTCATTACAAAGTGTAGTAAGCTATACCATCCTTTGGAAGCCTAGAAGTCTGTAGATTGCTAATTGCACCAGTTGTATAGTTTTTATCAATTCTAGGTCATACTTTAAGATTTTTTTAATCTAATTTCTACATTTTGTCTATGACTCACTTATAAACATATAAAATTGTTCCCCACACATGTGGAGGCTTCCATACCATGTTTTAGAGTAGTCAAAGTGACATTTGGTAGATCTAATCAATAATTGCCGGTGCAGTTCATTTTTTAGAGTTTCTGGGAGATAAATTTAGAATTTTTTAAATCTATTTTTTATAGACTAATCTAGACTCAGAGCTACATCATCTCAATTTTTCCACCCACATGTGGGAAGGCTGATATATAGTTGTTTGAAGTGTACAAAGTGCCTACAAATAGATCTAATCAAGAGATGACTATGCAGGACAATTTTCTTAGGTAATTTACTGTATGGATGTGGTGGAAAATATTTATTTACTATAGGTGACTATTTTCTATGTGTTGATCCTCCTCTAAGCCTAATGTATAAGTGTGCATAGGGATATCCTATCCTTTGTATTTTTTTAAATTGCCCTATTTAAAGATCATCATGTGGAGCTTCAGTGGAGTTGATTCAGATTACTGCCTGTCTATTTCACTTTACATGGAGAGATAAAAGTAAAGGTATGAATTATTTATTTATTTAATAATCACTTTTTTCAAATTTAAATGAACATTAAGTGATTATAAAATTATAATCTCTCCATAGCTCAAGTGGTAAGTGTTCTTTTTGGACAAAATAGGTGGTAGGTTCAAATCCCACTACTAACCAAAAACAAAATTACAAAGGGAGGGTTATTTATTTTTGCCTAATGGATTATTTATGGATTTATTATACTTTGTAAACTATTTTTTTAATTGTAAAAATTCAAAATTATTAGAAAAAATTAAAAAATTATGCCTCAAAATATCAAGCGATTGTCAAAATCTCATTAGCATCATTCAGTCAAAATGATGCCTTTGGTTCACAGTCATGGGTAAAGCCATTATGCCTTGAACTACTGCATCTATAGCATAACAAAACTACCATAATAACACCTAGGCATCATCCCTTTAAATCATTGGGGAGTAATAAGGTTCAAAGATATTCTTAACCTTCCCTCCATTTATGTGTTTATTTTAATTGAAGGGTGTAAATCTTGACTGGTGGTATTTCCAAGTATATAACAAAGTTACACACACGTATGTAGAAATCCATCTAAGCAGGTTCTAGTGATTGGATGAACCATTTTTAGTACTATATAAGTACCATATATTAATATATTTCATGTATATTTATGGTTCTTTCATGTACGGATGGGTATACTGAAAGGGTGAGCTTCTTCCACGTACCGATGGGTATACCAAAAGGGTGTGTATAAAGAAAGGATTAGTATCCTAGACTAATGGTATAATGAAAGGAAGAGCTTGAAACCTAGAATGATAATGAACCAATCTATCACCCTTATTCAATTTGATTGGATTTTCACACATGGCTAGAAATGGACCGCATTTTATTCTACCAAACACACAACTTCTCTGAGGTGACAATTATGTAGCCTAAAAAACCAAAATTAAAACACATTTGGAATTTGAGGAAATATGGACCATAGTTGACGGCACATGGAATCGACATACTACTGATGTTGATTAACAATGAAAGTTTGACAAAGTTAATCAAAAGGCTAAGCTCATCATCATGTTTAAAGTATTAGATGAGGTATAACCCCATATCCATAATGCCACTACTGCTAAGGATGCTTGGGATAAGCTTCAAATAGTATATGAAGCAAAGAATCAAAATCATATTCTTCATCTCTAAAGTTAGCTCCATTCTCTCAAGTTGAAATTAGAAGAAAAATTTGAGGCTTTTTTTTGTAGAGTTACAAAATTATAGGCTTCACTTGAATCATTGGGTGAAACAATGTCAATTGACTCTTTGGTCCCCATTATCTTAAGAGCACTGTCCCTATATATAGATATTTTTAACCACATTAAATGTCACAGGTTAGAAACCAACCTTTATTTTGCTGATTAACATGTTGTAACAAGAGGAAGCCATAAAGACTGCTAAGGAACCTAATGAAGAGCATGCACTTGCCTCCTCTCAAAAAGGAAAGAAACCAATAAAAGGATCCAAATAGAATCCTAAGTAGAACAAATAAAAAAATCAATAGGGGAACAAACCCCATTCATAAAAGATTTGTATTATTTATGGAAAGATAGGACATGATCTAAAACATTGATGGTATAATAGTTTCAGTTAGGGCTCATCCAGTGAGAAATCCACTTCAAGTAATTCACCTTAGTCATCAAACACAAAATACCATTTCAAATAGAATTGGAAGAAGAAACAACAGTATGGGAATGTTGTAGAGCATGATCATTCTTTAGAAGATGATAATGTCTTTACTAAATAGACACATGAGGAACCTTGTTCTTTAATTTTTATTTGGTATGTTGATTTTGGTGTCACAAGGCACATGACAAGACAAAAAGAATAGTTTTCCACTTTACACCAAACACGATCTTGAGGAAATGTCTCTCTTGGTGATGATTCATCATACACTATTCATGGTAGAGGTGATGTTTCTTTACAACTTGGTCACAAAACTACCACAATCACAGATGTCTTATATGTACCAAGACTCACTAAGAACTTGTTGTCTATCAATCAACTTCTTGATCACAATCTCAAAGTTGAATTTGATCACAAAGATGGTAAAATGTTTTACCTTATCAAGAACAAGTCATGTGGCTCTAAAATTATTGCATGAGCTTTAAATATAAGCAAAATGTTTCATCTTGATTTTGTAAATAAAGATCATCAAGCACTTATTGTAAACAACAAATCTTAGCTATGGCACAAAAGATATGATCATCTAAGTTATGGGTATTTGCTTACATTAAGTAAACACAATATGGTCAAAGGTCTTCCCACACTTAAATAGTCTTATAATATTTGTCCTAGTTACTTAAGTGGTAAATAACATAAAGATCCTTTTGGTAAAAGTGAATATCAATCTCTGCATCCACTTGATTTGGTGCACACCAATCTGTGTGGACTTATGATTGCTATCCATAAAGGATACAAGTATTATCAACTCTTTGTTGATGATCATTCTTGAAAAATGTGGGTTTCATTGTTAAAATCTAAGGATTAGGCTTTTCAAGCCTTCAAAGAATTAATGGCCTTTGTTGAAAATTAAACTAGTTGTAAAATCAAGGCCCTCTACTCAGATCATGGGGGAGAATACACTAGTAAAAATTTCATTGCATATCATGCTATACATGGAATACATCACCAATACACTGATCCTTATGCACCACAAAAAATTGGCGTTATAGAAAGGTGTAACTATGTCATTGTAGAGATGTTTCAAAGCATGGTTGAATATGCATGACACCTACCTATGTCATTGTAGAGATGTTTCAAAGCATGGTTGAATATGCATGACACCTACCTCCTTCATATTGGGTAGAAACATGTCTGACAACTGTGTATCTATTGAATAGATAGATCACCCACCAAAGCTCTTGATGGAATAACACCATAGGAAATATGGACTGGGAAAAAGCTAAAAGTCTCTCATCTTTGATTTTTTTGTTGTAAAGCATACATGCATATCCCAAATAAGAAAATAAATAAATTGATAAAAAAACCAAGGTATTTCTGTGAGATACAGTAAAGAGTTAAAATCATATTAGCTCTTTGATCCAGAAACCATAAAGATTCTTATTAGTTTGGATGTAGTATTTGATGAGAAAGGTGAAATTATTTTATCTTCCACACATACATCTGATACAAGCACTAGAACTACTATATTTCTAGATGAAAATAGTGGTGAATATCAATCAATAGATCTAACACCACTTATAACTGTTCAATGTATGCCTAAATGGTATACAAGTACAATTCAAGATGAAAAACTAGATGGACCTCCAAACACTTCATCCACATGACCAAAGACTCATAGTATGGCTCATCAAGAGGTAAATTTGGCCTTAATGAGTATAGATACAGAAACATTTGAGCCTTCTATAGTCTATGAAGCCCTAGAGTCCAAACTTGGAAAGATGCCATGGATGAAAAATTTCAATATCTCATAAAGAATGACACATGGTAGCTTGTTGATCTTCCACCTAGGAAGAAACTGTTAGGTTGTGGAGCTAAAAGCTTCATTGATGAAAAAATTGGAGGAGGTAGCTGAGAGCTAAAGAAATCGATGTCAGCATGCGTTGATCATCTCTAGATAGACAGCGACTGATGTCAGTCGCTTGTGCATTCTAGAACTATTAGTTACATGAACAATTAGTTTGTTGAACGACCAGTTTGCATGTAAAGACTAATTTTAGTCTTGGAGCTATGTTTCTAATTATTATAATTAGAAGTCTAATTATTATTTGTATGGGATCTATGTAAGAGACCCATGAGGCTGTATTGTAAAGTGTGCTAGATAGAGAGAGCAATGTTAGCTCCTTCAGAGGGAAGAGAGCAAGGTTAGCTCCTCATAGTGCCATAGTGCCAAGTGTGTATGATTAGGTAGATCTATGGGAGAGCAAGATCTGGTAGAAGATCCACAGGGGTGCTGGTGTGTAGAATCAAGATTCTATAGAATTAGAAGGGTTCTATCCAAGGGAGAATCATAAGGACAAGAAGAGATCCTTTTAATTTTAAGATCTAGGTTTACAGGTGTGCAAGACCAGGTTAATCTATAGGTTGTGCAAGATCAGGGGAGATCTACATGGTAATTAAGATCAGGTTGATTTGTAGGTTATTGCAAGTTCAAGGGAGATCTACTTGGAGTACTTGTGTACTGGCAGTATTTTTACTAACTGGTGGAGGGTACAACTCTATGTTTGAGTTGTGGTTGTAATTGGTTGTGAGAGAAAGAACTCTTGAGGGATAGTTACTGGTATGCCCTAGAGGTGTGGGAAGAATGTGATCTCTTTATTGTATTTCCTTCTAGATGAGTATTAATACAAGTGTGTATTGCCTCTCATATTCTATGTTATTTCTAAATTTTAGTTACTTATCATTCTAGTTAAATTCTGTGTTTAGTTACTTATACAAAGGTAATCAAGTGTGCTCTTAGTGAGCAGAGATCCTAACAATTGGTAACAAAGCCAGGTTCACCAAGTGATACCAACTGACAAATTGGTATCAGAGCTAGGTTAGGTACACTAATAGGGGGTCAGAGCTTGTTAAGTGTTTGATTATAGGTCACTCTCAGGGGTTTTTGATTGAGTGGGAGTAAAGAAATGGTAGAAGAAAGTAAGCTAAGAATGGAGGAACTCAATAGCAAGAATTCTCAATTACAGAATTATGGAAAGAAAGAGTAGGTAAAGAAAGATTGTTGGTTGGTAGAAGATCAGCATGAAGGAAATGAAGAAGCAGATGTTGCAGGTGTTGTTGCACAGGATGCTCTTGTATGTTCCTTGGATAAAGTAGAATCTTGGATTAGAGATTCTGTTGACTCTTTCCATGCAGTCCTAAATAGAGTATTTTTCCATGTTAATGTCTAGGGAGACTTTGGAAAGATTTATTTAGGGGTTGGTGAGCCTTGTCAAATTGTTGGCAAAGGGGAAGTGCAACTGAAATTATAGACGGGCAACACATGGGTGTTGAAGGATGTCATGTAGGTCCCAGTCTTAAAGAGGAGTCTAATTGCTTAAGGAAAGTTGGGTGATGAGGGATGCACAATAACTCTCACAGTGGATGCACTTGAATTAGCATATGGTAAGAAAGTAGGTACTCTTTATCTATCTACTTGTATTACTGATTCTCTTTCTATTGTAAAGATGTGGCTTTGTAGGCTTGGTCACATGAGTAAGAAGGTGATGCATGTTCTTAAGAGGAAGTTAGATGTCTTTGACAAACTTAAGAACTAGAAAGCCTTAGTTTTCATAGAGGAGATGATGGACAGAGATCAATTACAGGGGTTGAATAATTCTAAGCAGGGCAGTTTGGACAGGGTTTTGATCCAAAGAGAGCTCACAGGTAAAAAGTCATCACTCACAGGAAAACATAGTTATCAACATCAGTCAGGTGGAATCGATGTCGAACAGGCAGGTACCAATGTCGGTCATGTGCAGACCAGAGTCAATGGTGTCAGGTAGGTTGAGACCGATGTCGGGTAGAGAACTGGCATCAGTGACCAGGTGGACACCGACGTTGGTTAGGGAACCAGCGTTGGCAATCAGGTGGATTTGACATCAGTCGAGTGCAGACTAGGGTCGACTAGAGAATGGATTTTGGGTAGATAATAAGCTGTCAAGGAGTCTCAAACACCCATAAGGAGGACTAAAAGGGTAAGTAAGCCTCAAATTCATTATTCACCTTCTTTATACTACTTGTTAGTCACTGATGGTCAAGAACTAGGAAGTTTTAAAGAAGCAGAGTAGGTAGAATCTAGGAAACAGTGGGAGCATGGCATGAATTCTTTGGAAGAGAACCAAATGGGAGATTTGGTAGAGTTTCCAGCTGGGATAAAAGCACTGAAAGATGAATGGATTCCTAGTTTAAAAAAGAGAGAGAATGGACATGTGAGACAGAAGGCCAGGTCATATGGTCTTGTGCAAGCTTTAGGATAGTGGTACAGGTTTGACAGGTGTATGACAAAGCATGGCTTTAGTCAACGTCATTGTAACCATTGTGTTTATTTTACCAGGGTGGATAATGGTCACAACATTATCCTGTTACTGTATGTGGATGATATGCTTGTTGCAGGTTCATACATGTAGGGATTTGCTGAGATATTGGTAAAATTAGTTCAGTGGTGTGCCAGGAAGGATTTAGGAGGAGCAAAAATCCTTGGCATGAGTATTCCTAGAGACAGGGAAGATCATAGGTTGATGTTGTCTCAGGATGATTGTGTGAATAAGGTAGTAGTGAGATTCAAGATGCAAGATGCAAAACTGGTTAGCAGACTTATGGATGGATAGTTCACAGAATAGTGTCTCAATTCACATGATGAGGTTAAGTACATGTGTACTAGACCTGATATTGCCCAAGTAGTGGGAGTTGTCAGTGAGTTTAAGGCCAATCTGGGAAAGAAGCACTAGAAAGCAGTTCAGTGGATTCTCAGGTATCTAAGAGGGACAGCAGTAGGTTAACATGCTATGTAGGGTCAAACACTTCTCTACATGGGTATGTAGATTTAGATGTGGCAGGGGACTTGGATGACAGGCATAGCACCATAGGATGTGTGGTGGATGGTCTTCAAGATTGAACTTGAAGAGGGATACAAGCTAGGAAATAAAATTAAATGATGTATAGGTTCAGGTACAGGTGCAACTATTTATCTCCAAGTGGGAGATTGTTAGGTTGTGGAGCTAAAAGCTTCATAGTGATGCAAATATGGAGGAGATTGCTGAGTGTCACAGTAACCAGCGTCGGTCAGGCCAATCGACGTCAATCAGGAGTAGATAGAAAGCTATCAACATTGGTCATGGATTGACCGACATCAGTCATCTCCAGACAGATAGCGACTGATGTCAGTCGCCTATGCATTCTAGAACTACTAGTTACATGAATAGTTAGTTTTTTGAATGGCCAATTTGCATGTAAAGACTAATTTTAGTCTTGGAGCTATGTTTCTAATTATTGTAATTAGAAGTCTAATTATTGTTTATATGGGATCTATTTAAGAGACCCATGGGGCTGTATTGTAAAGTGTGCTAGATAGAGAGAGCAAGGTTAGCTCCTTCAGAGGGAAGAGAGCAAGGTTAGCTCCTCATAGTGCCATAGTGCCAAGTGTGTATAATCAGGTAGATCTGCCAGAGAGTAAGATCTGGTAAAAGATCCATAAGGGTGCTAGTGTGTAGAATTAGGAATTTGTAAAATTAGAAGGTTTTTATCCAAGGGAGAATCATAAGGACAAGGAAGAGATCCTTTCAATTTTAAGATCTAGGTTTGCAGGTGTGCAAGACCAGGTTGATCTACAGGTTGTGCAAGATCAGGTGAGATCTACATGGTAAGTAAGATCAGGTTGATTTGCAGGTTATTACAAGTTTAAGGGAGATCTACTTGGAGTACTTTGAGTACTTGTGTATTGGTAGTATTGTTACTGATTGGTGGAGGGTACAACTTTGTGTTTGAGTTGTGGTTGTAATTAGTTGTGAGAGAAAGAACTCTTGAGGGACAGTTATAGGTACGCCCTAGAGGTGTGGGAAGAGTGCAATCTCTTCATTGTATTTCCTTCTAGATGAGTTGAATACAATTGTGTATTGTCTCTCAAATTCTGTGTTGTTTTTGATTTTTAGTTACTTGTTACTTCTCGTTAAATTCTGTGTTTAGTTACTTATACAAGGTAATCAATTTTGCTCTTAATCTTGACAGAAACCTATCAGTTACAAATGGGTCTTTAAGACCAAATACAAAGTAGATGGAAGTTTATACAAGCACAAGGCAAGACTCATAGCAAAAGGTTATGCTTAGAAAGAAGGTATAGACTATGAGGAGACTTTTGCTTCTATAGCTAAGATAAAGGCAATTAGAATGATCTTTACAATGGACACATAATTTGGTAAGAATGTTCATCAGATGGATGTCAAAAGTGCCTTATTAAATGGATATCTATAGGAAGAGGTCTATATGACTCAACCAAAGGGTTATGCCACACCAGGGTAAGAGTAGAAAGTGTGCAAACTCATAAAATCTTTGTATGGTATCAAACAAGCTCTTAGATCCTAGTATATAAAAATTGATGAGCATCTTGTGAAACATGGATTTTAGAGGAATCCATATGATCCCATTAACTACCTCAAAAATCTAGGGGGAGAGATTGTAATCATTATTTTTTATGTCAATGATATAATCATCACTAGAAGCTTAGTGAAGGTGACTGATGCAACAAAGAGTGAACTTAATCGATCATTTGACATGACCTTGGGCTACTGCACAACTGTCTTGGATTATAGGTATGGTAAAAAGGGTACCACATATTCATGTCTTAGATGAAGTACACCAAGACATTACTCTTGAGGTTTTGAATGATTGGATTGTAAACCAATGTCTACCCCCATAGAGACATGAATTTAGCCATCTCACTTATATCCATCACCACCACTAGATTCTACTCTTTATCATCAATTGATTGGGATTCTCATCTACCTCTTATATACTAGGCTAGATATTAGATATGTTGTCAGCTATTTTTTGAGGTTCATGTAGGATCCAATAGTAAGACACTAGAAAGTAGCTAAGCAGGTATTGAGAAATCTTTGAGGAATAATGGATTATTGCCTAATATACAAGAATAATGACAATTTCTTCTGAACTAGATATATAGACATAAATCATGCATGTTTAATTGATGACAAAAAATCTAATTATGGGTTTGTATTCTTTCTTAAATTTGGTCCAATTTCATGGGAGAGAAAGAATCATAACTTTGTTTCTCATTCTTATATTGAGGTATAATATCACACTACAGGAGGAGCTATCTAGGAAGTAATATGGTTAGATTGCATACTAGAAGAATTGGGAGTTCCATAGACTCAGCCAATAATTCTAAATTATGATAATTAGGGTGTTCTTAAACTTGTTTTCAATCTAGTGTTTCATGAATGCACAAGGCGCATTGAAGTTCAAGTCCATTTTATATGTGAACATGTTCAACAACACAATATACAAGTCCAATATTACCCCACTCAAGATTAGGTTGAAGATGTCTTCATGAAGTCACTTGTATGTGATAAGTTTGAGGCATTCAAAATTTTGATCTCTTGTACTCTCTACACTATGATGAATTAAGGGGGAAAATGTTAGATTATTAACTCACATATGTTTTTAATAAGTGGTTTGTTGTTTTAGATTAATGTAAAAATAGGTTTTGAAGGGACCCCGAAACCCTACACAACAAGTAGGAAGATAAACCATAAAGCACATCCAGGTTAACAAAAGAACCTGATTACAAAAAAGTACCAACACCAAGTTTTATAGGGACATATAACCAACAAAAAAGACCAAAAATAATAGTAGACAAAACACTGATCTGAAAGTTAGCCAACTGGATCAACAAGCTGAACAACCTCCCAGACCAGTAACCATAAAACCAAAAAAGCGACTAGTTTACTGACCCCAAAAAAATAGTCAGCAACAGGGACCTTTTGATGAATCTTTTAAGTTTTTTTTTGCATGATCAAAGATTCATAACTAGAGGGGGGACCAAAGGCTTAGACTTCTTTCTCCTAACTACTGTCCATCCGTCCTCTACCTTAGCTGCCTTAGCAACCCATGCCTCAGAATACAATGATCTTTGGATTCCAGTAGGCGTAAAATCCTTGTGAGAATTAAACACAGTCTGGCTCTTAGAAAAATCCTCCAAAATAGGGGAGGAGACCACCACCTCCTCCTCTAGCTCAGCTATATCACTAACCACAGCCTCTTTAGGAGTTTCCTTAGAATGTTTCACTACTAATTCCTCTTCATCTTCCATTTTAGATTGCGAACTTTCCTCATTCTCAGACTCGGAATCAGTTGTTGCTTCCAGAGGTTATTTGTCTATGTTTTGTTCAGAGGAAACTTTAGGCCACCAAGAAGGTGAACGTCTGGGATTAGAATTCCCAGCAACACAATGAGCAGTGATATGTCCCATCTGGTGGCATTTCTTGCACCGAAAAGGGATCCCCTCATAGTCCAAAATTTGTGTCCAGGTACCCCTTTGGGATTCAAGGCAAATCCCCTCAGGGAGGCCCTTAGAAACATCCATATCTACCAGAAATCTTGCACAAGTCGAGTGGAGAGGAGTCGCCCTATCTTCTTTATATAAAAATCCCCTATAGCATTTCCAATGGTTTTATAAACCGCCTCTTGCCTCAAGTGTAACGGAAGATAAGGTAGTTGCACCCATATAGGGAACTTGTTAAAGGATTTCGAGAGAGGATTAAAATACTTATGCCAAGGTTTGGCCATAAGAGGAAATCTGCCCTGCCAAGAAAAATTATTGTGACACAATATAGACTTCCTATCTTCAGGGCTTTGAAATATTATTATAAAAAACCCCCTGGCGCAAGGAAGGATTTGACTGTCTTTAATATGCGATAAGTGGTTTATTGTTATATAAAAGAATCATGTAATATTTAGGATAGGTTGTTAGTCAAAGTTAGTGTTAGCATAAAATTAGATGATTACAGATTGTTAGTAGAATATTTTATTGTCCTATTTTATAGGACTAATATGAGCAAGTTTAGGATTATATATACAAGATTATAATATTTTCTTAACTATCTAAATGAAATATATTTGTTTCATATTATTCATTTACTTAGAGCCCCAGGGACAAATGGCCTACTCTATCTTAAATATCAATATACATATGCCCATTATGAACATCTTCCCCAACAACAATCAGAATATTCTAGCTTTGAATCAACTCCCAAATTTGAATCAATTGCCTTTGAGTCATGCTGCCCCTAATCAAAATTTAAGATTCTTGAGTCATCTTTCTACTAATTTATTCAATGCAAATGACCAAAGAGCTTTAGTACTAAATGATAGTACTAATAATAACTAGGTGCACAATTCTAAAACTCCCAAGAATGAGAATGAGTCTATCTTGAAAACGGTCCAAAAGTTAAGTACTAATTTATTTCAGTTGTAAAAACAAGTTGGCAATAATGAAGAAAGCTATGGTAGGAACTTCTAATTCCAAAGGTTTAATAGGCCAAATAGTAGATTTCAGAATGATAGTTTCCACAATAATAAGAATAATGAGCCATTCTCTAAAAAGAAGACTATGGACATTAATCTTATTGATATTGCTTTACATGATTATTGTAGAGTGCATTATACCACCAAACATGGAGAGATTGAATGCATTGAGTTTTGTAAAGATTTTGAATATTTATAAGAAGAGTTTAATACATTTGAAGTGATACCTAATAAGAATAGTGGTGTAGGTACTTTAGGGTCTAAGCTTACTAATCAAACTTTCATGGTGGAGACATTTGATTTCCCTGAGGAAGTATAGGCCTTCAAATAATTATTGAATAAGAATTATCCTTTGAGAAATAGAGAGCATAGGTAACAGTTAAGTACCTCGATGCCTCCAAATAAATTTGGAACTCCTCCAGACACTTCTTCAAACAATGATTCAGAACCACCCGAAGGGAGTACCTATAAGAATAATGTTGATGTTCCTAGTTCTTCAAACAAATTTTTTTATAATATTGTTGAAGACATGAAAAATATAAAATATTACATCACATTGCATGAATTAATGTAGATCATAGAATAAAGGGACCTTTTTCTAGAATAATTATCAAAGAAATCCAATAAACCACCCAACACTAACAATGCTAATGTGACTGTACACAAAGCTAAGGTAGAGTCTCCTCCTTTCCTACTGATAGTTAGGATGTTCAATAAGAATTTGCACAATTGTTTAGTTGATTTTGGTGCATTTACCAATATCATGCCAGTAGGTTTTTGTAAAAAATTTGGTTTGACACGTATTAAGTCTAATAGAGTTATTACTCAATTAGACAAATCTAGAGTCAATGTGATTGGGGAATTATTAAATGTTCATATACAATTGGCCTCTAAGCCTAGAGTAAATTTTTTTATTGATATCCAAGTTGTTGACATTCTTAATGTTTATAGGATCTTTATAAGTAGGGAATAGACCAAGGCTTTGAATGGCTACATGTCCATAGATTGTTCACATTTATGGCTACCTTGGAAAGGAGTTCCAAACTAGATCAGGGTTGAAATAGAGTCAAGGATGAAGCACATGATCACTAAGTATAATGATATCAATGAAAGCATCAACATAATTGACTCAGAGTTAGGGGTTTTCACCCTAGAGACTGTAAAGGTATGTGATCCTAAGAATACTCATGTTATTCCTAGGTTGTAGAACCTACATTTTTAAGGTGCTAGGTGTAAGGCTAGATCTAGGGTTGTTATTGCCCTTACTAATCTTAATGGTAAGAAATACCATGCATCTTATAGGCTCCAATTTCCTAGAACCAATAATCTTGCTGAATATGAGGCCCTTATCCTAGGTTTATAATTTACTATAAAAAATAAAGTCAAAGAACTACTAGTCTATGGTGATCTAGAACTAGTAATCAACTAGGTGAGAATCAATTATCAATGCAAACTTTCATACCTTAAGAGGTATTAGTTTAGGGTCTAGGATCCAATTGAGTCTTTTGATGCTTTTAACATTGTCTCCATCTTTAGAGAGGATAACCAAACTACTGATGAGTTGGCATCTACTACATCCAACCTCATGCCCAACCAAGACTCCCCCAATTTTAGCCTTAAGCTGGTACCTTGCCCTTTGGTCCTTGATAATGTAAATCATTTTCCAATATTCATTGATGATCAATAGATCTTAGATTTTATGACTAATTCTAGAGCATTTGAGGCTCACATCATTGATGAGACTAATGAAAATGCACTTAGAGACGACAAGTTTGATGGTAAAGTCATTCAACTGAAAGACAATAAAATTCCTAAAGGCATGATTGCTTTAGAGAGGCTATTTGATCAAGACAAGATGCTTGAGGTTTATAAAGTTACCAAGGTAAGTGGGAAGAACTATAATGCTATTAATCTTGACCCCCAAGATCAGCTTCAACTGGTTAACAGTGGGAAAGCTTACACCAACATTGAGAATAAGAAGGCTAAAGAGCTATTAAATAGGTATAAGGATGTCATAGCATGGTCTTATGATGACTTAAAGATATTTGATCCAAGATTCATCACCCATAATATACCCCTTAAATAAATTTGTAAACCCTTTAGGCAAAATCAAAGGCCTGTGAATCCTATCCTAGAACCAATGATCTTCAAAGAGGTCAAGAGATTACTAGATGCTAGAATTGCATTTTCCATTAGGCATTATACCTGGGTGGCTAATTTAGTACCAGTCAAGAAGAAGAATGGAGAGATTAGGCTATGCATTGATTTTTTAAATTTAAGCAAAGCATTTGAAAAGGATAAATATCCTCTTCCCTCTCTTGACCAGGTGATACAAGTTGTTTCAGGATCAACCATGATGTCTTTTCTTGATGGATTTTTAGGACATAACTAGGTGTTGGTTGAAAAGGAAGATAGGACAAAGATAGCCTTTACAAAAAAATGGGGCACCTTTGTCTATTAAAGAATGCTTTTTGGGTTAATCAACGTAGGAGTTACTTTTCAAAGGGCCATGGACCATGCCTTCCAAGGTCTAATTGGTAAATATATCATTATATATGGATGATCTAACTATTTTTTCTAAAAATAGGAAAGATCAATTTATACATTTATAATAAGTATTTGAGAGATGCAGAAGGTATATAATGTCCTTAAACCCCCCAAAAAATCATCTTTTGTGTTATTGAAGGCAAATTGTTGGGTCATGTCATAACTAAAAATGGGATATCCATAGATCTTGAAAGGGTGGAAGCTATATCTAAGATAGAGCCTCCAAATAGTAGGAAAGAACTAAAATCATTTTTTGGTAAGATAAACTTTGTAATAAAGTTAATTTATAGCATTGCAAAGATTGTCAAGCCACTGAATGACATGCTAAAGAAGGATGCCAAAGTCACTTGGAATGAGGAATCTAGGAATGCATTCAATGACACAAAGGAAGAAATTAGGCAAGCTCTAGTAATGATAAGTCCTAACTTTTCAAAGGACTTTTATCTCTATTCTTTTTCATCTGACCATACCATTGCTACAATTTTAACTCATAAGGTTGATGGGTGTGATTACCCAATAGTTTTCATGAGTAATAACTTTAAGAATGTCAAATTGAATTATTCATTGATTGATAAGCAAACATATGCACTAGTTAAGGTAGTGAAGAAAATTAGGCACTATATCCTTAGAAATAAGGTGCATGCTATCTTACCTAACCCTACCACAAAACTTATGTTGAGCCATAATGAACTTAGAGAATGTAGAGGTAAATGGATGTCAAATTTTCAAGAATATGACATAGAAATGAAAATGGCAAAAGTGGTAAGGTGCCAAGGTCTAATCTAAATGATTGCTAATACCAACCCTAAGCTAAGTATTATGTAAGTTGATCAAAAAAAATTTCACTCTAATGAGTGTTATGATTCTATCATTCATTTACTAATTAATGGTACTTGTCCTACAAGACTAGCAAGGGAACAAAAAAGGGATCTGAGACTCAAGGTAGCCCATTATCTAATTAAAGATGGGGTTTTATATAAAAAAAACTTTGTACGGGTCTACATGAGATGTGTCTCAAAAGAATAAGCTACCCAAATCATGAACACCTTCCATGAGAAGTTCAATAATGGGCACCCATCTAAGAAGACTACAGCCCATAAAATCCTTAGAGCTAGCTACTATTGGTCAACTATTTTTAAATATGATCAAAATCACATGAGAGAATGCCACTCATAATAGATATTTAGCACCAAAGAGTCTAAGGAAGCAATGTCTTTACAACCAATCATGGTTGATAAACCATTTTCCCAATAAAGGTTGGAATTTCTAGGGGTAATCAACCTTAATTCATCAAAGGGTCACAAATATATCCTAATTGCCATAGATTATTGCACAAGGTGGAATGAAGCTGGAGCTAACAAACAATATAGGACAAAAGAAGTGATCAATTTTTTGAAGGATAATATTTATACCAAATTTAGAACTCCTATCTCTTTGGTGTGTGAAATGGATCCACATTTATATCCATTAAGATGATGGAATGGGCATATGATAATGGCATTTGTCTCAAGTTTTCATCCAACCATTACCCCTAAGAAATGGAGTGTCTGAGTCTACCAATAAGAAATTAATGAAAGTAATCAAGAAGTTGATTACAAATAAGCTTGAGACTTGGTACAAACTCCTCAAGTATGCCCTATGGGTAGATAGGATAAAGATCAAGCAAGCTTTAAATATTTTCCCTATCACTCTCAAGTTGTCCATGTACAAATTCATGCAAGAATATATGAAAGAAGGCTAAGAGCTTAAAAATTTAAGACTGTTAGACATCTAGATGGAAGATGCATGTGATAAGGCTTTTGATGATTTTAGTAGAAATCAAACCATAATGAAGAGGTGGTTTGACAAAAGGTCAAATATCAATATGTTCAGACAAAGGGACTTAGTTCTCATTTGGGAGAAAGCATCTAAACCTAAGGGTAAACATGGCAAGTTCACACCTTTATGGATTAGCCAATATCAGATTGTAGACACATTAGGAGACAACACCTTTAGACTCAAAGACTTACAAGGAGTTGAGTTCACACTACCCACCAATAGGTTGTACCTCAAACATTACTTCTCTACTGCTCCTCCTGAGGTCTTTATGGAGTAACTCTATAAGACGGTTAGACTTAGTATAGGTAGGCTAGTTTATTTCTTTCAATTCTTTCCTTCCTGTCCCTTATTTGTATTTAAGCATGTATAGATCTATTTTTTTCCTTTTGTTCTTTGCTTTTTTGCTTTCTATTTTGTGTTTGATTTTGTTACCTTGTTCCTTTTTTCCAATAAGTCCTTTTGGAAAACCTTGAGCTTAGAGTTTATTTAGTTTGCTTGAAACTCCAAAGTCTAGGAATGTGGGTATGAACCTAATATATGTGTTGACCATAGATCTAAAATATGATCCCAATGTTGTGATTTAAAGAAACTAGTAAAGATTGGTGAATAGGTTAACCATTTTATGAGAATTTGAACATTGTCTTGGCTTAAATTTGGTTTTAAGGAGATTTGCACTTGTAGGATGAAAGTTTAACCTATTGAAGCATAGTCATGATTGCACTTAACAAACATCCTTGCCTGAGACAAATGGCTACAACCGTAGGTTATTTTCTAAGGATCAAACACTTGACCAAATCCTTAAACTTGGCTACCTTGGTTCCCAACCTTATTGAAAGCATAAAATATAAAAATATATATAAAAAAATAAGAATGAAATGCAAAATCAAAAACTTTTCAAGCATAGGTGATTTTGGTAATCTCCACCCAGGCTATGGATGCATGGATGATAGTGGATCAAGGCCATGAGTGTAGCTTAAATCATCTTTGTTAGGGTTATATACACCTGACTAGTAGCAAAGCAATGCCCAACCTTCCTTGAACTAGAAGCATGGTTCTTAATGAATATCTAAACATACTCCAAATCAGTGTTAATGATTAAAGATATGAAACCTGGAAGTTATCCCCTGAATCCCATGACAAATAGTAAGTGTAATCAATGAACACACATATCATGGCTATGTGTTAATGTTTTATCCAAATTATGCAAGTGTAAGCTTTGTTTCAACCTTAAAATAATTTAGATAATGGCATTGATCAAGTGGAGTAGATGATTAGTTGTTTGTTTAAATCAGAGTCTTTAGTTCTAACATATTGCTATGTTTCCCCTAAAATTAACCATTTATTGAGGTCAACATACCATTTTTTTTTTTGAAAATTGGGAACCTTGAGATACTTTGGACTTTAACCTTGAAAACATGGCATGTTTTGATCATTGTTAGAATTTGAAGATCATCTACTTTGATAAAGTTGGCTTACTAATTTATGGTCTTGCTTTGGGCTTGCCTAATGTTGTTAATAATTGGTCTTCATGTCTTATAGTTACAATTTCAAGGACCCCTTACTAAAGAGATCATGCTTAGAATTTGTAGATTGACTCTATTCAAAGTTTTCACTAGCCTTTGGTTTGTGAAAATTTGAATATGAATTCATGTCTGGAAGTTCTCCTCCAAAAATCTTGGCTTAAAACCCTTCATTCAAATTTGCATTTGGTAGGAGAATTTGGTGGGAATATTTTAAATTTGTTTTGGACTTGAGCCTAATTTTTTATGTTAAGGCTTGGTTGTGTTTTTTAAACATAACCAAACCTTAACCTAAATATTATGCCTAGTTCCCTTTATATTCTCATTTTGTTCTTTATATGTCTCTCTAAGTCCAATGTTAGGCTAGCAGGGTCCTTTTATTCTCCTAGCATGGCCCCCTTTATTATTATCTATTTAGCCTAAAGTTTTAATCATAAGGTCTTGTTCATGTTTATTAACACAAATGAGACCTTTGACTTAATGCTTTAGCCTATGTTTTTATTTCCACCTTGAGTCCTGACTTAAATACCTTCTTACAGATCCAATGGTCCTTGCTTCATCATAGATTTTGATTAGATGATGTGAAGAAAAGCTAATATAAATGAGCACTTAGTATTTTTGACAAATCATATTCAAGCATTCAGATCAAGATCAATGGATCACATTTCATCATAGACCAAAGATTGGACATAGTGAAGACAACATTGAAAAGTCAAATCCCCAAGAAGCTTTACAGAGTTACCATGTGACACTCCTGCATTTCAAGTTTGAAAGCAAAGGGTCCCACATATCAAATGGAACCAATAATGTACAACTATTTGAATTATGATCGGATGGCCCTCGCTTCATCATGGTTTTTAATCAAATAGAATGAATTGAGTCAGAGATCTTGGCAATCCTTGTAGAGTCACCATATGACACTCTTACATTAGGATACAAGAATCAGGAGAGCTTAAATTTGACATTCATGTAACCATCATTTGACATCTATGAGGACACATTTAATGTCCATGCAAATGTCAAATTTAATCCCATCAAAACAAAGAAATTCATGAGATTAAATTTGATATTCACATGACCATCATTTGATATATGTGAGGACATATTTGATGCCCATGAGGCCATCAAATTTAAGCTAATGGATTATTTTTCTCAAGACAAAGATATACTCCAAAATGTTGTTAAAAAACTTATGAATTTCATTATATAATAATGGAACCCCTTGGAGGATGTTCAAACACTTGAGATCTTTGAACTACAAATAATGAAATGATCTCATAGTCTAAATATATGCAAAAATGAATTTATTCAAAGTCTATATTCTAAGGTCCCCATTGCATTTGTTTGCAATGCATTAACCTTAGGCTAGAGACTTATACTAAGTATTATTCTAAAAGGGTCTTTGTGGCATAAAAGTTAGCCCAAATGCTCTTAACCAAAGATTATATCATGTTTATTAATACAATAAAGCCCTAGGTCAAAATCTAGCATTTGGTCCTTATATCTCTTTGACCCCTTTGGGCATGTTCTAAGATCTTAACATAAATATTTTAGCCCAAAGTATGCATTGTGTTTATTAGATACAATGTAAAACATCGGCTTAAAATATTTATCCATGGTCCCCTTTTAGTATAAATCTCAAAAAATTTAGGCATAAACACTTTAGCCTAAATTTTATTTCATGTTTAATAAACACAAAATGAACCTTAGCCTAAGGTATTTAAACCTAACTCCCAACCTAAATAATGCACTAATTAAATCTCATGCATCTTAAAGGACCTGACAGTTCATGCTTCATCACACCTCTTGATCCAATGGCATGAAATTTTCAACAAATTTTCAATAGAGATCTGAGAGCCCATGAGCTCGACACATGGCAAATGCATATTCAGTATGTGATTGACAAAGGTACTAGAGCTCAAAAAACCTATGGAGATGCCAAGTCACAAAACCACGAGGCTCGATACCAAAAGGAACCAATGACAAGTGAGGGCTTAGATCATAATCAATGGCCCATGCTAAGCTTTGGATCTTGATCCAATGATGCAAAGCTAAAGGGCTGATTTCAAAAAACAATGACTAGTGCTTAAAGACATTTATGAAAAATGCCAAGAAAAGTGCTAGATAGATGCCTAATAAGCACCCCACAAACACAAAATGACAAAATAGAATATCTTTTGTGCTCAAAATGCAAATGTATAAAAGTAAAGGTTAAGATCAAATCAAAGACATGCATAAGCCTAAGTCTGAATAAGCTACTGCCATTAAAGCTTCAAATCCCTAAAATTTGCATAAAAGGCCCTAAATGAACTTGAATTAATTACAATAAATATAAAATAAGTTTATTTAAAATTTGAGCATGAAATAACTAACCCAAAGACCATTTAAAATCTAATTTTAAATAATTTTTAAAGTTTGGAAGCCATTGTAGCAAGGAGGCATCAATACAAGGATGAGATAAAGTTGTATTTATCTATAGCTAATTAAGGGAAGGTGTTCAACGACACCAACCTGGATATTACTACATTAAACACTGGCAATAATAATTAGTCTAAGTTCTTTTGGACCATTGAGGAAATACAAGCTATCACAAAAGAAGAATAAAAGATTACCACTATAACCAAAAGGTACTATGACCTAGTTACAGTCCAGATGGCTAGTCTTCACCATGTTGCAACCAAACTAGAGGTAATCCACTATATTGACATCCTTGCTCCCATTTTTAAAGACTGTAGAATTAAACAAGGCTGGATTATTCATGAAAGGACCTTTATAAAATTGTATTTATTTCCCCTTTGGCCTTTGAAAATTATTAAAATCTCCCAAAACCCCAAGTGGATTTACCCACTATTAAATAAATGGATTGAAAATAATGATCTTGACACCATCCTTAAGCCATGATTTACTCCAAGGGAGCCATGTGATTCAAGACCCTGCTGACAACATCCTAGTTGCCCAATTTAGAGAGGGGGTTAGGGTAATCATGACCTTATTGAATAGAATATATAGAGCCCCTTCAACCTCTTATGTAAATAAGAGTTGGGTGTCCTACATTTACTTCATGGTAGAGAAAGGGATCACTCCTCCAATTGGAGATATGATCAACATATATCTAGAAAAATAATTCACATCCATAAAGAAGAAGACCAAATCCTAATTTTTCATGATGTATTATCTATTAGATGCCTTACTAGCCTCCACTTAGATCCCTTACATCAAGAATTGATCACTTGAGGGTAGATTCACAATTACCACCATTACTCAAAGCTACATATTTTCAAATATAGACACCACATGCAATTCATTTGTCATTGTGTCTATCCTAATTTAGTAAAATCCATCATAAGGATCCTTATGCCTAGGGTAAGACCTCAAATCAATAAATATGTGGAGCTAATGGGAGATATCTAGTTGTATCTAGATTATATAGTAATCATAATTGAAGGGCTTTTGATCCAACCTTATAGATTGCCTGTCTATGTTCCCATCAAGTTGGTAAAGCAAAAGATTGCATACCAAATTATTAATTGTGTGGATAGAGTATGCAAAGATAAGAGGAAAGGCCTCCTCCATCCATTCCCTCTGACCATTGGTAAGATGGTGTTACAAAATTAGGATTAGGTGAATACTATGGCTAGGCATGGAGACTCCTTTAAATTATAACTTGATGAGATGAATATGTGGGACCCCAATGACACTGTCTCCACACACTTGAAAGCTAATAAATTACCCAATATAGTGTAAGTGCATCAACTCAGTGTCTCTAACACCATATATATAAGAGAAAATAGGTTCAAAGAAGTATTGGCTAGGCTTAAGCGACATAACATTAGACTTGATAATAGATTGACCAGTGATGAAAATCCACTAGGGGACATATTTAAAATGGGATCTATACAATACCATTTGATTCTTGGACCTTCTAGGCCACCTTAGGAGAAACCACAAATGGAAGGACAACATCCCCAAGCATAGGTTACATAAGGTCCTTGTAAATAAAAGTTGGAAGAGAGCCCTGGTGAGGGCCCATCATCTTCAGTCCCTCCCTAAAGACCAAAGTCTCCAATTAAATACTCAAATATGATTGCCTTAAAGCAAAATGAAATAGTGGAAGATGCCCTCAAGATATTTGCTAACGCATATGGCTCTCTTGAATAAGAGGAGCATGTTGAAGAAGCCCAGACCCAAGTAGAGGAGGCTAGTCAAGAAAAAATAAAATAAGTTACCCTGGACCTAGTCCTAGTGGCACCACTAAAGAAAAGAAAAAGAGAATCTGTAATTATCATAGTTGGACAAAAGAGGCCAAATTTGGTTTTCACTCACCCTACAAATCAATTTATTTAGTGAGGATTAACCCATTCATGAACCAATCACCCTTGATTTGTTTATCTATGGAAAAATGTAGATCCCATCCTATTCCCACTCATGGGCCTTGACCAAGGCTATTAACATTGATGTTCATGAAGAAATCAAGCCATGGATAAAGGCTTTGATAAAAGAGGAAGAAGAAAGGAGAATAGTGATCAATAAAGGATCATATAGTAAGTAGATGTATGCTCCAGGAGCATTAAGTAGTACTTAGATGGAGGACCTTGAACCTCCAAAATACACTGAATCATCTACTATTGTATAATTTAATCTAGAGATAGATGCATTAGAGAGAGTAATAACAAGAAAAGCCATGGTGGGGATTGAAGAGTTCACATTCTAAAAGGTTGATTCATTTATAGACTTAACTCTAGTTGGGGGACAACAACTTGGTGAACTAGCCATCCATAAAGAGGATGTTGAAAGCCTAGCTAAGGCTCATTCAACTCAAGTTAGAGATGACATAGGGGGATGAAACAAAGGATACATAACTTGGAAAAGAAAAAGGAGAATTTTGAGACTTAGGATATCATATCAATTCCTAAGGCCATAATAAATTTTTTTAAAGCATCCTTTTTTGACATGTTTGACTTCTTAAAATTAATGAAGCTAAGATAGGATGCATTGAGTGAACAGAGTAAAGTGGCCAAAGGATTAATGATAGAGTGGCAAGATGAAAATGCTAAAATGAGGGATCTCATCAATATAATGATTAGGAATAGAATTCATAAATTCAAAACCATTAGCCTATCCCAATTAAATGTTATATTATGGATAGTGGTGGATAAGATCCATAGTTTAAGTGCTTGGTCAACAGGCTTAGACAAACTCTTGAGGGATGAAGAAGAGATGATTGCTCAGATTAAGAAAATCTTGGCACCATTTTGGCTAATCCTACAAAGTATATAGCCTTATGTATTATTGATGATGAATAATATAAGCATAGAGTTACTTTGGTGATGTAGGAAGTAAAAAGCAAAAGCTAGGGCCAATCTGGTAGTGACAACAACAAAATTATGGGCGTAATCTTCACTGCTAAGGAAAATATTGTAGAAGCTAGGAGAATCAAAGAAGCTAAAGAAAGGGATGATAGAGACTTTGATGACTTAGTTGATCAAGAAGATGTCTATCTCTTAAAGCCAACTGTAGATTTGGAGCTTGTCAAAGAACAACATCAAAGAGCTATGGAGCTTCTACAAGAGCAACATGGGAACCCTTCAACAATGGGCCCACCAAGTAGTTAAATGATATTCTATTTTGTAAATGACTTTGTAATATTTTGAAAATAGGATATCTTTTTGTAAAGGCACATTCTAGTTTGTTATTGTGTTGCCTCTAGGTCAGTCTAGTTTGGAAAAACAAGTGTATTCTAGTACTTTCTGAAAAAGGATAACTATCCTTATCTTCTATACATTTGTATCTCGTAACTGACCAGTATACTAACTTGTCTTCTTATAAAAGGTAGCACTACCATTTTATAAAGGGATATAATTTTGAGAAAAATTTGTATACTTTGAGTGGTTAATACAATCAAGAAATTTTGAAAGGATTGTCTGAATTTGTTTGTGTCAATTTTTACATGCTTTTCTCTCAATTACTAGTCTTAAGTCTTATATTTGAATAGTTTCTATAAATTTTGAGTTACATCTTTGATTATAGGGTTGCTAATTTGTGCTTATGCTAGATTAAGTTGAAGGATCTTAAATTTAATTCATTTCACTTGTTCTGTATTTAGATGTGCTAATGCTATTTGAGTGTGGTAGCAAATCCTTAAAGTAAATTTAATTATTACTTGTAATTATTTATATCATCCTTTAAGGTTTGCCTAGTGTGTAGTGAGATTTGAGCTTATGCTATTTTGCACTATATGCTGGTTAAATGTATACCCAGTTAAAATTAGAACTTTGTCATAATGTTTGAGGCTAAGATCAATAATCACTTATTCTCTTTCTGTCTTACCCTTCTCTTTTGCTTCTTTTTTAACCAAATCAATTTAGTTTAAATTTCATTATAAATATCCATTTAGATTAGTTTGTAGTTTAAGCTTTGATCATAATTCACTAGTATTAGCATATATTCTTACACTTTGTAAAGATTTGGTCCATGGTGGCTCCCAACCACCAATTAATATAAATTTTGTGGAATGGTTAAACATTGATTTGTAGTTATTTCACCATAGGTAACATAAGTTGCCAAAACCTATTAATCATGCTCTAAATTCTCAGAATTCTAAAATGAGAAGTGTTCTATGAATACTAAGGACATCTATGGTATACATAGATGCATCAACAGTCATTTAAGTCAAATACTTAGATACAATTGGTCAACCCACATTAGCTAAATATCAATAGAATACACCTTACCAACATCAATTTAAATGCACTTATGCTACACCCTCAAAAGATTTACTTCAACACTATTCACCCTTAACTGATCAAACTCTAATACAATATGATGATTGAGATCCTATAATCAAAATTTCACATCTCCCTTCTCAAATACATTTCTTATAACTTATGAGAAATTCCCATTGTCATCATAGTTATCTAATGCAAATTTTATTTGAAATGAATATCCCTCATCCCACATCTGTGAGGTAAGAAGCTACTTTGTTGGGGTTTGAATATAACATTCTTTAGTAGTTTGAAGAAATGTCTATCCATGTTGATACAATGATAGATACTTATCTTTCACTCAAATTCCTAATCACTTAAATGATTCTTGATGAGATATTTCTTCATGTGGATGATATTCAATTTTTTATTAACTTCCAAATAGGAGATATCCAATTCAAGTGTGCTTTGATTGATGAAGGTTTAATCACTTGCATATATTTCATTGATTTTATTAAAACACTTGGATATTTTGAATGTAATCAAAGTATATGTTAAGGATATGATAGAAGTTAAATCCCTTTATTAGTGTGTGTGGATTCATATCATAGTTACTCCTGCCATGATGCATATCAAAGTCATGATATTTAACTTTTCACTATCATATAACATCTTACTTGGTCAACCTTAGACACACCACATGAGAGAGAGAGTCTTGTCATCATGCGAATGCATTAAATTTACTTATAATGGTGCTATATACAATATTTAGGGAGATACTAATACTTGAAATTTTGAACAATTTCAAGAATGAGGTGTATTTATTATCGCTTAGAAGTGCACCCTTACAAGAGCATGTGCAAGTTCTCTCTCCTATTGATATAATGGAAAATATTCAAGGTGTGGGAATTTATGTTGGAGATAATCTCCAGATGAAATTTTGGTTCCCTTTGGTACACTCATCTACTTCTCTCTAAACTATCTAATTCTACTTTTTTTGACTAGGAAAAGGGTAGAAGGAGCAATGCTAAAGCTGAAAATGGAAATGAAAACTAGAAATTTAGGGTGAAGCACCAATAATAGAGTAATTTATGTCTACAATAGACACAATTTGAAACTTAATAACTTGCACACAGTTAATTCATCTTCATACAATGATTCTTGCATAAGTGATTCATACACAGGTCTTGACAAACATTCACATTAGCTTGGAAGGAATGAACAATGGTTGAATTCACTTCCATATTAGGTTTAAATTAGACTTAAGCACTTTATTTAACCTAAAAAAATCTCATTTTCTATATAAAGATGAAATATTCAAACATAAACATAGGAAAAATAGTCATTCACTAAGTTATGTCAATGAATATGAAGAAGACACTCCATGAACAACTTGAAGATGGAGGAAAAATTCAAATCTTGATTTCTTCAAAGGTGAGGTAGTAAAAATTTTAATGAGGTGTATTTATTATCGCTTAGAAGTGCACCCTTACAAGAGCATGTGCAAGTTCTCTCTCCTATTGATATAATGGAAAATATTCAAGGTGTGGGAATTTATGTTGGAGATAATCTCCAGATGAAATTTTGGTTCCCTTTGGTACACTCATCTACTTCTCTCTAAACTATCTAATTCTACTTTTTTTGACTAGGAAAAGGGTAGAAGGAGCAATGCTAAAGCTGAAAATGGAAATGAAAACTAGAAATTTAGGGTGAAGCACCAATAATAGAGTAATTTATGTCTACAATAGACACAATTTGAAACTTAATAACTTGCACACATTCAATTCATCTTCATACAATGATTCTTGCATAAGTAATTCATACACAGGTCTTGACAAACATTCACATTAGCTTGGAAGGAATGAACAATGGTTGAATTCACTTCCATATTAGGTTGAAATTAGACTTAAGCACTTTATTTAACCTAAAAAAATCTCATTTTCTATATAAAGATGAAATATTCAAACATAAACATAGGAAAAATAGTCATTCACTAAGTTATGTCAATGGATATGAAGAAGACACTCCATGAACAACTTGAAGATGGAGGAAAAATTCAAATCTTGATTGCTTCAAAGGTGAGGTAGTACAAATTTTGATATAGTTTCAGTAAGTCAAAAGCATAATCTCCTTACAATTATTAAAAAATAAATGTACATATGGAAAGGAAGAATATAAAGAGAAGATAAGAAGTCCCAGATGAGACTCCCCTGTTAGTCCTAGTTCTCTCCTGCTTCAATTTCACTACCAACTCAACCTTGAATTGAAAATTCAAAATTTCAAACATACTTCACAAATTCTAGCATAGTATTTTAAAAGTCTATACATTATTTCCATTAGAATATGGCATGATAATTAGGGATAGAAGCTTGTTTGAATTGTTGAAAAGTAAAAGGTCTCTTGCATGCTTTGAAATTTTTTAGTTAACTCATCTTGAACTTGCAACTTGTATTGAACTGATTTTAATCTTTAGTTAACTCATTTTGATCTTGTATGTATCTTAAAGTTTGATTTTAGTTATCTTTATTTGTATATTGGAGTTGGACTTAAGCTTCTTGACTTGTAACTTAGATTTTGACTTCACTTATCTTGACTTGCAACTTTCATGCATCTTGAATTTCTAAATATAGCCCAAAGGGGGTACAAGAAGAGAGTGTAACAACCCCACTAGGTTTTACTAGAATATAGTATTTTTTTTAAATTAATTACATAAATTCATCTTATAGATTTCACCACGAGAAATCTAATTAGTGATCTTTAACTAACTGCATTCATTTAGTTAACCATAAAGTTTATAGCTAATCCACTTAGCTAAGGATCACCCTAAAAAAATATAACAATAAAAAATAATGTTGAATAGATAATAAATACTACATCTAAATCATAAATGAAATAGTAAAAATCTAGCCATAACTGATACAACATTATAACCATTGTTGTAGTTGTACAATGAATAAATATTACAGTTTTTAGTAATAAGTAATATCTCATAAAATAATACATGATACAAAGCTCCACATAGCATGATTATCCACAACTTAAGGGTTTCCACGACTCAAGTATCAATCTATAATCTCAAGTGCAGTCTCTAGTGTAGTACTCCAACTAGAAGAGAGAGCACCATTCTAGTGATTTTTCACACCAACCACAAACCATAGATCCCCTGTACTATCTCCCAATAAGGTGATGTCCCTCCTTTCATGGATGGGTAGATAATGATGGTGTGGGAATCCAGAGTGACAAACCAAAACCCATGTGTTGTAGATATCTAATACATAATTAATATCATAAATAAATCCACTCTAACATGATATCACATGAATATGAAAACTATACCAACATATGAAATGATAATGTTTAACTATAAACATTACTTTGGCCAAAGCTTTCAATAATTAATGATCTCTAGGCTTAGTCAATTTCATACACACCACTCAACCAGATTGCTCTTCATCTTGCATTAATGGTGTTAATTAATCCTATGGAACCCATCACACTACTTATTTAGTGTCATAAATGTGAGATTTGGTTAATTATGTAATAATATAAAAACTAATAGTTTCAATCATAATATTCTTTTTTAGTAGATATAAATATGCTAAGTACATAAATTACAATTACATTCATTTAGTCTATCAAATGAAATAAAATGAATTTAAGATCTTCTAATTTATTACATAATAATAAATATAATCAAATACAGTCCTCAATAGAAACACACCACCCGGTAAGAATCATATCTAGACTACAAGTTACTAAATATCAATATGTAAATTCAAAATTTATTTCCTCAACTTTTCAAATATTAAACACAACTTATTTCTTGTTCATATATCACAAATATAACAAAAACCAATCTTTTAACAACTTAAAAATATCTATATTTCACATTTTAAATTCCTTATATTTAAAGCTTCAACCAAATATAAAACACATAACAAACACCCATAATTCTTTGTTATGTTAAATACTGGTCACAAATATTAAACAACATATATACATTTTTATATGGAATACAATTTTGGATTTACTATATAATCATCAAACCACATGTATATTCCATACATTTATATATTATAAACACATAGTTTATGATTAATAACCCATTGAATAAACATTCAAAGTGTACATAAGGTATACTATTCTTATTCTTTAAATAATCATTTATTCTAAAAAAACACATTCAATCTTTATTGTTTCATATTAAATTTCATAACCAAACAATTCTTACTTTAGTGGTTTGACTAAAATATGCCCATAATTGTAATTTATATCTAGTTATTAATTCAAACATAGACAACAAGGCTTTACTTATTCTTTTAAAATCAAAAGACATAGCCCATATTTTATATCTATTTGGTGATGCAAAGTCTACAATTTTGACCAAAACTTAAGGGCACCTATTTTAAACTTATTTAATAGATTTGTATACATAGTCAGATACATATAAGTATATCATAATTAGTAAATAATTCAATATAGTTGATTGGTAACTAATTATGTATTCAAAAGATATTACATAAGAATAACGAATTTTTGATCTCACAACTCCATTCTTTTCCAATCCATTCACTATCATAATATAATCTATATCTATAAATCCCAATGAATTTCATTATATAGACACTACACACACACACACACACACACACACACACACACACACACACACACACACACACAAATTTATTTAAATGACTACATACTAGAATTCAATCATTCATAATAACCAATTGAATCTCATATTATGCACAACCTAAGTCAACTCACAGTCATCATGGACACCATTATAAGTTCCTTTAATATATATACTATTATATATATTTATGCATATACATTGAGATGTATATATAACCTAGGCTATCAAGGTCCTATAGGGTGTATATACATACCCCTATATATATATAAACACACACACACACACACACACACAACACACACACACACACACACACACACACACACACACACACACACACACACACACACACACACACACACACACACACACACACACACACACACACACACACACACAAGATAAAGGAAATAATAATCTACATTCCATTTTATACAGCCAAATAAGTTCAATACGCAGTCAACCCTTATAACCAAAATAAACTTGACTATATTTACCTCTTACTATATTTTAGGTTTATTTAACTAAAGTCCTATATTCTTAGAATAATAAACTAAAGGATATCTCAAATGAAATCATTTATATACTTTGTTAATCAATTATAAACCCTTATTCTTTGCCTAGGGTTTTCTTTCATACCCATAATACTCTTAGTTCATTACATGACTACCCATGTTTTTAAATTTGGACACAACCAAAAATAAAATCCATTCCTTACAAGATTTGTGATAAAATCCTAGTGTGCAAAGCAAGAGGGTTCACAACTATGGTAATTTATCAAGTTTTTGGGTTATATGATGGGTTCTATGGATGGATGAGCCATCCACATGGCCCATCATTTATCCCTCTAAAATAGTTTTTAATCCAAAATAAACTAAAACCATTCATGATTTTATTACCATAATCACCATAACAACACATAGAAATCTTAAGTGAAACTGACTTGGTTATGTAATCTCCCAAAACAATGCCAATTATTCAAGTTCCTCTCCCTCTATTAGCTTGAATTCTCTCTTCAATTCCGTGTATGCCAACCGTGTCCTCCATGGTCTCTCTTCATCATTTTATTCATCTACATACTCTTAGCATGCCATAAAACTCTCTAACTATTCCACCATGATTAACCAACTAATAGTTAATTATGTGTTTTCCCCATTCAAACCAAACAAAGCTATTCATTTCTCATCTGGTATGTTTAACACTTAGTCAAATGCCAGTTAGCCCTAATAATCTTGAATGTTCCTTAATTAGTCAATATAAACTAACTTTATATTACCCCCTTTTAAATATGCATGTCAACATTAACTTTTTGAAAAACCATCGACTTATATGAAAGTCTTAATCATTATATAATTGAAAGGTATGTTGACTAGTCTTTAATATAGCTAGGCCATCGACACTAATATTAAGTCCATTTAAATAGAATTACCATTACAAAAGCCTTTGACCTTTTAAATAGAGGTTAGTTTAATAGGTAAATAAATAATTTATTGACTCTCACTTATTAGAAACCAACACTTTACAAAACACATTGATTTCACCTAATCATTTAATAATATACTAATCGTTTAATATATATGAATATTAAACCCTTGATCAACACTAAATCAAATATAATGACATTTTCAAATAATGCTATTGATATCTTTTTGACATTAGGAAATACAACTATTATAATCAATAATGATCTTCTAAATATTATTATCACCTTAAACCTAAGATCAAGTAATAGTAATAAAATCCATATACAACTTACTATAGTAATGCATACATAACATCACATTGTTATACTACACAACTATACCCAATAAAGCAACAAGGCTAGTAAAACATGAACAAATTCACTCATTCAACCAAATAATAACATCATACAAGATAAGCTACGTATGATATCCATATTATTGAAATCACACAAAAAAATAAACATGATGATCAACAAAAATCAAAATCACACTAGAAATCATATTAACAATCACTTAATTAAAGTAACACAAAACATGCTACAACTATCTAACTCAAGCAATTTATCATAAAACATGATATACTACTATGGTGTGTCGATGGGTTTCTCATTTCATTCTCTACCATCCTCCAATGCCTCCATCTATACGACCCTCTTTGATGAAGCTCTCCCTCCATCACACTCTGAGTGATAGATTTGTCCTGCATCCACCTCATAACAATGAAGGTAGTTAGCCTAAAACATAATTATATCTATAAAATACTACTATAAAAACTAATAAACATGATCATAATATAATAAATATAAAAGTACAAATAACTCATATCTAGTGAATCATGTAAATTAAGTAAAACATAATTATCCCATAATCAACATATGACATAAAGACTAATAAAAAAATAGTTAATTAGCTAACAACCATAATAATCCATGGATCAAATGGGTTTTTCAACTTAAAGAGAAATCAAGATGTGATAGAGAGAGATTGCATGTTGACATTATAATGGATATATTTCACAAAAAAATAGGGCCTCAAACATCAACCAAGACTTGAACTCAAATTCTCTACTTTTTCATGTTTTGAACTCCACTTTTCTAGGGCTAACTAAAGACTCTTGCTATTGACTTGACCTTTTCTAAATTTAGCCAAAGAGGGTGACCTATATTTTGGAATTTTATCTCTCCTAAATTATAGTATGGACATGAAACAAATTTAAAACATTCAAGGACATCAAAAATTAATTTAATGTAAAATATCATAAAGTTTTGGTGTAATAAAACACAATATATACACTTTTTGGTGTTGACTAGCTTGCACAATTTCATTTCTAAATGCCTGTAGGTCTAAGTTTTTCCATTTTTTTGAGTTTTATGAGGCCTAAAGGCCTTTTTATTTTTTAATTATGAAATTTAATAATAATTTTTATAATTAAAACTATTGTATGTGCTCACCAATCTCTTAAACCTCTTAAAATTGATTTTTCTGACTGTCTCTATTACTTGCTTAAAATCCTATAACCTGTACCTTTGACTTTATTAAAATTTTAACCCAAAATTTTGATTTAAAAACATGTATTAAGGTAATTTATGCCACATAATATCTCACAAAACTTTTATTTTACAACAAATAACATTTTAAATGCAATTATATCTCTTAAATCTAAGCTATTAGGGTTTAAGAAGGGTTTTAGAGCACCTTTCCTTCTTAACGATTGTTCATAAATTTAGGATAATATAACCTAAAAAAATTATTGGAATATTGAGGGAATAGGGTCAGTAATATCCCCATAATACCATTTTAACCAACTCTTCTTCACCTTCATGTAACGAGTATTTGAAAATTGCCTTCAATAGCTTGTAAGTAGTAGCTAGTTAGAGGAATAAAATAAACCTATGTCAAAATTTAAAATTACGAGTTATTAATGAGAATGGTTTTGGCTTGATTAATGTTTTATTATTTTTTTATAAATTTTTTAATCTTCACTCCATGAATGGAGTATTCTTTAAAACCTGCACATAAGCAACTTTGACCAATGATGGTAAAATTGTCAACATTTTTGGTGACTTTACTAGGATGTTTGTTTGATAAAAGCTCAATAATAGTAGTTATATCAATTTATATATGGAGTTATGAAAACATCACCAAAATATAAAACTAAAAATTCCCTCAAACAACTATAACACTTGTGCATAAGCACTTATTGAATTGAAAACTAGATTAACTACCAACTGAAAAATGTGCAAGATAACACTTAAAGGAAAGTGAAAAATAAAAATATTAACAACATGTGAATAAAAATAACTGGGCTAAAATTAAATTTAAAATTACTAATATAACCTATAATAACTAGATATTATCCTATATAAAACCATTAACTAGTAGTGCAAAGTAGTTACCCTTCTTTACCAAGCTTATGTGACTAACAATTTTTAAAATAACACCCTTAAACCTTTACCTAGCATATCATTGCATGAATAAAAATGATTTAGTTATTCTGTTAATTATACTAAAGGTTATAATGTCTAACTTTAATTAATAGGAAACATACCACCTAATATCTTAGATTCAAATGATGATAAACTTGATGAAATCAGTTTGAAAATCAAAAATTATAATTTCTCTCCTTATATAATCACTCAAATACCTCCTTATTTATGACATTAGTCTCATAAAAAATAATTATGTGACATCCCTATAACATTTAAAAAAACTAAAAACTCCATTCATCATGCCTCTTTAACTGATAAAATCATTAATGCATTTATTATTGATCTTCACACTCCTGATTATGATGATGGATATTCTTTAGATGATCAATTTTTAGCTAGATTTACCTAAGCTA
Organism: Torreya grandis; assembly: GCA_037957365.1. Taxonomy (NCBI): domain Eukaryota; kingdom Viridiplantae; phylum Streptophyta; class Pinopsida; order Cupressales; family Taxaceae; genus Torreya; species Torreya grandis. The sequence continues at coordinate 861,908 of JARHVA010003214.1, forward strand.
AAAATCTAAAAATGCTTAGATATCATTCTTATTTACAACATGATTTTAATGTAGTTCTTTATCCTTTTATAGAACATGATATTAGTTATTCTTTATTTGATGTTTACAAGTTAGAGATGGAGCACACACACACACTACTTATTCTCTAGTCATTATTGAGCCCCTTGGGAGTATTCTTCTTGACCATGTTATGATAGGACCATACTGGTTCACTAGGTACTCAGATCCTTCTAGCTTACTTCCTTGAGAGATATTGTCTACATTACATTGACCCATTTTAAAGCCATTTATTAAAGCAACCTATCCTAGTCCTCATCCTATTCTAAGTTATCCTCCTATTGATGATGGAATACTACCTTTGCCTAATCTTGATCCTCTATTGACATGATGGGAAAATAAACCATATTACAAGATCCATAGAGTTGTTAGTCATTGGGTCAAATATTTTCATGTACATCAGCAATAATAGGCCTCAATATCTACTTCTACTATAAATATCCAACCTTCACATTCTTATCCTTGATGTACTTGTTACTTTCATGGAACACACATGCATTCTTACACTTGTTGATAGCTTTGACAATACATTGATATGCTTCATCTAGAGAAGGCACAGTCTACAAACAAGAGCCTACCTCCTAAGATACTTCCAAAATACATCCCTAAATATGGGAAAGTTTATTATTGTTAGCATCAATGTAATACACACCATATAAATATATGTCAAGTACTATAACATCATTTTCATGATTTTGGCCTATGCCTTCACCGAATCAGCTACACACTCCAAGACATTCATGGATAAAGGATCACCTTTCTCCACAACCCACATTTACTCATAGATATGATGATGTTCATCATTGTTTGACATTAGTTCCTTACATTGAGTATCCCTTGTAATAAATACCCCATGAGCATAATTTTTCTTCTAAAATACCCATTTTCTTAGTATAGGCAGTGCATCAAGAATTTCATGACTCTGTACAAAGATTGATGATATTTTGATTAAAGTCAAATTACAATTACACAAGGATATACTAAATGATGTTTACCTCAAAATTTAGCAGTACTTATGAACCCATCATGGTGTTTCATCACATTATTTATTACAATTTCATATGATTTAGATTTGATTTATGAGAATATATTGATCTTATGTTTCACTTATCACTTGGAAATGTTTCATGGATTAAATTCATTTTCATTTATTTTTCCCATTTTTTAATTTATGATGATTTATTTTTTATATTTGTTACATAATTTATTTGAATTAGATAGTTATTATTGTGATATTATTTCCATCCCATACCCTCTAATATCCTATATTTACCCTCTGATCAATTGACAAGCATATTTCTCATTGTATCATTACATGTACATATCTATATGATTTTCACTTTCCCCTTATTTTACCTTCATACTAAGCATGAATATGGTTAGTCTTGAGATCACATACTTGTTTATGGACAAGCTTAATTATTTAGTAAAATGAGAAAATCTCTAGGTATTTTTTATCCTGTAACCAAAATTTATTGCTTATATGTGTTTATCACTTTTATCTCTCATATTTGGTTATCCCAAATCCATAGGGAGGAGGAATATAAAAGCCATAAAAAGTTAAAATCAAAATCATTTAAATAAAAGGCAATGATAAAAAGGCAAAAACAAACATTCAAAAGTAAAAATCACACCAAAATATGTGATTCATATCTTAGCACATCTCCTATTTCTAGTTGAATATCAAACTTCATAGTTGGCCTCATGATAGAGCTAATGTCCATTGGGGTGTAATAGGCTAACGGAATGGGATAAGATGTCTCAAATTTCTCTATAGTCCTACCTAATTTCTCATGTAAGTACCCAGTATTCACAAGAGACCAATAAATTTGTAAGGGGAATTGAGTAATAGGGAACACATTGTGGGAAGGTAGGCCCATTTTAATTTTCTTGTATATATAACGTTAATGAGATGATCTTAGCACTAAACTTATTCATCTACAATTTTTTGTGTTTACTGTAACCATATATTTTATGAATTTGGCATCAAATAAATTCTTAGCACTTATGTATGAGCTTAGTATGTCTCATGCCTAATAAGGATTACTAAAAATACCCATGTCATGCTTTTTCCACTCCCTTTTTCATTATAACATTCCCAATATTCCTCCTTGATGAATATTGTTTGTTAGTTGATCATACCTTTTTGGTTCTCATTTTGTGAGTTATAAAGTAAGACCTTGGATAGGACCAAATATTCTTCACAAACATCCCCTTATCATCCATACACATTCCCCAAAATTACCATTCACCTCATTGGTTTACCCATTGTGAACTACAATGTAATACCATGGATAAGACTAGGATTTCCTCACAAAGTATCCTCAAGCTTCATACCATGTTTAGTCATAAAATAACTATACTTTTTTCTAAATGAATGATTAACAATAATCTTACATTTATACTTATCATTTCACTTGCTATTTTTGCTTTACATATCTTAGCTTGTTTATCACATTTACAATTCTTTTATTTACATTTTACACACCTCCCAACATGATTAGAGTGTTTTAAATTTCATTTCATTACTGTAATTCATTTATTTTATGTTTTACATGCTTCCCAGCATGATTTAGTGTGTTTTACATTTTCCCCCTTACTTATGTCTTACAAGCTTCCCAACATGATTTAGTGTATTTTACATTTGATTTCATTATTATAATTTATTTATTTAACATTTTACATGCTTCCCAACATGATTTAGTGAGTTTTAACATTTCATTTCATTTTCACTCTTGATTACTTATGTTTTACATGCTTACAAACATGATTTAATGTGTTGTACCTTTTATTTTTATATTCCATATGATCTAGTGTATTTTACATAACCCTTTTACATTTTACATTTTCTATCATTCTTTTTAACCATGCATTTGTTCATAATTACTAGAAAATAATAAAAAATACATCATATATTTTTTCACAAGCATATATAAAATATTAGACATGTGGCAAAAATAAAATAAATACATCCATAACATCCATGAGTCATGAAAACAAATATCATTTGATATATATATATATATATATATATAAATGGCTCCAATATTTTATGTAACACAAAATTTTTCTATAAGCATAATACAAATTCATCTTTATAGCTGTGGACCACCCTACATATTTGGTGGAAGGGATACACTACCCATGTATCCCTGAGATTTGTCCTTTTGAATGGTATGCTAAATTGACTCTGTCCATGTATGCAAGCCCTTAATTTATCCCTATAAATTGGCCTCCTGGCCCTATATATGTGCCAACTCTCTAGGTGTGCCAAATGAGTGGCCCGATCTTCAACAAATGTCTACCATGCTTGTAATTCCCCATCACCCACTATTGGTGATAATAGAATTTGTGTTGTATCTCCCCATAATCATAGCTCTTGCACTGCCTCACCAACAAATCAAAACCAACTAGCATAATTAGGGGTAAACATTACAAAACAATAATCTATGTAGTATCATGATTTGGTAAAACATCATATAATATGTCATGATGTATGTTTTTACCATCACCACCCATCTAGCCTCCTCTATAACATCTATAAAACACAAACCAAATATACATTAGATATCATATATATATATATCTCAGAATCATTTATCTAATAAATATATCTATCAATTAACAATATAATAAACATCAATTACATATAAAAACATAGATCACTCACCAATAGTATCTCCATTGGCTCGCCCACTAATTACCTCCAATGGGGCATGCCTCTGTGGTGTCACAAAAATTAGGTTGGATAACATGAACATGTTATAGTCCACTACAAATTTTCCACTCTATAGACCAACTCTCTATAGGCTATGCCATAATATCTCCATGGTCTAGTGGCTCTACCTATGGCTCCTCTTCCACCTGCATCTAAACCTACCTTTGTCTATGTCATCATCATAGTGGTTATGGTGGTAAATTTAAAGTATGTTGTGGTGAAATAACAACCACTTCTACCTCCTCCTCAACCACTCTAGCCTCTCCCTATTATCACCAATGTAGTCACCCCTAAGGTCTCATCCACTAAGACCATATCATAGGCACATCCACCCTGGATTCTCCCTCACATGTCATGCCTAATATCAAAGAACTACTATAGGAAATTTTGGAGGTGGAAACCCAAACTAACTTGGTAAATGAGTAACATGATGTGGTTCCTCCCACCACATGTAATGTCATGTAATATGCATATGGCCTAATCCTAGAAAAATTATTATACAAGAATGCCAACTCACTTCAATACACACATAAAGATACCAAACAATATCTCCTTGAGTTACTATCTATAATGCTAGGGCATGTAGTAAAACTCATATAAATGGTCTTATCTCCATATCATAATATGAGGTAAACTATAATTTATCACATAGGGTAACCCCACAGGCTAATACATATGAAACCTCTCATAAATCTAACTACTCAATAAAATCACAAAGCCCATAGTCATCTACCCTCATGATAAGATATTGTACATATCATGCACCAAATTTACCCAAATCATTTACCCTAGATCATATAATGTACCCTTCTCTAATATATAATGACATAAGGCAACCAAATATAATGGAACCTTCCCATCTAACTTTTGATAGAGCACACATGTTGTCATAAGGACAAAAATGGGCTTTCAAATATCTAGAATGGCCATAACATAGACATCAAACAAGTGAACTTGCAAACCACTAAAATATCTCTCTAAGCCAATCATCCATAAGGCTAAGGCTCATCTCTCATCATCCATCTTAGGAGTATATAAAATAATGGGTGTCGCTATAATAAGAAGTCCTAATATAAAATGGACATCCTACAAGGTGATACCTAACTCAATGGTATCCCCATCCATGACCCACCTAAAAGTGTTGGTTAGACACTTTCATGTCCTTAAGAACATTATGACTAAGTCAACACTCAAGGAGATGTGGTGTATTTGCATAATGCCTCCAAATCCTAATGTTGTCAGTTGTGCTTGATTATTTGCTATAAAGTTATCCAATAAATATGGTAACCAAACTACATATACACATTACCACATCTTTGTTATCTCTATAAAATATCAAACAATAAAACACACATTAATTTTTTATCCTAGATAATCAACAAATTACACTACTAAAATCAACAATATATGTATTTTAACCAGAATTAACTACTTTATCGACCTATAATGTCTCTTTCTCAACATTTTATACTATGTTAGCCACATAACAAACTATGTTGGTCAAGAATATATTTTCTACTACCTCGACCATGTATCTAACTACATTAGCCATTATCAAAATCAAATTATATCAAACACATTATATGAAGTTGGCCAGCTAATGTAACTACATCAACCACTTAATACATAGTTGGTAGATAACCCTAATACATCAGCCACTCCATACAAAGTCAGCCATTTATTATAACTACATTAGCCTCTTTATACACAATTGAGTAGATAACAATAATATGTTGGCCACTTCATACAAAATAAACACAATCAACCACCTAAGTACCTTACTAAATAAATTAGAATGTATGTAGTTGGCTACTTATATACTATTACTACTAATTAGATTGACCTGATACTACACATTCAACCACTAAAATCAACTTGTTAAAATTAAAACTAGGTCAACCCGCTCGATCTTGTTTCTTTATCATATTAAATTTTAACACTTTTATCATTAATTCCATAAGCATTTGATTTAACCTTTTAGGGTTTTACATGTGTAATTCCTAAGTTAGATTAAACTACTAAGTTGTCTAAATTAGTTAAATAATATGCAATAATTAACCATGATTTTTTATGGATTTTGACTTCTTTTAACTTTCTAAAAATAGTAATAAATATGCATAAATAGAGACTTATCTATAAAGTTATTGTTGTAGAAGCTTTGGGTTCTAAAAGATGGATTTTAGATAAGTCTAAGTGTTATTAACAAGATCCCTAGGTCTGATTTCTCACTGGATAATAATACCCACCTTGATAGTAGTGTCATGCTACTCTAGTGTTTACAGAATGACACTTGTGACCTATTTCCAAGAGTGTCCCTATTTTTTGGGAGCACTTGTGCCTATGTTTCTAGGTCTTGTTCCTACATGCATGGAATTTAGAACTCTGTATTGTGTTTGGAAAACTTGATTTAGTGTGCAAATGCTAATCCTCCTTGCAAGTATGACATGAGACAAAAAATTGTGTTCCTTAGTGGGACATGATAGATGAAACACCCTAATGTGAAGAGAGTTGCCTACATACCAATACTCTAAGGAGGGATCAAGCCTGATGTAGTTCTCCCACCTAGTGCTTATTGCAAGTGCAAGTGAATCCAAGAATGAGAATGGTCTTGAATGCCTTGAGTGTGCCTAATCTTGAAAATATTTGAAATATTATCTTAGGGAAGATGTAGATGGTAGTATACATAAGTTGGTTAGAATAGGGATCAAATACCTTAATTTTACTCAACTTATTTCTTATTTGGATTGGCTTTTGCATCTATTTTCCATCTAGTGAATAGAGGTCAAATAGTCTTGTATTTATAGAGATAATAAAATATACTTAGGACAACCTTAATAGGTGCACATGTTTGAAAATATATATGTTCAAGAGAGTTAAGGCAAGGGACACTAGCACCAAGTTGGGGACACTAGCACCATGTGGCTCTAGTGTCCTTAATGTGGTGCTAGTTTCTAATTGGAAAACTGTTAGGTACACTAGGTTGGGATTTGGGAAAGCTATCTTGGGACTATGTTTGAGCTGACTATTTATTTTTGTGGTCTACATAATAGTTGGAAAAGCATGACAACATCTCTAGGATAGGTCTAGGGCTAAGCTAGGCATAAGATGTCTCAAGTAACACTCTTAGCATCCAAATACCACTTTTAGGTGATTAAAATAATAATGACCTTCCATTGAACCCTAATAATTTTTTGTCCTAATTTTTACTCTACCCCAAAAAATTTTGGTGCAAATTATGCTACACAAATTTGACCCAATACGTAATTTTCCAAATCTACCTCATTTACATTTAAAACTAAAAAAATTGAATTCAATACATCCATACCTAAATCATGCTCATAGCAGTTGAAATGCATCCTCTTGTTCATGTTCCTCACATTCATGCCATCATCTCTCTCATCACTCCTTTAGGTCATACATACTCTAGTTTCTCAAAATAATAAATTTACAAATAAATAGTTAAAATTCTATTTATATTTAAAATCTACACATTCTTTACCTGGCAGTTATTTACCAAAAAAATATATCTTTTGATCATAATTATGTTTCTATAAGCTCTTTTTACAAACCACAAAAAGTTCTATAATCTTGATAATGTAGAGAATTTTTCTATATTTACCTCATATTTTTTCATTTTTTTTGAATTTTAGCTCATTTTCCAGGACCACCCAATATCCTGTATATTGGCTGCCTCTTCCACTTGCTTCTCACATAACCTCTATTACAAAACAATAATTTAAGTGAAGATATGTATTTTTTAGTTCTTTACTTTCATTTATTTTACACCTTTTTAATATAATTTATTAGATCATCCTTGTGCATTGCTATGTTCTTTCTCGAAGCACCATCCCTTATTACAACTGCATGACATGTGATTAACTTTTAGTGGGACATACATATGCACATAATATTTTTAAAATTTATAATGCTTTATCTCTTATAGGAACCTGTCAAGTTTCAATCTCTCTAAATGCATGCCTTATCGAGAAACTTGACAGGTTCCTATAAAAGATAAAGCATGCATTTAGAGAAATAGATTAATCTTGACAGGTTTCAATGACATTTATTAATATTATTTATAGTAATATACACTTAAAATTAGAAACTTTGTGTCAATTTTAATTATCTTACTAATCTGTGCTAACACCATCCTCAATTATCTAATTAGTCTTCTATTTATAGTAACATCTCTAGTCAACTTACTGTTCATGCCCTTGATCAATTAATTATTTATTTCATGAGCATATTATTTCCCTTAAAAATTCACATTAATTCACATTATTTAATTAATGTTTGCTAATTATCTAATCTTCTCCTAATTAAAAAATCCATGGCACATTTTCTATTTTTTGTAATTCAATTATTCTCCCACAAATGATTTCTTAATTAATTTATAATCGCTGTGCAACCCCTTTTTTAAAAAGGCATGTCATAAGTCCATGCCTCACCATCCCTCTTCTTACGCATATTATTACACACTTAATCCTTATTTCACACTTCACCTCCCATATTTATGAAAGGGAGGACTAATCCTCTTTTATTGATCTTCTTCCTCATCCAATGATCCACATCCATTCAAAAAATATATAAATGGAGGGGTCACCTTCCATTTTCAATAAGATTTCAATTCACAATGAAGTGTTATTAAAATAACCCTACAAATATTCAACCATCCTCATCACTCATCATCCAAATCATTTAGTTTGTAAGGGGTTATGCTGTTAGATTACACACATGCCTTTTACAAGCCTTTTTGTAACTACATATGAGCATATAAATATTTTCTATGAGGAGATCATAAGGAAAGGTATTAAAATTTATTTTTGATTACTTATTTATTTGTTTTATTATTAATATTTCTCCATCCAAGGATGCACACTTAGGTTAGTGGTAGGATTTTCAATTTATTTAATTTTTGTACTAACCCAAAACTAAACTTTGTAATCATGTTTACATATGGCACGTCTAACGAGATCCACAACACAAAATTAGTTTCAACAACATTTAATCATCTTATTAGTCTAATATCAAACTCTAATTTCTACAAGACCCCTTATTTTTCCCTATTTTTTCAAAATTCCATCCCATATTATTGGTGGAAATGCTCTACGTAATAATGAAAATATGAGCACAAAAATGGTAAAAATACACTGTGAATTAGTAGAAATGCCCTTCTAATTGTGTATATAGGGATTGATAAAATCGATCTACATTTTAATAAAATCATGGTGAATGGTGGGAAAATCACTATGTATTAGTTGACTATCTATTTTTGTAAGATTGGTATAAACATGGTTCAAATCAGTAGAAATACTTTACATTGTCACTACATTATTTCTAGTAATAGAAAAAACATTCTTTTATGCTTTCTATTTCTTTATTTCCTAAAATAGATAAATCATTTATCATTATAGAGAAATTATTGTTTGTAGTAGCCAAATTGCTCTATGTAGTAGTAAATTTACTAACTTTAACAATGAAAACACAGTTCTCTAATTTTTGTTTCTAGTTTCTTGTAGAATGGTTGAATTGACATGTGAAATGATGGAATTGCTCTGTGGAACAACATAAACACACTTTTATATTTTATATTTTATGTACCTTTGAAAATGGTAGAAATGACTTGTGGAATGATAGAATCACTCTACAGAATGATGAAAATGCACACATAGACCTAAAACATTAACTTTTGAGACCTCATTCACTTGTCAAATATCATATTCAAGACTACTAATCTATTTTATACATACTTCTACTTGTAAAAAACATTATTATTCAACTAAACACTAATTATAACATTTATTTTGGTGTATTTAAAAAATGAACTCTTAGATTTGGTGTTTAAAATGAACTTGTTTGAGTTTATTTTTGTGTTTGGGTCTTTGTTTGCAGTAGTTTAACATGTGTATGCTATCTCCTTACCTGATTTTGGAATCCTAGGTGATAAAAACACTTATATTTTCCCCTTATTTAAGAGATGATACATATGCTCTCATCTTACCCTTTGTGGAACCCCAAGGATCATAAATAACTAATATTTTTTTTTTCTTTTTGGTTTGTGAGTTGGACCTTGATCACCAACAACAAGTCCTTAGAGCATAGTAATTAGGATTTCATCCTCAAATGTATGTACCAAGCTCATGTTCTAGTGGATATATAGATTGAGAGGAGATGTCTACATTAGCCAAATGATTATGTGTTTTAAACACAGTTGTGAAGGTAAGGAGTTTATCTCTGATACCAGGCTTTAGACAACACTCTCGAGGAATGATTTTTAATGACACTCCACTAAAATCTTATATTTGTAGTGGACATGAAGGGACTATATCCTTTCACAAAGATTTTTATTTCACTTTTCTATGGACTTATGTCCCATTGTACCACAAGGTATATAGGCGACACACTTAGTTATGCCTATTTTTCCCTAGATTTCTAAATTCAATTACAAATGACATGTAGTGTAGGGAAAATAACATTATCAAAGATCACCATCACAAATGGATGCTTGGTAGGTCTTGAGAGACCAACCTATTCACCAAATTATGTGGGTAGATCGATGGGTTGGTGGTCACATTGCACATCCATTTATTACTAGGCATAAGGCCTATAATTGTGTGTTTCCTTATTTTTTGTCAATACCTGTGTGTTATTCCACATACCTCAAACAAGTTTAAACTTATTAAGTCTAAACTTATCACATCCAATTATAAAATTATTCATTAAGGCATTACTCTACCAAAATAAAGAGTCATTTTATTTGATAACAACATTACATTATTCATACTATACCATTACTCTATCTAGTTTGAACCACATCTAAAACTTAATTAGGTTAATTTCAACCAATATCTAATTCTAAATCAATTATTTAAATCCAATAAAACTTTTCCAAATCAAGTCAAATCAACTCAAATTTGGTCAAACCTTTTGAGGTCAACCTTTAAACATAAAATCAAAGTCAAAATTTTCCAAAAGTCAAACTATTCAAGTTAAACATCATGTCAACCTTCTAAGTCCAAGTAAAGTCAAATCAGGGCTATTTTGAATAACATCAAACATCTAAAGTCAAAATCTAGTCAAATTTGACTAATTCAACCTTCCAATTCAACCAATCAAAAGTAAAACATTGAAATAAAGTCAAATCATGTTTATTTTGACCAAGTCACATAAATTCCAAATCAACTAAACATCCAAATTCAAATCATATCCTAATATTTCAATTCAATCTCCCATAACTATCAATTGGGAAATAAAAAATAATAACCTCCATCTTTTCTTCCATCCAAATAAAATTATATATCCCATATGAACTTAGTCACATCAAATAGCCTAATCAAACATCACATCAAACTATAGTCATATAAAATGTCACTTGAGTGCAATGAGTGTTACTTGAGACTACCCTACCCCTAGCTTAACCTTAGACCTATCTTAGGGCCTCTTTCAATCCTTATTCCACTTTTATGTAAGTCTAACCCATCCCTAGACATTATTGAATTTGTCCCAAACTTTTCCTACGCATTCAAATACCTAGTGCCCTAGGTTCTACCAATTAGACACTAGCATGCCATTTTTATCAGTAGTATACTATGTTAGTGACCAAGGGACCATATTAGTGTCCCTTAATTATTTTCAACCCCAATGGATATATTTATAGTTATTAAGGAACCTTAGGGTCATTCTAAGCTCAAATCACATTCAAACAAATACCAAATCAATATATATACACCATTTTTATCCCCTTATCCATTAACTGGAAATCAAATACAAATACACACAAATAAACTTAGAAATAATTTTTATAAATAAAGGTCATTGATCCCTATTCTATGCTACTTCTACATAAAACCATCTACAATAGTCCTAAGCTTAGTTTACTTAGATTTATAGTTTCAAGACTCATGCAAAGCACTCAATCCATCATTCATACTAGCATTAACTTACACTTGCACCATCACTTAGATTAGGAGAATTACATAGAGATTGATCCTTTCTCAAGGTATTGATATGTAGGGAACTCTCAACCCAAGGGGTTGTTGAGGACATCTAACCTAACATCACACTTTTACTACTTATTTCACTCAAATACCCTAATAACATGAAGGTCTAGGGTTTTCTCCTAAATAAATCAAAAATAGGTCATAGGTAGTAGAGTAGGGTTCATTCACACAATCATATGTGTCTTAGAATCAGACTCATCTATTCCCATAAGATCACACAATTTTTAAAAAGAGGACATTAGTGTGATACAAAGGACACTATCATAGTGCACTACTATCCAAGAGGAGTTCTGAGACCTATTTCCAATTTATGACACTTTGATTAGATTATACACTAGTTTGCAACCTCTTGTTCATCTATCTTAGTCAATTTCCAGCTAAATGTATATTTATTTGATTAATTTTTATTTTTAGAATAATTAATTAGGTCAATTATTATACAAATTAATGGCTATATTTATTGCATATTTCTCCCCTAATTTACTATTCTATCCCTTTAAAAAACTAGGGTCTTACATTCCATAATCCCCTTAAAAGTTAAATCATTTGGTGAACCTGACTTACTTTAAATACTACTAAAAACCCTAGACCTAAATTATCTTAGGCATTATATCCTTTTATTTTTATGTTTATAAATAAATTTTAAAATTTAAGACCTAATTTATTATTTCAATATTTCATAGATTAAATTTCTTAAAACTTTTAAAATATACAACATTTTATTTTCATACTTTCAAACCTACAATGACAAAATCTAATAACTGATTTGATTAGACCAATAAAATAAAATTACAATATTTAATTTCTAAACATTCATATATGTAAGTTAACCTTATCTATATTATCCATGAAGATCTTTAAAAATCCAATAATGGTCAATATCATAATTGCCCAAATGCCAATATTGTTACACCTACTATGGGGGCAATTCAAATTATATAAAAACCTGCTATAACTCGTAAACCTTCACCAGTAGCAATGCCTTAAAAGGATAGTATGCATTTATCCTCTCCATATATATAATCCCTTATGCATGAGATCCATTATCTATAGGCCAAGGTGTTACATATTCAATAGGGTACCACTAAACCACATCATGCCTTAAATTCTCATGTTCTTCTACATACACCTTTAGCATGACATATAATATTAACTCATTTTCCTTCTAGATTTATGGCATGTAACCTTACCTTTTATGATTTTAAAGGTGACCCAAAGCATCATATACAATCTTTCCATGTAACATGTTTAGACTATGCGTCTAATGACTGGCTCCTCACTAAGTTTTTCCCTTGTAGTTTAAAGGACTATGCATTACAATGGTTATATGATCTTCCTAATCAGTCCATCACAACATTCAATCCACTAAAAAACATGTTTTTGGCACACTTTTCAATCAACATCAGTGATAAGGTTTCCTATGCTCAAGTTTCACAACTCAAACAAAAATCTAATAACCCAATAGCTGAATATGTTTTTTGATTTAAAACTATATTAGCAAAGATGACTAACCTCATGGAAGATAGAGAAATATAAGACATATTCAAATATATTTTATTACTGGAATTGAATGAAGCTATCCTATTCAAGAAGTTACCATCATTCACATATCTTTGTCATATAATGAAAGAGTGGGAATTCAAACTTCTCTCTATAGACAAGTTAAATTACAGAATTAGATCAAATTCAAATAATAAGACTTTGAGTAAACCCCCATATAAGGTAAAGCCCAATGAGAATAAGAATGATTCAAAAATAATAGTTAATGCAAATTTAAAACCATCCCCTTTCATGGTTTTATTGGATCCTCCAGGGAGGCCTTTTAGGAGTCTTCCTTAATCGCCAGCAGGTGTTCTCCAACAACTCTTGGAATGCAATGTCATATATTTTCCTCTCATCAAAGAGGTTGATATGAATAGGCCTATTCTAAGGAATCATGATGCTAATGCATGTTGCAACTATCATAGGTAGCTAGATCATACTACAAAAAAATACCTTAGCTTGTGACATAAGATACAAAACTTGATAGAAGATTGACACTTCTACAGAGGCACCTAGAACACAACCATAATAAGCAAAAGCATTGAAAATATTTTTACATACATTTAAAAAACATATAAATAATGAGATAGTGGAAATTTAGGTTTTCATTATACATATCAAGCACAACCACCACTGACATCTTATCATACTCATACAATGGACACACCCCCCTTACATAATATCATTGGTGTATCATACTACAGTGCCAGCTAGACCTCTCATCACTTTCTTAGAGTAGAAGATATTAGATTATGACAAAAAATTATACACACTCTTTGTATGAGCCTACATTGATCATCATCCCATTTAGAGTGTCATGGTTGATAATGGGTTAAGTGTTAATATGTGTATTATTACACTCCTACAAAACTTGGGCTATTTAGAGCAAGACATTTCTTAGATATATATAGTTATTGATGCCTTTAGTGGCCATGTTTAGATATCCATTAGGGAGATAATACTACCATTATATTTTGGCCCACACACATGGACACCAAATTCATAATTATACCTAGTGTAGGAACATTTGATATGTTATTAGGTAGGACTTAGATACAACAATTTTAGGATATCCCATCTATCATACATAAATGTCTCAAATATATACATGCTAATTAGGTAGTTATAGTTAAGGTCCTTCCCTATGAGTATCCTTTACCTATTCCATATCTAGTTATACAACAAACACCACTTACGTTCAACACAAAAAGTCTATTACCACACATCTAATATCAGTTGAGCCACTAGTGCAGGTGAGGTGTACTCCTATGACATCATCACATATAATACTCTCCCATAGATACTTATATTAGAGAGAACCTTATGTTAGAGACATGGATTCTAGAGAGCCTCTATCTACCCCATTAACACATAGATTAGTGTTACAACATATAACATCCATTACAATTACAACTTCTTATACTAGATGGGTTCTTAAGAACCTCATAGTTCATAGGCCTATTCGGTTAGCTACATAAATTCTTAGTCCCACTTACAAGCAATTTCAACTACAAATCACTCCATACATCCAATTCCCTAATCTCAGATTCCTCATCACACAACATGTACAATCACTCTTCCTCTCATTGATATAAGACACATTAATTACAAGTCTCTCATGAGACTCATCAGTTAGTAGTATCTCTCCTCTTGTACATAGTTTATCTTACCTTGCTCATTGTATATAGTTTCATTTTCATGATTGCTTGTACATGGCTTATATTTAGAAAATACAAAAACAATATAATAAGTTCATAATACAACAAACATTTACATATTGGTCACAAAATACAAAATTTTAGATTGTATGCATTTTCATGTTTACATTCATTATATTTATCAAGTATTACATATGCTATTTATGATAATATAATTTAGTTTTATCATACATACATGCTTCACTTATTTTTTTCAAGTGATTGTAGATTACTATAGATTTAGGTCCTCTACACAGATCCAAATATACTATTATCCACCCATTGGGGGCACATACACATATTAATCATTGATAAATTCACCTATTGGGGGCACCACATACACATATAATAATTTTCCAAGTTACATATTTATATACTCTATATCATAGATTTAGCATGGATTATATCATGATATTGATAATCACATACTACTCAAATTTTTTACTGACTATTACTATTATAGAATCAACTTATGTACATCTTTTCTCTTATATGGATTTATACCACATGTTCATGCATAATTTCATTTATAGCTTTCCTAATTTTGATTTGATTATGTTTCTTTCATTCTACATCTACTTGAGGGCATTTGAATATGCCATTGCTATATGGATCTACACCAATTCCTTTCATTGTGTGAGTGCTTTGGACATGTGCCCGTGTCCTTGTGTGTGCCTTATTTATTATGTATGTAGACATTTGAACATGCCATTCCATGTGTCTCTAAGATAACCTTGATTATTCTTTGTGTAGGGGGACATTTGAATATGACCTTGTGTTTATTACTTTCTCAAATTTAGTGATATGTGCCCATGTCCCTTGTATTGTGCCCCCTTGGCATAATTATCATGCCTCATGTGTGTTTTATGTATGAATCATGGCCATGACACTTGTATCTTGATTGTTACACTCATACTTAGTTTCATATGCCATGAAGGACCTCATACATCTCCCCCTTCCTCCTTGGGTGCCTTGATGGACATCATCCCCCATCTCCATAGGTAGTTGCTCTGATTATATCCAGATTTGTTTTTCATATACATGATTACATTGTTATATCTATCTTTAAAACCATGTTAATGATATATTTAACATACATCATAAATTACCGAACTTATGCTCAGATTATATTACATTTTGATGTCATGTATACACATTATATTAGTTTATCACGTAGATTTCAGATATGCTCAGGCTAACATATATGTTGCATAGATTTTATTTTGAGGACATATATTGCATAAGTTCAAAAATTCTCATAAAAAGAGGGGCCCCTCAAAAGAGGGGGAGTTCATAGAGGTTTGTCATAGAGATCAGGTCATCTGGGTGCACTCATAATACAATTTTCAGCACGTAGACACAAAATACATAGCTCATAATCATGAAAACATAGTGGAAAATAGTCAAACACAAATAATTTATGGTTTGGAACAAAAAAAACATAAGAGGACATAACATGGACTAATGGACACTAGGGTAGTGCATTAATATCCAAGGGACCATTCTACCATCCAATAACCTAGAAATAAGAAAATATAGATTGGCCAAAAAGGTAAATAATTATAGTTTAGGTTTGCATAGTATCAATAATAGATTATCCATTATGCTTAATTAATTCTCAATTTTATATAGAATCATACTAGTTTGATTAGATTGAGGGCATCATACATGGAATGATCACTACTATTTAAGTTTTAGATATACATAGACATAGAATGATACAACTTGGTCCAGAATCCATATACACAAATATTAGAATTAAGGGCATGTGTAGACATATTATTTACACATGATTAGTTTTGCACCAAATAATCTTAAATGGAATGATAAATCCATTTCATTATCCATGTTTTATACTTTAGATACCATTTGGACCATGTTTCACACCATATTGATGCCTTATTCCATCTACAATGGTTAACATTTCTGTGTAGTCCCTGAGCTACATTTCTGAGTGTCCAAGAGGCCCTTGAGCTATTTTTCATTCTAATGTTTCTAAGTGGCCTATTGATGATGGAAATCATACCATAAATGAATCAACCCTTTCACCTATCATAAAGGTTAAGTTAGAATCATACTAGTCTAATCATGTGGTTTTAAAGGTTCAACTATGATCTTAAAGATGCGAGGAGTTTTTTATAAGTTTTGAGAAATTATCAATAAGTCATCAAATGTAACATATTCCATTATAACAATCAGAAATCCACTTTATCAAATCATGAATAAGTTTAGATAAGAATCTATAATTTATTTTATTTGATAGAGAAAACCTATTAATTAGATAATCTCTTGAAGAATAACAATCTGATTCAATAAATATATTCTAGGTAATATCTTACTTCTGTTGTAATGTTTATTAGTAAGCTAAAAAAGATAAATAAAAAATATATGTAAACATATTTAAGATAATATAAAAGATATTCAAACATGTAAAAAAAGGAAAGAGACATAATAAATAACAACTAACAATCTAACTAAAAGAAAAGAGAACATAAAATAACTATGCCAAAGAAAGGATAATAAACTACTCAGACAATTAAGTCTAAACTAAAAAGCAACCTTAAATAAGAAAAAGATTAAAGATGAAAAAGATCAAATAAACTAATCTAAGACTAAACCTAGACTCAAATTAATCTAACTATCTATAAATCAACTAGTTAATAAATAAGTAACAAGTCTAAAAATAAAACCATAAATAAAACTATAATCTAAAATCTAGATAGGCTTGGAATCTAATCTAAGATTGAGACTAACAACTACCAAGAACTCTAATAAAGAACTTAAAATATATAATAGAAATATAAGAAAAGAACTAATCAAAATAACAACTTATTTAAATTATCTAACCTACAAAAGAGAACAAAGTAATTAATTTAATAAACTAATTAAAAGGAATAGATACAAGGTAGAAAACTAAACAAATAAAGATAAATATAAACTAAGAAATATAAATTGAAACTAGGTTAATAAAATCTAAAATATAAAACTATATTAAAATTAAAGTCAATATAAAGTACAATAAAGTCTGTGAGTCTTAGAGGAGAGTCATCTTAGCAGAAAAGATAAATTTCATTGAGAAAATCAACATCTTTCTTTACAATACTTGAGAGACAACCTTTACAATCAAAATAGATCAATGAAATGTCATAAAATAATGAAGTGTTCATCATTATTCAAGTTAAATACTTGGAATTTGTGCATAGGATTACAAATAGTAATCATCAAAAGATGTTAAATTTAACAAACATCAGATAATCTATCATAAATGATAATAAAAATTGGATATCCCTGTGTTTCCTAAGCAATTACTCAACCATCAGATAAAGTACCATTAGGTATATCGACAAAAGTCATGCAATATTAAAAAAATTGCATAGAAATAAGAGAGATGAATGATTGAATTCACAAATTATGAGTCTTCAATACATATGTTGTTCTTCTATCTTCAAATGATTCTTTGATCTCATTTTATGCTTTAAACTTAGTTGAAAAATAAGTTATAACTAGTTTTAGTTAGTTATTAGTTTATGTTAACTAATTGACTTTTAAATCAATTAATTATAAATAGTTATTGGTTAAGGATAGGTTTAATTAAGACTTAAAAGTCTTAATAGATCAAGTATTTTATTATAGACCAAGTACCAATCTAAACAGGTGGGGACCCTCATCAGTTAATAATAAATAGAATACATATATCAAATATTAAATAGATAAGTCAACTATTAATAAAATTCTATTTATATTAAACCATAATGCATGTCTCATAAACAACTTAGGCACGCGCGCGCGTGCGCACGCGCGCGCGCGCACACACACACACACACACACACACACACATTAAAATCAAGTCTACTATACTTTCAAAATTATCAAAAAATCTAAAAGTTATGCATCAAAACTATAAATTAAAAATATCAAGTCTAAATGTTTATTTTTATACCAAGCAAAGTTCAATTGAAAAATAAAAAGTATATCTTGTTTACATCTAAAAATCATCTAAATCTAAAAATACTTCAATTGCTGGTTTGCCTTGTTCATTAACATATTTATTATATGTTAATGAACATTCTAGGAAATCGCACTAACTTTAATCTAGAATCACTCGTATTGTCATCAATTTCCAGCTTGATCCACTTGAGCACTCTGACCTCAAGTAGTGAATCAATAGCATTTTGACTATCTAAACTTTTATTTTAAGTGAAAGGATGAATCTTAATCATATGTTTTCTACCTGTTAAAATAGGTTTTTATAAACTCAATTTATTGCATCTTATGATAGGCTCACTATGGAAATATGCTAGACCTAGCTTCTTAAATTTCATAGTAGGTTCTCTATGAGAAGTTGAAGGTTCATCTAAAACTAAATGAATGTGTAGATTCACATAATTTTTGGCATGAATTATCTCAATCTCAAGTTGGGTGGCATGATTGGTAGGAAAAAGATTAACAATAGATTCAACTCTTTCATGAACAAGATTGGGAGGTTGAATTGGTAAATGTTTTCCCAGGATAATCCCATCCAGACATTTTAACAATCTAAAATATACTTAAAATTGATGACTAAAAATCAATAAACATCAATTCAAAATAAAAAATAATTGAATATCCAAAACATAGTCATATATCAAAACTCTAAACTGACTTATCTTCACAAATTGAAAATGTTCTAACTTCATCCAATACCATCTGAGCTCTAAAATAAAATTATAATATCATAATTTTATTTTAATTTTTTTTTGATATATTTCATGAATATTTTATCTCCATAAAATCAATTATAAACCAAACCAATCTAAAATTGAAGTAATCTCCACAAGCTTCTTCACAAAAAGCAACTTTTCAAAACTGTTATCTCTCATATGTAATATTTCAAACTTAGAAATCAACTCATAAAATTTTGAAATATAAATAAGATATTTTTCAAATTTGAAATGAAATCTTGATGAAATTTCTTAACAACTTTTACTCAAAATTTTGTATCAAAATAATTCTGTCATCTGTATTTAACCAAATATTTCACAAATATAAAACAAAATAATATTTTAAAGCATAATTTTTTTTATAAAATATAAACTTCATTGAATTTTCAACTGAAAGACAATTGAGTTCTTTAAAGAACCATTATTTCAATATCTAATTTTAAGATGAAATCCATGACTTTAATATTGAGGTAAAAATCCAACAAAAACTTCACACCTTATTTGATCTTATTTTGGAGTCAATACCTATGACTGGAACTGACAGATGAAACTTATGATTATAAATGTCCCATATATATATATATATATATATATATATATATTGATAATTTCTTGACATAACTTTCCATGTTATAGCCGACTATATTTGTTCAAACTTTTCTTTATAAAAACCATCTTGATACTTCAAAACAAACAAATAATTTTGTTTTTATAGAAGTCCACAACCATGAATTTCAATGACAACTAAAATTAGGAAACAAAGACCTTTAGAACCTTTCCAAAATAAGTATGGCAGTCATAATAAATGATTTAAACCTTAATATCTCAGGGATATATATATTCCCTTTGCATCAAATCTCTTAGCATAATTCAACAAAAACCCTAAATGCACAAATATGGCTTTGAAAAAAAATTGAAACACCATATACCTCTAAAGATAATGAACCTGCTAAATCTCAAAATTTAAGCATAGGATGGGAAAATCTTCTCATATTTAAAACTTGACAGTCAAATTTGTAACATTCATACAAAATATATAGATAGAAAACCATTTGGAAACTAAAGGAAATTATAATAAAATATATATTGCATGTTCGATAAACTCTGATTCCTCAAAACCACTCAAAGTCCCACAGAGTATACATGTAGGTTGTATCTTACAGAACCCAAAAACAATAATAAAATCTTTTGACTGCACACATTTTCAAGCAATATTAAACTAAAAATTACATACTAAAAAACCATAACCATTTTTATGACTTCAAAAATAATTAAATGATTGAAAATTCTCACATATCTACTTGAAACTAAAATTCAACACATGTATTTATGAACTAACATAATATATCTAAATTAGAACCAACTTTCATCAAATATTCATGCATGAGAAATATTGAAATATCATTTATTCTTCAAATATTAATGCACATATTCAAAACTTAAAATCACATGCAGACTGTCATAATCTTCTTATACCAAACTCATCCTTTCACCATGAATCAAAATAAATTACTCAAAAATAATTCAATCCTTCAATAAATATTCATGCAAACCAAAATTTATTTATTTAATTCAACTACAAGCTTCTTAGAATCATCATAAATATTTTCCAAATTCATTCAAACTATATAAATCATACCTTGTAATGTTCCCTTGAAATCTTTCTAGCTAGAAACCTTAAAATCCTTTCTCTATCCCATGAAAATCCAACCAACTAGAGCTTCGCTTCCATAGCCAAGATTTCTAAAATAAACATAGAATGAGAAAAATAACCTACTTGTATTCACCACCCTCCATCATAACTGACTTGTCTAGATGCTTGATTTCTATTGGCTCACTTCAATCAATATGTACCTAGCAACTTTGCTAACTTAATTATTGGCACAATAGAATTTAGTCATTACTAACTCTCTGTTGACCAATTTTCATCCACAGGTCAAAATCATTCACCTTCCTCCCTTGTTATTCAAAGATAGTTGTTTCAAGTTGCATGGTTCTTGCCATGGTTCTTCCAACTCAGTTCAACACTTTGGTCATCAGCTTGGCACTTTGGTTCAGCAGCCTGGTTCTTTAGTTCGACATCTAGTTCATTGTTTCGGCCTAGTTCAAGTTCATGTTCACACCCTTGCATAAGGTAGGCACTTCAAACATTCACAAAAGGAAAGGTTGGGTCAGGTTGCTTATCACATAAATGTAAAGGGCCGGGTCAAAAAAAAACAACACAACAAAAGTAAAGTGGTGGTTAACATTTTCATGGACTTTTTGTCCACGGGAAATGTCTACAGATAAAAGCTTGCAGGGAAAGCACAGCGACAAGCCTAGACAAATTTTGTTTGTAGGAAAACATCTATGGACAAAAGTTTACAGGAAGCATAAAGGCCCATCAATAGTCTATGCGGATAAACAAGGGACCCAAAGGACCCCGAAGGGCATATGCCCTTATGGGGGACTCTCGGCCCAAACAAAGGCAAAAGGTTTTTTTTAAAGGTCGGTGGGAAGGCGATAACAAAGGAAAGAACCCCGATAGATAGTCTAAAACAAAAGTGACCCACTAAAGTAGACAAGGAAGGAGTGCCTGCAAAGAAATTAGCAAGCGGCCAGAAGCCAGCAAAGCACAAGGATGTCCTAGAGGATGCCGAAGTTAACAAAGAAGATAATCATTTGTATTCAAAACTGAGAAAGCGCCAACTAGGAGCCCAAATGAAGCGACCTACTGAAAGTTCACCCTTGGGGGGCTGAACAAGCCAAATGAGACAAAATAGAAAAGACATAGCGCTAGCATGGTCCCAACAGAAGGATGGTGTCAACAACAGTGTTTTCTTCTTCCCAATGAGGGATGTGACATGGCCACTTGCAAGGAAAGGGCACCAATGAGTCTCCTTGTTGTTTTTTTTCCATATAACATCATGATTTGTTCATTTGTAATGATCTTTTCATAGTTTTACCTGGAGTAGCCCAGCTAAAATTTTTGCCTGAATCAAATAAAAGTAGTTTTACCTCTTCTTGGATGGATATTCTGTGTATGTCCTTAGTGTTTGATTTGTGTCCAGTCATTGTCTTTTAATGCTCTCACAGGTTCAAACACCAACACACCAACTATCTACAAGGTGCCATCTATAGCTGATAGGAGAAGAGTTTCATTTAGGGTGTAAAAATAGAGGAGGTCACTTACAGTATGTATTTCACAACATCTTGGTGAGTCCCTGTTCTTGTGTTTTCATAAGAACCTCCCTACCATTTTCTTGCAGCCTGGTCTTTCTGCCAAGTCTAAGTGTATGTATGTTGTTTTTTGTCTGATCCTGAGTGTGGATGTGGGAAGGTTGACTTATTTTGGTGTATCACCTCTTTAGAGTAGGCTTGTTTTTCCTGCACTCTCCTTTCCCTTTTCATCCCCCTTTTTATTATATAGCTACCTATATATATATCCATGTATTTTGCACTTGCTAAAACAAATAATGATACATCAAAGGGAGCTAGCCCTTATCTAAAGACTCTCCCCTCCAGCTTTTCCAGTCCCACAGGTGAGAGGGGAGTTTCCATGTTGCGAGGAGAAGGCAGGGGTTCGACCTCCTGCTAAGGGTGCAATTTTCTTGCGTCAATAGTTTTGGCACGCCTAGTGGGACCAACTGGGACAGGTTTTATACAAAGAGTTGAAGAATTTTTGGTGTGTTCTTCAACTGACTAGCCTTTGGAGGCTTTTGCATCAAACACCAATGGAAAATCCAAGTTAAATCAATTGGTTAAGTAGTTTTGGTGCCATACCATCAAGAAACAACATTCTGGTATGTATAATCCCATCATTCAGAGCCATGGACCCTATTTTCCTTGGCCAACGTGGCTACAATCCTTACCAGCCTTATGTTGATTCTTATCAATTTCAATATGGCCAGTCCTAGCCCTTTAATGAGTTATATCAGCCTTATACCCAGTCTCCTCATTATGTCACTTCTGCCACTCAACACAGTCTCTTTGCCAATCAACCCATTTTTGCCTTCAAGCAAGTAATGCTGGGATACGAAAAACATGTAATAGATCATAACACCAAAAGAGGATGTGGCCAAGAAGTTCCTGATCATATCATCCATCAAGTGAGGAATGCATTGGTTTAGGTTAAAAAGGAATGGGCTTCTGTTGAAAGAGCCAATTGGCACAGGCTTATAGGTGAGATGCTAGATGTGGGTGGTTTGATCACATCTTTGGAGGAGAAGTTGAGTGTTCATGAGAGGCAGCCTTACCAAGTCTATCAACCTACATACTCACTACCCCAAACATCATATCAGTCATATACGGCACCTGCTCATAAGCCAAATCAAGCCTGTCGAATTCCTTTCCCCAATCATGTTGAGGAGAGTTCCAAAAAAGCAAATCTTGTGTTTAAGGCTAATCTTGATAGACAGATCGAATTGGCAAATATTTAGATGTAGCAGTCCATCTTGGCAGCAAGGGAAGTGGAATCTAAATCTTCACTACCCTCTCACACTGTGGCCCCATCACCCCCAAAGGAGATGTCCAGTCCAAATTTCTTGAGCTGGAATCAAGTGATCGAGTCACAGAATAGCAAGGGGGTGAAAGACATTGTCCAAGAGTGTGAGGTACAAGATGAGGTTAGTCCTTTTCAAGTTCCCCCACCCTTCCTCAAGAAGCTCCTTACATTTCACAACAATTTTCATGCACTCCCCATCTCTATGGTGTTTCCCATGAGCTCCAAGAAGTGTAAAATGAGTATAATATAGCTAAGCAGATTGAGGAATTAGAGGCTAAGATAAGACTACTGGGAGAGAGAGAAATGGAGTTTTTAGACCTTGTAGAGGAGCCGACTCCAAAAGGCACCCCTTCCACCAATCCACGAGCTAATTTCAATATTGACAAAGTATTGGTAAAATGGAGGAACAAAAATCAAGAAATTTTGGCCCAAGGTCTGCCCCCTCCTATTCTAGAGAAAACTCCCTCTTGTATGCCAAATCCTTTCTATCAGATGGCACTTGCTCATTCTAACTCATCCAATGCATCAATCGATCCTACCCTCAATCCCATTCACCTAGATTTTTAGCATGCCTCTTTTCAGACAGCTCTTCTTGTACATGAGCAGACCCTCCCAATTCCTCTTGAACCTCCTCAAATCTTTCGACATGATCTCCAAATTCCAAGGTAGAGGAAGGAACATCATGAACCAGCTTAGGACATAGAAAATGATAAAGTTGCTGCCTATTTATAGAAGTAAGATTCCAATCCCAAGATCATGAGCTAAAAGTAAATAGTGAAATCTTGGGGTGGAAAGGAGGAAGAAGGGAAAGGTTTTGATCAAAACCTTGAAGAAGATGGGGCTGCTCTTGCTCTTGATGATGATTGTCACTTCTAGGAAAGGCTCTTCCAAGAGAATATAGATAGGCAGATTGTAGAATTGGAATCTAAAGAGAGATTCCTCAGCCAGTGTGTGATGGATGGTTTAGACCCAACAACACATTCCATGTCTGAACACACCCCACCTACACATCCCCAAGAGAACTATCAGCCCATGCCTGATATAGGTGAAGTGCTGACCAAATGGAAAGAGGAGAATCATTTGATCTAGTTCAGGGACTACCTCCTCTTCCACATGAGTTCATCCATCAATGCTCCACTTCACCCCTTCTTGAGGAGGAACCTGTCTTGAAGGAAGCAAGCGAAGAAGAGTGTTCTCAGTTCATGACTGATCAGGGAGACTTCATGAGTACGGATGAGGAGGAGATCACCTTAGCTAACATGGAGGAGCATGGACAATATCTTGTTCATGCTTTGAATGATTTGTTTGAAGTCATCGAGGCAGGCTACACTATTCTTCAAGGAGGCTAGGAGCTGGTAAGAGCGAAGAAGGCAACATTGGGGTTCTAACAAGCATGTAAAGAGGCTATAGTTTTTCAAATTTACCCCTTCAAGAGGTTGGTGAATCTGAAGATATCTCCTTTGAAGTCATCAAGGAAGATGGTCATACCATGGAACCTGAGCATGAGGTAGAAGAGAGCAAGCTAGTCAAGGGTGTGTATCAAGGGGCTTATGGTGATGAGCTGGCAGCAATCAATTTCTTGATGGGAAACACTAGCTTGAAGAACCAATAAGAGGCAAGCTTCCAAGAATAAATAGAGTATGTATACATTGGGAGCATGTTTGAATCTCCACTCAGGAACCAACCAATGTAGGTGATAGGCAAGAAGAGCAAGTCACCAAATCCCCTTTTCATTCAGCTACTTGCCTAGCACCATAAGTCTTCTTGCCAGGAAGGGGACTTGAGAAATTTTCCTTTTGATCTAGGAGTGAGGCAAAAATTCTTACTTCATTTTTGATTCTTGAATCTCTTGGAGTTGTTGTTAACTTTTGTATAGCTACATCTAACTCCACGCCTAGTGGAATGCAAGGCAATTGGGTTCTAAGCATGGTAGGTATGATTTACCTGTGAGTCACCATCTATTGACCAATTTTTGTCCATAGGCCAAAATTGTTCACCTTCCTCCCTTATTATTTGAAGATAGTTATTTCAAGTTGCATGGTTCTTGCCATGGTTCTTCCAGCTCAGTTTAACACTTTGGTCATCGGCCTGGCACTTTGGTTCAGTAGCCTGGTTCTTTGGTTCAGCATCTATTCATTGTTTCGGCCTAGTTCAAGTTCATGTTCATGCCCTTGCATAAGGCAGGCACTTTAAACATTCACAAGAGGAAAGGTCAGGTTGGGTCACTTATCAAATAAATGCAAAGGGCTGGGTTGAAAAAACAACACAACAAAAGTAAAGTGGCAGTTAACATTTTTTACAGACTTTTTGTCTGTAGGAATGTCCGTGGACAAAAGCATGCGGGGAAAACACAGTGACAAGCCCAGACAAATTTTGTCTGCAGGAAAACATCCACAGACAAAAGTTTGTGGGAAGCATAAAGGCCCGTCATCAGTCTACGCAGATAAACAAGGGACCCAAAGGACCCCAATGGGCATATGCCCTTGCGAGGGACTCTCAGCCCAAATAAAGGCAAAAGGTTTTTTTTAAAGGCTGGTGGGAAGGTGATAACAAAGGAAAGAAGCCTGGCAGATAGTCTAAAATAAAAGTGACCCGTTGAAGTAGACAAGGAAGGAGTGCCTGCAAAGAAATTAGCAAGCGGCCAAAAGCCAGCAAAGCACGAGGACGTCCTAGAGGACACCAAAGTTAACAAAGAAGATAACCATTTGTATTCAAAACTGAGAAAGCAACAACCAGGAGCCCAAATGAAGTGACCTGCTAAAAGTTCACCCCTAGGGGGCTGAATAAGCAAGATGAGACAAAATAGAAAAGACAAAGTGCCAACATGGTCCCAACAAAAGGATGATGTCAACAACATTGTTTTCTTCTTCCCAAGGAGGGACGCGACATGGCCACTTGCAAGCAAAGGGCACCAATGAGTCTTCTTGTTATTTTTTTCCATATAACATCACGATTTGTTCATTTGTAATGATCTTTTCATAGTTTTACCAGGCACTGCCCTGTTAAAATTTCTTCTTGAATCAAATAAAAGCAATTTTACCTCTTCTTGGATGGATATTCTGTGTATGTCCTCAGTGTTTGATTTGTGTCCAGTCATTATCTTTTAATGCTCTCACAGGTTTAAACACCAACACACCAGCTATCTACAAGGTGCCATCTGTAGCTGACAGAGAAAGAGTTCCATTTGGGGTGCAGAAATAGAGGAGGTCACTTACAATATGTATTTCACAATATCTTGGTGAGTCCCTATTCCTGTGTTTTCATAAGAACCTCCCTGCCATTTTCTTGTAGCCTAGTCTTTTTGCCAAGTCTAAGTGTATGTATGTTGTTTTTTGTCTGATCTTGAGTGTGGATGTGGGAAGCTTGACTTATTTTGGTGTATCACCTCTTTAGAGTAGGCTTGTTTTTCTTGCACTCTCCTTTCCCTTTTCATCCCCCTTTTTATTAAATAGCTGCCTATATATATACCTGTATTTTGCACTTGCTAGAATAAATAATGATGCATCAAAGGGAGCTAGCCCTTATCTATAGACTTTCCCCTCTAGCTTCGCCAGTCCCACAGGTGAGAGGGGAGTTTCCATGTTGCGAGGAGAAGGCAGGGGGTTGACCTTTGTCTAAGGGTGCAATTTTCTTGCATCAACACTCTCTATACTAAACCACTACTAACCTTTACCATTTAAGACATAAATTATTTACATTAACTCTTCATTACCACCAAATCCTGACTAAATATCAATGCTTTAGGATTGTGCTTTGTATTAAATGCCTATACCAACTCACCATGCTAATGGATACATTGAATATGCCTTACAAACCATCTAATGGATTTTTAAACTAACATCATAAGACTTAGTGAAATAAATATATTTTACAATGAACCCTTATACATTTGTAAATAATTGAAGCCCTAAGATTTAAATCCAATCATGATTCAAATAGATTAGAAATGTTATACAAGAGTTAAGGTAAATAACCCTAAGGTAGGTGTTTCAAAAACAAGTTATCACCTTGGATCTTAGGCTTAAGATAATTTTTATTTAGGAACTTAGAAAATAAGATATGAAATTAATCACTTAGAACCTAATACCTCTTTCATATCTGTACAATTGATTGAATCAAACAACAAATCAACCTGAATACCAATAATTTTGAATATCCATTGTATCAAAAAAATCAAAATGAGCATTTAATTGGATCTGTGTCTTCATAAAATATTTTTAACAAAGAAATGCATTGTTTCTTCAAGTATATTATTTTAAAAATATGATAATCATCTATATACTCTCATTATCTATTTTGAACTAAGAATCACATTATTCAAGTATGCCAAATAATCACCATAGACTGTTCAATTGATAAAACTGAAAGTATATTCCAAAAGCTGCTATGACAATCCATATTATTGAGATAAAAGATATATATTGTATTAAATTTAAGTACTACCATCATTTGAAACCATTATAAATTGAAAATGCTAAATTATAATCTTAAAACTATTTTGAGAAGCAAATGACTGATCATATTTATACAGAGTGATATATAGATGCACATTTTATTCATTTATCTACTATGCTTTTTGAAACCACTCAAAATATAAATATGAATTCATAAACCAATCATTATCAATTAATAATTAAAAATATGCATTCAAACATACTACTAATTGACTGGTCCCCAACACAGTTTTAGATTTCATGACCGGGTCATTTCTATGAAATAAAAAGCATTAATTTTAGAAAAATTGAGAGGGTATGAAAAATAAGCATAACACTAATGACCTTCTTAGTCAGTTTTATGTAATGAAATTGAGTAGTAACAAACTACCTATTGATAAATACATAATCTTGAGAGTGTGATATAGGTAAATTATTTCTCAAGTAACTAAGTGAAAACCCATTAAATAATAAATTTTATTAAGTGATAGATTTTTCGGTAAGTATGACATGAAGAAAGGGAATGATATAACATGAAACTTTGGATTGGATGCACAATATAATAGAAATGCATTAAGTATAAATATGAAAATTAAGTAATACTTTAATAACTAGATAAAACTCAACATATTATTTATTACAAAAAATTAAATTTGTAAGAGTAGCTTCTACAAACAATTGATACAATAAATTTGCATTCTCCTTGTACTCTTCCTTCATAATGTGATAATTCTCCATTTTAAACTTTTATTTATCCTTTAAAAAGTAAAAGTACAACAAGACAAAACAACAAACAACACAAAAACAAAAATAGCAAAGAAATAAACAACAAATTGAAAAGAAAATAAAAAATAAAGAAATGAACAACTGAAAAGTAGCTAATCATGAAATAACTTAAAATATTGGCTATTAATTGAGTAACATAACCAATTTAATTTAATATATTTTAAATGAAATATATTATTTCCAAGTATAGTAGCAATTATATAAGGACCAAGCCATAATAAATCAAATTTGTGATGTTTATCAAGATCTTCGCATGTCTTGTCTCAATATAAGATTAAATATCCAACATTAAACTTCTTGTTAGAAACCTTTTTATCAAAAAAATTCTTTAATTTTTGCTTAGATCTTTCTAATTTCTACAAATCTATAACTTTGGACTCATCAAGAGCTATTAAATCATGTAACTTATATTCAATTAAATTTGTGTTTTCAATAACATATTGTAGAGCAGTTCTAGCTGAAGAAACATGAAGTTCTATTGACAAGGTGGCCTCAAATCCGTATGCTAACATAAAAAGTGAATAATCAATTTCTACCTTAACAATATTCCTATCAGCCCATAAAGCTTCAAAAAATTTGAGATGCCAATTTATTTTGTTATCACAAACTATTTTTTTCATAATTGAAATTAGATTTTTATTCATGGACTTAGCTATTCCATTACCTTGGGGATAATACTTAGATGAATGACTAGATATTATAGAGTATTTTCTTAAGAATTCTAAAAATTCATTAGAAATAAACTGAGGTCCATTATTATAAATGATTTTGTAAGGGACTCTAAATCTAGAAAAAAATTAATATTTTAAAAATAAGATTACTTCACTTGTTATAGAACTTTTAAGTGCTTTGGCCTCAGGCCATTTAGTGAAATAATATGTGGTTGTTAGAATATATCTATGACCAATATATGAAGGTGGGTGAATATCTAAAATAAAGTCAATGCCCCATTTTATAAAAGGCTTTTCAATAATGATAGGATTTAAGGCATTACAGGCAAGTTATCTCTTCCAACCAATAATTGACATGGCATGCAAGAATGAACTAAATTATAAGCATATTGAAATAGAGTAGGCCAATAATAACCTACTCTTAAAATCTTATAAGTGGTTGTTTGCATAGCATAATTTTCACCATAGTTTCCTTCATGATAGTCTCTAAGAACCTTTTGTATTTGATCATGTGTAAGACATCTTAACAAAACTCCATCTCTATTTTGATAAAATATTTTTTTTAATAAAAAATAAAAATTTAAAGCATTTAATATAAGGAAAATCTTTGTTTTTTATCTAAATTATTAAGACAATCTTAGTTTTGATAATAATAAACTAAGTCATGGTACCAATAATCTTCAGCTAATAAATAGTCCCATTCATTCATTTCAAGACCAAACTTAATTTAATAAAAAATCTTCATGGTCTTTAAATGTGGCTTTGCATTTAACTTATCATCAAATAATAAAACTAAAACATTAATATCTAAAGAAGCATTTTCAACTAAGTGTTTTGTCAATTCATTACCTTTAATTGTTTTAGAAGTTTCAAATTCAAGATCAAACTCTTAAATACGTAAAACCCACTTAACAGGCCTTATTTGAATGGTTGGTTGTTTTAAAAGATAGGATAAAACAAGTATGTTATATCAAATAAAAACTTTGTTTTCCATCAATAAATAATATAATTTAATCAAAGAGGAAACTAAAGAGTAAATGAATTTTTCAATATGGGGTACCTAGTTTCTACATCTTTTAAGACTTGACTCATATATTCGATTGGTTTTTCTTCATTATTTTCAAATTCTTAAGTTATTATAGCTCCAATATCCTTTTTAGTAGCATTAACATAAATAATGAATGCTTTCTTCAAATCAAGTTTGATAAAAATTAGAACACGTGTAATGGCATCTTTTACACAATTAAAAGTTAAATCAACATTTTCATTCTAATTATATATTTTATCTTTATTAATCAATAATTTTAAAAGATTAGACTTATCAAAAAAATCAAATATAAATTTTATAACAAAGTTTATTTTACTAAAGAAAGACCTCAAGCTAGAATGATCTTTGGGAGGAGGTAATTTTTTAATTGCTTCAACATGTTTAGGATCAATTGAAATACCATCTTTTGAGCTAATATATCCTAATAACTCACCTTCGATAATATCAAAAATTGATTTTTTTGGATTCAAATAAATATCATACTTTTTACTTTTTGTGAAAACTTCATGAGGATGGTCTAAATGTCCTTTTCCTCTTTTTAGAATGAATGATGAGATCATCTAGATAAACCTGGATAACAATGTCAATCAAATTATCAAAAGCAACATGCATAGATCTTTGAAAAGTATCTCCTACATTCATAAATACAAAAGTATTTCTATTATAAGTGAAATTACCTCTATGAAGTAGTAAAATTAGTCTTATGTTTATCTTCAAGATTTACAAAAATCTGATTATAACCAAAAAATCCATCTAATAAAGACATCATTTTTGATCCTATAACTTTTTGTAAAATATGATCTATACTTGGTAGAAGAAAATTATCCTTAACAATAGCTATATTTATATCTCTAAAATCAACACATAATCTAATGTCACTATTTTTCTTCTTAACCAGTACTAGATTAGCTACCCAGTATGAATATTTTATAGGAAAAATGATAACAACATCAATCATCTTATCTATCTCTTTGTTAATGGTGTCATATAACAAAGGGATAATTATTCATATTTTTTTCATTACAAATTTGATTCCAAACTTAATAGGTATGTCATGTTTAATAATTTCAGTACCATAACCTTTAATATCTTTATATGACCCGGTAAAAACATCAATGAACTCTTTAAATAATTTAATAAATTTAACCTTCTTGCTTAAGATAACTTGAATTCCTAAATAAATATACTTTTAATATTTTTTAGTACCTAAATTGATAGGAATAGTCTTACCTATGATTCTCCTAGAAGGCTCTTTCATTCTAGAGATTTTTTATTGATTGTTATGCATGAACATTGATTCCAAACTCACCAAACCAACAGTCAATTTGTTAATACTTAATTGCAAATAATCTCCAAAATTTAGTACATAATCATCAAAATCAAAATAATTGAATTTAATAAAATAATCTATATGTTCATCATAACTGAAGATAGGCTAAATATCATTTAAATCAAGAATTTTAGGATGAAAAATTTTAGTATAAGAAAAGTTTGTAGTAGGTTCAGTCTCACTTAAAGTTGGCTCTAATATTATATTCTATAAGAATATGTGTGATGTTAAAGGCTCAAATTTCTCAAGTAAGGACTAAAATTTTTGTGTATAATGGTGTAGATGATTTTATTAGTTTTATAAATTTTATTAACTTGCCTAACAATTAATTCAGAATCTTCAAAAACTTATAAATGCTTAATGTTAAGCTCTTTAGATTTTTTCAATCCTAAACACAATGCTTCAAATTATGTTGAATTACTAGTGTTTTCAAAAGATAATTTGAAGGCATAACAAAAAAATTTACCAATAAAATAAATTGGACAAATTCTAGCACCATTAGCCATGAAAGTAAAGTGACCATCTATTGTTCTTTTCAAATAATTCTTCATGCTGATTTTTTGATTCATCTAAATTTAATAATTTATAAGTCTTAATTCTAGTCTCAACATAAGAAATATCTTATGAAGTAGATGATTTAATATGTGTACCAGACCAATATTCTCTTTTAATTAAAGCAATTTCATTACTAAGAAGAACCCATGTGATATTTTTCCCAATAAAATCACTAGTTACTTTAGACCAATCTCTTCCCAATAACATAGCATAATTACTAAGAATATCTAACACTTGGACATTAGTCATACATCTTATTCTTTCATCTTATGCAATTTTAATGACTATATCACAAAATCTAGCATAACTCTTAGTTTGTCTAAAATCAAAATTAATAAGTTTTCTATTATCTATTTCATAAGATATGCCTAACTGATCTACTATGTATTTAGACATAACATTTTTCAAATCATCTATATCTAAGATATAATTATAGATTATCTTATTAGAGATTTTTTTCGTAACATAAAAAGGAAGAATGTAATCATCAAGAGGATCATAATTTTGTGTAAAAATAGTTGATTTCTCTTTACTATCTTCTTGTAAGCCTACATTAACTTTAAGATTCTTAATATCTTCATTAATCTTATCAAGTTTCCCTGGAAGACTATTTACCTATAGTAAAAAGAATCCAACTTTAATTGTTGACAAATCATCAACTATGTTATAAGTTTTAACATCAATTTGTCTAAAACTTTTAGGCTTATAATGCTAATATTGACTATTGTTATAACTAGTTGATAGAGGAATATTTTGAGCAACATTATCAGTTGAATTATTAACATTATTCTGAACTATTTTTCCTTTATCATTAGAAGAAGATTTATCATTTGTTATTTTATTATTTTGAGAAGAAACATAATCCTTATTTTTAGTATTCATAATATAAGCATTATCATTTTTTGATGGATCATCAAGAGCATTTATACTGTCTACTAGATATTTAGATGTAAGATCTTTCCTTTGAAGAAACTTTTTGAACTTGTGAACAATAACACATGAATCTAGATCATGATCCAATTCACATACATTACAATAATAAGCAATGTTTAAATTTTTATTTTTATTATTATTTCTATTTGATGAAGAAGGCTTATTATTAAGCTATGTTTTAACAACAACTAACTCATTTTATAGACTTTGAATAACCTTAATTTTTTTGAATTATTTGAATTAAAACCTCTAAAAGACTTTTCCTTAAACCCAATGCCTTTAATATTATTTTTATATTCAATACAAAATATTATAGTTTCATTATATTCTATAATATCTCTATCTTATAGAGTCATTTTATATTTTAAAGGTAAATCATTACAAAGATAAAGTCTAGATAACTTCTTAGAAGGTCTAAGATCACACAAGATCTTTTGACGTAACTTAGTGAACCTAACAATGAAATGATATATGGTCTCACCTGGATTAAGAGAAAAATTCACATGGTCATTGACTAGATCAAAATCTTCTTTAGCTTTTCCAATGGATAAATCTAGTCAATCTTCAATATCCTTCCATGTATCAATAACCTTGGCAAGTAGACTAATAAATGCTTAATAAACTTTTCTTTCGAGTGTTTGGGAAAAAAATCTTAAGCAAATTTTTTTACTTTTTATTTCAAAAGTAGCAAAAAATAATCTAAAAGCTTTTAAAGTATCTTCCCAAGATTCTCTGAGAGCACCAAAAAACTTGGTATATTCAATCCTTTAAGAGAAGACAACTTACTAGGATGGTTTCCAACATTAATTAGATTTGTAGAAATCCATGGAGTTAAAAATATCTGCTATTCTACTTGAACTTGTTTTTCATCTTCACCTTTAGTGAGATTATCTTGTTCTCTATTATTTTACAATCTATGAATCAAATCTTGTATTCTTTATTCTACTTCTAGTTGTTCTCCCATTGAAAGTTTCAATAGTTTTTATCTAAGTAGATTGATTATTTTGAACTTGATCTACTTGATTTAATTTCAGATTTATAATAATAGGTTTAAGAGGCAAAACAATCATCAAAAGGAAAATAATCAGAAAGAAAATGAGTTCTAGGCCTTGGATTAACAACTAAAACTCTAGCTTTATCTACCTAAATTTTTCAATTCAAATTAAGAATGTCTCATTGAGTCTCACATGTGATATTAAAATACCAGTCAATCTCAAATTCTTCAATCTCTTCTTCTTGATTTATGATTTGATGAAAATTTTCAAGATGATTATACCATGCATAATATGTTAGATTAAAATCAACATCAACTTAATCATCCTCAATATCTATTCTAAGTTGAACAATAGGAGGTTTCTATCCTCCAAGTACCATGAGTAAGAAGGAAATAGGATTTAAAACAAATTAGATTTTTGAGTAGATCTCCAGTGGAGTCACCAAATTTGTTGATGATGAAAAATGTATCATGAATGAATCAACTCTTTCACCTATCATGAAGGTTAAGTTGGAATTGTACCAGTCTAATCATTGAGTTCAAAAGGTTTAACTATGATCTTAAAGATGTGAGGAGTTTTTACAAGTTCTGGAAAATAATTAATAAGTCATCAAATGTAACATATTACATTATAATAATAATAGATTTACTTTATCAAATCGTGAATCAATTTAGATAAGAATATGTAATCTATTCTATATGATAGAGAAAACTTATTAATTAGATAATCTCTTGAAGAATAGAAATATGATTCAATAAATATACTTTAAGTAATATCTTACTTTTGCTACAATGTTTCTAAGTAACCTCAAAAAGATAAATAAAAAATATATGTAAATAAATTTAAATTAAGATAAAAGATATTCAAACATGTAAAACAAACAAAAGAAACACAATAAACAACTAACAATCTAACTAAAAGAAAAGAGAACATAAAACAACCATGCCAAAGAAAGGATAATAAACTACTCAAACAATTAAATCTAAACTAAGAAACAACCTTAAATAAGAAAAAGGCTAAAGAATAAAAAGATCAAATAAACTAATCTAAGACTAAACTTAGACTCAAATTAATCTGACTATCTATAAATCAATTACTTAACAAACAAGTAACAAGTCTAAAACTAAAATAAAAATAAAACTATAATCTGAAATCTAAATAGGCTTAGAATGTAATCTAAGATTGAGACTAACAACTAACAAGAACTCTAATAAGGAACTTAAACTTTATAATAGAAATATAAGAAAAGAACTAATCAAAATAAAAAATTCATTTAAATTATCTAACCGAAGAAATAAAATAAAGTAATTAATCTAATAAACTAATTAAAGGGAACAGATACAAGGCAAAAAACTAAACAAATAAAGATAAATATAAACTAAGAAACAAAAATATAAACTAGGTTAATAAATTTAAAAAACAAAACTATATTAAAATTAAATTCAATATAATGTACAATAAAATTTGTGTGTCTCAGAGGAGAGTCATCTTAGTAGAAAAGATAGATTTTATTGAGAAAACAAACATCCATCTTTATAATAACTTGAGAGACAACCTTTATAATCAAAATAGATCAATGAAATATTGTTAAAATAATGAAGTGTTCATCGTTATTCAGGTTCAATACTTAGAATCTGTGCATAAGACTACAAATAACAATCATCAAAATATGATAAAATTAGCAAACTTCAAATAATCTATCATAAATGATAATAAAAACTAGATATACCTATGTTGCCTAAGTAATTACTCAACCGTCAGATAAAATACCATTTGGTCTATCCATAAAAGTCATGCAATCTCAAAAACATTTCATAGAAAGAAGAGAGATGAATGATTGACTTCATAAATGTATGAGTTTTCAATCCCTGTGTTGTTCTTCTATCTTCAAATAGTCCTTGATCTCTTTTTATGCTCCAAACTTAGTTGAAAAATAAGTTATAACTAACTTTAGTTAGTTATTAGTTTATGTTAACTAATTAACTTTTAAGTCAATTAATTATAAATATTTATTAGTTAAGAATAGGTTTAATTAAGACTTAAAAGTCTTAATAGATCAAATATTTGATTATAGACTGGGTACCAATCTAAACAAGTGGGGCCCCTCATCAATTGATTATATATATATATATATATATATATATTAAATAGATAAGTCAATGATTAATAAAATTCTATTTATTTTAAACCATAATGCATGTCTAATAAATAATTTAGGCATATATATATATATTAAAATCAAGTCTACTGTACTTTCAAAATTATCAAAAAATTTGAAAATTATGCAACAAAACTATAAACCAAAAATATCAAGTCTAAAAGTTCATTATTCTACCAAGCAAAGTTCAACTAAAAAATAAAAAGTCTATTTTGTTGACATCTAGAAATCATCTAAATCTGGTAATACTTCAATCACTAGTTTGCCTTATTAATTAACAAATTCATTACATTCTATTTTCATTACAAAAAACTGCACTAATTTCATTCTAGAATCACTCGTATTGTCATCAATTTCTAACTTAATCCACTTAAGCACTCTAACTTCAATTGGTGAATCAATAACATTCTCACTGTTCGACCTTTTATCTGAAGTAAAAGGATGAATCTCAATCATATGTTTTTAACCTATTGAAATAAGTTTTTCTAAACTCAATTTCCTAGATCTTGTGATAGGTGCACTATGGGAAGATTCTAGACCCAGATTCTTACATTTCATAGTAGGTTCTCTATGAGAAGGTGAAGGTTCATCTCAAACTGAAGGAATTTCTATATTCACATAATTTTTGGCATGAACTATCTCAATCTCAAGCTGGGTGGCTTGATTGGTAGGAAGAGGATCAACAACAGGTTCAACTCTTTCATGAATAGGATTGGGAGACTGAACTGGTAAATGTTGTCCTAGGTTGATCCCATCTAGACATTTTAACAATCGAAAATATACTCAAAATTGATGATGAAAATTAAAAAATGTCCATTCAGAAGAAAATAGAATTGAATATCCAAAACATAGTCATATATCAAAACTCTAAACTGAATTGTCTTCACAAACTGAAGAATGTTCTAAATTCATCCTATACCATTTGAGCTCTAAAAGAAAATTATAATATCATAATTTTATTTTATTAAAATTATGATATCTTTCATGAATTTTCTATCTCCATAAAATCAATTATAAACTAAACCAATCTAAAATTGAAGTAATCTCCATGAGCTTCTTCATGAAAAACAACTTTTCAAAACCATTATCTCTCTTATATGTAATATTTCAAACTTAGAAATCAACTTATAAAATTTTGAAATATAAACCGGATATTATTCAAATTCAGAATGAAATCCTGATGAAATTTTATAACAACTTTCACTCAAAATTTTGTATCAAAATAATTCTGCCATCTGAATCTAACCAAATACTTTATAAATATAAAACAAAATAATATTTTGAAGTAGAATGTTTTTGTTCAAAATATAAACTTCATTGAATATTCAATTGAAAGACAACTAAGTTCTTCAAAGAACTATTATTTCAATATCCAATTTTAAGATGAAACCCATGACTTCAATATTGAGGTGAAAATCCAACAAAAAATTCATACCTTAATCTTCTTTTGGAGTCAGTAATTATGACTAAAATTGATAGATGAAACTTATGATTATAAATCTCCCATATATATATTTATAATTTCTTGACATAATTTTATACATTATAGCTGACTATATTTGTTCAAACTTTTCTTTATAAAACCATCTTGATACTTCAAAACAAACAAACAAATTTGTTCCTATAGAAACCCACATCCATGAATTTCAATGACAACTAAACTCATGAAATAAAGACTTTAAGAACCTTTCCAAAATAAGTATGGTAGTCATAATAAATGACTTAAACCTTAATATCTCAGACATATACATATTCCCTTTGCATCAAAGCTCTCAAAATAATTCAACAAAAACCCTAAATACACAAATATGGCTTTGAAAAAAAATTGAAACACCATATACCTCCAAAGATGATGAGCTTGTAAAATCTAAAAATTTAAGCACAAGCTAGGAAAATCTTCTCATATTTAAAACTTGATAGTCACATTTATAACATGCATACAAAGTATACAAATAGAAAACCCTTTGGAAACTAAAGGAAGTTATAGCCAAATATATATTGCATGTTCAATAAAATTTGAAACCACTTCCTTAAAACCACTCAAAGTCCTATGGAGTATACATATAGGTTGTATCTTACATAACCCAAAAATAATAATGAAGTATTTTGACTACACACATTTCTAAATAATACTAAACTAAAAATGACATACTAAAACAACATAACCATTTTTATGACTTCATAGACAATCAAATGATTCAAAATTCTCATATATCTAC
Source organism: Torreya grandis (assembly GCA_037957365.1). Classification (NCBI taxonomy): domain Eukaryota; kingdom Viridiplantae; phylum Streptophyta; class Pinopsida; order Cupressales; family Taxaceae; genus Torreya; species Torreya grandis. The sequence goes on from JARHVA010003214.1 coordinate 901,233, forward strand.
TTGAAAATAGAAATCAACACATGTATTTGTGAACTAGCATAATATATCAAAACCAAAACCAAATTTCATCAAATATTCATGCATGAGAAATATTGAAATATCATTCATTCTTCAAATATTCATGCACAAATTTAAAACTTAAAAGGACATGCAAAATGTCACAATAGTCTTATACCAAACTCATCCTTTCACCATGAATAAAAGTTAATTACTAAAAAACAACTCAATCATTCAATAAATATTCATGCAAACCAGAATTTTTTTTGTACAACTACAAGCTTTTCAGATTCATCATAATTTTTTTCCAAACTCATTCAAACTATATAAATCATACCTAGTAATGCACCCTTGAAATATTTCTACTTAGAAACCTCAAAATCCTTTCTTTTCCCCACACAAATCCAAGTAACTAGGACTTCACTTTTATAACCAAGCTTTCTAAAATGACCATAGACCAAGAAAAACAACCTACTTGTATTGTCCACCCTCCACTATAATTGACTCGACTAGATGATTGCTTCCTATTGGCTCACTTCAATCAATATGAACTTAGAAACTTTGATAACTTAATTATAATCACAATCAAATTTAGTCATTACTAACTCTTCATACTAAAACACTACTGAACTCCACCATTTGAGGCAAACATGATCTGCATTAACTCTTCATTACCACCAAATCTTGACTAAATCTTGATGCTTCAGGATTGTGCTTTATATTAAATGCCTATGCCAACTCACCATACCAATAGATACATTAAATATGCCTTGAAAACCATCCAATGGATTTTTGAAATAACATCATAAGACTTAGGGAAATAAATATATTTTACAATGAAGCCTTATACCTTTGTAAACAATCAAATCCCTAAGACTTAAATCCAATCATGATTCAAAGAGATTAACAATTCTATACAAGACTTAAGGTAAATAACCCTAAGATATGTGTTTCAAAAACAAGTTATCACCTTAGATCTTAGGCTTAGGATAATTTTTAATTAGGAACTTAGAAAATAGAATATGAAATTAATCACTTAGAACCTAAGACCTACTTTATATATTTATAACTGACTGAATCAAGCAACAAATCAACTTCAATACCAATAATTCTAAATATCCATTGTATCACAAAAATCAAAATGAGCATATAATTAGATATGTGTCTTCATAAAATATTTTCAACAAAGAAATGCATTGCTTCTTTAAGTATATTGTTTTCAAACTATGATAATCATCTATGTACTCTCATTATCTATTTTAAACCCATAATCACATTATTCAAGTATGCCAAATAATTGCCATAGACTGTTCAATTGATCAAACTAAAAGTATATTCTAGAAGCTACTATGATAATCCATGTTATTGAGATCAAAGATATATATTATATCAAGTGTATTTACTACCAACTATTGAAACCATTCTAAACTAAAAATGCTAAGTTATAATCTAAAAACTATTTTGAGAAGCAAATGACTGATCATATTCATACATAGCGATATATAGATGCACATTTTATTCATTTATCCACTATGATTTTCAAAACCACTTAAAATATAAACATAAATTCATAAACCAATCATTATCAATTCATAATAAAAAATATGCAATCAAACATAGTAATAATTGACTAGTCCCCAACATAGTTTTAGATTTCATGATTGGGTCATCTCTATGGTAGAAAAAAATCAATTTTAGAAAAATTGAGGGGGTGTGAAAAATAGGCATAACATGGCCCTAGATCCATCATAAAAAGTTTTATTTACATCACATAGCTTAAGTTGCATTACATAATTTTGTTTATAGATGCATTAACTACACATGGGTAGGCAATGATAGAGTCATAACCTACTTGAGTTTTTGAGCAACCTACATTAAAGGGTTAGAGAAGCCATCAATAAAATCCAAGTTATTCATAATTCATGATCCACCAAGTAGGAGTGAACAATTATGAGTCAAAACTAGATTGAATTCTTAAGCTACCCACACATGTGGATTAGACAAGCCATCAACTCAGCGAAAGTTATTCACCATTTGATCACCAACTACACATAAATATAATGTCACTAGGTTTTGCATTAGTTTGCATACCCTATGAGGTGTATTTGTTCCTTTCCTCTCTCTCTTATTTATTTACTTAGTTTTGTCTTTACTTTTGATATTCCTTAAGTAAAAATTTATTATTCTATGTTTCATTTATATGATAAATAATGGAGCACACTTTTCATACTCAGACCTAGATTCAAAGGCTTTGCCTCTTAGGTAAGTCCAAGTACAGTTATTTTTCTTTTATCCTAGTCATTTTACTTTGCTATATTTATAAAATAAAGGGGGGAAAATGTAGTCATATAAAATGTCAATTGAGTGAAATGAGTGTTACTTGAGATCACCGTACCCCTGGCTTAGCCATAGACCTATTTTAGGGCCTCTTTCAATCCTTATATAGATTTCATGTAGGTATAAACCATATCTAAACATTCCTAAAGAAATTCTAGACCTTCCCCTAGGAATCTAGGCCCTTAGTACCCCAAGTTGTGCCACCTAGACACTAGCATGCCCCTTTGGACACTAGTGCACTTCACTAGTGACTAAGAGACTACACTAGTGTCCCTTACCTTTTTCAAACCCAACAAATATATTTTTAGTTCTCAAGGCACCTTAAGGCTAGCCTAGGCTCAAATCACATCTAGACAAGTACAAAATTAGTATATATACACCACTTTTATCCCTTTACCCACTAGATGGAAATTAGCTTCAAATACACATGAACAAACTCTAAAACAAGTTATACAAATCAAGGTCATTGAGCCCTATTCTACCATATTTATGCATATAACCATATAAAATATTCCTAAGCTCAATTTACTCATATTTATAGTCTCAAGCCTCACTCGAAGTTCTCAAACCAACACTCATACTAAGATTCACTTGCACTAACACTTAGATTGGGAGAACTATTTCAAGCTTGATTCCCTCTCGAGGTATTTGTATGTAGGTAACTCTAAACATAGTGAGGGGTTGAGGATGTATAACCTACCTAATTAACATCATACTTTTGATACTTATGCCACTCAAATACCTTAACAACATGTAGGTGTAGGGTTTGATCTTATATCAATCAAAAATAGGTCACATGCATCAAAATAGGGTTCATTCACACAAGCACAAATGTCTCAGACTTAGAAAAGGCTATTCCCTAAAGTTCATACAATTTTTAGCAAGAGGACACTATCACATCACAAAGGAAACTAGCATAGTATGCTACTATCTAAGGAACTGTGCTACTATCTATGAGGATTTTTGAGACTTATTTCTAGTTTGTGGCACTTTAATTACCTTCTACACTAGTTTCTAGCCTCTTGTTCATCTATCTTAGTTACTTTATATCTAAGTATATACTTATGTGATTCATTACTATTTTTAAAATAATCAATTAGGTCAATTCTTGTACAAATGAATGGCTATATTTATTTCATATTTCTCCCCTAATTTATTGTTCCAACACTTTAACAAACTAGGGTTTTTCATTCCATAATCCCCTTAAAATTTAAATCACAAAAAATGAACATAAAACATCATTTCAAATCCAAAATACTAATAAAATCATATCAACCAATCCTACATTAAATTCCATCCAGGCTTTTGGCATTATAATAGATCTAGATATAGTCCAAATTAAATGGTACCTTTATGAGAAAAAAAATGATGTCTTATTGAAAATTTTAGAAATAGGTGCCTAAATTCCTATAGACTATGATCTAATAAACTTAAAATCCATCCTAAATGGGAAAATTTTAACCCATCCACATAAAAATAATCAACATATATCAAACATCCCATCCACTAGTTATAATCTTGATCATCACATACCCATCACACTAGCAAATGGAAAACTATTTTGGTACCCTTATCCAATATCCATCTAACCCTTGAGACACATCAATCACTTAAAGAATCAAGTCCATTAGCATACATAAAAGGTTTCAAATGGGGATGATATAATATTCTCCATGAATCCTTAAAAGAAATATTCTACCAATTAGTCATGATAAACATGATCGTGTATTCATGTACCAAGTATTTTGATGAAAACAATCCAAAACCTGAGTGGTATTGAGAAAACACATATTATGTGTATTATAAGATTCAACACCATTTTATTAATCAATGTGGTAGACTCACCAAGGTTTTATTCATCATAAATACATCAAAATAAAACTAGATACATTCATAGCTGAGAATCAACAAATAAGGATATGCCAAGATCCTTTTATTCATCATAATTAAACTCATCCTCTTCCACATCAAGGTTAATATAGTAAACCCATATTAAACATTTTTTTAAATCGCCCATCTTTAATGAGTTAACCTTTGATGAGTCACCCTTTGACCATCCTCTCATATTTGATGAGCCTCACTTCAATGAGCCTTTGTATGACTATCCACCTATCTTTGATGAACCTTTATTTGATGAACCCATCCTTGAAGAACCCATCATTGATCAATAGTCCATATTTCATCCATAATAAAAAATTCCTCATTTTTGGGAATCCCTTCATCTTAAAACCTTCATTATGAAATAATAAATGAAAAATGTACTTGTGTATAATATAATCTAATAGGCCCTCCATGTGGCCAAATAACAATCAAAATCATAATCAACATTAGAACCATTATTTGCATCATAATCCTCATCATAGTCAGAATCACTATTAACATCAAACTTAGCATTGACATTCCAGTCAAAATCAAGGTCTCACAACATCAAATACACACCTTATATAGATCAGTTTGAAAAATTAGTGATCCTTTCATGATTTTAGGAAGTTTCCTTCATCATCAAATCAAGTTCTCATATTATCCTTTAGAAGGGTTGTTTAGCTTTTAATCCTTCCATGAATATCACTCTTCCTTTTCACATTAACCATTATATCCCTCATCTTGACATAATCACACATCATTGGATTTATTCCATAATGACATATCAACTATAGAATTTATGGGGATCTAAAACAACATTCAATCAAAAGACAAGTTACTTGGTGAAACTTTGTATGAGGCACTAGGGGGAAATTAAAATAAAAAATTCTAGTCTCCGAGTAAAACCTATTTTGAGGCACTATGGGACCATCAAAGTAAAAATCTTAGAAGTCTAGTAGAAAACTTCCTAGTGAAACCTTGCTAAGGAACTAGGGGCAATCAAAATAATAAATTCTAGTTCCTTAGTGATAACATTTTTGAGGTACTATTAGATAATAAAAATAAGAAATTCTAGTCCCTTAATGATTTTTTTGAGGTGCTATTTAACAATCAAAATCAAAATCATCTTAATCAATAACACTGTTGGTGAAAACCTCCTTAAGGAACCAATAGATGAACAAATCAGTTCTACATCACTTGATGAAGACATCATTGAATTCAATATTGGAACAATTGATAATCCAAAAATCATTTAGATCACAATAACTCTTAGGCCTAAGTAAAAGAAAAACTATGGTACTTCTAAGAGAATTCTTAGAGGTATTTAACCCCCAACCTCATAAATCATTTCACAATTAGACCATCTAAACTCAACAATGACATGTGGGGTTGTTATTACCAATTTTATTTGCTCCCCTAATAATTATACATCCCTTAATGATCACATCCTTCATCCAAATCCTATATCAAAGCATCACATTAGATCCTTCATCTAATGCTTATCCTTATTTACCCTCACTAACAACACTCTCTTTCATATTGGCTATGAAGACACCTTATTTAGAGGATCAAAGGAAATAGAATCAATGATCAATGAAGTTCATGATGATATATCTAAAGCATGTACTTGAAGATCACAAAGGATCATAATTATGCATCTCATAATCTTTAATTGAGTTGAATAATAAAAAATAAAATTAATAAATTAAAAATAAATAATTAAAAGAGAAAGATAAATAATTCATCCAATGGTGAAAACCATGCTTATGATGCCTTGGGCAAGTACCATGATGAAAATCACATCAATTCCCTACATGAGTAATTATCCATTCATCCCCCGATTGATAATAACATCTAATCAATCTTCTATTCATAGTAATATCTCTAGTCAATTTACCATTCATCCCCCCAATTGATTAATTATTTATTCCATGATCATATCCTTTCCCATATAAAATCACATCAATTCCCATTAGTTAATTAGTTAATCTTATCTTAATTAGAAAATCCATGGAATTCACAATTCCTATTTTTCATAATTCAATTAATCCTATTTCCTCACATTCTCCCATAAATGAATTTTTAATTCATTTCTAATCCCCCTATAATCCCTTTTTGAATAAGGAATGTAATAATCCCATCCTCATCATCCCTCTTCTTACACATCCTCTTTCTCACTTTATCCATATTTCTTGCTCACTCCACCTCCCTCATTTATTGGAGGGAGGATAAATCCTCATATTATTCATCTTCATCTGATGGTCCACATCCATTTAAAAAATATATAAATGGAGGGGTCACTTCCATTCTCAACAAGCTTTCAATTAACAATGAAGTGTTGTTTAAATAGACCTACAAAGCTTCAACCATTATCATCACTCATCATCCAAATTATCTAGTTTTCAAGGGGTTACATTGTCAGATTATCCACACATATTAGACAAGACTTTTTACAACTACATCTAAGAACATCACTCATTTTGGTAAGGATATCACAAGGGAAGGTATAATAATTTATATTTACTTGCTTGTTTATTTACTTTATTATTAGTCTTGTTCAATCCAAGAATGCAAATTAGGCTAGTGGCAAGAATTTTAATTGATTTTATTTTCATACTAACCCAAATCTAACCTTCATAATCATGTGTTATACCAACTTTAGGAATTAATTTGATCAGGCCATGATTAATAATATCCCCCAAGGATCTATTGGACTCTGCCTCTTTATAAACATTAAACAAGTCTATCTTGAGGGTAGGATATATAGCTTGGGAGAATTCAACTAAGAGCCCATCCAAGTGAGGGGCCTTTTTGGTCTTCATTGTCTAAAGGGCTATTTCAAGATTTTCTAAATTGAGTTGTTGTTCAAAAATGTGGGTGGTATCCTAGTCCTCCTTTAAAGGAATACGTTATTGAATCCAATATTATAAAAAACATTTAATACTCCTCAAGGTAGTGTCCTTCATGAAAGAGATTGCTATAATGTTGTAAGAAAACCACCTTTGTATCATCAGGTGATGAGGTATTTATTCCATTCTTAGTAATAATGGTTGAAATGTGTTCATGGTGATGTTTATATTATAATTTATAAACAAATATCTAGAGGCATGGTCTTTATGTTTTATTTAGGAAAAATAAGCATGAATTTTAGCACATTGGCCTTTATAAACCTCATACTTTCTTAAACCAGATTATGTTTGGGTAACTACCAGTTGTATAAACATATCATGAGGATGATCATTAAGAGCAAGGTGCCATTGACTAAACTTATGTTTTAGATTATGTTCTTTCTTTCATCTCTCTTTGTCCATAAACTTGTATTATCTTATAAACTTGACATATCAAAAATGATCCTTGATATTTTTATTTTTTGTATTTTATTTTCTTAAACATTAAACCCTTTTATGTTTTACTTAATTTGGATTCTACAATATTAATTAAGATAAAAGCCTACATGTAATTTTGACTATAAAGTATGACAATTTAACATTAATCTAAATGTGAAATACTAAAATTGATTTGATTTGATAAGCCAAATCTATTAAATATAAAAATTCTAATGTCATTAATGTCAAGATAGGGTAAAATCTTTGATGAAATTGACTGTAGGTTGACATTACTATCTTGAGTTGTTTTGAGGCTTTATGACTACATAATTTATTGTGTATGTCTAAAATATACATATATGTGTGATACTAATGTTTGATTATGTGTGAAATTCAAGAAAGTGGTCTTTTTCTCCTTGAAACACTAGGTCCACTTGTGAAGGGATGAAACCTATAAAAACTTTGTAAGTGTAATGGGTTGCACTGACCCCAATCACCTCTTTTGATGATTGATTATTATCTACATATCTAGTATTGTAAAGAAGGAATTCAATCCACACATAGTTATTCCCCTAAGTGTGCATGTACAATCATGATGCTTTGTGATAGTAATGAACCTATTGATTTGTATTTTGACACTTTAAAATTTTCACTCTTAATTTGGCTTGGTGTGTTTCAGACTTGGTTGATGACTGCTCCTAGTAACTGATTTACAATCTAAGGAGAATAGGGAAAATTTACTCAATGTGTAAGAGTGTATAGATGTTTACTAGATGAAATATAGATGATTAATAAAATATACCTCAATTTGTATTTATATGAGTCTATTTGGGCAGTTTATCATGCCACCAACATGCTAGGAAAATGAGTTGACTTATAGGGATTGATTATATTTAAAAAATAGTCATTATTGAGTGAGGGATAGTGACACCCCCCTCATAATTATTTCATTAATGAAATTATTTAAGCCTAATCTCTATGTCCAATAGAAAAAAATGTAAATCTAATGATTTGGAGACATTTGAGTAAGATATTTAGCTAGTTTGACACAGACCTTGTAAGTGGCTGATAACAAAACAAGAGGGTCAAACTCAAAGTGAATCATGTAGACGTGAAAGAAGGTGAATAAGAATTACTTGGAGATACACAAGTTATGTAGGAAAAATTTTAGGTCAATATTGAATTGTTAAGTGTCTAATACCAAATTTTAGTATCAGATAAAATATCTTATCTGTGTGGAAATATTACTATTATAATATATATTATTATTTTTTACCAAAGCATACAATCTCAAGGCATATGAGGAGCATTTATATACCCATGGTATCATTTTTAGCGGGTCTTATTGACTTAAGTTCCCTTGCTTATTGTTCTTTTTTTTACTTATTGGAAAATTGGAGGTTCATTTCATCTCAATAAGGTCCTAATTTGAATTTAATTTGTCTATAAATACACAAGTTTTGGTCTACAAGATGGGAAACCATCTTAAGTTTGAAATTTTTGTTATTCAATGACGAGAAATACTTATATTTTGAATCTATACATGTGATAATTATATCTATAAGTGAAAGATAATTATGTAACTTACTAGAGAATAAAATGACATGTGGTGGGTTGGCACTAGGCACATATCTATAATAAATATTCTCCACCACATAATGAGATGTAATTTTGAGTAATATTTAGGGGGTGTGAATGTATGGAAATGAGATTTAAATATTATTAGGAAAGAATACGGAGCTATAATCTTGGTATTTATGTAAAACTATTTAAATATCTATATGCCCAATGAATATATCGTTACAACACAAAGCTCAATTGTAAATATAACTCCATATTTTTTATTTGATGCTTACTTTGGCTCACCTAACTCATCAATAATGGCCCATGGATTTGGTGGGAATATATAAATTTGTGTTTATGTAGCCTCTACAAGGTGAAAACTTTGCATATTAATTACTGAAATAAAAATTAACATGTCTATGTTATATTCACATAATTAATAAATGTTAGACTCAAAGAGATAAATGTGTTATCTAATGATGGAATTAATAAATTATATTCATTGGAATAACACTACCTCTTTTCATCTAATCCATTTTCAAACTAATTTTATCTTCATCGATCTCTAAACAATCTTATGCCCAATTTTACATTAACCAAATTATTACTGTGGTCTTATCAATAAATAACTTTTTCACATCCCATACATCATGGAAACTTCTAATTATTTGAAATCAACCTTAGATTTTATACCACTATTTCTTTCTTGTGTTGATGGAAAAATATTGGTTTTACTTTTTTAATGTTTCATGGCACAAACCATCATTTTCAATCATCAAAGAGTATTATGTTTTCAATAAATCCATGTTGTATATGTTTATTTTTTATTTATTGGTGGTAAGAACCTAAACAATTTGGGAATAACACAACAATTATAACTTATATTGAGGCTCAGTTTTCCAGATCTAATCTATTAGTTAATTATTGAGTCTAAACTACAAGTTCATTCCTCATTGCCTTGTGGGATACATGTATTGGTTTAAGGTTCACATTTGTGTGTAAATAAAATATTTGGAAGAACATAGGTTGTACTATCTTATATGGATCATGTGACATATGCATTTACTCTATTTTTTAGATATTGTGGAACCTAAAGTTGGCCCAAGATATTTATTAGTATTTAAATTGTATTACTCTAGGGTACCTATATGTTTTTTAATTATCAGTTCAGATTAGGCTCTTATCTATGTATTTTACCTATGTTTATGTTTTTAGACACACAAATTAACATTTATTAATAAATACATATACTTGTGACCACTCTTTATATGCACTTAGCTCATGCATGATTCCATAGTCCGTGACTGACCTTCCTTCACTTCTTATGCGAATAACCCTTATTAAAAAAAATCCCTATCTAACTTTCCAAACAACCTAAACTTAATTTTAAACTAATCCACACTTTTTATTTAGTTATATTTATTGTTCATACAAGGTTTCTCTATTTAGGCTATCTTTCTCCCCAATCCTATCCTATTCACCAGTCACATCCTCCCACCAAACAATAACTCTTTGCTCAAATTCAATATTATCAAATGGGTTATTCTGCATGTTTATCAAGCTCCATATTAATAAATTTCTAATTATCACTATTAAGACACATTTTCAAGCCATTTTATACCAAGAGGCTCATATCAAGGAAAACACTAGAATATCTAACTAAACATTGAGAGAAAAATACCTATTTTTTAGATTCAAAGTCTACACAGCCTTATTAGCCTTTTTATAAATTTGCATACACCTCCAATGTAATTGGTCATTATTGAATCACTTAATCATGCTAGGATTGCACTAGCATTTAGAATTTTACACTAGTCTTTCACACATAAAACCATATTCATGGGAGAACTACATGGAGTTTGATCCCTTTTTAGAGTACTGGTATGTAGGTAAAGCTCAACATAGGGGGTGTTGAGGGCTAACACAACTTCAACCGTTAACCCATTTTTCCACTTTATTTGTTTATAATACATAGTCAATTGAGCTAGGGTTACAATTGAAAAACAAGGTAAACAATGATTTACTCAATAGATGTACAACTCTTATAAAGTTAAACAAAGTGTACAAGTAAAGCAAATATATCACATCAGTCATAGAGAGTAAATCCTCACTAGATGTTGGTGCACACTAAGGATAATGACATAAACTAACCCTATCTAATATTAGTATCCTTGTATTAGATCTAAGCAAAACATTGTTTTTGATTCACAACATCAATATAGAGTTATACAATCAATTTCATAGTTGCACTTATAATCCTACGTTCTTATTTTCTAGCTAGGTTATTTCCTTCTAACATTTTCCCCCTTTTAGTATCTTTCAAATTGTATTAAGTTCTATATCAATTCATGTCATTTAGTGCACATTTATATCATTTTAATTTTACATAGAAGTTTGTCTAATTATATAATTAATTCATATATTTTTCATATTTGATAAAATATATTAGTAAACGCATATGTTGTTGAACATTGCAAGCCCTAGTTTTCCCTAAAGTTATTCCTTTTAATTTTTTTATTAGGGTTTCAAATAAAAACTTGATTCACCTATTATGTTAGAGTGTTTGATAACATTCATATGTCTTTTTCCTCTTGTTCTCATTTTAATCTTTGGAAAATTTAAAATGGTTAGAAAAGAATCTCTTATCTCTTCCTCCTCCTAACCTTCAAAATGGTGATAACTACTCTCCCTCTAACTAGGTCCATGCTATCACTATCCCATGAAGTAAGGTATCCCATAATATAATTCCAAAATAAGGTAACCAACATATCCTTCCTAAAACCAACATCTCCTCTTGAGGGTGTCTCTATGCATATTCAATCACAAGTACCTAAGGTTTGTGTTTATGAAACCCTTAAGGATAAAATCATCATTTTGATGAAGTCTATAAAAGAATTTAAAAATCAAAATTGGTATTTGGTTTCAAAGATCACACCATGGGAAAATTAGGGTAGATATGAAAAAAATAAAAAATGTGCTAGTGTTAATCATGCCTTTGTATCTTCATCTAACAATGTTTTGCCTAATAAGACTTCATATCAAAATGGGAAGCTACAATAAAATACATCTACAACAAGTGATTTAAAAAGGATGCAAAAGGTTGATAAAACTTCATGTGAGATTCCAAGGGAAATGCTTCAAAAAAAGTTGATCAAACTGCCTCCTATACATCCTATAAGGGGATAAAAATACTATTATGCATATCATATAATGCTTGAACATAATAGAGATAATTATCTAGATTTGAAGAAGAAAATACAAAGTATTATTGATAGTGGTGATTCTATATCATATACATCAATAAATTAATCCACAATGGAACAAGTGTATGTAGAACAAGTGGTAAAATTAAAATTAGTACAAAAAGAACAAAGGCAACAAGCTTGGATACCAAAGGATAATTCAGATCAAGAAAATATTCAAGAGGCAAAATTATAATCAGCATGAGTAAAAAAAATCAAGATTATGAAAATAAAAATTACAAATAGAGTATATCACAAAGGCAATGCTATAGAAAGAGTAAGAACATAAGTTGTAACAAGAAGTTCAACCTAAGAAATAAAGTATCTTTAAGAAAGGGTTCCTAAAAAAAGAGTTTCAAAAGCAAGAGATGCCTACAAAATCTAAAGTTTAAAATGTAGCTGCAAAGGGGAAAATTAAAATCTTTTCCTCATATCAAGACCCTTTCACTATCACTTCTCACATAGATGGCAAGAAATATATCGATGTCAAAGTTATAGATGATTAAGAAACAATTTTTTGTTCTATGTTATTTATTTTATCTCTTGGATATAAGCTTCACCACTTAGATCAAACCAATGCATATAAAACATATATGTGATCAATCAAATTAAGAGTTTAGTTTGCCTCAAAAGTGTGCCATTTTTTTTTCATTATTCCAATCCACGTGCATACAATGTTGTGTTTGGAGGAACATGGTTAAAATCAATAGGAACAATGATTACTAAAAATAAAGGTTAAATATCATTAGATCATAAAGGTAAGGTCATCTTCATTTTCCAAAAAGGGAACATATTTAAAGTAAACACAACAAAAATAATTCATATCTTCATCTAGTATATAAACATATACAAGTAATGGAATATCAATAGAGGGCACAAGACATAATACATATTGCAAAGGAGAAATAAAAAAAATCAATATCATAGTATGGAGCAATTGGTTTTACAGATCCAAGTACAAAATAAAAGAAAAGTGGTATCCCACAATTTTAGGATAAAAAATATAATTATGACAATGATGAGGACTATAATAAAGATGATTATTATGATTATGATTATATAGGGCCTACATAGAGGCACCTCATAGATGATATCTTTGGGTTCTAGTATCACTTTTACTTACACATACTTTCTTTGCTAATTATAATTTTATGAAAAAGTTAATAATTGAAAAATCCAATATTCCAATTTTTTTAAAATCATGACCTATACAAGATTTGTGTATTTTATTTGCATCAACTAATTTGTGTTTAACATGATCATTATTTCTTTATATATTTAGTTTATATAAAATCTAATTGACAAGTGTACATGAGTGAATGCAAAATACATAGGTTGCCATTATTAGATAGAGTTTTAGCGTATTACGTCACTTTAGACCCATAAATGTTGCACACATAAAAATGCTCTGCCTAAATAATAACATACTGCATTGTTGTTCAATTCCACCGAACTTGTCCTAATGAACACATGATATCAAATCTTAGATTTAAACAAGACACTTGCCTCTTACAACTTGTTTGTACATAAACAAGTTCACTAGGGGAATCTCATACACAAGTTTTATCATTATTTGGCTATCTCTTTTGCTCACTTAATATCATATTTATGTCTTACTAGTTACCAAAGTTGCTAAATATATTTATGTTATGAATTACTTATGTTGATCAATTAAACTTACTCTTGCATGTTTTGTGTTTACTTCTATGCTTCATGCCTTGTGTATATTCACTACTTTGAATTATGGACATTTGAACATGCCCTTGTGTGTGACTCTAACTATTATATGTTTCTATGTTTGTGTGAGTGACATTTGAATATGTCCCTTGTATGTGGCCACTTATCCTTCTATTGCATGATTTGTGTGCTTTGTGTGTAATTTTTATGTGTGTGTATCATGGCTATGACACTTATTTTTTTGGGTGTTGTGTCATTATGGACATCATGCTCCTTCCCCATTTACTAATGTCATGATCAATATCATGCATCCCTCCCTAAGTATTTATATTCAATTTTTAGTACTCAATTTTGATCACTTTTTTGCATGTCTCATTGCTAACATTTATCTTGAAAATGTCACAATACATGTTTTTTCCACATGTATCTCATTACAACTATTTTGATTAATTTATATATGATGATGTTGTGTTATTCATTCTATCATTAATATTCAAATTTACATCTTTTAATAACATCTCTCACATAACTTTTTTGAGCTAAGTTTTTTCATGAAAGCTTCACAACTCATCTCAAAAGAGGGGGTATACATAGTGGATTGTCTTATAGACTAAGCTAAAATAATATATAATATAGATAAAAATCAACATTCTTTACATAATTAATCATTATTTATACCCATAAATTAATTTTAGATAATAATATTTCATTTGGGTAAGGGTATAGGTCATCCATGTTTATAATAGTGTGTTATTATTCCAATAGGCAAAAATAAAAGCTTAGAGTATCACAATCTACATATTAGTTACAATATGTTACATCCTCATTATTCACTAAGAAATTTACTTTATTATCCATGGATTTTTATGGTTGGTAATTTTATTTGATTATTTATTGATTAAGTTGTAAGTCATATGTTGTTATGAGACAATTGAATGTTGTTTTAATTACATGGTTGTGTTACTATGAGTTTAGCTGTATTATATATTCTTTACATTATGATTATGTTGATTATTATTACAATAGTATTTTATGATATATATGTCATAATGCTATGGATTAACTACCTTTTTGTCATGAGTTTGATGTAGGAGAGATTCATCCCTCTGAGCATGATGGAGGGAGAGCATCATCATATAGGGTGATGTAGATGAAGGTGTTGGGGGACAACAAAGGAATGACTATAACCCATGAATTACACCAATTAGATATTACATATGAATTATTTTAATTTTTAGCATTAGTACTTTCTTTATGTTATCAACATTTAGATAATTATATATGTGTATGTTAGTTTAGTTTAATACTTGTATGTGGAATAAATTATGTGTTATTGCATTGTGGATATTATGCATAGGTTTAAATGTATAATATGGTAGTACAATTATGTTATGCTATTACAATCATAAGTATTAATGTTTATGAGAAACATAAATCTATGTGAATAGTGTGTGAAATACTGATTACTACTAAAAAGTATCATCGACCTTGTATTAGTCATATTGTTATCAAGTCATGATGTTAGTCATCTACACTAAGTAACAAAATTATATTGTTATCCTGAGACTAACCTATGAAATAAACCTGGACATTATTTGTTAAACTATTACTAAAATATCTAAGCTTAAAGGCTTTTGGAAGTTAAAATTAAAGGTATTAAAATATTATCATCTTAGAATTAGAAAAAAATATATAAATAGGAAAAGCATCATACTAAGTTTATATATATATATATATATATATATATATGTATATATATATATATATATATATATAAACTTATGAGACAAAAATGAATAAAGAAATAAAACATATAAGGGAAGTCATTCAATAAAAGAAATAAAATGATAACTTTAAAGGAGTAAGGTGAAATTAAAAGGGAAGAGCAAGCTTTAAAAAAAAAGAGAAAAGTCATTTAAAAAGGAAAGAGAAAAGCTTTTGCATGGAAAGAAAAAAAGAGATAAAGGAAATTATGTGGTATATGAAGAAGGGTCCATAGAAGAGAAGAGGGGAATTGAAGACTAAAAATGGGCAGCATGTGAAGAGAAGGAGAAAAGCAACTTGGAAAAGAAAAGAAGTAGCAGGGTGAAGGAAGGAAGATTTTAGATCGTGCCATCTCAAGCTTTTTTTAAAAAAAAAAATCCAAGGATTTGAAGAGGACCCTCCATTAATGAAGGAAAAACTCCTAGTTCTTCAAGATAGTGTTTGCCCTTAAATCATGATGCATCACAAGGTGTCTAGTAGGAATTATAATCGATACCTAGGTGACCAAAGCTGTTGATCCAATGCACTTGTACTAACGCTTAGGGATAAATTTAATTTATAATTGAATCTTAGTGGGGGTAGGACTGGGTCTGTAATGTCTAATGAATGATCTACAACTAAATCACCCTACTGTGATCTATGTGGAGCACATGGAGAATTTTGACCCCTACCTCAAGGTATCCCCATGGACACTTTATATTATAGGCTAGCATCTACCCTTAATCCATAATACATCATCATAAGTTATTCAGTAGGAATTGAACTTGAGACCTAGGTGACTGAAGTCATTGAACCTATCCACTCAAGCTAACCCTTGGGGCTGTGCCATCTCAATATTTTACTAGGTAGGGTAGGCACTGTTGTTTATTTTTGTGAAATATATAAAATTTTGTGTGTAGACATATGAAAGGAATATGTACTTTTATAAGTGTATTTGTTATGTGTATTCTTATTTTATAGCTAAGACATTATGCAAATGTATGGGCTATGTATAAAATTGATATGAGAACAGTGAATATACTTATGCATGGACCGAGTGCAATTAAGTTGTGGACCTATGGTAAGAGTATATACCAAACTATATATGTATATAATAATCTAATTTAGTTGTATAGCAACCTAATTTAGCTGTCTAGTGATCCATTTGGTGTGTATATATATATATCATACCATATATTATGTATAACAAACTTATGCCTTTATGAACAATGCACTGAGTGCATTTGATAATTGAAACTAAGGATTCATATACATATAAACTATGTGAAAAATCTAATTCAAACAATAATATATGTAAATATAACAATTATCTAATTAGATCTAGATTAGAGAATAATAACAAACTTATATTCTGTAATTGATCGAATACTATGAAAAACTATTAAGAATAACATGATTGGATTACTAGTAGATAAATACTTATATGAATAATTTGGTAGATAAATACTTATATTATGTAATTGAGTAAAAAACATGATCAGATTACAATAACAATAACATGGTAGAAATATTGTATTATATTTTTTATAGTTCTAATTATTACTCCAGATAAATTCATTATAGATTTTTGAGTTATTCAATGATCTACCTAGATCATTTAGAATGTTAATGGTTGAAAAATACTTATCACCTAATTTCAATTATCCAAACCATATTGACTAATTTGAGGTTACAAGTCCATAAGTAATATGAAAATTAATATAGTAATTTATAAGTCGAATGTTGCCTCATATTTGATTCTTTTGAGGATGAATTGATTGTATAGATATAGTGAACTGATGTTATAAATATAATGAACCATGTATATCCTGTTATAAATAATGACATAAGTGGTTAAATATAAACTAATAATAATTATTATTCAGACCATGAAAATATAGGACCGCATCTATGAAGTGTAGTGATTAAAATCAAGGCAACATGATCTATAGGTATCCATGGTATATCAATCTGTATCATATGTGGTAAAATTACTTAAGGAATGTTCATATAACTATTAATCCATGCTTATGATTTATATTCTAAGGATTTCCACTTGTGATATATCAACTATTAATGATAACAACTAGTACATAATCCATGGGAACATATAGATAATCTATGTGGTAAAGTGGTTCTCATAGTTTAATCATATTAAATTTATACCATGAATTACCTGTATGATATTTCAATAGTTTAATCTATTGAAATATATTTGACCTTTTGTAAATTATTTAAATGATGGTTTAATTTAACATGAAGATGTAATATCAAAAAATGAACATATAAACAAGCTTGATATGTTTGTCTTAACGTCTATGGATATATAATAAGATGTAAAAATTTAATCTACATCTATGATTATATTAAGTAATATCTTGAATGAAGTAATATATCATGACTTATAGCTAAGTATATATGAAATATGTTGATATGAGGACTTAGGTACTCATATGCATATATATCATATATTAGTACATTAGGAGGTGTACTTATATTTATAGTTTAATCATCTGTTAAAACCAAATTATAGATTCTTGAAGAAAAGAACACTATTTATATATGCATACCAACCTCCTATAAATGTAACAAATGGTTTAAATGAAAGAATATGTTTTCATTAAATTTATTGATTTCTTTATCATGACTAGTTGTTTGTAATAGAGTAGTTGTACATATGAATAATAGAATATGATATTATCATTTGGCATAGAGAGTATTATATTTGAAACTACTTACAATAATTAGAGTATGTAGTCTAAATATAGATTATACCTGGTTGGTATGAGATATACTTGTTATGCCTATTATTTATGTGACAAATAGTGGAGATTCATTCATATGTTTGATGCAATAAATGTATGCATTTTGAATATTCTTGTATTTAGCATATTTTATGCTGATAGTAAGAACTAATTTATATGAATCTATTAGTTATACTCATGTTAACCAAATCTCATATTGTTGGTACTAAGTAGTGAGATGGACTTGACCATCTTACTAACATCAACAATTCCATATGAAGGTAATCCATTCAAGGGGTGTGTATGAATTTGATTGATCTTAGAGATCAATAATTATTGAAAGCTTTAACTAAAGTAATTTTAGTTTGACATTATCATTTCATATGTATGATTTACATGTTTATGAAATATCATGTTAGAACATATTTCTTTATGGTACACTTCATGTTATTAGAAATCATACAACACACAAGTACTAACTTGTCTCTTTGGATTCCCATACCATCACTATTTACTCATCCATGAAGGGAGAGCCATTCCATGATGGGGGATTTTGTGGGGGATCGATTGTCTGTGGTTGGTATGGAAAAGTGCTTAGATGATGCTTTCCCTCCCCACAACAATACTTCTTTGGAGACTACACTTGAGATTGCCATAGATATTGGAATTTTAGGAACTTATGCTTTATGGAACCTTGTATCTTGTATCATGTATATTATATTGTATTTATTATTATTGAGACATTATTTATGATGAGATGTAATTATTTACATATCCATACTTTGACAATAGTGGCTATATCATTATACCAACCATGACTATATATTTGTAATTACTTTTTATATTTAGTTATGTGTGTTATCTGATGATAGTGATTAGTGGCACATAGATGTCACATGATTATTTTATAGTTATGATACTTAGAGTGTTTTATTTGGATCACTCATTATATTCTTGTGGTGAAATATAATGAAAGAATATGTTGATGAAGTTTAAAAAAATTCACATTATTCTAAATCAATCCCAAGATGTTACATATGGTATCAGAGTTACAAATCAAACTGTAGGACTTAATGATTCCACTAATGTTTTTATATCTTATGTTTACTAGAAAGGATAATGGTAAAAACTAGAGTATCTAAAAATGGTCCTTTAAATGTCAATGAAAATAACCCTCCATTTGATCTTAACTGATTTTCCACTGAGCAAGCAACAAAGTTGGATCATATTTTTGTATCTATGAATGAAACCAAGGATTAAAGTTTATCCTTAGAGTAGGAAGTTCATGGCTATGAAGATGAAGTACATTAGGATGTAACTGAAGAACATCTCATCGAGTAGGAAAACCCTTAGGATGCAAGAATATAGGTAGCTATGGAGTTGGCTAGAAATATGAAGAAAGAGAATCCACCTAAATTCGATAGAACTATTTTGGGTGATGGAACTAAAGCATAGTTGACTAAGATGGAGAACTATTTTGAGATTTTAAACTACTTTGAGGTCACTAAAGTAGTTTAGGGAGCATACTAGTTGGATGGTGAAGTAGCTACATGGTGGGCCAATAAGAAGTTAGAAATAAATCTTAACTCAACCACCACTACTTGGGAGAAGTTTGTGACATTATTCAAATAAAAATAGCTATTACAATTATATTTTAACTAGAATTTTATATATTTATACAATCTAAATCAAGGAGACTTGTCAGTGAATGAGTATTGGGAGCAGTTCACCAAAATTTTGAAGTATGTACCTCAGTACCAGGTAGATGAGAGGTTTATAATTAAGAAGTTCATCATGGGATAAAAACCCCATATTGGTGGAGAAGTGTATGTTCATGGGACATATATTATAGACCATGTCTTTGAGAAGGCAATCAAGTAGGAATAAAAGTTAAAATCTATTACTCAGGCCTGGGACAAATTTAAGAAAAAGTTTGAAAGTTCTAAACTAAATTTCAAAAAAGAAGAACTAGAAGCAGATGAGTGGAGACTCCAAGAATTAGTTAAAAAATTAGAATTCTAGATTCAAAAATGGTGTAGGTAATAATAAATTAGGTAATGGTTTCAAAAGAAGTTTCAAGTGAAACTAATAGTTTGATAGGAAAAGACCACCTGGAGGTTGCTTCATTTATGGAGGTGACCATTATGTTCATGAGTGTACCCAGGATAAGTTAAATAATAAAGGTTATACACCTTAGTAAGGAAATTTTCAACAATGTATTCATATGTAAGTTAATAATCGACAAGCCAAATTATAAGATTCACCCATAGAATTGTCAAGTATCATGTTTAAATATCTAGTTTCTATTTTGATAGATATAGGGGATATAAAATGTTTTATATCTACTCAATTTTAAATAAGTTATCTATAAGATCTGGAGTAATAGAAAATACATGGTCGATACAATATGGGAATGATTCAAAATCCAAAGTTGACAAGTGTTTAGTTGAAGTAGAGATTAGGTTGCTTAAATTCACAATAATAGTGGATCTTTATGTAACACTACTAGAGTCATATGATGTGATCCTATGAGTCAATTGAATTGTGAAGCATAAGGCCAAGGTTGACTGCTAGCTAAAGAAGGTTGAGTGTCTAGACAATTTTGAAAATTAGACACAAATTCAAGGCAAGAAGAGAGGTTGAGGCTTAGGCATATTTATGCAATAAAACTCAAGAAGGCTCAATAAAAAGGATGCCAAGAATTTATCATCAAGATAAATGAAATGGAGGAATATAAAGAACCATCTCTTAAAGATTATCCTTTCCTTTGGAATTTTTAGGATGTGTTTCAGGAGGAATTACCAAGATTGCCTCATAAACATGAGTTTGATTTCTCTATTGATATCATACCTGGATTGAAACTACAGTCAAAGGCAGCATATAGGATGACAACCACTGAATTAGTTGAATTGAAGGCTCAAATCCAAGAATTGTTGTTAAAGGGGTTGATCAGGCCAAGTGTATCACCATGGGGTGCCCAAGTTGTTTTCCTCAAGAAGAAGGATGATACTCTTTGGATTTTCATAGATTATAGAATGTTGAATAAGGAAACTATAAAAAATAGGTATCTGCTACCTCATAGAGATGATATTTTTGATCAGATATAAGGGAAAAAATATTTTCTAAGATTAAAATTAGAGCAAGATATCATAAACTAAGGATAAAGGATGAGGATATTCTAAAGATAGCATTTAGAACTCATTATGGGCACTATGAGTTCACAGTGTTACCATTTGGTTTGATAAATGCTCTAAAAATATTCATAAATCTCATGAACAATATGTTCAAAGATTATTTATATCATTTTGTTTTGGTCTTTCTTGATGACATTATTATATACTCTAATGAAAAGGAGCATCTTCAACATCTAGAACTAGTTCTATAATGATTATAGAAGCACAAGTTATATGGCAATTTATCCAAGTGTGCATTTTTATAGGAGAGAGCACAATATCTAGGACATATTATCTCTATGGATGGTATTTTAGTAGATCTAAAAAAGATAAGAGCCATTATGGAGTGGCTAGCACTAAAGAATGTGCATGAGATAAGGAGTTTCATGGGGTTAACAAGTTATTATAGGAAGTTCATTCTGATTTGTTTTAAGATAGCTAATCTGATTACTTCTATGCAATGAAAGAACCAAAGTTTTATCTAATCAGATAAGTGTGAAGTAAATTTTTATGATTTGAAAAAGAGGCTTACTTCAACACCAATACTAAGAGTTCCTGACCCAATGTTTAATTTTTAGTGATCACAGATGCATCTAGGGATGGACTAGGAGGAGTCCTTGTGTAAGATGGTGCAATAATAGCTTATGAATCAAGGAAGTTAAAGCCTTATGAGGTGAACTATGCCACTTATGACCTAGAACTTGTAGCAATAGTGCATGCTTTACAAGTTTAGAGGAATTATCTATTGGAAAAACCATTTGAACTCAAGATAGATAACTTGGGACTCAAGTACATCTTCACTCAATTGAATCTGAATGATCATCAAAGATGTTGGTTAGAGTTATTATTTTATTATGATTTCTATATCAATTATATCAAAGGCAAGGAAAATAAATTAGCTGATGCCCTAAGTCATAAGAGGTACATAACAATATTAGCTACTATCAGGAGTACTTTTATGGATCAAGTGATTGAATTCTTGCTAGCAGATGAATTCTATAATTAGGTTAGAAAATCATTATATATGAATTCCCATAATATTAAGTATAAAGGATACATATCAGAGAATGATGGTCTTTTGTGCTATAATGGAAGGATATATGTACCAAATCAAGAGAACATAAGGAGAAAAATGATAAAAGAACTATATAATGCCCTGTATTTAGGACATATAAAAGTAACCAAGCTTATGGTAGAGCTTATACCACTTTATTTTTGGAAGGGAATCGAGAAAGATGTATTGGACTTTGTGTCACATTGTGTAAAATGTCAATGAGTGAAAGCTAAATATGTGCATCCAAATGGATTGTTATATCTGCATGACATACTAGAATGGAAGTGTTAGGTGATCACCATGAAATTTATCCAAGGGTTACCATTTTCAAGAAATAGGCATGACATGATCTTGGTAGTAGTTGAAAAACTAACCAAGGTGGTTCATTTTATACCAGATAATTTAATAGATGATGTACCTAATCTTGCAAAGAGGTTTGTAAAGGAAGTGTATCAATTGCATAAAATATTGGATCATGATCCAAACATGACTTATATATTTTGGGTAACTTTGAATTCAAATTTGGGTAGACAACTAAACTTTAGCACTACATATCACCCAGACACTGATGGTCAGAGTAAATGAGTAAATTAGGTGTTAGAGGATATTCTTCATATGTATTACATGAATCAATAATACAAGTGGGAATATTATCTTCCATTGGTTGATTTTTCTTAATATAACTCATACCAATTAGCTTTGAAGATGAAACCATTTGACGTACTATATGGAAGAAGGTTCAAGACACCAATCAATTGGGATAGGTTAGAAGATAGGGTAGTATTTAGACCTGAGATACTTTTAGAAATGGAATATCAAACCAAATTAATCAGGCAAATCTTGGTTGAGGAAAATGATAGGTATAAGAGTTATGATGATCTAAAGAGAATAAACAAGAATTTTTTAGTAGGTGACAAAGTGTTCTTGTAGGTTAAGCCATAAAAGAGCTCAATTAAATTTAAGAAGTCAATGAAACTTTCATCAAGATATATGAGACCCTTAAAGGTTTTAAAAGTGGTCAATATTATAGTATATAGGCTTGTATTTCCACCATTCCTAGATCTATAACATAGTGTCTTTCATGTTTCTTATCTTAAAAAGTATATAGTTGATCCTTCACATGTGTTGGATTGGAATGCTTCATAGGTTCTGGATCCCAAGGTGATCATGGTAAAACCAATCAAAGTAATTGGCCCTTAAAAATTTCATTTATATAATAGAGGGATGTCATAGTGTAAGGTCTTGTGGGACCAATAATCTTAAGATGGTGATATGTGAGAGGACTATGATGAGTTTTACAGGTGATTTCCACCTTTTTTTTGCTTGATTTAATGCTTCATAATATGTTATTTTCTACTGAATAATATTTTTAAATTAGGACTTATATTTGAATAAGTGTCATTAGGATAATGACCAACTTTAGGGGAAAGGATGTTAAACCCTGATTCTTCACTAAGAAAATTTACTTGATTATCCATGGATTTTTATGGTTGGTAATTTGATTTGATTATTATTTGACTACGATTTAAGTCATATGTTGTTATGGGATAGTAAAATGTTGATTTAATTACATGGTTGTATTGATATGAGTTTATTTGTATTATATATTATTTACAATATGATTATGTTGATTATTATTATAACAATATTTTATGATATATATGTTACAATGTTACAGAATAACTACATTCTTGTTGTGAGTTTGATGAAAGAGAGATTCATCCTTCAAAGCATGATGGAGGAAGAGCATCATCAGATAGGGTGACATAGATGGAGGTATTGGGAGATGACAGAAGAATGACTAGAACCCATGCACACACCATATTAGATAGTACATATGGATTTTTTGAATTGTTAGAATTAGTACGTTCTTTATGTTATCTAAATTTAGATGGTGATATGTGAGAGGACTATGATGAGTTTTACAGGTGATTTCCACTTTTTTTTGCTTGATTTAATGCTTCATAATATGTTATTTTCTACTGAATAATATTTTTAAATTAGGACTTATATTTGAATAAGTGTCATTAGGATAATGACCAACTTTAGGGGAAAGGATGTTAAATCCTGATTCTTCACTAAGAAAATTTACTTGATTATCCATGGATTTTTATGGTTGGTAATTTGATTTGATTATTATTTGACTAAGATTTAAGTCATATGTTGTTATGGGATAGTAAAATGTTGATTTAATTACGTGGTTGTATTGATATGAGTTTATTTGTATTATATATTATTTACAATATGATAATGTTGATTATTATTATAACAATATTTTATGATATATATGTTACAATGTTACAGAATAACTACATTCTTGTTGTGAGTTTGATGAAAGAGAGATTCATCCTTCAAAGCATGATGGAGGAAGAGCATCATCAGATAGGGTGACATAGATGGAGGTATTGGGAGATGACAGAAGAATGACTAGAACCCATGCACACTGGTAGTACATATGGATTTTTTGAATTGTTAGAATTAGTACGTTCTTTATGTTATCTAAATTTAGATAATTATATATGTGTCTGTTAGTTTAGTTTAATAATTTTATGTGAAATAAATCTTGTGTGATTGCATTGTGGATATTATGTGTAGGTTTAAATGTATAATGTGGTAGTGTAATTATGTTATGATATTATAGTCATAATTGTTAATGTTTATGAGAAATGTATATCGACATGAATAGTGTGTGAAATACTAATTACTGCTAAAAAGTATCATCAACCTTTTATTAGTCATACTATTGTTAATAAATGATGTTGGCCATCTATACTAAATAACAAAATTATATTTTTATCCCAAGATTAACCTATGAACTAAACCAAGACATTATTTGTTAAACTATTACTAAAATGGCCATGCTTAAAGGCTTTTGGTAGTTAAAATTATTTGCTTTAAATATAATCATCTTAGAAATATAAAAAAATATATAAATAGGAAAAGCATCTTACTAAGTATATATATACATAGGAAATAAAAACTAATAAAAAAATAAAACATATAAGGGAAGTCATTCAATAAAAGAAAGAAAATGACAGCTTTAAAGGAGTAAGGCAAACTTAAAAGGGAAGATCAAATTTAAAAAAAAAAAGAGAAAAGTCATTTAAAAAGGAAAGAGTGAAGATTTTTCATGGAAAATAAAAAAGAGATAAAGGAAACTACCTAACATAAGAAGAAGGGGGCGTAGAAGAGAAGAAGGGAATTGAAGAAGAAAAGTGGGTAGTGTTTGAAGAGAAGGAACAAAGCAACTTGGAGAAGAAAAGGAGGAGCAGGGTGAAGGAAGGAATATTTTTTTATATCATGCCATCTTAAGCTTTTACCAGGTAGGCTCTATTGTTTAATTTTATAAAATCTAGAAAATTCTATGTATAGACATATGAATGGACTTTGTACTTTTATAAGTGTATCTATTATGTGTATTCTTGTTTTATAACTAAGACATTATGAAAATGTATGGGCTATGTATAAAATTGATATTATAATAGTGAATATACTTATGCATGGACTGAGTGGAATTAATTTTTGGACCTATGGTAGGAGTATATAGTGAACTATAGATGTATATAACAACCTGATTTAGTTGTATAGTGGCCTGATTTAGTTGTATAGTGATCCATTTGGTATATATATAAGACACCATATATTATGTATAAAAAACTTATGTCTTTATGAATAATGCAATGAGTGTGTCTGATAATTAAAACTAAGGATTCATATACATATACATTGCATGTAACATCTAATTCAAATAGTAATATATATATATATATATATATATATATATATATATATATATATATATATATATATATATATATAATTAGATCTGGATTAGAGAACAATGACAAACTTATATTTTGTAATTGATCAAATACTATGAAAAACTATTAAGATTAACATGATTGGATTACTAGCAGATAAATACTTATAAGAATAATTTGGTAGATAAATACTTACATTCTGTAATTAAGTGAATAACATGATTATATTACAATAATAATAGCATGGTATAAATATTATATTTTATTTTTTATAGTTCTAATTATTACTCTGAAGAAATTCATTATAGATTTTTGATTTATTTAATGATCTGCTTGGATCATTTAAAATGTTAATGGTTGAGAAATACTTATCTCCTAATTTTAATTATCCAAACCATATTCCCTAATTTGAGGTTACAAGTCCATAAGTAATATGAAAAGTAATATAACAATTTTTATCAACACTTTTTATGTCAAATGTTGCCTCAAATCTAATTCTCTAGAGGATGAATTGATTGTATAGATGTAGCGAACTGATTTTATAAATATAGTGAACTAATGGTATATATATAGTGAACTGCATATATCTTGTTATAAAGTTTGGAACAAAAGGTTAAAAAAGAACTAAGAATAATGATTATTCAAACCATGAAAATATATGTTTCCTTTTGCCTATTGTGGACACATTACAGATATGTAATTCATTCTTATATTTCTAGATTAGATTTTGCAATGCCACATATTGATTAGTAGTATAGCCAATGATCTAATGGTAATTAAAATATGGTATTCCCTTTGTGGGGAGTAGTCTACTACTTGATCTATATCTGGTAAAGGGAAAAGAAATCATTCTATGTTTAAGTAAAAAGTATAAGATGGAATTAGTGGTATCTTATTCTATTGTGATATGTAACTTTTGGGTTAAAGTATTTTGATAAGAATCAACATTATTCAAATCATTTACTTTTATTTGACCGTTATAAGGCTAACTCAATGTTTTAACCAAGAGGGATGTATGGAATAATAAGCATTTACATGTTCATCTATTAGTTTTAATTTTACCTTATCTAGATTTAATGTTGTATTTTTGCAAGTAGGTTTAACTTATATGTGCTAGGACCCATAGGTTCAAATAAGTTATGTGATAGGTGCTCTAGTGGGTCAAAATTTGAATTTTGCATTTTCTCATCTATCATGTCATAAGTTATATTGTCATCATTGTTAGAGATGTGGCCATATTTTTGCTTGGTATTAACCATTAAAGTAAGTTCAAATGTTGGGTGATTTTTTGTTTGTACTAGTGATTTTGGTAATGGTTTTTTATCTTTGTGTGAATCTATATACAATTCAAGATGTTGGGCCTTATTTTAATTTTTGGACAAAGGAGTCATTATACTTGACTCACCTATTTCATATGTGTGAATATGCTCAAGAGGGATGGATTATTGAGGTGATATTACTATAGGAATTCCCTCAATTTTAGTATGTATTATTTTAATTTCTTTTAAGGGTTTTTCATTGGATGATGATGGATAATAAGGTACCCTCATGTATAGATTTTACACGTAGATGAAGTGATATGGTATATATTCCATTAAATGTATCCAAGGTCTACCCAAAATTAAATTATAATGTAAGGATTGAGACATGAAATAGAAAGGAGTTGAAATTATTTTTGGTCCTAAGGTCACATCTAATGTAATTTGTCCAACTAGAGGGTTATGTGAATTGTCAAACACTTTTATGTTCATAAAAATGTTTTGAATAAGGCTTGTGTTGATACCCATGGTGGTTAGAAATTTATTACTACAAATGTTAAGGCTTGATCCATTATCAACAAGCACTCATTTGATACCTTTACTTTTTATTGTTACTTATATGAATAAAGGAAAATTTTGGTCAATAATATTTTTGGATGGTAAATATATTAGATCAAATGTGAGGAACTTGTTATTTTTCTTAAGATCCTTAATAATATCCACAAAATAAGTAACCTTAATATCACTTGGAACTTGTGTCTTAGGAAATTCTTTGTATAAAATATCCTTACAAATAATATATTGCTTTAGGAGCTTAAGGATTGAAACTTTTGTATGCATGTTACTCAATTGGTCAATAATGTCATATACCTTGGATTTGATTACTAGCTTAGGCTTAGGACTCACCTATTGTATATTAAAAGGTGGTGGTATGGGTTAAACAACATTACTTCTTTGAGTAATAACAAAATGGAGTAAAAAATCCAATTTAAGACATGGAAAAATAATAGGTGCAAGATGGTAAATGTCATTAGAATAAGATCTAGGTAGGAAAAAGGTCTAAAACATGCATGTTATCATCTAGATGTTGGCTCTATAACATTTCAAAATGAATTTTGAAAAGAGATTTATTTCAATGTATCAAAATTCATCACATTGATAGCACCACCTAGATATACCAACACATTGGGAATTTACTTTTTCCCAATTGATGGTGTAATGATTGAACTTTCAGGGTCTCCATAATATTTTAAGAGAAGTTTTCCTACTAGAAGATCAACTATATTACCATCTATTTTTATGGTCTAAGAATATTGTCTTTTTCTCCCTAGAGTTTTGACACAACTCCTTAATAATTATATTAAGTTTAATAACACCTATTATGGATTGTATCAAATTAATCTCAATGTTTAATTGGTTTAGTTCTTGTATTTATTCAAACTCAACCTTGTGTGATATTTAGTATTTTTGGAAATGGTATTGGTGAATGTATAATGGGAGGATTATTCTCTTGAGGTATTCCATTCTCATTTATTTGATTATTAGGAATAACCTATTCTTTCTTCCCATTGTGTATTTCATTAATAGTTGATGAGGAAGAACTGGATAATGTTTTCCATTAATTTAGTTAATCATTATCATAATTTATAACATTTAGTCCCATGGTTCCTTCTTGTTTTGCATCATAGGTAGGGGTTGCCTACCTATTTTTTTGGTTTACCATAGGATAAATAGGTAATTGTGGTTGACTTGCTCTTTTTTTAGAGAATTTTGTAAGGACCAAGTAACAAGGCTTACTTTTGATTTGGGAATTATCTTTATTGAATGATTGTTGGTTAAAAATCCTATTTTTGGTTTTGCTAGGTCATTCATAATTGTTGGTTTGGTGAAGTATACATGGTTTTTGAGATATACACTCTTGTGGAGATAAATATTTGGGTCCCAATTGTTTTAGGTGTGGTGGAAAAACCCATGGTATATCCCATAGATTGGAAGGATCCTTTGAAAAAATCTTATTTGTATATTTACTATATTAAATGTTGTTCCCTTCTCTTTGTGAGATGTAATTAAGTTCCTCCTAATGTTAAGTATTATTTTTAATATGATTGTTACTAGTAGGAATAAGATCATAATTTTTAGCATCATGATTATTTTCATGAATTCACATATCTTCATTTTATCAATATGACAATCATGAAGAGGGTGTTTATTTGTACATCTTGGGCAGTATATGGCTATGGGTTTAGTGGTGGATTTGGATTTTTATTTTAATCCATATAGTGTGGTATTTATATGTACAAATATGTTTTTTTTAAGGTTTTAAAATTATTTCATGAGTTGAACTACCTCATTGTTTTTGTTCCTTATTTTTAGTTTTCATGACTAATTTATATAATGTTCAACAATATCTTTGAGATCAAGTTTGTTCACATCCCATTTTCCCATAAGGTTCATATATTCTTGAGAATAATCATATAATCCTTTAAAAAATATTATTTTACATAATTATTAATCTAACCCATATCCACTTAGACTATAGACAAAGAGAAATTGATCAAGATAGTCTTCCATGTTTTCATCTTCTTTTTGTTTCATTTGAAAGAGTTCCTCTTTATCGCATACCCTATAGTAATCATAATATTTATCCAAGAATAAATCTTCCATTTTTTACCATGTGAAAATGTATTATAGTTTTAAGTCCATAAATTATCTCATGGCTAAATCCTTAAGTGTGGATTGAAAGATTTTTAGTTTTTTATTATCACTCGTGTAGTCATATGTTTAACAAACTTGAATTTGAACAAGAATTGATTAGGATATTTTTTTTACATATCCTTAAAATTAGGTAATATTGATTGATACATGTTTTTCATAGTAAAATTGTCATATATATCTAACATAATGGTATAGATAAATCTCTCCCAGGAGGGTGAGCTCTACCTTGTGGATTTATACATTATCATTTCTTTCTCCCATGTCTTCCCAATACCCATTATAAATGGTCTTTATCGGTGGTTTAGGTTTATTTGAAGTATATTTAAAGATAATTTATTTGTATTATATGTCAAATATTTTTATTACAAGTTTTTTTAACCTATATTGCTTCTTTTGAACTTTTTTACTTACTTTTGGAGATGTATGACAAGATTCAAGTGATGATAATTATGATTTTTCTTCAAAAATTTATGTTTCCTTATCTATAAGTTATTTCACACATTCATGTCATGATTTTTATCTACTTGTGACTTTATATGGGTAAGGGGAGGTTAAGGAGGTTTGATATTAAAATATCCCTAAAGGATCTCTTTTTCTATACATACACCTAAACTCTTATCTTTTCTTCTAATAGCTATTAATTTGGGCCAAGTATACATGCATAACACTTCTAAAGTCCTAAAAAATGTCACCAAAAATGATGAGGGTCATTATTTCCTCTTGATTTAGTTAAATCATGTCAATCCCGACAATGGTCAAAGGTTGTTTGCTAAAGGACATGAAGAGTTGTGGCTAATAGTCTTGTATATTGAAAGTGAATTATTGAACAATTAAATTAATAAAACTTTTTTTAAATTTAAATTATTGGTATCAAATCAAATACTTAATCTAATTATATTTGAAATAAAATCACACTTTGTTGAAATTGAAATTTCTTGAAATTAAAATCACACCTTTAATATAATGATTTAAATTTAAGCCACTCTTGTTTAAAATTAAATCAAAAAGTGATTGAAAAGACATTCATTAAAATTTAAAGTTTAATCAATATCAAATCAAATGTTGTAGATAATAAGATGTATAGACTCAAAAATAAATCTTTGAATGGAATTTTTAAAAATAAACAATGATGTAAACACACACTCATTTTTACACACACACATACCTATAGGTTAACAAAGAAAAAATATCTTAAATAAGGAAATCAACATGTAAAACTTGAAACACACTAAAAATATATATTAATACAAGAAATACCAAACTGGTCCTTATTCCTTTGAATGAGTGGGCCCTTGCTTCTCCTTGGAATAGGACTGAAAAAACTATAGATCTCTTAAGAGGTTCAAAATGCTTTAGCTTCCGATTCTCATTTATATGAAAAAATATACATGATTTTAACACCCTAAATATAAGAAGGATTTCACAACTTCGAACATAATTTTTCATGCTTATGAAATATACCTTGTAAATTCTAGTATTTTTTAACCATTCAAAATTGAATATAAATTCACGTACATCTATTTATATGAGTTGACATAGTTTCTATGGGTGGTCAGTGCTTTCGTAAACTAGAAACAGATGGCTAATGGTGATTATTCCATGATGGATATAGGTCTAAAAATATATAAACAATATTATCCTATATTCACTTCACCATTAATAATATATAAAAATAAACCATTTAATAATACAAATTAATCTATAAATCATTTATTAAAGCCATAATCAACTTTGTATTTATAGAATTTATATTATATGTGCATGTACCAAAACATTTTGAGTTTAGGGAATAATAACATGGTTAAAATAAGTATTATTAGGAAGACTAAAATTTAATATGAGATCAATTTCTAAGCCTCATCAAGCATTTTATAGTTAATTTGATAATTTTTCATAAATCCTAATAGATATCTGATAATCTCCATGGGGCTAGGAGCTTCAACTCTAATCCATAAAGAATAACATATTTCAAGAACATTGTATCCCCTAAAATCATTCCCTATAGAGATATCATTATGAAAATCTGAGATTAATTCTATAAGAATTACATCCCCCATAAATCTATCAGTATTCCATTAATCTTTATAGGGTAACACCAAATTATGAGCATAGGATTCATAGATGATATTTTCCCTTAGTTAGAAGAAGATAAAAAATATTTCATAGAATTTTCCAAGAATTAATACATCAATAGATTATTCATATAAGGAATTTTATCCAAATATATTTAAAATTAAAGTAATATATTTTAATATGGAATCTATAACCAAGCAACTAGGTGGATAGTTCACAAGCATAATTGATTAAGGCCTTCAATATTGCAATAATTCCTTTTTTTATTTGTATTCTTCATTTAAACTAAATTTAATATCCATTATTTCATATTTTAAGTTTAAAATTTTATTCCTTATCCATTATCCATTTTTTTATGATACATAACCTCAATAAACCCTTGATCCCTAAAATACTGCATTACCTTATAGTGCCTATCTAAGGAGATAGAAAACCACATATCAGTGGACACAAAATAATTCTTGGTAAATATTTCCCATACATTTAAAGTTACCCTAGAGTATATAATGAAAAAGACAATATTTTTAGGATAATCATTTTTAAATTATCCTTTAACTCTTGCCAATGCAACTAGATTATGATTTCTAGAAAGAGAACATGGAAAAATCCTCTTTAAATTTGAAACATCCTTCCTTTAATATTTTATCAGCTTAAGTTTTTGGCTCATTATAAAATAAAAATTATCCTCGTCAAGAACCCTTAATCAATAAAAATAATATTGTCTAATCTTTTATCACTAAATTTTTGACATCCTCCTCCACCTCTACCTAAACCCATTTTTACATTCATATTTCATCATAATCTATTATATCAAAATCACAATCTTTAATTTTTAAAGCCATGGGATATTCACTATAAGAACCATTTACTACCAATTGATTATTTTATATTTTCCCCAAATATCCTATATTGAATAGTAATTGATCTTATACATACCATATCAACCTTAATACCCTATGAGTGATTATTCTCACTAGACACTAAGAAGAAGAAGCTGGTAAAATTAATTTTCTACTTTTCTTAGACAAAGCACATTATTTGTTACTAAATTAACACCAGAGGGATCCTAGAAATAATAAGGATTTTAGACTTTATTGCATCTAGGATAATAAGTTTAATAAGTCTAAAATGGGCTATATTTTTGAGGTTACCTTGTTGAATTTATGTATTCATAATTTATAAAAGCTTAACTAAAAAGAAAGGTAGGTTTATTTTCTACCAATAACTTAAGTGAGACAAATATTTAAAATTATAATAAAAAAATAAATGAGAAACTACCTTCACATATGATTTATATTTTCACAAAGTATATGACTGTATCCCAATATTTAAGTAAATAAGTTATTATCACCCTTTTACCAGTGTCCACCAGTTTTTCCCCTAAAGTAATTATTTTCTAAACTTTAGACCCTTTATTTTGAAAATGTACCACCATTCTCATTTTAATTCAAACCTAGAGACTCTAGACATTACTTCCTCAATGGCCTTAATTTCAATCCCCTTGAGTATGTCATACCATTCTAAAAATTACTTGAAACTTATACAACCAAAGTGTTATCTCCACCTTGAAAACATTCAAAAAAATCACTCCAAAATTCTCCCTAAAAAATGTGAAAACATTCCAAATTTTCCTTAAGTTTTGTATGATTATATGGTTTCCTAAAATTTTGTATCACTCCCCATTAAAATACATACAAAAACTTTGAGATCTATACTTTTAAAAATCTTCATAGACCAAAAAAAGAACCTAATTTTCAAGAGTCACTAAGACTTTAATAGAAGATGTTATAAAGTTAAAGGTGTGAATAACACATAATAATTCTAGAAATAACACATTATTTTATTATATGTTTGAGATCCCTATTTTTTTTCAAAATATTTTTCATAATTTAAATACACATTTTTCACTATCACATAATATTTCTTTAAATAATCAATATCACATTCATATTTCACTGCCAACTAATCTTTTAATCTTTACCATCCTTGATTTAGTATCTACCAGTTGTCGCCTTTGTCATAATTATTAACTAACCTTTATAATAATTTCAAGGAACCTTGAAAATATATATCCCCAAATACTATCCTTATAATCACTTATAGGATCTTAAAATTTCAACCTTATCTTAACTGCTCATAACCTTAAAACCATTGAGTGTCCAAAAGACACTTATAACTAGCTTAAAAAATACCCCTACCACAAAGGGAAGAGAATTAGAGATTAATATGATGGATTTTCCTCCTCCTACACAAAAATATTAGCCACCATAATTTTTCACCTAATTCATATATTTCTCGTATTCCTCTTGTTTTTTTTTAACATCATATTTTTATACCTTTTCTTCCTTTTTCATAACTAGAGAATCATATGTAGAAAAAATAGATTGAGAAATCTTGTAGATGACAATTTATTATCTCTTATCCAAAAATGCATCCTTAAATTCTTGTATTTTTTATTCCTTAATTATGTATTCCTCCACCTTATAGATTAGTCATTATTTTATAATCCCAACCTTTTATGAAAATAAATATTGTAATCATGTCTTTATCCCATTACCAGCCCATAATACTAAAATCAGATCATAAACATCTTTTTCCTTTAGATTTTATTAACATATATAGAGACTAAATTATGGTATTAAGTACTTGAAAATTACAATATTGACATACATTTAATACATGGATTTCATTCATAATTATGGTCCTAAATCACAATATCAAACTATCCTAGTGCTTTCAATGAGTATTACCCTTTCATTCTATTTTCATACACCTATAGAAATCTTATTGTCATTTTTCAAAATATATAATATATTTCATATGATCAATTTTTTTATCATGTTCATAGGTCATTACCATTATATTAGGTCAATATTGTTAACTAATAAGGACATGAGACTAAAAATATTGACCCTCTCTTATCAATAGTCACTTTACAAATCTAATATATTCTTATGGTTCAGAGTGTATGTTTTGAATATCATAGCATGAGAAAATTTCAAATTAGGATTAGTTTATAGGGTATTTGGCACTTATCTAGTCATGTGTATGGACTATTACATATGATAAATACTAACACATTCCACCCAAATTGAAAATGAATGAATAGGAGTAATCACAAGCCAAGTCTGAAGCCTACCAAAGACAAGTAAAAGTAAACATTGGCAAGTATCAAAGAAAAATCATTATTTTCATTCATATAAAATTATGACGGTTGTTAATTCCTCTTAATTTAGTTAAATCATGTTAATATGGGTAATGTCTAAAGTTTTTCTCTAATAGGGCATGAAGAGTTATGGCTAGTAATATTGTTTATTGAAAGTGAATTTTTGAATAGCTAACTAAATAAAACTCTTGTTGGAATTAAAATTGTTGATATCAAATGAAATCCTTAATACAATTTTATTTTAAATAAAATCACACTTTCCTAAAATTTAAATTTTTGGAAATGGATATCACACTTTTAATCTATTTGGTTGAAACTGAAGTCACTCTTCCTTAAAATTTAAATCACACATTGCTTGAAATGAAATTACTTAAAATTTAAATCTTATCCAAAATAGAATCAAATGTTAGAGATAAATAAATGTATGGACTCATAAATAAATATTTTATCATAAGTATAAAAATTAACAATGAGTGTAAACCAACACACACCCCATAATATCTTGAATAAGGAAATCAACATGTAAAACTTGAAACACACTAAAATATATATTAATATAGGAAATATCAAATTGGTCCTTATTCCTTGAATTGATTGGGCCATTCATCCTCTTTAGAATAGGATTTAAATAACTATTAAACTCTCAAAAGGTTAAAAATTCTTCAACTTCCAATTCTCATTGATATGAAAATGTTTATAAAATTCTAACACCCTAAATACAATAAGATACTATTTTCTTCAAAACAATTGTATTTCTCTCTATCAAGCTATGACATTGTATTTATACTAAAAAATTTACAAAAACTTTCTAAATATATAATAGTCTAATAAATATAATTCTAACCAAGATCTATGTTATTTTAAAACAATGTCATTCTAGTAAATATTGGGATTTGCACAATTTTATATTTCAATGTTGAGAACTAGGTATAACATTTATGTGGTTATGATTTCCTATCCATCCTCTAATAGTGAAAATATAGAGTGTTCATAGTCACTTTGAGTAAGACTATAAATACCTTTGATATTTATAGGAATATCCATTTATATAAATGTTTATATTTAGCATATACAAAACCAATTTCTAAAAATATCTCAAAATAGTTTCTAAAATTATTCTATGTATCTATGAATCTAGTATACTAGTATTCTAGGAACCTTTGGAGTTGTTTTGGTAGTATTTGGATCTATTTTGGTGACTTAAAGAGTTATTCCATAAATAATTAAAAAATAGATTGAGGACCTTTAGAGCTACTCTAGTGATCTCTGGAGTTGTGATAATATAGATCTACCAACAATGTAGGCTTTGGCAATTTCTTCAAAACTACTTCTCAATAGATATTTTGGATGATCATAACATACTTATCTACTTTTAGTACCTTATCATAACCTACACATATAAAATTGGAATCTTTTTGCACATATTTATTTGAAATAAACTGATAACATGAGTAACAAAGACTTTCAAATAATAATCAAGATAACCATCCCATATTTTACTTTAAATAAACTATGAGTTCTAACATGAACATCTAAATCCACTTTAGGTAATTATTGATGAGTAGTAAATAGGTTATTACTTGTATATGATGAATCATATTATGGACTCATTAGCAAAGGAGTAGAATTTCATAATCACATTAGGTGGGATAACTACATGTGGCTTGATTCATCTTCTTGGAGTATCATATATGTAGGTAGTATTCAATAATAAATGGGGCTGATTGGGGTCACATTAGTACATTATACATATTTTTTACAAGTTTAGATCCCTCACAAGCACACCTAGGGTTTTAAGATGAATGAGGTTAATTTCTATGGTTTTACACATCATCAATTTTTACCATTTCATAAACATAACTTTTTGGACAGTCAAAAGTGATTGTACAGTCACATACTCAATGTTTGGTATGGGTAATGTCCAACTGCTACATGTTAGTATTAATATTTAATACTATCCTGTATCTGATGGAACCTACCCTTTGTACATAAAAACACATTTCCTATACTAGACAAATCCTAGGCTTAATTTAATCTATTTTCTACTATTAGAAGTCAGTTAAAATAATATCTAAGTTCTTATCCATTTATGTACTTACTATATTTATCATTTTCC
The DNA here is from genome assembly GCA_037957365.1 of Torreya grandis. Lineage (NCBI taxonomy): Eukaryota > Viridiplantae > Streptophyta > Pinopsida > Cupressales > Taxaceae > Torreya > Torreya grandis. The sequence goes on from JARHVA010003214.1 coordinate 939,042, forward strand.
ACTAGTCAAATCATTGTGATCTATTTCTAAATTTTACATTCAGATGTATACTTGAATGCCATATCTTAGTATTTAAATTCACATACCAATTTTGATCTTAATTATATTAATTAATTCATCTTTAATATAAAATAGGGTTAAACATATTGGTGAGCCCAAATACTTATTAAACCATTTGAAACCCTAAGTTTCCCTTTAGAGTTTCATCCTTTTAGGGTTTCAAATTTTAGCCTTAGGTTTTTATTTTTAGATTTTATTTCTAATTATTATTTAATATACACATTACCCAAGGTTATGATGATAAACATTATCTTTATTTGTTAATGCATGTCAATAAGGTAATATTATCATATTCTTCCACTTGGCTATGTTATATGTTGATCAATCATATAATCAAATGGATCAAATCTAAGAACATTAATAAGGCTAATATTAACAATGAAAAAACTCAATCCTTCTTCAAATCATATTATTATAACATCCAATTTGAAATACCTCTTATTACTACCAGATGGAAAAGGGAATGCATGACCTTGTTTGTTCCTCCTACTCCCTTTATATATTATATAGTACATAGTACACACCCTATTAATGGAATTATTATGAATTTTTAGACTAATATTATTCATGAAAAAAATACTAAAGATCTATTTGATTCCATTTATGATTAATAATTCACTAGATATATTAACTTAAATACATATTAGTGTGATGAAATGTATATATTGTAAGATATGAACAAACAAATATCTCAATCTATTATATCTAGGGGAAAAGATGACCCCTTTTACAATATAAACCAATCCTTTTGAGTTACTAATCAAACCATAAGAGTTAAAAATTATACCATTAATACTATCATTACAACTAAACCTCTATTTACATGTGTTATCTAACCAACGTATGGAATAAACATAAGGATTCCAACAAAATTCCATGTGTATTCTTGCACAAGTAATATTTACCCATCGCATGATGAATATATATGTTACATCACTAACGACACCTAATGTACATTCCCCTGATCATATTATTATAGATCTACATTCTAAGGTGTTACACTTAAATCAAGGTATACTATATCTAGTCATTTAATGGATTCATATGCTATGATTCATAATCAATTATCCCTTGGCATATAAGTTTATCCTTTACTTGTAAGTTTTTTATCTCCTAAAATTACACTATATGAAGGTAAAGATGATCCAAAATAACACCTTATAACATGCCACTCTTCATTCTTGGATTATACATACATTGACAAAATATTAACCAAGATATTCCCATGAAGTCTCAAGGAATGTTTTACAATGGTTATATAACTTTCCCCTCCAATCATTCATAAAATTCAACCCTTAGCATATCTTTTTATATCAAATTTCACTATCAACATTGATACTAAACTATATTATGCATAAATTTATAAACTTAAAAGGGTCCAACAAGCCAATCAATGGTTATATAAGTTTTTATAAGACTATGCTAGCTAAAATTACTAATGTTATAGTTGATAACAAGCTCCAAGACATATTCAATAAAATATTACTTTCACTACTTCATGAGTCAATCATCTTCAAGAGATTTAAATCCTTCAATGACCTATGGCACATAGTAAGAGATAAATAAGTTAAGCTCATAGCATTGAATAATCTTAATTATACACCTCCTCCTATATCTACTTCAAAAATAAAGTTTAAAATCAAACCAAGTTACAAGGTCAATTCATATTATAACAAGAACAAGGAAAGTGTTGACGCAGGAAAGTTGCACCCAATAACAGGAAAAACAAGTTCCTGCCCTCTCCTCACAACATGGAAAATCCTCTCTCACCTGTGGGATGGTGAAGCAAGAGAGGAGAGTCTCTAGTTAAGGGCTAGCTCCCTTTGATGTATCATGGTTTGTCTCAACAAGTGCAAAATATAGGTATATACAAGTATATACAACTATATAAACTGGGGGGATGAAAAGGGAGAGAGATGCAGGAAAAACAAGCCTACTCTAAACAGGTGATACACCAAAAATGAAATGACCTTCCCACCTCCTAACTCAGGATCAAACAAAACAACATACATAAACTCAGACTTGGCAGAAAGATCAGGCTGCTGGAAATGACAGGGAGTTTCTAATGGAAAACATAGGAAGCAAGGACTCACCAAGATGTTGGGAAATACATACTGTAAGTGACCTCCTCTATTTCTGCACCCCAAATGGAGCTCTTCTCCTGTCAGTAGTAGACAATGGCGCCTTGTAGATGATTGGTCTGTTGGTGCTGAACCTGTGAGAGCATCAAAAGACAATGACTGGACATAAATCAAACACTCATAACATACATAGAAAATCCATCCAAGAAAGAGGTAAAACTATCTTTATTCAATCCAGGTAGAAATTTTGTAGAGCTGTGCTCTCCAAAAATGTGAAAAAGATATTTACAAATGAACAAGTTCACAAACTTATATAGAAAAAGATAAGAAGACTCATTTTGGCACTTTGCTTATAAGTGGCCTATCACATCTCATTGGTAAGAGGGAAAACACTATTGGTGCATCATCCTCTTGCTAGAACCATGCCTATTGCTTGACTTTTTTCCATTTTGTCTCATCTGGTCTATTCAGCCCTTAGGGGTGAACATCTTAGCTGGTCGCTTCAATTGGTTAACACTTCTTGGTTAACATTTTTATGGTTTTTGAAACAAACTATTATGCCCTTGTTGACTTGACATCCTCCCTAGACGTCCTCATACTTTGCCTTGCTGGCCCTTGGCCACTTTCCTTTTCTTCCTTGCGCCTGCCTGTGTCTTTGTTATGACAGGTCCCTTTAAATGGTCTGCAGACGGTCCCTTGGGTCTTCGTCATCAGGCCAGGTGGAAGTTAGGTCCACATTAGCTTCTACAGCTTGCTCTTTAATTGCTCCTTGGGATTTTTAATGTTTTGTCAGGCTTTGAATGGCTCCTGCGGGCTCTATGTTTTACCCAAGTTTTTATCCCCCATGGACTTTACTGGCTTGGCTCTCCGTTCAAATTTTTGTAGACAAATTGTCCATGAGAATTTCCCACAGGTAATTTGTCTACAAAAATTCTTGTTGTGTATAACCCGTGGACAAAAGTCTGTGGAAATGTTTTGCTTTACTTTCCTCGGGCTTTGTTTCAGCTGCGGGCTTTGTGTTTAGCCGCAGGCTTTAAAATGAAATGCCTACCTACCTTAGTATTTTTTTTGTGTGCCCAACCCTTTGCCTTGGTTAATAAACCTACCTTTTGTTTTAAGCCATGCCTAAATTCCTTTTCAATGTGCTGGCCCTTCAGTTAGTCATTGACTTGAAGACTGCCCAATGAACTAGGTGTCGAACCAATGAACTGGGCTGATGGATTAAAATGCTAAACTGAGCTAGATGAGGCCAATGGACTTCAAAGAAGACAAAACAAAAGCTGATAGACCAACCATTCAAAACAAAAAGACTAAACCAATCGTGTTGAACCAAGTAGAGAACCACTAGCATGAACTGAGCATGAACCTGAAGATGGACTGAGTATGAACTGAGCAACCCGAAATTGACTGGTCTTACAAAGCAAGGGAGAAGTTGACCGAAATTTTTCCAAGGGGGCAAAAATGGGTCAACAAAAAGTATGAAAGTATATGTAATATTAAAACCTATAAATTATCTTCAATTGGCAACTCCATTGAAGATAAAATTTTCAATATTACCTTCACTTCCTCATAGACTACTATAAAACATACTTGAGTACAACCTTATCACTCTTCCTCCACAAGATTTTGATCCAAACAAGCCTACACCAAATAAATATGATAGTAATGCATACTATGACTATCATAAAATTATAGGACATCATACAAAAAATGCTTCCAATTAACACATATTAATAAAAACATTAGTGATTTTAGTACAACTATAAAAAATAGATTAAAAAAATGGAAATCATAAGTTAAAAATCTTAAATAATTCATTTCCAAAGCATGAGAAGGAAAAAACTAATGATAATTCAAAAGTATACTATGCATATAATATGCATTCTACGCCTAAAACATATGATCACCCAATAGATATGATTAATGGTTCACTTTTTGACACCTCACAAAGCATCTTTTGATCATATTTGATGATAATTACATTTTTAATTATGATATTTGTTTTCATACACTATTAATATGAGCTTATATCAGTGAGAAACACAAACATATTTTCATGATAGACAATGGGCTATGTTATAATGTGTGCACAATGACATTTATTTACTCTATTGGATACAAAAAATAGGATATACAATATATATCATGAATAGTTAAGGTATTTTAAAGATAACAACATAATATCCTTAGACACATAAAGTTACCTCTTCAAGTTGGCTCTACCATATTATCCACTCCAATATTAGTTATACATAGTAATGGGGTCTTTGACATATTTTCAGGATTCCCTTGGATGTAAAAGTTTCATTCAAAGCCATATATAATAATTCAATGTCTCAAGTACATACACTATAACAAGGTAGTCAAAATTATATGTGTTTGATATGAGTACCCTCTATAGTAGTGGTCTCTCCTCCTACACCCCCATAACCACTTTCATTGGTTGATAAACCCACATAGGATCAATATATATATCAAGTGGTTAAACACATGTAAGATCTTTCTATACACCGGATTCAAAGAAAAGCAGTTGAGTCTACTGGAAAACCATTTATTTAGTGCCCATCATATCAAAGAGTTATCCAAGGATCATAGATGCAATCATATCCAATAACATGTAATCAATTATTACCATATAAAATTCAATGTATTCCCTAATGAACATTGCAAATGAGATATTATCCTACTATGTTTGACCCTAAAGTGTCTGAGGCCTTCTATAATTATACATCACACATGAAATTCTTTGAATGTGATCATGATATTTACTATACAACACATATATTTTATCATATTTTTATACACTTACATTTTGTACCTGTTCATGATACCTAACCCTTATACTATGTGATATATTCACTCCCCATGGTCCTCCCATGAATGGGACAATCGGTTAGCACCTTTCAAATTTCAAATATTTTAAAAATACAAAAATTAAATAATTTAAAAATTCTAAAACATTTAAAATATTCAACAAAATCAAAATTATGACCTATTCATGACATGATTAGTATATTACACTATTTACATATGTTATTCATCACATGTTGGTAAATGGAATAATATTTCCATACACACATACATGTAGGTTACACATGGACATATGGATGTTGGATTATCCTATACCTAGTGGCCATGCCAATACTAGGGGGATATTTTTTTCATGTGATTCACTATCACAAATATATTTATATGACATATTTACCATATTGAGATATTTGTATTTTTTACAAATTTATTTCTTGTTACTCATATCTTACACATTGCTATATGAATATGATATTTTAATTGGATGTAACATTGATAATGTGGATGTTGTAGACTATTCTTTACTTATTATATGCTACAAATATATTTTTATACTCTTTAATGATACACGAGTTGTGTTTTTGAATTATGCATAGTCCCTTGACCTTGGTTATGACCTATTTATGTCTCTTGAGTGTCGACCTTAGCCTTATTTTATGTGGAATATTTTTGTCCCTTGTTTGTGACATATTTATGTCCCTTTCATGTGGCCCTTGGCCTTGATTTTTATGATATCATCATGTCCCTTGTATGTTTCCCTTGGACTTATGTGTGACACTAATTCTTGAGCTTTTGAGATTTTTTAGTTGTTGATATTTCTAAGATTAGGTGATCTAATGATCCATATCATGAACCTTTACTACTTAGTCTTATTATGTTATCTTTTTAGTGATAGTTACTACTATTTTCTTCACGGATACATCTATTTAGGCATGAACTTATATACCTTACATTACATATGTTACATATATGAATTTATTGACATATAAATTAATATATTATTATACATGATATATTTATATAGGACATGATATAAACAACTTTTATTTTGAGATGATTAATTTATAGGACACGTCCCTTATCTTGAAATGAGGGGCATTGAGTGTGCTTGTCATATAGACACAATTCTTCATTAATATAAAATCATATTTTTAGAATTAAATTATAGATTTTATATATTCAAAATGTTTAAAATATCAAATTATATTATTTACATGACATATATTCTACACATTAGTACATATTATGGGGGCATATACACTAAACTTACATAGACTTGAGGATAGATTCATATACCTTTGATGCATATACATGGGCATATATACACAATTTATAGGAATAAAAAATATAGTTTTTTATATGAACATAAATTTTAGATAGGTTTTTAGGTTTATCATATATATGCATAACATTAAATATCATTTGGTACATATTAAGGGGGCATTATACTAGTTTATACACATACACACTAGTATGTTTTATAGTTGGTAAAATTACAAAGAGGCATGATATTTATTTATGCACCTTTACACATTTTTTAGTGAGCACTATTATAGTTATTTATTTATAAGCACTTTTTCAATCTACATTGAGTATTGAGAAACCTTGAAAATAAAACTTGTTTGTAGTAGTTGATTCATGTTTTTATGGGTAATGTATAATGAGGTTTCATGACACTCAATAGAAATGGCATTAATTATATTGAACCCATCATGTGGTTCCCCTTATTTATTATATATGAGTTATTATTTGGGCTAATATACCATGTAATTATCTTCACATTTACGAGGGTTTGGGCATGTTCTCTTCCCAACCCAAGGTATTGAATACTAACAAAAAAATTGAGTTTGATCACCCTCATTTTCTCCATGATTTAACAAGATGAACCACTCTTCAAGAACTTTAATAGAAATCACATTTATCCAATGCTTCAATAAGGAATCCTCATTTATAAAAAATTGTAAAGACAACATGGTTTTCACCAAAACATAAGTCTATTTCTTCCTTGCTCTTTAATTTTAAAATTTCATTTTTAGATTTCAAATCAAAATCTATAGACATTGACAACTATATGTTTATTGTAAGTTTTTATATAAATTAACTTACACATTTGAATATTCCTACCAAAGATAAAGTGTGTTATACACAATCAAATATACCTTTTCCTTTTACTCTAGAAAAATTGTTACAAGAATAAAAAGGAGGCATTTTTAGAAATTAAAATCTAGTATCAAGTACTTGAAAATGAAAATCTTGAAATAATTTTACCATGTATGGCTTGTGCACAAAAATGTGGTCCTAACTCATCATATCACCCTATCCTATTTATTTTTATGGTTTGAACCATTACATTATGATATTACACATGTTAACCTAAATTTATATTTTAAACATGCATACAATTCAAAATAGACATGCCCACATTCTCATTTTAGTCTTCACATGCATAAGTCACTATCATCAAGCTAGGTCATTATCATCAGTCGATAATAACATGATCCTAACATTGCTAACCCTCTCCCAAAAATAATTAATTTTTAAATCAAATAAATTATTAAGGGTTGGTCCATATGTCTTGGATAGTGTAGCATGAAAAATTAGTCAATTGGACTCATATATATAAAAATCATGGCCTCACTTGATATGGGACTTGAAACTTATCTAGTACACATCTATACACTATTTCACATTGAAAAAATCCATAGTCCTTTAAAATTCAAAACCAATCACCAAGATTAGTCACAAGCCAAGTATGAGCCTTACAAAATTTGTCAAAGTGAATATTATCAATTATCAAATCTAAATCATTAGTTTCATTCATATAAATAAGGATCATAATTTAAAAATCACACTAGATAGGATAACTATATGTGACTTGATTTCCCTCCTTAGAATATCAGATATGTATGCATCAGTCAATCAACAATCTAAGTGATTAGGGCAAGTTATCACATTAAAATTTCCTAGTTTTATAGGTTTTTATCCCTCACAATCACACAAGGTTTTAAGGTGAAGTTTTCTGATTCTTGGGTTTGTTCACATCATCAAGGTTTTAAATTTTAGGTCACTACCAACCATTAAAATTTAGTATCAATAGTCAATATTAACCTAGATCTGATGGAACCAATGTTATGATCCATACTTTTAATAATTTAAATATGCAAAATATAATGTAGATCAACACAACATAATATGTATTAGTGGGCCAAGATTCCCAAATATTCAATATTTTTAGAAATACAATAATACCCTTATGGTAGGGAAACACCATACATTACTCCTTTAGGAAGGAATAACTCCATAATGTCACTTTGAGGGGGAAAACCTCCAATATCCTTATACCAAATAGAAGACTCAATCCTTACTTGATTGATTTATTTAAAATTATATTCACCTCATTTATATATACCTCTATATAACTAAAAATGAATGGGTAACCTCGTAATCCCAGTGTATGCCAACCATTATTCAATGCACTATTTTCACAAGTCACTCATTTATCCTAATATATTTGACCCATATATATAACTAAGGGGGATGTGTGCTAGTTACCATCATCTCCATCAACTTATATATATTAATATATCATATCCATAAGTACATATCATTCCACACTTGTCTCCAATATCTATCATCTAAACATTTTTATGTGATCTTGGTAGGTGATATATATCCAAACTTGTTTCTAAATTCCATTGTGATACTCTGATTCCATTCATAATCATAATTTTACCAACTTTATGTCTATGCATAATTATTCCTCCTTTGATTCCATGTACCATATTCTTTTGCACTACTTTGATTCCATACAAGACCATAGTAGTTATTCTTCCATGCATAGTCATAGTTATTTCCTCACTAGTTTCATGTTCCATATGTCATTGTTATACTCCAATTCCATACCTAACCATGGTAGTTATTATTTATATTCCATGCATATCCATAATGATTAGTACTTTGATTTCCTGTGTAGCGAAAGTGATTATTGTTATGACACTCCCTCACATGGCTCCATGATTTTTTCCTCTCATGATGATGTGGGTGTATATATACTTCAAATTTTTATGATACTATAACCTTATACATGTTTTCTTCTACCTCTTCCATCTTTTACTTTGGTGGTTCATTTGTCTCTTGAGTAAATGAACTATTATTTTCTACTTGTATTATTTATTCATTTATGTCACAATTTGAATCTTCCTCATGATCTTCATCACCTACTTCATTCTCATCCTTTTTCTCTACCTTAGTTTTTATTTATGTCTTTCCAACTATAATATATTTTAAATTTACCTTATTTTTCCTATACCAAAACTTCATAACTTATTCTAAACACTAATATTTTTTTCCTAATGTTTCTAACTATGGATATCCAAGAACCATATCCACACCATCCAAATCCAGAGCATAAAAATATGAATGAAAAACATATCTGTTCATAGTGAGATTCTAATATTAAAAAAATGGAATATTATTACCATCTACTTGAGCCCTATTTATAATATTTTCTTGAACCTATATATTTTGGAACACATCCACGTTGATGAAGTTATATTTGTTAGTAGGGTTTATAGACACAATAACCTTCATCTTTTAAATACATCCATGAAATTAAAAAATTAACTCTGATTTAGTTGGAGCCAAATTATTTGAACCCTTATCATTTAAACCTTATTATTCATGTTTGAGATCCTCTACCTCTCCTTATAGACCATATGTACTCTCCCTATCATCATTATGTGTGATTTTATCTTCTTATTCATCACTTACATGTTCTTCCTCATTATCATTATTTTCTTATAATATTTTTATTCTTCATCATCTCCATTCTCCTCTTCATTATCATTATCATTTTCCTCCTCTTCTATATTTTTTAATTTTATACCTTATTGATCTAGGAAAATTTGTTCCATTATTTCCCATGAAAACTCCCATCTTTTGACTCCCAACTAAACCCACCAGAGTTGTGTTGGACCCATGAAATGATGTGAAAAATAATTTTACCATGTTATTATATCATAATAATTATAATTAAATAGGATCCACCATTATCTAACATTAATATACTCTTCTCCATAAAAAAAATCTAATTCCATGATCCACATATAAACTAGGGTTAATGAACAAACCCTGAAAGTTTAATAACTCATGCGAAACTAATCGAAAAAGTCCAAAATTTTGAATGTGGCTTTGCTTTATGATATTGGAACTTGAATGAAAATTTTGTGTAAAAATTTGAATAATTTTTTCCCTTAGAGAGAATTTATTAAAAATCATAAAATCAATATAACTCATTTAAAACTTATCAAAAAATTCTCAAATTTTGACTGTTGCTTTCTTATATAATGATATTATGTTGGTAGAAATTTTACATGAAAAATAATTCAATTTTAGTAGATATGAAAAATGTGTTAAAGTCATTAAAATATCAATATCTCCCTATAAAATGATCATAAAACGTTTATTGTTTTACTATGACTTCCTTGATATATTATTTATCTCTAGTAAAAAAATTCACAACAAATTTTAAGATATAAGTGATTCTCCACAATTAGGGTTTTGCCCATAATATTTGTTCAAATTGATTATATGATACCACTTGTTATTATTTACACTTATAATGATTGAAATATGTAAAATATAATGTAGATAAACACAACACAATATATATTGGTGGACCAATATTCATAAATATTCAATATTTGTAGAAATATAATAATACCCTTATGACAGGGAAACACCATACAATACTCTTTTATGTAGGAATAAATCCAAAATGCCACTTTGAGGGGGATATTTTCCAATATCCTTCTACAAAATAAAAGACTCAACACTTATTTGACTTATTTATTTAAAATGATATTCACCTCCTTTATATATACCTATATATAACTAACAATACATTGGTATCCTCATAATCCCAATGTAGGTTGATCATTATCCAATGCACTAATTCTAAAAGTTATTCATTTATCCTAATATATTGGATCCATATAACTATATATGGTGGATGTGTTCCACATTTTGGCATATCCATAAACCCATATACATTAATATATCATATCTCTAGGTACATATCAACCAACCTTACATAGAAAGAAACACATTTCAAGAATTAGATGAATCATAGGCCTAATTCAGTTTATTTTTCATTGTCACAAGCTAATCATAGCTAAATAGTTAGTAAAAAATCTATGTTATTATCCCTTTGTGTTTTTACTATATTTATCATATTCCAATAGTCAAATCATTACAATCTACTTGAAGGTTTTACATTCATGTGTATGTTTGAATGTCATGTATTAATATCTAAATGCACATACTAGTTTTTATCTTAATTAGATTAATTAATTCATCTTAAATAAAAATTAGGGTATAAAAACATATTTTTAAATAAAAAAATATCCTCAATCTCAAAGGAAGTTTTAGTCTTCCATAACTTAGGATCATCATTTACACCCACATTTATTTCTAAATTATGACTATAATCACATCCAACCATCTCCATATAAATCTAACTCTTAGGAGTTCCAAGTTTTCCTAGATTTGGATTAATAGATTTTAATAGATAAGGCATCAAGGTTGATCTTTGAACCCTTAAATCCTCTTCCAATTTTTTAGTTTGAGCAAAAAAATTACACCAAATATTTTACGTCCCCTTCCTCTAGTAAAATTTTATTCTCTTTCTTCCTCCAAATCTTATTCTCATGATTCCTCAAAACATTTTTGAGGGTTTCTTACAAAATTTTACAATTTGGTCTTCCTAAGAAAATCTATAATATATTTTTACATGAGTTATAAATTCCACATTTTGCACTATTTCTTTCCATTCATTAACTAAATATATTTATTGAATTCCATAGCTTGTTAAATTAGTGACAATTTTAATTGTTGAATACATATAATATTTATCAAAAGATATTAGATCAACATCAAAAAATTTACCAATGGAATTAAAAATCACCTTAAAATTATCTCAATTCAAATATTTAGTAGGTAACACAAAATATTACCCATATTTATTTGTTAAAATCTTTCTTCATGGACCATGTAAAATTCATCTATCCAAGGTTGAATCATCAATGTGAAAATTTCAAATTTTTGAAATGTATTTTAAATAATTTAATCTCTTCTTTATTTTGAAAAAAATTAAATACAATCCAACCTTTTGATAGATATTTAAGGATATCATTCACTACATTCTCTTAGTTTTCAATAATCCAATTCTCATGGATTTTTCCTTTTCATAGCCTACCTAATATTTTTCATAATATTTCCTTTAAAGATAAAGTTACAAAAGGTTCATTCATAAGATCACTTTTTATCTATATCTTTCTCAAATAATTTTTTGAATCCACATTTATAGATATATTCTCTAGATCCATCCTTGGGGAGGGAAAATAAATACTAGTATGAGATCTAATTTCCTTATTCTCAATAATAGAACTATAATTTTCCTTCCTCTAAGATCCCTTTTTAAACATTTGAGGAGTGGCCTCCTTTAAGTATTTCATTCAACTCATAGATTTTTTATCCAAATTCTCTTTTAACTTAGTTGATCTCTTCCCATGTTAACCCATTCAACATACTTGGGGTTACCCTAATCCCATATTTTATTTCAAATTTATGAACTAGAGTTACTAACTCACCTCCTTTTACAAGGAAGTTATGGAAAGAGTGGATGAGGAGGATGGAAGTAGTGCACAAAGGTGGAGAGAATCCAAACAAATAATCCTTCAAGGTGTGAGAAGTAGGATTTATCAGGATCAAAGATCAATAATAAGAGACATCCATGGGTAGATCTAGTAAAGGGAATGGCTTGTCTTAAGAAGGGTTATCCTTAGATCATTCTTTAAGCTCTATGGAATGAGACATCACTTTAAATCCCACATGAAGTTATTAATCAAGTTGAAAGGGAGTTTTAAAACTACCTTTTTAGAAAGTTAAATGGTTTTAAACCCAACATAGACATGGTAAGGGATTATGCAAAAAGAAAGTGGAGATTGAGAGGTTAGGTGGAGATAGAAACCATGTCAAATGGACTATTCCTATTCTCTTTTTCAAATAGTGAATTTTTTAGTATCATTCTTAAATGAGATCCTTGGTCCCTTGGAAAATTATTCCTTATGTTTCAAAAATGAAAACTTGAATTTGATCCCCTAAAGAAACATTGCAATTTTCCTCCCTTTGGTTTAGACTCCTTGCACTTCTAAAGTCTTGAAAGGAAAATAAACTAATGGGGATATCAAAAGCTATTGGTTCCCATATTATAATAGACTCTATTACCAAGGCTATAAATAGGTTAGTTTTTGTAGGAGTATGAATCAATGAGTATCTAAATAGGACTTTACCTAGTTCTATTCAGCTAAAATCTAAATTAAGTGTTTGAATCTAAAGCATAGTGTATGAAAGAGAAAATTAAATTTTCAATAATTTTCATGTATTTGATCACAAATGTGAAATCAACAAGTATAAATAATAGAATAAGAATGGCACTATATCGCCAAAGGCTATCAAGGAAGGCTCAGAGGATCTAAGAGCAAGGCCTACCTTAGCCAAAAACCATAAAACAATCATTTAAAATCACATAATAAGAATCTCACCTTCTATCTCAGATGGAGAGATGAGGGGATGAGGTGAAAGGAAAAGAAAATAGGATTATAAAAACACACATAAGGCATAAAGAAGGCTATAAGGAGAAGGGCATAAGTGTTAAAGGCATCAAAGTGGGAGGAATCAATAGGAATGAGAATTTGTAAGCTTTAAACCCTCTTGAATTGTTTTTTAGGTCCCTAAATAAAGGAAAAAATCCCCTATAAATAAAGGATGGACCTAATGAATTTGAAAAAATTAAGCACTACTATAATCTAAGTTGGCACACCAAACTACTCGTTATAAGGAGCCTACCCCTCAACATACACTAGATAAAATAAATAGTAGAAAAAGATCATTGAGAGTAAATTAGATATAGGGGAAAATAAAAATAAGAAAGGAATAATCTCCTCTAGAAGGGAAGGAACACTAGATGACTTCCTTAACAAAGATTATGCCACTCAGCTAGAAGATTAACTATAGATGGGTGTATCATGGGGGATGTTAATATTTATTAAGGAATCCATGTTAGGATCCTAGGAGGATTTTATTAGATTATTTTTATTAGATGTTAACCTAAATTATGGAATTACAAGCTAGATGTTGATCTAGTAGTTTTGACACCTAACAGTTGAATTACTTCCTTAAAATTCATTATTATTTACTTGGCAGTTCTATTTTATTTTAACTTAGGAATCACTTAAATCCTAAAATACTTGGGTGAAGAATGATGTCATGGTTTGATGGATGTCACATGATTTTATTTTACCATTTTTGGATAAATTATGATCCATTGGAAAAATTTTGATGATAGTGTTAAGGTGATTTTTGAATTTAGACTATTTGTCACTCCCTTGGGTTGGAAATGTTATTGACTTGATTTTTTACTATACCATTAATTTTGATTTATTTTGACTATTGTAGATGTTTTTAGATGCAGTGTTGTTTAAATTTAATTTTGGTTTGTCACCCTTGATGGTCTTAATTTTGTTGCTTTTGACTTATATGATTTAATTGATGGGGCTTTTTGAGTTCCTAGATATCTTATTTTAATTAGGATTTTGTATATTTGGGGACCTGAGCCCCTTTGTGCTTAGGACTGGAATCTTAAGACTTCTCTTAGAAGGGTCCTTTTCAAAATCCAATAAAATCATTTCTCTCTATGGGGAGACCTAAATCTCTCAATGTGTTCAAGGTTGGTATCCACACCAGTTATCAAGTGTGGACTTTGTTAATCTAAACTGACCCCCTTTTACAGATTGATATCCCTTATTGATGCAAACATTTTCATATAGATAATTCACTTCATTGGAACCCAATTTTTTAAACCCTTTCTCATGTGACTTATCATCCTCTTTAATATTTTGTACCATTCTCTCCTCAAGTTTCCTTAGGTTATCCTCCTCCCTCTTTTATATATTTGTCTCATCTTTATTATATTTCTTCTCCTCTTCATTATTTCACAAATTATATTTTTCTTCCTTTTATATCTACTCCTCCTCCTCCCCCATAATTCTCCTCGTCCACCTTATTTTTTTAGTTTCTCTTCCACCCCTTTATTTCACATACTTTCCTTATCCTTCTTCTAAAAATTCTCATAATATTTCTCCATCATATTAAAGTAAGATAATGGTACTTATTTGAGTTAGATGTAGGATATAAACATTACATATATCATGGTTTTAGATATGATTATGGCTTCATCATGCACACATCTAAGATCATATTTTATAGTGGGTTTACCAACATACTTGAAGCTCTTAAAATTATCCAAAAATGATCATATCAACTTTATAGAAAGAAAACTACCATAATACATAGGTTAACCATAACAAACCCATAAAATAATCAATACAAAGAGAATGGAGCAATAAATATATAGAAATAGATTTTATGACCAAAATGTAATAGATTCTACCCAAAAAGATGTTTGAGGAAAAACACACTTGTACCAAAAAATAAATAAACCAAGATATAAAATATAATATATAAGGATTAAAAAACTCAAGGATCAAATAATTAAAAAGTCTAAATCTATAAAATGTTTAATAATTAGAATAAAATTAAATAATAAATAATCTCAAATTTTTGTATATTTAAATTATAAATAAATTTTTATTTAAAAAATTCCCAAAAATTATAATATCTAGTAGGAATGAAAATGGTATAAACCTTATCTTGATTGCTAAGTAACTTTAAAAAACATGGGACTTGTCAATGATTTTGGAAATACCTATCTCCTAATTTCCCTAATTTTGAATGAATGGGAGTCATTAATTTATTCTCTTATATCTAATAATATTTATAATAAATGGAACTCATTGAAAATAAATGGGACTAATTAATTTTGAATTTATGTTAATTTTTAATATTGTAAATAATGAATAAAAAAAATTTGATTCATCAATAAAAGGGTTAGATGGTCCTTCACCTATATATTAAAATAAAAAATTATGTAAAACAACCTCTTAAAAATAAACCTCTCAAAATGGTAATATTATAACTAGAAAAATCCTAAACATGTTTAAAAAAAACGTCTTACAAAGATTAAAAATGGTTAATAAGCCTTAACAATAAATAAAAATCTTAACCAAGAAATAACTCACATTTAAATGCATATATCATTTCTTCCACAACCAAGGATAAAATCATCTAAAATTAAAATCCCTATGAAAAATATGAAACAAGAGAGATCATATTCAATAAGAGGAACAAAATCTTTCATATATAGAGTTAAGTTTGTCTACAAATGGAAATGCAACTGATCATTAATCAATCCTAGTTTAGAGAAGATAAATCCTACTTGCACTTCTAGTTATTAATACATTAGATATTTGAGGTCATGACCAAGATGGACCTGCTAAACCTAACTAAGGGGGTCTCTTACCATAATAACATTACTAAAGAAGGTTTCAAAGCCTCTAGTCAGACAACACCATGTAATAAACCTATCTAGGTCCTATGTTTTCATATTCACATATTAAATGACAAGTAAAGTAAAGTCTAATCTAGTGCTCACCAAAGCTTGTGGCAAAAAGTGGGGGTAATAAACATAAAAAGTAAACATGCATATAAGATCTATACTCAAATCAATGTATATGAAATCCTAATGCATGGGAGATAAGTACAAATTAAAATCTATCTACTCTTACAAAAGAGGAACAAAGTTAGGAATAATTGCCTTTGAATATGAACCCACTAAGCCTCAATCCCTTGGCCAAGGTGCTTCAAAAGAGGTTGTTATGGTATGTAATGATAATAGGGATAAGTCATCTCTAGGATACACAACTTATCTATGCATCCAAAATACTTCTCCATAAGACAAGATCCATATCTCCAAAAAAAGTATTTAAACCCCAAGCTATGCTCCTCCTCAAGTAGAATGGTGGATAATGAGATATATAATATAATATTATTTTTCTTCTCTTCTTCATAAATGATGTAAATGGATGTGTATATATAGAGGAATCTAAACCTAAACCTTTATAAAAGTTTAGCTGATAGGATCAACCTAATCAAATTTATATCTCTATTAATAGAAATAAATTAGGTCTTGGTGTAGGTCAGCTAGGGGATGACCTAGACCCTAACTATGTTTTATCAATTTGAGTAAAAGGTCAATGGGGTTGATAGTGAAATTTAAACCATCAAAAAGGATTTTGGGCCTAGGAAGGGACTAATGAATGTGGTAAAAGATTAGAAGAGTGTCAAAGAGAGAATAAAAACCTTATGGAAGTGTTTAGGAGATGGTTGTGTAGATAGAAAGTGGTGGTATAGGGGACAACAATCCTATGAAGACTAATTATCTACCCACCCCTTTCTCAGTGCACCTTTTAAGGCATGCACTCAAAGAGGTTGAGACTCAATCAATTCTTGAGAGAAAGCATTAATAATTGATAAAAGTTTAAAAATATTGTGCATACATATGCCTCACTCTAAGCTCATCACATGTCACATAGGTTTAACAAGGGATGATGCTTTGAGAAAATAACATAACAACACACAACATTGAAGCTAAATAAATTGTATTAAGAAACAAGTATGATAAATGAAATGATAAAATTAAAAAAAACACACACCTTTACTTACCCTAGTATTATAGATAAATAATAATATTCAATAAATGTGAAGGTGTCTAATGTAGGGAACATTAGGTGAACCTATAAAAATTAGTGAAAAAGAGTGAAAAATCAATTTTTTTCAAAAATATACATGTAATATGTGGAAAGATTCTCTATAATGTTAACATTCCAGAACATCTTATGGTTGAAAAAAAGAGCTAGTAGAAACAAAGATATTATCAAAATATGGAATTTGGTGGTAAATATTTCATAGGTAAATACTTTTGAATCGTAAATATAAATAGGGTGAAAAATAATTCATTTGTTATTTTTACTATTTTAAGAAAATAGAGTTTTTAGAGACCCAATTTTAGACTAGAGAGCCATCATGGTAAGGAGATGATAGTTGAGATGGCGCGAATGTCTGGGGGCTATGATGAGTACAAGACAAGTAAACAATCATGAATTTCAATTTTTTTGAGTAATTTTATTTAAAATTGATCTAGATATATAAAATGGATTGGTAGGCAAAATATAGGCACCAAAATAGACCCTAAGAAATTTTTAGGTAAACTAGGGTTAGAACAAGATACTTGGTAGGAAGAAGTTAGACCAATAAATACCTAAGGCATTTATAGTAAATTATCAAAAATTCATCATTATGAAAGAATAGAGTTGACCTGGTTGAGTTATTTCGTAAGGCAAGTAGAAGATAGAGAGATTACTTCATAGTAGTGGGTCAACATAGTATTTTAACATTGGTCAATTACATGGCAGTGGGCTGATATAGTTTGAAAGGAAAATAAATTTAACTACATACTAGAGGGTTAAGTCAGTTGGTAGAAGAGGGTTGACTGTGTACCATAGGGATGATATAGTATGTTATATCTAAAGAAGGGTCAATTTAGTATAAAATAGGATTATTTAGTTGGAAATGATAAGGGCTAATTTAGTATCCAATAGGTTGATGTTGTGTAATAAGATGGGTATAGGTCTGATATAGTATCAAATGGGCTGATTATGTAGGAAAATTAGAAAATATAGGAAACTAAATCAAACTAAATGATGGAGTAGTTAATTTTTGAATTTTGAAGAATGTATTTTGATTATTTATTACATTGATATTTGATACATATTTTATTATTTGATATTTTATAGAGACACTAGAGACATTGGTGCCTTATAGATGTATCATGGCTACAAGATTTATTGAATAATTTGAGTGATGTGAATAGAGTTTGACTAGTCACTTTGGGCTTCGATGTCATCATGAAGATGAGGCATATCTCATTAAGTATTTATATCATTTTCATGTTTCTAAGAGCATGGGAATGATTGACCAATAATTTATGATGGGAGGTGGATGAGGACACCATTGAGGTGGGTATCACTCTAAATGATGTCCATGCATTACTTAGACTTTTGATAAGTAGGACACTGGTGATTACTAACACACTAAAGGATTTATATGAGAGATGAAGAGTATCCTAGTGGGATATATGCTCAGATAAGATTTACCCCAAGCTAAGGGTGAGCTTAATTGATGTTTACATTAAGACCATTTTAGACATCTATAAGGCAATGATAATACTTATGTTAGCATGAGTGTTGTGTCATAAGTTAGATGATAAGGTACCATTATATGTAATAATATTGTGATAGTCTATATTAGATCAGGGATCACTCTATGATTTTATGGCTATCATCTAGGTCTATCTCATGCATGATATGTATGGGATGTTATCCATAGGGAATAAGACCATGGGGCCTATAGTTTTCTTGAGTACATGAATATATAATAGGTTCCCCATGTATTGGATAGTTGGGTTACCCCATGTGGTTAATGATAAGTTGCCTTAGATCTTAAGGTGGAGATAGGACCATGTAGTATGGATCATGCCCTATGTGCTTATATTATATACTATCACATGAGGGGTGATCATGTGGCATGCCTATATGCACATTATTATTGTATGGCCTAGTTGGTTGACCATTATGATAGTGTTGGCATGGGTGAGGATCATGAGCCATTATACTTCATGGGTAGATCTACATCTAGTGCCATGTCTACCTGAATGGTTCATACTCCCTCATATGATGGCCCCTCTAGTAGTGCCTACTTATTGGGTATGACATACTAGACAAATGAGACAGAGAAGAGGCAGAGGGATACTAGTGTATATATTAGTGATTAAGACTTAGCATCTTAGATGATGGACTGGTTGAGAATGATAGATGTTGGTAGTGGATCCATCAGGGGGAGATGCTATGGATGTGGATACAAGCACATACTAGGCACCACAATGGAGGTAGTAGTGACCATCATATCTACATCATAGATGGAGGCATGATTAGTACAAGGAGATGTAGGCATGATCTACAACATAGGGGGACCTAATAGTTGCTCTAGGATATAGTTGGTCTATAGAGGCACCCTTAAGGAGAGGATCAGTGTGCTTGAGCAATGACTCCTTGTTTGACATTGGTGCATAGGTGACCTATAGAGGATGTGGTTGGTGGGTAGGTGATGGAAAGACTATGATTGATGACACTAGCACTGGTGAGATTTTTTGTTTTGATTCAAGCTTTTGATATATGACACTAGTTGTGCATGTAAAGTTAAATGCAACTAATATATATAAATCAATCATATCTTAGAGGATATAAATCCTACTTACACTTTCAATTGTTGATACATTATAATTCAAGGTCATGACCAAGATGGATCCACTAGACCTAACCAAGGGATATCTTACCATAATAAAATCACTATGGAGGGTTCTAAACCCTTCAGTCAAGCAAAACTATCCAATAACCCTACCTAGGTCCTATGTTTTCATATTCACAAAAGATAATGAAAGCAAAATCTATTCTAGTGCCCACCAAATCTTGTGGCATAAAATCAAGGTTAGTAAACATAAAATTAAACATGCATTAGAGAATCATAATTAGTCTATATATATGTAAAATCCTAATGCATGGAGAGATTAATATATTCAAAAGCCATTACTTATGCTACTTCTATCTACTACAATAGAGGAGTAAAGTTAGAGATACTTACCTTGAAGATGAACCCATCGAGACTAAATCTCTCCATTGGCCATAGGTACTTTGCAAGAGGTTATAATTTTAAGGATCACTTAAAAAGACCAAAGCATCTAAAACTTTTACACAAAATAAGATTCTTATCCAATTAAAAACCCTAAGCTATAAATCCTCAAGTATAATGATAGAATAATAGATTGTAAAGAAGTGTAAATGAATAATTAACTCTTTTTGTCTCTCTAAGAAATGGTGAAATGAATGTGTTTATATATCTGAATCTAAATTTAAATATTTCTAAAATTTTAGATGATATGGTCATCATAATTGAATCTATATTATTATTTATAAAAACAAATTAGGTCTTGGTCTAGGTCGATCAGGGGCTGACCTAGACCCTAAATGATTTTTATCAATTAGAGTATAGGGTAGATGGGACCGATAGTGTAACATAAACTATTGGAAAGGGTTTTAGGATTAGGGAGGGGATTATGAAGGTAGATAATGGCTATAATAGGGTTAAAGAGAGGAGATGAAGCTTAGGTAAGTGTTTTAGGAGAAGGTTAGATTGATATAAAGTGGTAGTATAGGGATAATAATATTACAAAGCACCAATGGTCTACCCACCCTTTCCTAGTGCAACCTTAAGTCATGTAGTCAGAGAGATTGAAACTCGATGGGTGCCTTTAAAATATAATTCATAAGTAGTTGATAAAAATTTGAAAATATGACTTACTTATATCTCATCACGTATCACTTAGGTGAAATAGGGGATGGTGCTTTGAGAAAATAACATAACAAACAATGTTTAAGTTAAAAAATTGTAGTATTTTAAAGTATAAAATAATTTAAATTAAATGAATTAAGGGGGAAATGAATGAAAAATAAAATTAATGTATGATTACCTTGACTTACCTTTATTTTTGTATGCTTTTCTATTGTGTTTGTAGTTTTAATCATGGAAGGCATAGAGACTACTTTTGATAAACCCAAAAATACAAAATTAAAGAGCAAAAATAAACAAATGCAGGAAAGCCAAGATAATTGATGCAATGTAGATAAGACACACTAAGAAATTTTTTAATCTAGGGTGATAAATGCTAAGTTAGGACCAAATGACCAAGTCTAAATTTTTGGATTAAATTAGGTAATCAAAAATCCAAGGCTACTAAAGATCAAAAAACTCAAACTAGTAAACCTTAAGTAAGAAAGACAAAGCCACCAAGTTAAAATAGGGATACAAGTCAAAAATGATAATCAAACATCAATGTGAAAGTAGTAATAATCCTTACTTAAACAAATATGGATAGTCAAACTATAAAACAACATTGATTAGTGAGTAGTAACAATCTTGAATCAAACATCAATGAAAAAGTGCATAAAAGGGAAAACAACATTGGTGAGAGAGAAATAATAATCCAACCTCACTCAATAATGGAAAAAGTACATGAAAAATATAAACAAACTTAGGTGTCCAAAAAAAAGGAGGTATAACAATTGAAACTGGTAAAATAAAACAAGGCAAGTCTAGAGATGTAAATCTATGGTATAAAGAAAGTAATCCCTAGTCACTCAAGAATGTTGTTTTGTTCTAAGGATAGTTAAAATTGAAAAAAAAATAGTGTTATCATGCTTTTGATATGTGAAGAAGAAGTAATATAGAAGTGGTAAAATAAATTTAAAATCACACATGTATATCAAGGGGGGAAATGAAATGGGTGGAGTGTAAAATGAAGCAAAAATCAAGGTAGAAAAACTTTTTATCGAAATCAAGACACTCAAATTAGGTTTGTTAAAACAAGAGGACTTTAAAAATTAAGGACTTTCAAGAACCTTTACCCACACAAATCTTAAGTCAATAAATGAAGTGGGAAAATATATTTATAATCACACTTATATTTCAAGGGGGGAATGAATTGGGTGGAGGGAAAAATGAAGGAAAAATCAAGGTAAAAAACTCTTTATCAAAGTTAAGACACTAAAATTAGGTTTTTTAAAACAAGAGGACTTTGAACATTAAGGACTCTAAATAACCTTTAGCCACACAAATCTTAGGTCAATAAATGAAGTATGACTATCATCCCATGAAGGATATATGCATGAAAATTAAAATATACCTACCTTCCCATAACATGTTTCCCATTCTTTAGGACCCCTTACAAATCCATCGGTCTACTATGAATATTGGGTACTTATGTGAGAAAGTAGGTAGCACTGTAAAGTTTTTTGAATTATACTATTCCAATCTAATGGCCAACCACACTGTAATGGACCTTGTCTTTATCATGAGGCCAACTATGGAGTTTGATCTTTAATTTGAAATAGGATATTTTTTATTAATCATGTTTTTTGGTGTGACTTCAACTCTTTGAATTTGTATGTTTCCTTTTATTTTGAATGATTTAGATTTTAAATTTTTTGATGGATTTTTCTATTCCTCCTCCATACAAATTTAGAGAACCAAACATGGGTGTAAATATGACTATCATTTGAAAACTTTGGACTTGGTTTCTAAGAGAGATAACTTAGAGAGCATGGTGTCTAAGAGTCTTGTTAATGCATGTGAAATAAAAGTGTTATCTTGACTTTGACCTTGGTTTATCCATAGTGGAATGAAAGGAAATGAAATCAAGAGCAATGAAACATGAAATAATTTGAATTAATTCAAATCATAAAAAATGTGACAAAGGTGAAAAAGGGATTTAATGATAGTGAAGTACGATTCATTATCATAAGAATGAGGGAAGCATAAGAAAATATTCTTGTAAATTTTATCTATAAAATAAGCAAAAGCTAAAGTTGAGAATGATGGATCATAAAATTGTAACCATTGTGAACACATTCTATAAAAGGAACATTAAATTAAATGTGGTGTTTTTATGAGGAAGGCCTAGTCCTATCCATGGTCGGATACTACAACTCATAAAAGATAAACCCAAGAGGGTGCACAAAGCATGTGAAAAATAAATGAGAAAGATGGTATACTAGTCCTATCTATGGTATTACATTGTAACTCACAAAATAAAAATTTAGGGAGTGAAAAACTTATGGAAAAGTAAAGAAATAATGAGAACAAAAGCAAATCATGAGGAAGACTAGGTCCTATCCACAATTTTATAATGAAACTCATGAGAAAAGAAAAACCAAAGGACCAAAAGAAGTAACTAAGGTTTGTGGAAAGATACATTATTATAGAGGGTGAAACTCATGTAGTTATCCTATAAAATTTGTTAAAAAGATAGAATATATAAATTATGATTATAAGGGAAACATATAAGCAAAATATTTTTGTAAAAATTATGCATTAGCTGGTTCTTTGAAGATATGGCCTTCATTAGTTTGAAGGTAATAGGTGATAAGACCAAGTTGTTAGGGTGTGGAGCTAAAAGCTTCACCAAGGAGCATACTAAAACAGGTTCGGGTCTACACAGACGCCGGCGTCGGTCAGGAGTGACCGACGTCGGTCAGTAGCAGTTGCAGAGGCGCCGATGTTGGCAATAGGGTCGGCCGATGACGGTCACAGGTGAACAGGCAGGAACCGACGTCGGTTACCTGCGTGTCCAAAAAGCTATTTCTGTGGACAGCAGCGAGTGTTTGCATGATAAGTTTGAGTCGTGGACTCAAGCTTGCATCTCTATTATTAGCAATATTATTTTTAGAGCCCTTGTTCAAGAGGCTTAACTGTTTGTTGTAAGAGCATGCTCAAGTTTCCTATTTCTATATGTAGGAAAGATCTTCTTAGCTTAGAATTGTAGAGTGTTGAAGTGTAGAACTGTAAAAGTAGAACATTGTGAATGTTTGAAGGACAGTACAAAGTTGCATCAATCCAGGTTGTTGGATTTGAGTGTACTTGAGAGAGAGCTCTTGAGGAATAGAGATCTAGTGAGAGATCTCATGTGCATCTGAGAGAGGTGTGGAAGAATGAAGTTTCTTCATTGTATTCCTATTGTAAAGAGTTTCAATACAAGTTTTCAAGGTGTTTTCTTGTATATCTTGTTCTGTGCTATTTATCATTTCAGTTACTTATCTATCTGATTTATTTCCACATTTATTGCTTTCACAAGTGTAATCTATTGTTGGTTTGATCCCCCAACAAGTGGTATCAGAGCCTTGGTTACAGGTTACAGGTTACAGATTACAGGTTGCTCACAGGAGTTTCTGCAGGGATTTCTGTTTGAGTGGGAGAAGCAATGGCAGAAGAAAGTAAGTTGAGAATGGAAAAGTTTAATGGCAAGAACTACCAACATTGGAGAATGCAGATAGAGGACTATCTATATCAGAAAGATCTTTACTTACCGTTAGGTGGGATAGCAAAGAAGCCCAAGGACATGGAGGATGAAGAATGGGAAGTTCTTGACAGAAAGGCTCTTGGGTCTATAAGACTGAGTCTGGCCTCCACTATGATATCTAATTTGTCACAGGCAAAAACAACGGTAGAGTTGATGACTACATTAGCAAATATGTATGAAAAACCCTCAGCTTCAAATAAGGTATATCTTATGAAGTAGTTATTTAATTTGCATATGAATGAAGGTGGATCTGTTTCTACTCATCTGAATGATTTCAATGGTATTGTGAATCAATTAAGCTCAGTAAATATAGTGTTTGATGATGAGATAAAAGCTCTTTTGATATTATGTTCTTTGCCTAAAAGCTAGCATGGCTTAGTAATGGTAGTTTCTAATACTGCATCTGCATCAAATATTTTGAAAGTAGAGGATGTTGTTAGTGTTATCTTGAATGAGAAAATACACAGGAAAAGCACAGAAGAGACATTTGGGAACGCTTTAAATTTTGAGAGCAGGGGAAGGCAAAAAGAAAAGAGCAAGAGGAGATCAAGATCTAAGTCTAAGGTGAGAGGAAGATCCAAATCTAGGAATGGCAGGAAGCCACAATGTTGGAATTGTGGAAAGATGGGGCACATAAGCAGAGATTGTTGGTCAAAGCCTAAGGAGGACAACTAGCACGAAGGAAAGGAAGAAGCTAAGGTTGCAGGTATTGCACAAGATGCTTTAATTTTCTCTTTGCATAATAACATAGAATCTTGGGTATTAGATTCTGGTGCATCTTTCCATGCTACCCCTAACAGAGAATATTTCAGTGACTATATCCATGGAGATTTTGGAATAGTGTACTTAGGGGATGATGAGCCTTGTAAGATTACTGGCAAAGGTAAAGTGCAGCTGAAGATGCAGAATGGCAACACATGGGTGTTGAGAGATGTGATGCATGTTCCTAGTTTGAAGAGAAATTTGATTTCTGTAGGTAAGCTAGGTGATGAGGGTTGTACAGTAACTCTCACAGCAGATTCTTGGAAGGTGACCAAGGGTGCACTAGTTATGGCCAGAGGTAAGAGAGAAGGTACTCTCTATCTGTGTAATTGTGTTACTAACAAATCTCCTTCAGTTTTATCTACTTCAGATGTGGATTGTAAATTGTGGCACTCAAGGCTTGGCCACATGAGTGAGAAGGGGATGTCAATTCTTAAGTCTAAAGGTATGCTTTCAGATTTGAAAAGTATGGATCTAGAATTTTGTGAGCATTGTGTATTTGGAAAATAGAAAAGGGTTAGTTTTCTCAAGACTGGGTCTACTAAGAAAAGACAGAAGTTGCAGCTTGTTCACACAGACGTGTGGGGACCGGCTCAGGTAGCCTCTATTGGCGGATCATGGTACTATGTTACATTCATAGATGACGCCATAAGAAAGGTATGGATCTACTGTATTAAAAAGAAATCTGATGTTTTTGAGACTTTTAAGATTTGGAAAGCCATGGTTGAGAATGAAACAGACAGAAGATTAAAGTGCTTGAGATCTAATAATGGCGGTGAGTTCTGCAGTCTTAAGTTTAACTGGTATTGTTACACTCACAAAATCTGAAGGCAAAGGATGGTTCCAAGGACACCTCAGTAGAATGGTATTGCTGAAAGGATGAATAGAACTATCATGGAGCATGCAAGATGTATGAGATTGCATGCAGGGTTGCCCTTAGAGTTTTGGGCAGAAGCAGTTGACACCGCAGTGTACCTGATTAACAGAGGACCCTCTACAACTCTAGATGGTGGAATTCCAGAAGAGGCATGGACAGGGAAAAAGGTAGATCTCTCATATCTCAAAGTTTTTGGTAGTGAAGCCTTTGTGCACATAGATAAGGAAAATAGAAAGAAGCTTGATGCTAAGTCTATGAGGTGCACGTTTATAGGCTATGGCTCAGATGATTTTGGTTTCAAATTTTGGAATCTAGGAACTAAGAAGGTAATCAGGAGTCCTGATGTTGTTTTCAATGAAAGAGTGATGTATAGTGATCAGATAAGGAAGCTAGATCAATCTGGGCAGAGCAATAGTGAATTGGATGAAGTTATGGTCCAAAATGAGCTCGCGAGAAAAAGAAATAATCACTTGCAGGAAAACATAGAGACCAACGTCGGCAGGTTAAGAACTGGCATCAGTAGTACAGAAACTGATGTCGGTCATACAGAGATCGACGTCGGCAGACCAGGCACCGAGGTCGGTCAGGCAAAACTGACGACGGCTTGTTACAGGTCTACAGGTGGCTGAGGTCGATCACTGTCAAAAAATTTGGGTGGACAGATTGTTGAGAACGAGTCCAAGACACCCACCAGGAGGTCTGAAAGGGTAAGTAAGCCTCCAATTAGATATTCTCCTTCCTTATATTATTTGTTGCTAACTAATGGTGGAGAACCAGAGAGTTTTGAAGAAGCAATACAGGTGGAGTCCAGGAGTAAGTGGGAGCGTGGCATGGTTGAGGAGATGGAGTCCTTAAGAGAGAACCAAACATGGGATTTGGTTGGATTGCTAGCTAGTAAGAGAACACTGAAGAACAGATGGACCTACAGGTTGAAGGAAAGTGAGGATGGTCAGATGCGATATAAGGCCAGATTAGTAGTGAAAGGATTTACACAAAAGCCAGGTATTGACTTTGGTGAAATTTTTTCTCCGGTTGTTAAAATGACTTCAATAAGGGTTGTATTGTCTTTGGTTGCTTTTGAGGATTTGCATCTCGAGCAGCTAGATGTTAAGACAGCGTTTCTTCATGGAGATTTGGATGAAGAAATTTATATGGAACAGCCAGAAGGATTTGAGGTCAAGGGTAAGGAGAAGTTTGTGTGCAGGTTGAAGAAAAGCTTGTATGGCCTCAAGCAAGTTCCAAGGCAATGGTAGTTAAAATTTGACAGGTTTATGACTGAGCATGGCTACAGTAGGTGTCAATCAGACCATTGTGTATATTTCAAGAGATTTGATAATGGTAGATATATTATTCTATTGTTGTATGTAGATGACATGCTGGTTGCAGGGTCTCACATGCAGGATATCTCAGAGCTTAAGGAGAAGTTAGCTCAAACGTTTGCTATGAAGGATTTGAGAGCAGCAAAGAAGATCCTTGGCATGAGCATTAAGAAAGACAGGAAAAATCACAGGTTGATATTGTCTCAAGAAGATTATGTGAACAAGATGTTGGAGAGGTTTAATATGCAGGATGCAAAACCGGTAAGTACACTTATGGTTGGACATTTTAAGTTAAGTAAAGAACAATGTCCCAATTCACATGATGAGGTAGAGTACATGAGTAAGGTTCCATATTCTTCCACAGTAGGGAGTTTGATGTATGTAATGGTGTGTACTAGACCAGATATTGCCCAGGCAGTGGGAGTAGTAAGTAAGTATATAGCCAATCCAGGTAAGGAACATTGGAAGGGAGTTCAATGGATCCTTAGATATCTGAGAGGAACCAGCAGCAAGCATTTGTGCTATGGAGGTTTAGATACTTCTCTACATGGCTATGTAGATTCAGATATGGTAGGGGATTTGGATGGCAGGAGGAGCACCACAGGTTATGTTTTTACTGTAGGTGGAACAGCGATTAGTTGGATATCTAAGTTGCAGAAGGTTGTTGCCTTGTCAACTACAGAAGCAAAGTATATTTTAGCCACAAAAGCTAGCAAGGAGATGATATGGATGACACGGTTCATGGAAGAGCTTGGAAGGGAGCATGGGAGTTGCAGATTGCATAGTGACAGTCAGAGTGCAATCCATTTAGCTAAGAACTTAGCTTTTCACTCAAGAACCAAGCACATACAGCTAAGGTACCACTTCATACGACAGGTATTGGAAGATGGTGAGTTGAAGCTGGAGAAGATCCATACAGACAAGAATCCTGCTGATATGCTAACAAAGCTAGTTACTAAGGAGAAGTTGAATCTTCATTCAACTTTTATTGGTCTTCATGATTGAGTTGAAGATGGAGGAGCTAGAAGATGTTGCTGTACAGGTTGGTGTAGCTGGTTTATCTCCAAGTGGGAGATTGTTAGGGTGTGGAGCTAAAAGCTTCACCAAGGAGCATACTAAAATAGGTTTGGGTCTACACAGATGCCGGCGTCGGTCAGGAGCGACTGACATCGATTAGTAGCAGTTGCAGAGGCGTCGACGTCGGCAATAGGGTTGGCTGACGATAGTCACAGGCGAATAGGCAGGAACCAACGTCGGTTACCTGCGTGTCCAGAAAGCTATTTTTGTGGACAGCAGCGAGTGTTTGCATGATAAGTTTGAGTCGTGGACTCAAGCTTGCGTCTCTATTATTAGCAATATTATTTTTAGAGCCCTTGTTCAAGAGGCTTAACTGTTTGTCGTAAGAGCATGCTCAAGTTTCCTATTTCTATATGTAGGAAAGATCTTCTTAGCTTAGAATTGTAGAGTGTTGAAGTGTAGAACTGTAAGAGTAGAACATTGTGAATGTTTGAAGGACAGTACAGAGTTGCATCAATCCAGGTTATTGGATTTGAGTGTACTTGAGAGAGAGCTCTTGAGGAATAGAGATCTAGTGAGAGATCTCGTGTGCATCTGAGAGAGGTGTGGAAGAATGAAGTTTCTTCATTGTATTCCTATTGTAAAGAGTTTCAATACAAGTTTTCAGGGTGTTTTCTTGTATATCTTGTTCTGTGCTATTTATCATTTCAGTTACTTATCTATCTGATTTATTTTCGCGTTTATTGCTTTCACAAGTGTAATCTATTGTTGGTTTGATCCCCCAACACAAGTATGTCTCTGACTAAATAAGGTCCCCATCATTTTTGGGTGTATTTTCCCTCTTTGTCATGTGTGTATTCTAATTTAAGGACAAGATCACCAAAATCAAAATTTTAGCCTTTAACCCTTTTATTGTGTTTTTTGGTAATATGAGCCTTGTATTGGTAGTTATGTTTAAAGCAAAAAGATGGTGTTCACCAAGAAGATCAAAATCATGAAGGTGAGATTCATGTAATTAATCATGGAATATGATACCATGAAGAGTGATAGAGAGAGTGGGAAGGTCAACTTCTAGTGGAAAGACTGACTCGAAACCATAGACTAGTAGAAATTGTGTTGCCCCAGTGCCAGTGCATATGCTAGTGTAATAGGCCCAAAGAGTGGTACATAAATGAAGATGTCAATCCATGAAAGTTTCATATATTATGTTTTGGAGGATTTTATTAATGATTTTATTAGTGGCCTCAGCTTTGCTATTTTATTATGGATGGTAAGGCATGAATTTTTTATTTTTATTTTGAATTTAGCATAGATGTATATGACATCTTTAATTTTGAAGTTACCACCATTATCAAAAATGAGATTATGGGGAACTCAAAAATGATAAATAATTACAATTGAAGATGAATTTAGAGATGGTGGTTCTAGTGACATTGATAAGAGGCATGAATTTAACCCATTTGATAAAACTACTTGATAGTCATGATGATATAAATACATACCCATACTATGATCTAGGTAGTTTACGTATGAGATATAATCCCAACATTGAGAATGGATAGGGAGACTCCATAGTTTGGAGATTAACTAAAGGTGAATGGATTAGATCATCATGAATTTGGCATGGACTACACTTTTTAGAAAACTCAATGGCATCTTTTTCAAGAGTAGGCAAAAATAACCCATACATAAGTATTTACATGCTATACAATGTCTATTATAGTGACCACCACAAATGACCCCATGTGCTTTTTTAATGAGAGGAGGAACCTATTCTTTCATAACACAATGGATCAGGGTACCTTTAACATTTTGATAATAAAGGATGTTATATTAAAAGACATATTTGAAAGCTTATTTATGAATTTGAGTCTTTTTATGGGAATATATGTTAGGAGGATAGGTTTGATGCTCAATGAATTAAATGGTGTCTTTATACTATAGGCTTTAATGAATGGTGATAGCCTCACTATGGTAGATAAGTGAATGTTATGATTGAATTGAATATGATGACTTTCTTATTTGGATAAGAAATGTAGAATCAGTAAGAACTTGGTGTTGATGAAAAAGAGATGTTGAAGAAGCAAGCAAATTAGTGAGAGAATTTTTATCTCAAGGGATGGGCTTGATGGTAAAATAAGCAAATTCTTTAGCAATGATAGTGGATATTTGATGATAAGAAATGAGTTTTTTACTTTTTCATTGATAATCACCATTAACCTAGTAGTAAATGAGTTGGGAATCACCCAAATCATGTAGATATGTAATGTCTAAATCAATTTCCACTCTCATGCCTAAGATTAATGCTTCATATTCTACCATGTTTTTAGTAACATCAAATGTAAGTAAAAATGCCAAAGGGACAATTTTATGAAGAGAAATAGTGAACATAAAACCTACCCCAAATCCTTGAAGGCATTTACCACCATCAAAATGAAGGGTCCAAATATATTTATTTAAATTGACATTGATTCCAGGTAGATCTTTAATGACTACTTCTGATCTAGTAGTATCAGGAAGGATAAAGGTGTCTTCTAGATTACATGCTTCAATATCAAGAGTGAAATTATAGAATTAGTCTTTAAGATATATAGGTTCATTAAGGCCTTAAATATAGAGGATATTATCATTTAGGAGATTATCTTGAAGGTGGTTGGTAGCAAGTATACAAGCTACTATGAGTTGGTCAGTAATGATTTGTCTTTTGATAGCTTTTAGTGTAATAATGTGGAGATCAAATTCCATTATAAGGACCATCTACTTGCCAATATTATCTCTAAGAATAAATGATTTAAATAATAATTGATGAAGTAGATCAGAATGAATGATAACATAAGTTGTTTGATAAAGAATATAATGACAGAGCTTTTCAATTGTGAAATATATAGCGAGGCAATCACATTCTACTTTTGTATAATGTTTTTCATAGTCAATAAGACCTTGACCAATATAATAGATGGAATATTATCTTATGGATTAATATTTTTGGGAAAGTATTGTCCTAATGGATATGGGTGTGGAATAAGTATATAAGATTAAATGACTATTGTTAGAATGTGGATAAAGGGTAAGCAGATGAAGTAAATATTCCCTCATATTGTCAAACACTTTTTGACAAGGATCCATACATTCAAGATCATTACCTTTATTGAGAAGATAATTAATAGAATAGATGTGATAATCCATTTTGGGGATAAATCATCTTATTGCCACAATATTTATAAGATAAGTGAAAACATATAGAATGAAATGAGGGATAGGCATGTTGACAATATCATTAATCTTTATGGGATCGACATCAATGCCATGAAGAGAGACTAAGAACCCTAGAAATTTTTTATATGTGACATCAAAGACACATTTATAGGTGTTTATCCTAACTTTATATTTTATGAGGTGATTGAAGATGACAACAAGATCATAAAGATGATTTTTGTGTCTTTTAGACTTGGTAATGAGGTCATATACATAGATTTCCACCATCTTATGGATAAGGTCAAAATATGGGTCATTTCCTACTAATAAGTAGTTTGGATGTTTTTGAGGCTGAAGGGAATTTTAAAATAACAATAGGTGCCACATTCTATGATGAAATTTGTCTTATTTTGATCTTCGGGGGCATTATGAATTTTATTATAACCCAAAAAAGAATCCATAAGGGATAACATTTCATATCTAATAGTGGATCAATGATGGCATTTATGGAAAGTAAATGGAAGTTGTCCTTAGTATAAGTAAGATTGAGGTAATGAATACCGATTCAAATTCAAATGACCATGGTGAATTTTTTATGAATAGGGAAATTTTTTGAAACCCATTCTAAATAGTTCATAGGCTTGATAAATTTAGCATCAAGAAGTTTAATGATTTATTTATAACATAAATTGGAAACTTCAAGTATAAATTTATGTTATTTTTGTTGCATGGGTTTAGCATCAGGATAGGTGATGATATTTTTCACCATAATTCTATGATCTATGTTAGGCATGTCTTCATAGGACCAAGCAAAAGTCTCATGATATTTATCAAAGAATAAACTAAATTTATCATGTTCGATTGGTGTAAGTTCTCTAGATAATATGATTGGTCAAGGGCATGATTAGGTGCCATATTAGATTCATGTAGTTTCCTTGATAATCATAGAATTTATACTTTAAAAATGATATATCACATTAGGTAGAGAAGAAATGGGATTTGTTTTAAGATCAATGCTAGTGATGAATTTGTTGAAACTAGGGGATTTTTTCTTGAAATTCCCAAGTTTATGATGTTGCTAAGTAAGTTGAGGTTCTCAGGCATGGATCAATTTAATAATGGCTTCATCACTAGGCAAAGTGGGAAGAGGGCCATAATACTCCACATATACTTCAAGATCAATAATTTTTTTACTATGGTGGTCATATTTAGATTCTATTTGATATACATTTATGGCCTTGGCATCAAGGATGATCTCCAAAGTAAGTGGAGTAGGAGAAGAAGGTTGATATGATTTGATTAGTTTATCATTAGAATAATTGATGAGGAGAGGATCAAATAGAATGATTGGTTTGGTAATAGGTATAGAAGATGATAGAAATTTTGGAGGTTCATAGGGTGATATTTATTCCACCACCCAAGGGGTATTGATGAGTGGATAATTAGCAAGAGGTACATGACCTTTAGGTGTTAACTCAAAATATATTGAAATGGTATGAACATCATTATTGAAATAATGTATTTGAGATATAAATTTTCAATAAAGTTGAACATCCAAGTCTTATTATTGAGCTTGGGCCATGATATATTTATCATCATAAGTTGGAAAAATTGTACATGCTTGTGATTTGAGAGGAACTTCAAAAAGAGAGATTCTTAAATCACTAAATTTATGTGGAAACATGATTAAAGGATATTTTAATAATCTATCCATTCCATAATCATCGCATGTTAATTCATCTTCTATATAAGATGCTTCATGAGTATTGGATGGAGTGGGGAATCAATGATCTCATCAATGAGAGGGGTAGTGCGACCATGAGGAAATAAATAGGGAGGTATCCATTATGAGATGTATTTTGGTAGTATTATAGGTATTTTTCAAGTCATTAGGGTCATTATCATAAGAATTATCAAGAGTGACATGTAAATCCACATTCATGTTTATGAATTCATGTAAAGGAAGATTGTTAATCATTAGAATGGTGGTAATTCAATATTGGGATTTGGGGTTTGGAAGCTAAATACTTTATGGGTTGGGATCAGACTCATGTTTATATCTTTTGCCATTGTGAAGGAATTTGATACATTAGTTGTCATAAGAGGTGATATCCCTCATTCAATGAGTCCATTTGTATCTTAGGAGTATGTTGTAAGATAAGGGTAAATTGAGGACCATGAGCTTAGTTCATATAGTCTTAGGTCTAATGGTAAGAGGGATCTAAATACAACCAAGTGGATTTTGAATAGTTTTATCAAATCCATGACATGTCATGTGATTTTGTTTGATATGATCCTTATTATATCCAATTTAATGGATGAGCCACAAAGATGTCATATTAATACCAGAGCCTTCATTTACTAATATACTTGAATGAGGGTGGTATTAACGGTTATTTTAATAAAGAGTGGTGGATCATCAGCTCACAAGAGGATGTCATCATTGATCATGTCTTCTTTAAGGAACTATATGGAGGGTTTTGAAGAAGGATAAATGGATTTAATGGTATGCACTTTGGTTGGTTGAGGCTCATGAGAAGGTGGTTCCACTTCTAAAAGAGATGGCTCTTCAATTTATTGAATTTTATGCATGAGGAACTTAAAATTATAAGGAGAGGTATGAACTAACTCCATAAGAGGAATTTTGTAAGGCATAGAATTGAGTTCTTCTAAGAAGTTCCAATGGGTTTTGGAAGAAGAACCAGCATGAGGTTTAGAAGGTAAAATAGTTTTAGTAGGATGAGGGGTTTTTTGGGGTTTGGAAGGAGGAGATGGTTCTTCATAGGTTTCCAAAGCTAAGTGAGTAGTTGTAGTATCTTTTAAAATTTTCTCTTGCAAACATGGATTCTTAGGTTTGGTGATGGGATCTTTATGAGATGGTTTTCATTGATAATTGACATTGACTACATTGACATATTGGGATTGGTGTAATATTGGTCATAGTTTGCATCAATTACATAAATATTCTTATTGTCTTTTAGCATTAGGTGTGGAAAATTATTTTTTGTTGTTAGAAGAAGAGGCTTTGGGAGCTTTTCATTTTTTAGAAGTGTAATGTAATCTTGGTGATGAAGTTGAATCATGGCTTTATGATTGAATTAATCACCAACAATATAGGAGACAAAAAAAATTTAAGACCTCTACATGTTTTATGGGAATGACCTATGTTGATGTAGGAGCATCTTGGGAGTGCATAGATATGCTACGAATATTTCTTTAGAAAAAAAAAAAATTATTGTAATTCAAAAATCATGTACACTTAGGATAGGTCTATTTAATTCAAATTTAGTTATTGACAACCGTGTAAGGAGTCAACCATAAGTGGCGTAGGTTGAGAAAGTCTATGTTTAAAACATTTGTTGAGTTTTTCTAGGAGTTGGGTGAGTGGTTTTAGGAATAAATCAGGGTCATTTCAACATTGCGAGCAGTAGTATAGGAGATTGTGTAGGATCAAGTCTGGGAAAGGACTGTATTTTGATAGATTTTGTAAAAAGATTATTCTGTATGAAATAAAGGATTTTATAGAGTATGTGGCAGAGCTTTCCAATATATGCACAGTCTAGAATATGAATAGATAATCTGAGTTGGATGGTATTAAGATTATGGTGCATTTCAAGCATGTTATGAGAGGTATTTATCAATTATTTTGACTGAATCATACATGTAATTGTAATAAGAAGTCTGGGTTTGCCATAGATATGTATAAGGATCTATAACTTGTAGAAAAACATGTGTATATTCTCTTGTTCTATGAATAAAATGTGTGTTCTTTTACTTTGAATGATTTTTGTTTTTTGAGACCGAACATTGAACGGGTTCTGGCTATTGGCTATTGATAAGCCAAGGTTTTGAATGATCCTGCTACTATTGGCTGTTGTTTATGCCAAGATTTAAACGAACTTGTTATTGTTAGTTGTTGTTTAATTGATATATCTTCTACTGGGCCGTAGATCCTATTGGTCACATATTACTGTGGACGTCACTCACAACTATGCCATTGTTGATATGGCTATTGGATCTGCCTATCAATGTTTTGGCAAAATTAATGTCCTTAAAGGTAAATCAGGTAGTGGGATGCAAAGTAAGGAGGCGTGCAGAGGCATAATAAAGCTATTGGAGGCCAAGAAGTAACTCATCATTGGAGGCCTAATAGAGGTCGTTAAAAGATGAATATGTGAGTTTGTAGACCAGGATTGAGGCCAGTGAGAATCTATATATTTGAAAGTGTATTGAGCCAAAGGAACATCGATATTCTCATCCATTTGTATAAAATGAATGCTTCTTTTGGTATAACGGTATGATGTGGGCATAAAGTCAAGCCATGCGAAGCAAGCAGAGGGCTACGTTCATGGGAAATAGTAGGCCGGTTATTGCATATCATTGGTAAAATGATTACACAATGATGACTACATAAATGCACGATAATGCTCAGAATGATGATTATCGAGGAAAAAAAAGTGGTAGTCATAGGAACAAATCGCATAAGAGTGGAGGTTTAGAGAATGGTAAAAAAAAAAGATGCAGGACACACAGATGCGAAGAACACTAAAGGTAAATCAATGGACTCTGCAGAGTTTGTTAAGACAACAATTGGATTGAGATGTTAAGTAGGTGGATTCCAATCTCACTGTGCCTGGAGAGTTTTTAAGGAAGAACTAGAATGGAAGGGGGGATAATGATTTGAAAGGCAGGTTAAGGTCAGTCATTTTAGTATGTCATCATTTGGTATCAGATTCGTCATAGGAAGATTGCAAGAATGAAAAATTAGGTTCCTAGAGCCGTCTTAGTTCAGCTGGTAGAGCTGTTACAATATTTGGATCAGAGATTTGTTGTGAAGAAGAAGGTGATTTCTCTATATTGGAGTTCTCAGAGTAGTAGGGATGCATCAGGCCGACGTAGATTACTTTTTGCATCATATGTCAATAT
Organism: Torreya grandis; assembly: GCA_037957365.1. Classification (NCBI taxonomy): domain Eukaryota; kingdom Viridiplantae; phylum Streptophyta; class Pinopsida; order Cupressales; family Taxaceae; genus Torreya; species Torreya grandis. Next base: position 976,071 of record JARHVA010003214.1, read on the forward strand.
GGAACCAACAAAATTTATTAGGTTCATACCATTTTGGAGGATTATTAGGATAACTAAATGGTTTAGAGGGTACTAAAATTATTTCATTTATTACATATTTAATTGCATATGAGAAGGTTTTGGATAGCTGGCCATGGAAACTCCTAGTTTGGGTTAGAGAGAATTTCTAATTATTACATTAATTAAATGTTGAAAATATCCTATAATGATTTTAGTATTAATTTTAAACTATTTCATTAATAAGTCTTGATGTTTGGCTTGGTCAAGATTTTTATTTAACATATGGGGAGAAAAAGTTCAAAACTTATATTGAATTGAAGGAGTTAATGTGGTTATAAAGAGTTTAAACAAATTATCATCAGTCATGTTATGATTGGCTTTGTGAGTCATAGATGTCCATCATTTGATAAAATCATGAGCTGATTTGGTGAGAGATTGCTTAACATTTATGAAATGGCTACGACAATTATTGGGAAGATCATTGTCTTGAAATTATTTGACTAAAGTATTGAATAAATCCTCTAGTTTCAATATGGAATGTTTGGGAAGTTTATTATACCATTTTAATACATCACTGGTGAAATTTTTAACTAATAGTTTAGTTGTGGTGAAAGTATTCGTTTGGATCCACTCTTTATAAAGATTGCCAAATACATTAAGTAAAGATACAAGTTTTGTAGTCCCATCATATTTAATAGTTGGATATATGTTACCAATGTAAATATAAATAATGAAAGGGGATAAAGCCTCATTTTATATGTGTTGAAACATGTTAATGTGCATGATAGGTTTGGAGTGACAATCCACATGGAATCTCTAAGAGGTGGAGGGATAAAATTTTAATTATTTTGAGGGAGAAGAATGGGAGTTTGATTACCCATGTTGATCAAATGATGTTGTAGTTTCATCATATGGGAGGTTTTAGATGTTTGCATTATGTTCATTTATTGCACTATTTGTGTAAGAATTTGAGTGGTATCAATTGATGGATTAGTATTTGTAGGAGGACTCCTAAAATTGGTATTAGAAGGGATGTTATAAGGTGGTGGATTCTCTATGGGTTTATTAGATAGAATTGTGTCAATTAACCCCACATTATGGTGAGATGTTTGAAGATGAGAATTGTCTTGATAGGTATGAAAAGATCTAATCCACCAATCTCATCTTGTGGAGTGATTTGAACCATGTTACAATCTAAAGATGAGAGAGGAGGATAAGCACTTTAAGAGTGAGGATCCTCTTGGGAAGTAATGAAAGAAATAAAATATCACCCCATATAGTGTCTAAATGGATTCAATTTATCCAAAAAGATTATGATATGGGATTTTATGATGTTTGATGAAAGAAAGTGAGATTAGGAAATAAGAGAGAAAAATAGGGAAAAATTTAGCCAAATAGAGAACATAATCAGCTAATAAATACAAAGTTGAATGGGTCAACAAATTTCTATAAATAAAATTCACATAACTGAAAGATAAGGATGCATAGTCATGCAAATTGATTGTGTACTAATGTATACTCATATGGGACACCCTCAAATTTAACCACTTGATTTTCACCTATGTACTTTAAGCATTGGTGTAGTATAGATGGGATAGATCAAAGTTACTATAACAATGGCCTACCTAATCATATATCAAATACACGTGTACTAAGTACTACTAGGAACTAAGTGGCTATGTGTGTTAGTCCAACCTATAATGGAAGCACAATCTCCCTGATGGAGGTATAAACATGGCCACTCAACCCACTAATGATTGCCTCTATAGGGAAAATATCTGACTCTATGTATCCCAAGTATTTTAATAGTGTCATAATGCACATGTTTATGCTTGACCCACATTCAACCATAACACTCTGGATAGGATGGTGGTCTATGTATGCTCATATAAATAGTACATGTAGATATGTGTCATCATCCAAAATATCATACTCTTAGAATGTGATAAGTGGTTTGGGTGGCACTGTAATATGATGCATGTCAATAATGTTATGTAATGGATTTGCCTCTTAGTTGGTGGTGGGTGTGTCTGGTATGTATAGTGAACACCTGATGAACCCCTACCCCATTTATTATATGATTTGGAAAAGGATATAAAAATGTATTTAGTGTCTTAGATTCTATTTATTGTGGTTTTTATGCCTCTATGGGTATTCTCACATCAATAATATTATCCTTAATTAGATCTTGTATCTTGTACTTTATAATATTGCATCTATTTTTTGTGTGGCCTAGTGCCCTGTGATACTCATAAAATGCATTTGAATCATATTTACTTAGAAGTGGTCATGTCATATCAACATATTTAATGAGAAGGAGATATATGACATTGCATTCCAAGAGTTGTTGTATAACTTGTGCTAAAGACTCTATAAGATTATTGAAGAGTTTGCATTAAACCAATCTAGGAGATGACTCAAGAGTTGTGTTGATTGTGGCCTTTTGATAAATTTTATTCCTTGTGACCTTTACCTTGTATGAAGGGTTTTTTTTACTCTTAATATTTTATTCTAATCCATTTAGGTAATTGATTTTGCCCATTGATAATATCTTAACCTCTGTTTTCTTGATTGTGTGGCACAAATCAATAAATGTAGAAAACATCTTGAACAAGATAAATTCATATAATGATAGTAAAAGACTTTGTTTAAATATGTCCTAAAGCTCTATGTCTATCATGGGGATAGTAAATTTGGCTAATATTGTCTTATATTGTAAGATGTAAGCTATGATCATCTCATTTGGCTTTTACCTTAATTGTGCCACTTGTGCATATTATATCTTATCAATGATGTCAATAGATAAGTGTGCTAGAAACATGTCAACTAAAGGATTGAATGATGTGATAGATTGATTTGGTAAATCATATAACTATTTTAGGGAATAATCATTAAGACTACATGGAAATAACTTCATAAGAAACTAATTTTTGCATACATAGTCCAACCATTTTGCATGAAAATATATGAGATAATGTTATGGGTCGCCCTTATCATCATATAATGTAAGCTAAGGTGACATGAAACTATATGGAAATGGATTTTTCATTATGTGATGTGTTAAAGGTTTATGTAATATCATGTTATATTCCAAGGCATGTCATTGATGGCCTAGTGTCTCCCTTCTTGAGATGTAACACCTTAGACTACAGAGTATGAATCTCATGCATAAGGTATTATACATATAGAGTGGATGAACTATCCATAATTGGTACATCTATCACTAATGGTTTTTTAATTACAATCTCAAGTTGTGCTAGCTGAGTTGGTTGAGTTTGCCCCACTGGAGGTGTAACAACATTATTAACTGGGGGAGTTGAAGATTGATTGTTGTTTATTTTGTTCTTAATTTCTAATATGGCTTGTAGGATTTGTTATTACCCAAATTTGAACCTTTATAATTTAGTTAAAACCTTCCAAATTTGGGATAACATGGATATAATCTAAGGCTATGGATGACTTTTAGGTGGATTGAATCTCTAGGTTATAGGGATATCTCCCCTTGATGTATCACTTAGGTTCATTCACTAATCTATCAAATTATTAGGAAAATAGAGAGAAACCTATTCTAATGGATGTGATTCACCAAATAATTTGACCACTAAAAACTATATTCAAGTAAACATCAACCATGAGACTAACTTGAAACAAACATTACTCCTAATTTGCCTCTCTAAGTCAACATTTCATGTGAAGGTTGTGAAAGATGCTTAGGCTAGGAGGAGTAGTCAAAATGTCATATAATGAAACTATTGAGTAAAAAAATCACAAAAACTTCAAAATTTCACTTAGATAATTAAAAATACCTTCAAATAAGTTTTCCAACTAAATATGAATGCTAGAAAAGGACAACATGCCAAGGAAGCTAAGCTAATCACTAGACAAGATCAACTAGTGATACACACACATTAAAACTAGTAAAAGGAGGAAGTAAAAACAAAATTTTATCATTGATTATAGTATTGAAAATGGGTATGGATTCACCATACCTAGGTGGAGGATACATACATAGCTTATCAAGACTGAATTTATAGAATAATTGAGAGAGAAGAAGAGAGAAGGGTTTAGGAGAGAGAGTGATAAGTGTCAAGTGAAGGTTAAAATCAAGAAAAAATTTGTGAAAATATCTTGTTAGGTCCTCAATTCCATGTGTTTCTATTTTTAATATTACTTCTTCCAAATGGTGTGGAGTTTCAAACTTTTCTTCACACCTTGTATTCTTCTTCAAAACTACCCCTTCTCTTAGATTATGAACTGACAAGTGGCACTCTTTAACATCAAGTCATGATCATTTCATATATTTTTATACTCTATGACACATTTCATCAATTTATAATGTCTCTAAACTTACATCTTAGTGGCAATCATTACACACCTCTTTAGGTGTCTTGAAACCCCTTTGTTTACTATGCCTATCTTTGCCCAAATGATTAAAATTTGATTTCAAATCCATGAATGAATTATATATACATTAATAGTATATATCAGTCAAAATATACCTATTAAACCTCATTTTGATCCATAAAACACTCACCAAGATCCCATTTTCACCCAAATCTCTCATTAGCCCTCAAATCCTTATAGCCCTAAAAATATGCAAACCTCCTTGTGTATAAGAATATATGGATTATCATAACAATATGTACATATTTTTTAATACATAATATCCCCTTACATCTCCATGTCAAATTTCATGACCTCAAAGTGAGTGAAAGTATCATTTTTCATCTGATCTCTTCCGCTAGTCAGGCCTCAATAGGCCTCTAGGTCTAGAAAATTGAGTTTTTGTTGTAGATACTTCCCACACATTTGAAACCAAAAAAAAGTGTGTGATTAAATTTCCATAGCCTATAACCATAATATATACCAAATTTGAGTTTCTGAGGCCTTGTTTAGATAGGAGAACCAATAAATAGTCCAAGAAACTAGCCCTTTTCAGACTGCCTTTAAAAACGAAACCTTTAAAAGCACTTCCAAGGTTACATGTATATATTTTTTGGTTGTATGAGGTCTAATACATCTCAATCCATCCTCTCCAATATTTTTAAAATTTACACAATCTTTTATACCCTATTTGGAGCTCAAAACCTCACAAAAGTATAACCTTTATTAAATTCATACAGTTGTAGGTACAATAAAATTCATGGTGAGGACCTCCTTGGAGTGAATAATAGTTTTAAAGTGTTTTAAATGGTAATAAAATGATTTTTATGTGCTTAATATATCAATCTCTCTCAACTGGTCAACTTTGGTCTCTTAGGCAGGCAAAAACACACTTATCATCATAATGATGATTCATGAAGTAAAAAACCTTATTCAATGAAAAAATATAAAAATTTCAAGTATTAAAGGTCTTATAACATCCCAAATGATATTGATTTACCATGAAAAACCTCTATACGTTTTTTAGCATAAGAAGGTGCTTATTGGGTTGGCAGACTGAGCTTAATGAGATTTAGAAAGAGAATCTTGTGTTTAAGATCCTTCTTAATGTTGTTTGTTTTTAGAATGCCTAAAAAGGTTTTTAAATTCCCATATGAGGTTATCTAATGTTTTTTAAATCATATTATTTCTTAAAAATGCCTAGAACATGGTTTTCTCACACATGAGGTTTTATTGGCAACTTAAGCCAATTTACCCTAAAGGTCTATTCTAGTCATTTCTTCATCAACTATTAAAGGGTTGTAATACCTCATATAAAGTTTTAATAAATTATTTATAACCTTATCAGGGTATATAAGTTCTCAAATAATCCTTACAAACCCATCTCTTCATAATTTACACACATAGGCATGTGTGTTTGTGAATGCTCAATCAGGGTTTCTAAGCCTAAAGGAAATACCATGTAGATATAAAAGTTTTATAATTTATTATATTTAATTATGTACATTCAAATATCTCTACTAATATCAATGATGTTTTGACATGATTCTCCATATTCTTTTCCCTTCTTGCTTCCTAGAAACAGGCTTAACTGTGTGGTTATGGGCTGAGTGACTGTGAGTTTGAAATGAGTTGTATCTTGAATGAACTTGAAATGGCACTTATGATGTATTCAAAACTCTCCTAGTCTTTAGGTATTCCATAAAATTTTTCCATTCATCTAAACCTAACTCCAATAGATGACATTCACCCTATCTCCAATGCTTAAAGATAAGTTTGCATCTCTAGTTGGACTATAGGTTTTTATGGGCCAAAAGCTTCCCTTTTCTTATCATTTTAAAAGTCTAAAAAATTTAGGAATGTCTCATTGAAATATTCACACCTTATAATCACTTCTATGTTTTCATTCATCTACAAGAAATAATTTTTCTCCCAAATTCTACACACATGTCTATGTGTGCAAAGTTGGCTCTTTGATTATAGGTATACAATCTAAGATATCATGGAAGATGTTAGCATGGTGTATTTGTTTCTCTAACCTTTATCAAACATTAGGCATATTAATTACTACTGAGTTTGCATTTTATTCACAAGGGCTAAGGCTAACCTATAGGTTATAGTATTGATTATTTGAATGCTATTAGAATGGGAACACTTTCAACAAGGTCTCTATCACTTTTGAAAACCTTAACCCCTATTTAAGGTTTATTCCATAATCTCTCACTATTTATTAACAATACTTCATGACTCCCATATGTCATTCACTCCTTCATGACTATAGGTGATAGTTAGGGCTCATTAGGTGTCTTGAGAATTGGTTTTGAAGACATGCTTTTCCATGATTTTTAACATATTAAAATTTTAAGACACTATAATTATCTCATTATTTAGGCCTTAAAAATATAGATTTTAATACACATTTAAATACATATCTCATGGAATATAGACATACAAGTCTGTAGACCTGTAGGTCTATATTTCCAATACATTAAGGCTTAAAACATGTGTATGTCATTCATATTGACCCTAAAAATGATCCTTCCTTTGACCTATAACATACATCAATAGGTTTTGACCTTTAAACCATACTATAAAACCATATTTTCACCTTTTATTCAACTCTATGTAGCATGGTTAGGACACGATCCTTGGCATAAAACAAATATTTGTTATTTATAGATAGTGTGAAGGAATCCAATCATGTTAGAGGATTATTTAATTAAATTAAATATAATGTGAGGTATTTTATAAGTAAATAAGACACTATCAACCTTAAATATACATTTAAAAATGTAGGATTAAACCTTTCAAGTCATTATTATTTAGGCAAACCCATAACACAATCTTCAAACTAAGAGTATCCACTTGGAGGACTGGGAATATCTAGTCATCTTGAAGAGATTTAAATTAGTTGGTAATATATGTAAAACATTAAATTTTCACTCATATACATTGAAATCTACATAATATTTCAAAACTTTGGTGTAAACTTGCAATTTAAACTCATGAAGCTCTTTGCTCAATCTCAAATGCTACACATGACAAACTAAGACTTAAATGATCATGTATGAATCTTTTTAAAACCCTATATTACATTTCCTATTTATTTTATTTCTCAAACCTATTGTAAACTTCCACCTCAAGAATAAAAATGAGCCTATTAGGTTTTTAGGTGGTTTTAGAGCACCATGGGGTCTTAGAAATTATTTGTAAAGATGTGTAATAAATCATAAAAATAATGACATTAATTTGAATTTGACTAGGACCCCATCATTTGGAAAAAAAAATAGTCCATGTCTCTCTCTCCTTTATCTACACTGAGCATGTGAAGTTGACCCTTACTAGCTTGCTAAGAGAGCGATAGAGCAAAATAAGAATGTTTTGTATGTTTTGGACCTGTACCTATAATACAATCATGTATTTGGCCTTTTTAATCTTAATAGACACCTTGAAGATGTTTTCACCTTCAAATGTATATCGAATTCCATATAAGTGGGTGACAAGGTCCTCTTAAGCATTGAATTATAGGAATCTAATCACTTTCTGACTTGTAACTATCATATGCATGTGATAAACCTCATTTACATTAATAAAAAAAGGTGATGTATGATCTTTAATATCTTTGTCACACTTTAGAGTTATCTATATGCACTTTTCTTTGATAAAACCTTACCTTAAATTTTACAAATTACCTTAATCTCTCTAAACAAGTATGGAATGTTTATGAAAGTTGATCAAGGCATGTGATGACTTTGAGGGACACCTAATAACCTAATAAACCATTTATAACCAGCCTTTTTACACCATGACATATCTACCCTAGTATAATATAAAGACAAAACATTACCTTAATTTTATCAAATTAACCTTAATCTTTGCTAATAAGACACTTAGAGCCTTGTAGTATGTCTTCTATCAGCTTGGGTGATGAAACTTATGTACCCATTACAGGGAGAGGGTCTATTGAAATGGAAGGAGGACCATTAAATAATGTTATAAGTGTCCCTTTTCTTTCAACCAATATCCTTTTAGTGTATCAAATCATTCATATAGTCAACATCATGAGGATTGAGTTTTTTTATAGATATAATTATCATCAAGTAGTTGTCTATAGATTTTACATTAGCACTGGGTAGGGTAGATCACCAAGCTAGGTTTTACACCTTCTCACATTTTGCACCTGATTCTTATTTGATAGTATTATTCTCTCATTTAGATTGAGTTATCAAATTATGGAATGAGTGGTTTAGCTACATTAACTACCATTACCTTAAACAACTTAGCAAAATTGACATGGTTGTATGCTTACCTCGAGTCCAATTCCCTAAGGGACTTTGTGAGAGGTGCTCTCTTAGAAATCATATAGAATCAATATTTGACAAAGGAAAAGCTAGGAAGGATTCATAATCATTTAATTTAGTACATAGTGATGTATCTAGGCCTTTTCCCAATCCATATTCTATAAGGGCTAAGTACATTCTCGCTTTCATTGATGATTTTTTGAGATATACATGGGTCTAATTTATTAATCAAAATCTTAAAGTGTTTGAATATTTTCAAGACTTAAAGAAACTTATTAATAATAAATTTAATAAATCCATCAAGGTTCTTTGAACTGATAATGGAGGTGAATATGTCAACAATAGATTTGCATAGTTTTGCACCATATAGGGAATTGATTTGTAATAGAAAGTTACATATAGTCCTTCATAAAACATAGTTGTAGAATGTAAGAATATATCCTTAAAAGAGATGGATAGTTATACAATTCACTCTGATTTCTTGGCACCTCAGTATTGGGATGAATCCATTAATTACGCTTGTTATATTCTAAATAGGGTTCCTCATAAATATTTGAAAGGCATAACACCCTTTGAAGCTTGACATGGAAGAAGACCTGAAGTTGATTACTTTAGGGTTGTCAAATCTCCAACTATGGCACATATACTAAATAATATATGCAAGCTATGGAACCTTAATCCAAGCCTTGCATCTTTGTAGGGTATCTATATGGTTTCAAGGGATACCACCTTTTCCATTCAACCATACATGAGTTGTTCATAGAGAAAATGGTTCACTTTTAGGAGAGTCCCAAAGACTCAACACTTGACACTTTTTCATTGGATTCACTTAGAATTGATGGTTTTTATTCTAACATGGATCATCTAGGGAATATTCTTGAGCTAGGATCTTCTTCTTCTAGTTATGATAGCAAGGTTAGTGATAGGGAGTCTTCTACATCCACCTCTAGTCATTTTTTAAATGATGAGGATTTAACACTTGACTCACCCACATTTGGGCCCCTTTGGGATAGGAAGACACTTTAGAGTGTAGGAACTTAGGTAGGGGATCTATTAGATGATATATGTACTTAGATAGATTATCATAGTGGTTTACATATTTTCTTTATTTTAATTTCAAATCCATAGACAATCTGAGAGGTTCTAGGCATACCTGAGTGGGATAGTTCTATGCAGGAAGAACATTCTTCCTTGATCAAAAATCACACTTGGGATTTGACTTCACTTCCTAATGAAATTAATATGGTTTAATGTAGGTGGATATATCAAACCAAGTTTTCAGCATATGGGTCAGTGATAAGTATAAGGTATGATTGGTCACCAAGGTTTTTCATAGGTAGTTAACATTAACTACTTAGACATTTTCACCTATTGCAAAGAAAACTTTGATCTGAATCACACTAGTTATAGTTTGAATACATGGTTGGGATGTGCACCAAATGGATGTGAAGAATACCTTTCTTCATGAAGACCTTGAGGAGGAGATCTACATGGAGCAACCACCTAGGTTTGTTCAAGATTCCTCCTTAAAACTATCTATGGTCTCAAACATGCCCCTCGAGCTTGGTAAGCCAATATGGATTCCTTTTTCATTACTTTAAGTTTCACTAGGCATCATTCAAACCCCAATGTATACTTCTTATGGGAATATGATTCTTTACTAATACTTTTTCTTCATGTTGATGATTTTTTTTATCACCAAGAGTTCATCATCTATTGTAGCAGTGAAGATATCTCTATAAGATAGATTTGACATGATATACTTGGGTATTATTCATTACTTCCTTGGCATAAATATTTCATAGTCTGATTTAGGGATTTCACTTACACAACCCAAGTATGCACTCAATATTTTGGCTCAAATTTGCATAGTTAATTGTAATCCATCTTTTAATCCCTTTTTATCAGGATTAAAACTTGAGGCTGATTTTTCTACACCATTGGTTGATGTCACTCATTATTGACAACTTATTGGTAACCTCATTTATCTAACTCATCCAAGCTTGACATTACATATGAATGAGGGATTGTTTCTTTATTTATGTAGGTGCCCCATGAGTTGTACTAGAAATCATCCAAGTAGATACTCCACTACATTTAGGGCACTTATAGAATTGGGATTCATTATAGATTTGGCTTAAAGGTTGACTTGGTTGTTTTTTTATATCTATATTGGGTTGGTGATATTCCTAATTTTAAGTCCACTTCAGATTATAGCTTTTCTTTGGGTTTTGGTCCTATAAGTTGGTCTAGAAAGAATCAAAATGTTATTGCTATATCTTCCATATAGGTATAGTATAGGAGAGATATTAACACATCTACTAAGTCTATTTGGATTTAGGGTATTCTATCTAAGTTTGGCATTCCTATCAGGAAGCCCACCATCATCTATTCTGATAACTAGAGGACTATATAGATATATAAGAATCTAGATTAGCACTAATAGACCTAACACATTGAGATTCACATACATTTTATCTAGGATCTTATTCATGATTAGGTCATTGATTTGATATTTTTCAAATCTTTAGATTAGGTTACATATATCTTTACCAAACCTTCACCGAGATCAATTTCATTCATCTATGATATCTTCTTAAGGTGAGGTCTAAATCAACAACAACATCATCTTAGGGGGCCTTATAGCCTTGTCTCTTATTTTATGTCTCTCTTTTTTTTTTTGGTGGGGAGGGGGGGGGGGCGCGCACGCAGGATTTTTTTCCTATGAGTTTTATCCTTTTCTCTACCTTATGAGAGATTTATTTGTACGTGGGTACCTGATCAAGCCTAGTTGTTGGGACCCATTTTTATTTTACACTGCCTACCTAGGTTGTTCTTATGGGGGGTGTTAGTGTAGGTATTAATTTTAATAGATTTATTTATTTAAGAATATTATATTTGATCACATGTATTTTTCCTAAATTTATGGATATTCTTGCTTAGGTGGATTTAGTGTGTCATAGGTGTCATAGGCTTGACCAGAAGACTAGGATGTAACTCCTTTTACCACCTTTTATGGGGTTACACTTTTATTCTAGGCTCTTTTAACCACATTTTTAGATGAGTTAAACTTCTATTCTATGGGTTCTTTAACCATAATTTATGGAGGATTTACTCATCACTCCTATGTATGTGCTTCACTTGAGGATCTTTTTGACATAGTGAATATTTGGCTTTCTCAATTTTGTTTGTCTCATGCAATACTTGTTTTATGATTTTATTATTCCTTCAACTCATTATTGGTGTGCACTCACATTTATCTCATGTGGCCATTGGACCTTTGGTCTCACTTTAACCAGACCTAGATCAAACTCCAATATTTTGTATCATGTTTGATGATCTAAATTTAATGAAAATATGGTGATCCTTCTTTATGAATGAGTCTATTGACTAATTATTATTTGTTAATAGGTAAGGATATCATATTATTCTCAAGAAACATATAAATTATTGTACTTGCATCATCATATATTACTATGATCTAGAAAATTTGTTATGGTTGTTTCCTTTTTAGGTTTTGTAGGTTTCACCTTGTAGTTTGGTTCGATATAAAACTTGGTATTAGATGTAGTCAATGTGTTTGATACATTATTAAGTGCGTTAAAATAAATAAGATTCACTTTCATGATGTTAGACAATATGTCATAAGTCATAAGGATATTTGAACTTTTTGAAAATAATGGACTCATGTAATGTGTCAAGAAAACTTTGCTTGAAGATGTCTTGAAGTTATTTATTTGCCAATGGATTTGTCATTTTGGCAAACATTTTTTAATATAAAAACATATTAATTAATAGGTTCATTGGTTCCTTATTTTATCTTTGAAATTTGAGCATATGACATATATTTAGTGATATTGATAAATAAATGTGCTACAAATTGATCAGATAGAGATTTAAATTCTCTTATTGATTGGATTGCTAAATCATAGAACCATCATAAAGGATAATTATTTAGGATCCTTATAAATAATTTAATAAAAAAATTATCATTAGAGGCACAATCAAAACATGTTTCATATAAATATTAGAGATCTTGTTTAGGATCACCTTTTCCATCATCAAATGTGAACTTGGGTGTAATAAAACCAATTGGAAAAGGATAAAAAGATATTTTAGGTGCAAGAGGATTATGTAACACATCTTATAAATCAATATCATAAGGTGATTTCATATAATTTTTCTCAATGATAGTAACCTTAGCTTACAAATATTTTATAGTTTGTATAAGTTCTTGCACATTTTTATTACTAAGGTTTGAAGTTTTAAAAGACACCCAAGGGGATGCAAACGTGGTTTGAGTTTATATAAGCATTAAATATAGTAATTGGGTTGAAGTGATAATGTTTTTCATAGAGGATGTAGCAATAGTAAGATTTATTTTGAGGAACAATTGCGTAAACACATAACCCCCACTAGATGTAGGAATTGATGATGTGCTAAGGGGAGAGAAACATCAATGTGGGTATTTCCCATAGATCTAATAACATGATCAATATATGCACATGGTTATTCATCTATGTTATTTTTGTTTTATTTTCCAATATGGTTTTGACTATATCATCAAGATCCTCAATATTTTGATGAATACACTTGAAACTAGTAATATCTTGCATTTGATCTTGATCTTGATCTATTTGTTCATGTTCATTATTTTCATTAGATTCATTATTTTCATAATTAAAACCATATTTTATGATAACATCTTTAACATTTTGTTCATTTACATTATTAACACCCTCATTAGGCATAGTATTTTATACTTCATTGATTTAGATCATCTTAGGTGGTAAAATAGGAAGCTCAAAGTGTTCAATATAAACACCACCTAATCTACATCTACACCTAGGTTATATATATATAATAGAATATATCTTAAAAAATAGTATTAAAAACCTTAGGATGCTGAATACCCTAGGGAAAGCTAAGATTTTCATAAAGATACATGAAGGTTAGGTTCACCAAATGTTTAACCTTAAAATTTAGAATATATGAGATGGGGTTAAGAATATGGAAATAGTTAAAGCATCAAGGTGATAAAATAATCTATAGAAATCCAACTAATTTTAAACTTAAATAAATACTCTGAATTATAATACTGAGATATGTTAAATATATAAAATACTAAATTTCAAATATTTTCAATTGATTGCAATACCAAATAGAAATGATACTTAGTTGGGTTTACTATGTGAAATCATATTTAGACTATAAATAGGTGAAAAGTATGTAGGATTAGTATTCTAGATCAATTGAAAGATTCTATAAATTATACTTATATAACCATAGACACTACAATCAGATTTGGACACTACTATCAACACCATTATCTGGTTGTGATGCAGGTGTCTAGTACATACTAATGACTAGATCTCAATCTGACCAACTTCATTATTTTAGGTTTTTTTGTCACCTTTATATTGATATATTTAGATATGGGTTTTATGACCTTATTATATCATGTGTCTAAGTATTTGTGTAACTTAATTGTGGATTGCATACCTCTTATATTATCTTATCACATTTATCTATGTTTTTATCAAGGTCAACCTATGGAATAACCATGGATAAATAGAATATAGATATGAGGTAGTGGCTAGTATTTGATCATGATATCATGAATTCTTTTCTCATTTCATTATTTTGGATATTTCCCACTTTAAGTGGATTAGTTATATTTATCAAGCATTATACTCTTTTGTCAATTAATTTTGTGGATATATATATTCTTTCTTATTTCAATTATATATTCTATTATGTGAACATCTAAGTAAATTCATTATAAGTGATATCAAATCTTAGATTTGAGCAAGTTTATATGGTGACGTTTTTCTTTGAATTTGGTGTTGCACATCTCCTACAAGCTGAAGAATTAAAAAAAATATAACTTGTGATCCAAGATGAATTTAGTTTTTATATCACTACAGTATTATTCAAAGTGATTTTAAAAAAAACTAGAAAAAATTTAATGTCATGTAAATTAGTAGTCATTGATTCATCTTTATGAGAATATTATAATGGTATATTTTATTGGTATATATTTTGGGCCAAAAAATTTCAGCCTTGTGCACATTAGTAGTGATTAGATTCATCTTGGTGAGGTGATCATAATGGTATCATTTACCAATACACTCTTTTTGAGGATAAATCCCTCCTAGAGTTTATTCATGGTTGGTCATAACACTCATAGATGTAATAAAAATCAAGAAACTCTTAAAACTCCTCAAAAGGATGACATGGATTCTATAACTTTTGATCTATGTATGTCACAGGTGTTTCAACAACTTTAATTAGAGTTACATGGTATGGTGCAGAAAGATGATCTTGATGAAATTAAATGGGACATCATGGGGATGAGAAGGGACCTGAATGGTTTATGGGATCAATTATAACAAATAACTAGGTAATTATCAAAATTTACAACTTAGTCTTTACAAAATTACCCTCCACCACTTCAATTTGGTTCTCCTCCTTCAAAAAATCACACCACCAATCTAAGTCCAAAGTTGATGTTTCCAAAAGTGGACTTATGCAAGTTTGATGGTAATGAACCACTCACATTGATCACTCAAATTAAAAATTTATTTAATCTACATCAAACTCAATGTTCACAAAATGTGGTCATGGTCTCTCTATATTTATAACCTAAGCATTTCATTTGGTATCAATGGTTTTGTACTCAAAATAACAAGAAGGGTCTCCTAATTTCTTATTTTGTATTTTACGAAAAGTTATAGCTCCATTATTGCAATAATGTCTCAAAAAAATACTTCAACCAACTAGCCAAACTATACCAAATAAGGGCTATAAAGGATTATATTTATCAATTTAATAATCTCTCCTTACATTTGGTAGACATCTTGAAGGAAATCTAATAGACCTATTTTTGGGTGGCCTCAAAGATAGCATCAAATTTTAAGTTTGTGTGTTTAGTCCTAGTTTAGTATCTTAATCCATATCAAAGGCATGCATGGTAGAGGAAAAATAGTTGATAAAAAAATACCTTACAATAATGTTTGTGAACATGCTTTCTTAGCACTATCACTTCCTTAACCTACTATATTGACCCCTTAACAAATTAAGGAGAAGCTTGAAAAAGGTTTAGTTTTTATTTGAGATATAAAATTGAGAAAAGGACATCATTGTGCTTAAAATAAGTTATTTTACATTGAAGGTGCTAATGAGGATGATGAAGATGATGAGGCCTCAGGTGTAGGTTTGGACAAACCTGAGGATCAATGTCAAGATTCTCAACCTATCATTTCTTATCATGCACTTTCAAGTATCAGTACTCCTCAAAATCTTAAGGTGGTGGGTTTCATCAAGAAACACAAGATGACTATGTTGATTGATTTTAGGAGTAATCACAACTTCATCAATAGTAAAATGGATACTCATTTGAATATTTTATTTACCTATCTCCAAAGTTTTAGGTCATGATTTTAGATGTTGGTACCATCAATTGTTTGATAAAATTCCATAATATTAAGCTTTCTATGGGATATTACATGTTAGATTCACCTATGTTTTTAATTCCCATGGGAGGGGCTAACATTATTCATGGAGTGTAATGGCTCACTACTTTGGGCACTATTGAGATGAATTTACAAGAATTGTGCATGTGTTTTAATTTAGAAAGTAAGAAATTTAAAATGTATGGATTATGGGATAAATATATACAACTGGTTAGCTCCCATAAGATGATGAAGATTCTCAAAAAAAGTGTTGAAGTATTCATCACATGTTTTTTTCCATAAAGGTTCAACCAACCAAGGACTCTACCCATCCTAATTTACAAATCATGTTGGATGACCATTCTACTATTTTTGGTGACATGCCAAAAGGACTTCCACCAAGATGAACACATGATCATGTCATCATACTACTTCCTAAAAGTACACCACCCAACATTAGACCCTAAAAATATCCCTATTCCTAGAAGAGTGAAATTGAAAATATGGTATAAGAGATGTTAGAGGTAAAAATCATTTGACACAACCAAAGTGAATATTTTTCCATAGTGGTCACAGTGCATGTAGACACTATTTATGAATTATATATCATCTCATTCTTATGCACTTGGTAAATACACATCATGGAGGTATTTTTAGATTATATACATGATTTCTTATGTCTTTATGCCTAACTTCTTATCTCTTTATCTGACATATGTCATTTTGATGAATCAAACATGATATCTTACATATAATGTTATAAACATGTTTATCTTCCATCTCTACAAGTTTAAGACCTACACCTATTTTCAAACTAATTAGACACTTGCATCCTAGTCAGATGCCTATGTCGATGCAAGCGTTTTATCCCAATGTAAGTGTCAAGTGCCCTAAATTCATCCAATTTTCAAATGAAACATATCCTAAAGGTTGGCTTAAGTGATTTAATGCAATATAATCTCCAAAGTTTATGGTATAAATATAATATCAATCCTCATTCATTCCTCACCTAAAGAGACCAAGGTAACTTACCAAAAGCATTTTATCAAGCACTCAAGGAGTAAAGATTCCCTATTTTCTCCTATTTCAATATTAGTTATAGGGACAACACATATACAAGTTTAAATTAAGGATTAAACCAAGAGATAAATTTTCTAAGTTACAAGCTAGATCACTATTTTACTTTCTTATCACACATTACATAATTCACACTCAAGCCAAAACATAAGGGAAAACTATATAATTCTGAGGCCCTCTTTAGAGCATTGGCTATGTAGGTAGTGCTCATTGATAGAGGGGTATTTAGGGTAGCTTGACACTTTATACTCACTAACCATTCTTTCCCACAACAAATATGAAGATGAAAAACTAGAGTTTTGTTATTTGACAAGGAGCAACAATCCATGACCTTGATATGAATGCACCATAGTGAAGATGACATAGAACCCTAAATCATCCATGTGGTCACATCCAAATTTATCATGTATTCCCTATTATACACTTGCATCTAAGTCAAATAGGAGTGTCGATGTAATTATCCTAGGTCAACACAAGTGTTCAAGGCTACAAAGGTCAAATTTCAAAAAAAGGTGATTGTTTTAGAATCCAAATCTAGACCACTTTCTAACTATTCTAGATTCATATCTATATTAAAATCATAACTAGTTAAGTATCTTGTTTTCATTATTATTTCAATGTCCAACATAGTTGTACTTTCTATCTTTAGTATCTTAGAATAATAAAATTAATATATGTTCTACCTGAGTTTTACAAATAATTGGCCTACTTTATAAATAGTCTACCATCCTTGTGCCTTAGGTTATCTATATCATTTTAACCCTAGACTCCCCATAATTTATATTTTAGGGTTAAACATTTGGTGAACCTGATTCATATGAATGCAAAAAAAATTGATTCTTAGGGTTTTAATTCAACTAAGTTTTAGTTTATTTTTCAAGTTCTATAATTTTTATTCCTAATTAATGGAATAATAATAAAAAAACTTGGTTTCAAATGGAAGATAAATAATAATTTATACTCCTCTCAATAATAACAAGGCATTAATAGATGCATTTTTGTATGTTACAAGAGATGAAATTAGTAAACATGATAAGGTAAGGCTTGCTAACCTAGTGATGGTGACTCTCAAGAAGGTACTAAAACTAATTCCATACCAATAAATCTACATAAATATAATGGGGGCATGGGATATATATTTCAACCTATATTTCTTAAATTTACTATTTCTACATCTACCATGGGAAACCTAAATCTATCAACTAAAATATCAGTTTTAATGCCTATATTTACCCAACTTATAGGTACACCTCCTTTGGTGACTTATAAAATATCCAACCTAAAATACCAAGAGGATCAGTCTCTTGTCCAAACTATAAAATATTTGAAAACTAAGGCTAAAAATGTTGAACAAAATTCTATGAAATCTCTTTATGCTATTGATTTTCAAGAGGTGTTACATAATCCTCTTGCATTAGATATATCTTTTCACCCTTTCCTAATTAGTTTTTTTTCACCTACATTCACATTTTATGATGAAAAGGGTGATCCCAAATAACATCTTTGGTATTTTTATGTGGCATGCCTTGATTATGCCTCCAATGATAAACTTTTGACCAAATTATTTCCAATAAGCCTCAAAGATTATGCTCTAAGATGGTTCTATGATTTACCAACTTAATTATCAAATTCCTTCCAACCCATTATAGATCAATTTTTGGCACACTTATTTATTAGGATTACTGAAAAGGTTTCATATGCCCAAATTTTAAAAAACAAACAAGGAACTAATGAACCAATGGTAGATAAAGAGCTTCAAGACATATTCAATCAAAGCTTGTTTGCTCCTTTACATGAGTCCATTATTTTTAAAAATTTAAAATATTTTGATGACTTATGCCACATTATTTGAGATCATGAAATAAAATGTATTTCATTTAACAAACTCAAGTATGTATAAAATGCATTGAAGACATATACATCCAAAACTAAGTTCACTATTAAACCAAGTTATATGGTCATATCTCTTGAGCCTAAAAAAAAACCACTATTATTAATGTTATGTCATAGAAACTTAATCAAATTGTCTTATCCAATGTACCATATAGATATTTTACACACTTACCTAAGTCTCCCACTTCATTATCGCTATGGCTCATAGAGTATCACCTCATATCTTTCCCTCATCCTATAGAGGTTGATATGAATATACCTCTACCCAAAGGGTATGATGTGAATGTTTACTATGACTATCACTAAGGCCCTATGCATTATAAAAATAGATGTTTTAACTTGAATCATAAGATCCAATACCTCATCAATGACTAAAATATTAAATTATATGATCCTCCAAAGGAATCAAGTTCACAACTTGGTGATCATAATAAATAAAAAATATTTAACAACACTTTATAGGATCATTTAAAAAAGGATCTAAAAATACAAATGACATATAATGCACACCCTCTTCCATCTCATCATGATCACCCATTAGATATTATTATTGGTACCTATACGCAACATATACCTACTATGGTTGAGAGACCATTACTTTTGATGATAGTGAGATTAGGGATGATGACTTAGATCTACATTCCTTATTAATTTGAGCATACCTTGATCACCATGATATTATTTACATATTTGGGTTACACAAATCATGATTTACATCCTTTGACTAGATCAGTTAGAGCAATTGATGGGACCTCACAATGATTTCTTGATGATATTGACTTACCAGGTGGGTCCCACCAATATGGTTACTAACTTCTCATTATTAATTTCCATGGGTGTCTTTGATATGTTATTAGGATGACCTTAGATACATATACTTTGATCAGTACCTTATATAGTACATGGTTGTGTTTAAGAATACAAGTAATTATAGTTTCTATATTTCATATGAACATCCTCTTGAGCAAGATAAATTTATCCCTATGTGGTTAATTATCAAACCTCCTATGGATAATATTCTACAAAATGGAAAAAAATAGGTATTTCCCTTTATTAGGTGGTAATAAATTGAGATACCATTACATCTAAGATCCACAGTGGGTTCCATAAAATCCTCATCTACTACACACCATATTCATATATCAAGATCACCTACATGTTTTATTATTATTATTATTCCTAATAAACCACAAAGCATTCAACAATGGGTTTCACAAACCCTTACTCCTACTATTTCTACTTCACAACCAAAAAATCCTATTTTAAATATGTATAACATCATAGATTCTATCGTGATATATATTGTACTTATACAGGATCCTCGACAGCATCACCAGTTTATTACACCAGGTTCATAGTGGGGAGATATATATGAGCATATTTTGGATGAAATCATAGGATATTATTTACCTTTCACATACACCAAAAATATATAATTTTTTTAAAAACTTCAAAAACCCAAAAATATGTTTAGTATGTACATATCCTATTAGTTTGTTGGCATATATGTTGTTGGTTCCATGTCTGTAGATGGCATATTAATATTTTCTATTTACACATGTTTCAAGAATATTTTGAGTGTGATTTAGGCATATAGAGATACATGATGTATGCACTTTTATATTTTGGTATTTCCCTCTGCTCACATCACTATGATGTTTGGGGCATCCACCTTTATGATCATGATACATCTAGGTTATATCATTCTATGGTCATTTTACATTATCATGTTTGATCTCATATATGTACTTACACATGCCCTTGTTTATATTTTCAAAAATGTACTTGATATGATATTTAGTTAAGAAAAAATTCTAAAACATATATCTAAGGACTAGTATGTTATGTTTCTTCTAGTTTCTTATGATTTCATGTATGTTCTTCTTTGAGCGTATTGTCTTGTTATTATCTTACTTATTAAACCATTTAAATATACTCCATTATTTGTGTCCCTCATGCCTTTATTTAAGTATTTGACATTTAAATATGTCATTAATTGTTGTATTTTTACATTTAAATATGTCATTTATTACTTTGTGTAAATTTGACTAAGTCATGTCAATTTGATTATGTCGCATTTGAATATGCCCCTTGTTTGCAGTCTCCCTAGACCTTTATCTCTTGATTTGTTTTTTAAATGATCTTGTGTGTATGATTGATTGTTTTTTGAGCTTATATTTTTACTATAAACAATGTTTTATGATTATATATCACCTCAGTCTTTTACACTTGGAAAACTTAGACCTTGGTTGTTCCTTTCAGTTCTTACATTTCCCACTTTTACAAGTCTCTCATATATTATATTTTTGTACCCCTTGGCCTACATATCTTAGTGTGACCATTATTATGTTGATGACCCAAGTATTATATCTTTCTCAAAATGCTTAAAATGCACTCATCTTCCATCTCTACAAGTTTAGAATATGCAACTACTTTTTTACTCCCTAAACACTAACATCTAGGATAAATAGTAGCAATGACATTATTATCGTATCCTGTCACAAGTGTTCAATTTCTTAAAGTCATCCAATTTGTAAATGAAATGTATCTTAATGATTGACCTATGTGATTTAATGTGATTTATTACTCTAAAGGGATTGGTATAAATATAATATCAACCTTCATTCATTCCACACCTATGAATACCTTGTAAAATATGAAACATTATTCAATTGATCAAAATCTTACCTATTTATTAATATTTACATACTAGTCATAAGGAATACACATCTATAGGTATGAAGTATTAAAGGATCATCCTAATAACCTAATTTTTCAAGTTACAAGATAGGTCACCATTTTAATTACTTTTCACATATTGTATGATTCACACACAAGCCTACATGATTCACTACATGTGTCTGAGTCCCTCTTCAGAGTATTAGCTATGTAGGTAGTACCCACTAATAAAGGGGTTTTTGGGGTAACTTGACATCATGGACCACTAACCCATTTTTACCCAAAGTCACTATGAAGATGAAAAAATAGGGTTTTTCCATTTCACAAGGACTGACTATCCATGACCAAGATATGAATACATCAAAACAAAGGCAAAGAAAAATATAGAAGCATTCAGGTGGTCACATGTATTTTATATATAAAACTAAAATCAAACCTAGGTAGCAGCATCGATGCAATTATTCAATGTTGATATTATTATCAAGAGAGTCAAAAGCATCAAAACTAGAATTTGATGATTTTCCTAGAATCTCCTTCTTACCTACTTTCTACTTATTTCATATCTAAAACTACACTAGCATTAGAAAAATCTAAGTACTTTATTTCTTGGTCATTTCTGTATCTAACATAGTTTTACTTTCCATATTTAGACTATCTCAACATAACAAATTTAGTATATGCTTATATCTAAGTTTAGCATCTAATTGCCCTACCACATATCTGATTATCACCCTTGTGCCATTTAATTTATTTATACCCTTTAATATTCTAGATGACCCCAATATAGATCATTTTAGGGTTAAACATTTGGTGAAGCTAATATGAACATCAAACCCTAGGTAAAATTAGGGTTTTCTAATCTATTGTTGATCCCTAAATTGTTATAACTTTTGTAATCATGTTTATCATGGCTATTTTTACTAATCATTTCATAATCCAATACCTTATAGTGGTTCTTAATTTTTATATCTCATGTCTAATTAACTCATTATGATCTATAAGGGATGTAAAGCCTATATTCCTGCAAGTTCCTCCCTATTCTAATGTGTAATTACAATAAGAGGGTTTTAAATAGCAAGCAACACTTGATATCTCTATCATGGGTACAACCAACATCCATAATATATCTATTTAGTAAATTTATAAACTAGGAGTCATATAAGATGTTCTAGTTATAATAGAGTCATGGGAATATCATGTGGAATTTATGATACTCCAATAAAAAATTTGAAAATTGGGATATCCAATAATTATAGGAAGACCATGGATTTCCATGGTAGCTGATCTTATATACTATAGATTATGGGATATGACAATCTCAAATGGATTAAAAACCAAGAAAAAATTTCCTATATCTTTCTAAAAAACCTTTCTTATACTCTCTTGATCATCTATGGGTAGATGAACTAGTTAATAATAATAATATTACTTATTATTTAACAATGATTATAATTAAAAATCATGAAAATGAGTTAGAAAAAAATTTAATAAATTTTAATGAAGTAAGTAGACTAGCTCTAGAGGTCACCAGTCTAACTCTGGAGGTCACTAGTCTAACTTTATAAGCCACCAATCTAGATCTGAAGTTTGTTAGTCTATCTCTATAGGTAAAAAAAATAACTCCAAAGGACTACCAAACTAAATTTGGAGATACTCACAATTAAAATGAATGTCACACATCTATCCAACAAAGTTCCATCAATTGGGCACAAAGTAGCCAAATAACTTTCATTACATCATTTCATTTCCATTTGGCAAGAGTCATTCTTCAAGGTGAATCTTTATTTAATAAAATTACAACCTTACACATGTTTTATCCTCACCCTTTCCCCTTTAAATATTTGATGAGTGAATTTAAGTAAGTTAATTTAGTCCATCCAGTTTCAAAACAAATTACAACACAACCAATAAATTGTTAAATATAAATAGTTAGCTAACTAATGAATAGAAAAAAAAATATATATATTACAAACACATGCATCATAATTTACTTGGGAATATAATGATATGAAAGGTATTCATCCTAATTTTTGCACTCACCATATTTATTTATAAATGTAAAACCAATCAGATAATCCCAAAGAAGGATACATATTGCATTAAGAGACATGGTCAAAATCGAAATTGAGAAGTTATTACAAGTAGGATTCATATATCTAATTTTAGATAGTTAGGGGTCTCACCCCTAGTAATAGTACCCAAAAAATAATAAAAAATATAGGATATGTGTATAATATGTTAGGAAAAGTTAGCCTCACATAGAATTTAAGTTAATATTGTAAAGTAAATAATTATGTGAGTAATAATTCACTAGTTGTTATTTGGGTTAGTTGTTATAATACTATAGTTAAGATTCATAGTGTTGTGTGCAACAAAAATATTACATAATAGGTTTTTTATGGTTAGCGATATTATTGAGAGTTACAAAAATACTACATAAATAGGTTTATGAGTGATCATAGGTTTATGAGGATATATTTATGGAGATGTGAACTTCATAAATACAAGAATGACTTTCCTATATAATTATATTGTCCCATTTGATTATAATATATAATATAATAACATGTTTATTATTTTATTCTTTGATGAGCTCTAAAATTATTTGTTAGAATTATATATAATATCCTACAAAAACTATTAGTGGTATCAGAGTAGGTTTGTGCATGTCATAGAGTCTTGATATTTTGTACAGTATAAAACAATTATTGTTCATGGTTTCCCCATATCATGAAAGGAAATATTTTTTGAAGAGCTTAGTATAGGTAGTTTATGTTCTATTTTCACATTTTTTCTATAGGTCCTTAATTTTTAGGCCATATAGTTTTTAGATTTGTGTACTAAGTCTTTAGGTGGATCATGATCAACATTTTATGTCTCAATCTATAAACATCTTGGATCTATTGTATATTATTCTCATCAATACAACACATGAATATTCTAACATCTTTGTGCATATGATTGCATTTTCAATGAGATCTTCCTTCATCTTGGAAACTCATAGTCTTCAAGGTGAGATTTGATTCATAAAATATTACTTTATCACATTTTCCCTAGATTAAATAAAATTAATTATTACTTTCGCACTAGTTAGAGCATCATTGTCTTCCCTAAAGCTGTGAATTTGTCAAGCATATTTTTTCTCATAGATAAACTTTCATTAACATACATCCATATCTATTCTTTCATGGCTTACTCATTTTAATTAAAATTACATTGAATTCATACTATGTATTATATGTAAATCAATATCTATCATGGAAGATAATCATCTTTAGATCTTCTCTTGAAGTATTTCACTTTGTTGTGTGTCTTTGTCATTTCAAACATTCAAAAACTCAACTTAATTTATAGATCTACATTCCTGAAAACCTACCTACTATGAACCTATTATGGGATGTG
Organism: Torreya grandis; assembly: GCA_037957365.1. Lineage (NCBI taxonomy): Eukaryota > Viridiplantae > Streptophyta > Pinopsida > Cupressales > Taxaceae > Torreya > Torreya grandis. The sequence continues at coordinate 1,001,260 of JARHVA010003214.1, forward strand.
TTTTTCAACTTAGAATCAAAGAAGGCATGTGTTTTGTCACCCTAAAACTTAGTATGATTTTCTTGAGCTTTAACCCTCATTAGAGATCTACCATTTCAATGATAACCTAATTATATGTATGTTGCATATTGATCCTATGGAATGAAGACTTTATAAGAGTCTTTTGAGTCAATAAATATAATTTTATGTAGTTATATTAATTAGTTTATGAAAAATTTACATCTTGTTAATGGTTTTTGGGTCATTTTTTGTAGCTATTTGATTTAGATATATAGTTATAATGTTTCAAGCTTTATTTATCTTACCATTAGTGAGTTTTAAAAATTCATGACTTTTGTTAACTTAAAGAGTATTTTATAGTATAATGTTTTATGTCTATTATAGTTTTGTGAGTCTTTATATGTTTCTAGTTTCAAAAAATGTTGTGTTAAAATAAAATGAGTTGAATGTTACAATTATGAGTCATCTTAATATTATGTGCGCCATGAAAAATAGTTTTTTGGTCATCTATGTCAAAAGTGTCAATGAGACCAAATCAAAGTATGTCATCAAAAAATAAATAATAGAGTCATAAATGTCAAAATATATCATTTTAATGGATTCATTTTAACTATAAACCAACATCCAAGTTATTTCACATCAGGGGGTGGGGAGGAGTTACAAAAAAAAACCCAATGTGGAAACTATTTAGCCTCTAAGCAAAATATGTTGAGTAAGCAATGACAAGAAGGAGGTTAGAGGCATTAGAGGTTAAAGGAATTTGAGCATCCTCTCATTAGTCACTAGTGAAGGGGCCACACATTGGGATTAGTGGAAAATTAGTTGTGCATAATAACTATGTTGAGGATGATCACCAATGGTAGTGGTGAGTATCTATGATGTACAAGATTGAGTTTCAAAAATCATGTGTAGAGGCTATAACAGTGATAACAATAATTTGATCCTCATTTTTAATTATCTCATGTATTTAAAAATTTTAGCACTTGTTTATATGTGTGACAAATATGAGGTGTAATTTATATTTCCTATTTCCCACAGAGTTTATTGCATAAAAAAGTGTTATGGAGATGCATGAGTGAAACCTAAATAAATGGTGAGTTCTTACTTGAGTTCCCACATTGACTAAGTTAGATTTGTTCCCTAAAGTGAATGGTTGATAAGTAGATGGTTCTTATTCATGGTTACCTCATTGGTTCATTTAGATATGTTCTTGATAGTGAATGGTCAATAATAGGTTGATGTGTTCCCTCTCTGATTTCATTAAGTCATGTGAAACACAAATTACCATGTAATTACTAAGGGGGGAATGTTAGGAAAAGTTATCCTCACATGGAATTTGATTTAATATTGTAAAGTGAATAATTATGTGAGTAATAATGCACTAGTTATTATTTGGTTTAGTTGTTAAAATATTATAGTTGAGAGTCAGATTGTTGTGTGTAACAATAATATTACATAATAGGTTTGTTATGGTTAGTGGTATTATTGAGAGTTACACCAATACTACATAAATATGTTTATGAGTGAGATATTAAATCCATAAATATAAGAATGACTTTATTATATAATTATATCCTCCCATTTGATTATAATATATAATATAATAGTGTGTTTATTATTTTCTTCTATGATCAAATCTATAATTATTTGTTGGAATTATTTATAATCTCTTGTAAAATCTATCAGACTATAGGGAACTCAAAAAAACAACAATGAAATATTCCTTTCCTTTACCCTTTATTCATCAATTTTTAGACAATCTAGCCAAGAACAAATAATTTTATTTCTTGGATGGATTTAGTGGGTAAAATCAAATAAGAGTGGTTTTTGAAGATCAAGACAAAACCAACTTTATATGTCCTTGGGGAATATTTGCATATAAAGTTATACCTTTTGGGTTATGTAACACACCAACTATTTTTCAAAGAGCACTACTTAAATTTTTTGATAATCTAACCAATGAATGTGTTGAGGTTTATATGGATGAATTTATTGTGCATGTTAATTTGTTTGATGAATCCTTATAAAATTTAGATAGATTGTTGACTAGGTGTGAGCAACATCAACTTTGATCCATGGATTTTTAAATGATGGTGGATAAAGGTATTATTTCATGCCATCATATTTCATCTAAAGTGATACGAGTAGATCCAAAATATATAAAAGTTACCTCATAATTACCTCCACATAATAATTAAAATGATATTAAAAGCTTATTATGACATGTGGGGTATTATAGGCATTTTATTTAATATTTTAAAAAAATTATAACATCCATGTTATCTTTGATCACCAAGGATAATGAGTTTATATGGTATGAAAAATGTCAACAATGATCTCTGCTCCAATACATAGGGCACCTAATTAGGAACTCCCTTTCCACATCCATACAAATATTTATAACACTAAAATGGGATTATTTATTGAATATAAATATGAAGGAGATAATATATATATATATATATATATATATATATATATATATATATATATATATATATATTACATCACCAAAAGCTTAACACCTATTGAAATAAACTATGCAACCATAGGAAAAATATACTTGATGTTATCTATGTTATACACAAATTTAACAATTACATTATTGAATATAAAATGTTTTAAAATATATACCATATAGCTATGAAATATTTAATGAATAAACCAATAGTAGGTGGGAAAATCATCACATGGTTACTATTTTTACAATAATTAAATATAACAATTATTGATAAGCTAAAAAACACTAATGTGGTTTTATAATTCATATCAAGGTTGAATGTTTTAGGAGAAAATGAACTACAATGATCTCTGCTCCAATACATAGGGTACCTAAGTAGGAACTCCCTTTCCATATCCATACCTATATTTATAGCACTACAATGGGATTATTTATTGAATATAAATATGAAGGATATATATATATATATATATATATATATATATATATATATCACCATATATATATATATATATATCACCAAAATCTTAACACATATTGAAATAAACTATACGACCACAAGAAAAATATACTTGATGTTATCTATGTTATACACAAATTTAACAATAACATTACTGAATATAAAATATTTTAAAATATATACCATATAACTATAAAATATTTAATGAATAAACCAATAGTAGGTGGGAAAATCATCACATGGTTACTATTTTACAATAATTTAATAGAAAAATTATTGATAAGCTAAAAAACACTAATGTGGTTTTATAATTCATATCAAGGTTGAATGTTTTAGGAGAAAATGAACTAGTGGAGGATAGTTTTCCAGATGAACATTGTTTCACACTTTCAACACAATCACTATGGTTTGTTGATATTGCCAATTATTTAGCTACATGGAATTTTACTTGTGATTTTTCTCATAAAGAAAAGAAATGTTTAATTAAGGAAAGTTATAACTATAAATTGCTTAATGGAATGTTTTTCAAATGTGGACTTGAAATTATGCTTTGTAGGTGTGTCTGAGAAGATGAGATCTATGACATCCTAAGAGCCTACCATGACGAACTAGGAGGAAGGCACTACTTAACCAAAAGTACCATTCACAAAGTCCTAAGAACATAATACTATTGGACTTTAATTCACAAATATGTGAAGAAATATGCTTGGTAATGTGATCAATGTCATAGGATGGGTAAAAACTTGTTGTCTAATGAAATTCTCCTCCATCCTCAAGTAGTATTATAAAATTTTGAAAAATGGGGATTATATTTCATTGGTACCATAAATACAATATCAAATGGAAATGAGTGCATATTTTGTTGAACTTTAAGATATACCACCAAATGGGTTGAACTTTAAGCTCTACCATTGTATCATGAGTATAAAGTTTCTAATTATTAGCAATTTGGCTTCCCAAGATAAATGCCAACCCCTACATCTAAAAAATTTCCATGAAACTCACCCAATAATATATATGAGATCTCCATGCATTGATGGTATCTCCTAAGTTGCTTCTTGAAGTTATTTAACATTATTAGAGGTATCATAGAGTCTGCTTGTAAACTCATCATGACATAGACATTTTGAGGTCTATTTGGTGATGTTATAATGGTCATGATGGTCCCTAGATGAGTAAAGGGTTTCAAGAGGTCTTGTGAAGTATAGTGAGTGGTTTTAAACCTGTCTAAAAAGATTAAGGTCTTTTAGCAAAAGTTAAGGTAGTTTGGGTATTTTAAGGTTGTTAATCCTTATGGTTTTAAATCTATTGTATGCCATTGCTTGAAGAGAAACCTTGTTGGTATTATGTAAGGGTTTAAAACCTTTTTTAAGGTCATAATACTAAGTTATATTTTTTTTTCAATGTTTTAATTCATGGTTTATCCGTTCAAGTAGTTTCAAGCCTTCATAACCCCCCTAGAATCATCAAATGACCCTCAAATGCCTCATATGAGTCCAAATTGCACTAATAAACCTTTGGAAAGAGTATTATTTCATGTTTTTGATTGTTTATAAAGACAATAAAATGCACCATTATCATCTTATGGTCATAGTAAGATGTTTCATATCATAAAAGGTCCATTTAAAGACTCATATTCACTCCCTACTTAATAAATGGGTCCCACACATGGGAAAAGTGTGACTCTTCAGCTTCCTTTTCCATAAGACAAAGTTTTAAATATGGTTTGACTTATGTTTTCCCTCCATTCATCCTCCAATGGTGGTTCAATATTAGAAACATGGTGAAAATGCAAAAAAAAAAGTGTTTCTAGCTGTTTTGGTAGGTTATATAGAACTATATGATCAGTTCTATACATGGAAAATTAGGAGGTAAACCTAAAACTCATGATAGGTGTTTGTTGAGGTTAAAATACCCCCATTTTTAAAAAATTAGTACCCTTGAGATACTTTGAACCTTAACACTAAAAATATGGCATGTTTTGGGCATTATTATATCATCTACTTTGATAAGAATAACTTATTTACTTGTAAGTATTCTTTGAGATTGCCTAATGTTATTAATAATTGGTCCTTATGGCTTAAATATGTAGGTTTCATGGAGACCTTATGAATGCATCCTAAGTTAAATTTTTTAGATTGAATCTATTCATACTTTCACTAACCTTTGGTTTGTGAAAACTTGAACCTAGATTCATATTTTGAAAGCTTTCCTCTAGAAAACCCTCGCTTAAACCATTGGTTCAAATTCAAACATTAGCGGGAACACTTTTGGTGGGAATATTTTAAATTTATTTTATACTTAATCTCCAATTTTTATGTTAAGGATTGATAATTTTTTTAACATGACCAAACCTTAGCCTAAACATTATGCGTAGTCCCCTTTATTTTCCCCCTTTGTTTATTATATTTAAAATATATTATGCTAACATGGTCTTTTTATTATAGCATGGTATCCTTTCTTAAAAACCTTAGCCTAAATTTTTAACCGTAAGGCCCCATTTATATTTATCAATGAAAATAAGACCTTAGTCTATAATCTTTAGCCTAAGTTTCTATCTACCCAAGTCATAACTTAAATACCTTGCCTCTCTATAGATCTAATGGTCTGCATTTCATCATGAGTAGAAGATCTGATAGAGTGAGGAAATCTTGATGAACTTGATCCTTTGGTCCTTCGAACCAATCATGTGTGAGCATCCAGATCACGATCAATGGCTCTCACCTTGTTGGAACTCAAAATCCAATGAAGCAAAGTAATGATGAAAATTTAAAAGCCAAGGAAGCCTCACATAGTTGCCACATGACACTCCCACATTCAAAAATTTATAATAAAGGGTCCCACACATGTCATTACTTAGACATCTCTTGCTTCATCATGGCTCTTAATTAGATGAAGCCAATTGAATTTGAGATATATGGAATATAGGAATTTTATGAGCTTAAAATTGACAATCTCATGACCATAATCTGATGTATGTGAGGTTGTTATTGACATCTACAAGACCATAAAATTTAAGCTCACCAAAATTAAGAAACTTCATAGGTTTAAATTTGATGTTCTCATGAACATCATTTAATGCTTGTGAGGTTATCATTGATGTACATGATACTATCATGTTCAAGATAATCTAAAAGTTTATCTAGGTAAATGGACGTGTTTCTATCATTCAAAGGGGCCATTTTGATATCATGTTTTAAAACTTAGTATAAAATACTTTAACCTAAGTCTAGGGTGTGATTATTAACATGAAATAAACTTAGCTTAAAATATTTTATCCTAAGTTCCTTTCTATGACCATGCACTAATTAAAGTATGTGCATCTTGTAGGATTAACGGATTGCACTTCATCACGATCAAATGATCCAATGGTGTGAAATCACTAATGACTATTCAACAGAGTTATGAGAACTCATGGGATTGACACATGGTGGATGCTCATTGAATATAAGATTGGTGTAGAGGATAGATCTTAGAAAGCCCATAAAAATGCTAAGTGGCACAACCATGAGGCTTGATGAAAATATGTCCAATGACATGTGAGATCACAGATCATGATCAATGGCCTATGTTGATCTATGGGTGATAATTCGATGGCATGAAACAAAAGGCATTTAAAAAAAAACAATAACTAGTGCTTTGAAGGCATTTATGAAAAATGCCACAAAAATTAACAAATAAATTCCAAATAAGTGCCACGTAAGCACAAATGACAAAAAGGAGGATTTTGTGTTTTAAAAAATGTAAATCTATAAAGGCAAAGGGTCAAAATCAAATCTAAGGCATGTATGAGCCAAAGTCTAAATAAGCCATCACCATTAAAGCTTCAAGAGAGCCCCAAAATTGCATAAAATACCTAATGGATTGATCATAACTAAGCTAAAAGGAGTTTAATTATAAATTAAGTGAGAAGAATCGATCAAGAGACCATTTGTAATATAATTGTGAGAAATTCACAAGTCTAATAGCAATGGTAGTTCATAGGTAGACTTCTAAGGGATGAGAAAAAATTATATCTATTCGTAGATAGTGAGGAAAGGTTTTCAAAGACACAAACCTAGATACTATGGAATTGAGCACTAGAAATAAGAATTTGTCTAAGATTTATTGACCATTAAAGAGATACAACCCATCACAAAGGATGAACACAATATTTCCACCAAGCCAAATTTATCTCACTCATGGGCCCTGACCCAAACTATTAATATTGATGTACATGATGCCATCAAGCCATGTATAAGGGCTTTGATGAAGGAGGAAGAGAGAAGAATAATGTCTACTATAGGGTCAAATAGTAAACATATAAATTCTCTAGGAGTATCAAGCAATAAAAAGATAGAGGTCTTAAAAACTCCAAAGTACACTTAACCAACTACCAAGGTCCAATTCAATCTCAAGACTATAGGATTGGAAAGAGTGACAACTATAAAATCCATGGTGGGGATTGAAGAGTTAACCTTTCAAAAGGTTGAGCCATTTTTAGGCTTAACCCTAGTTTGAGGATAAATACCTGGTGAGAACCCCATCAATGTATAAGACATTGACAAACTAATTGAGGCTCATTTAACTTAGGTCAGAGTAGGCATCAGAGGTATGAAACAAAGAATATATAATTTGGATAAGGAAAAGGAGAATTTGGAGACACAATCTATATTGTCAATTCCTTAGGTAAGGATAAAAATGATTGATGAATCCTTTTATGACATGTTTGATGCATTGAAAATAAGAAAGCTAAAGTAGAGTACATTAGCATAACATAATACAATGGCTAAATGTCTAATAGCCCAATGGTAAGCCTCAAAAGACAAAATAACAAGGTTAATCAAAATTTGAATTAGAAGGTAAATTCTTGGGCTCAAAATAATTAATTTGGGACATATGAATACAATCCTTGGAATAGTTGTGGAAAAGATCCAAAATTTAAATGTATGGTCATAGGAACTAGAGAGACTCTTGAAAGATGATGAGGAGATAATTAAAAGAATTGAATAGCAAATTGGTATCATGATCACCAACCACATGAAAACAAGTGCCTTGGGTATCATGGTAGATAATGAATTCAAGCATAGGGATACTTTGGTGACTCAAGAAATAAGAGGCAAGAGTCAAGGCCAGTTTAGGGCAGATAAAAGTAGGATCCTAGATATGATCCTTAATGTAGGAAAAAGGATAACTGAGACCAAGAGAATTAAGTAAGTTATGTCTAGGAATGATAAGGAATTGAATGAGCTTGTTGGCAAAGAGGAAGAGTGTCTCTTGAAACCAACTTTGGACTTATAGTTGGTTAATGACCAACATCATAAGGTTATGAACATCCTTCAACAACAATAAGAAAGTTCTTAGATGTAAGGCCCACCAACCAAATAATTAGTTGAATGATATTTTATTTTAAAAAAAAATTATAATATTTTGAAAATGGAATATCCTTTTGTAAAGGCATATGATTTTCTATTAGTGTATTTGCCTCTAGGTCAGTTTATAATGGATAACTATCTTCATCTTTTATACATTTTGTATCTTGTAACTGACTAGTATACTGCCTTATCCTTTTATAAAAGGTAGTACTATGATCATGTAAAGAGAGAATTTTGAGAAAAATTTGTATATTTTAAGCAATTAATATAATCAAGCAATTCTGTAAAGATTATCCAAATTTGTTGTGTCAATTGTTAATTTGTATTTTCTCTCAATTGTTGGTTTTAAAGCTTAAATTTGAATGGTTTCATGAATTTTGAATTTGCATCTATGATACAGGGTTGCTAATTTGTACTTATGCTAGATTAGTTAAAGGATATTGAATTTTATTCATTATATTTGTTTTATGTTTAGATGTGCCAATGCTATTTTAATTTGGTAACAAATCTTTAAAGTAAATCTAGTTCTTACTTGTAAGTTTCCATATCATCTTTAGAAGTCTGCTTAGTATATGGTGAGATCTAATATTATACTATTTTGAATTATATACTAGTTAAATGCATGTTCAGTTGTAATTGAAACTTTTTCATAATGTTTGAGTCAAGGATCAATAATCACACATTCTCTTTCTACCCTACCTTTCTCTTTTGCTTCCTTTTTTAACTAGATAAATATAGTTTAGATTTCATTATAAATATCCATTTAGATTAGTTTGTAGTTTAAACTTTGATCATAATTCAATAGTATTAGCATAGATACTTACACTTTATAAATATTTGGACTAGGGTGGCTCCCAACCATCAATTAATATAAATTTATGGAACAGTTAAACATTGTTCTACTACGATTTCACCTAGGTAACATAAGTTTCCAAAACTTACTACTCATGATATGAATTCCCAAAATTATAAAATGAGAAGTGTTATTTGAACACTGGGGGCATCTATGATACATTTAGAGGCATCAGAAGGAAAAACATTCCACTCGTGCTATAAAGAGGGCCAATCTTTGTGAAGTGATTAAATATTTATTAATCTTAGTGTGTTTTGATCAAATATTGATGATATCTTTGCACCTTTGCATAATTATTTGCTCAAAAGTGTAAATATAATTGATATTCATGGTCTTTGACTCATCTTTGTGCTTCCTTTAGATAAATATCAAAGATATTTGAGGTTTGATTCTCAATTTTGGTAAAGGTAGCTTAAGATTTGAAGATTCATGGTATTTGAGGTTAGAATAGCTTATTTTGATCAAAGATTGGTATATCTTTCATAGATTTGGGTTTATTTGAGATTAGGCTTGCAAAGATAGGCCATATTTGCATAATTAGACATTTATTTTATCTAACTTAGTTGAAATTTGAATCCCTTTGTTGTTCTTCACATAAATCTTTGCAAAATTAGATTAATGTGTAGGTTTAATCCTTGTTCTTTATTAAGATTAACTTGACACATCATATTTTAAACATGATCTTCAATCTTAAAGCTAGAATTAACAAGGATTTGAACAAGATCACATTCAAAGACAAGATAACCTTTGCTTGAGCTTGAAGTTCATAGAAGATCCATGTAAGATATAGGTAGTCATAGACATTCTAAATATTTACCAACCTCACCACTTCAAGGTACCCCTACCTTTGACCTTCATATAGGTATGGATTGGTTGGGAGATTCTTAAATTAACATGATAGGTGTGGTACATGATCTCCCATGTGATCTTGAGAAATACTTGCCAACATTTAGTCCAAAAAGTATTATAACTACTAAAGAGCATATTAAATATTTCAAAGCTGATTTAAGGTTGATAAATGTCACACATGAAGATGTAGCATTTAGATCATTCCCATTTACTTTTAAATATGATGCATAAAAATGGTTTCTCAATTTAGCTGACAATTACATTACTAGCTAGGATGATTTTAATAATGTTTTCATAGACCATTTTGGAAAAATTATTAGTCCATGTGTCATATACCACTAGTTAACCACCATCAGGAGGGATGCAAGCAATCCCATAAGGTCATTTAATGATAGGTTCAAAAAAATGTATATTAGGGCCATAAACCCTAATAATCTTGATGACGCTTTAGGTCTAGAAATCTATAAGGATGTAATAGATTCTATGACTTATATATTCCTAAAAATATCTCTTCTACCTATAACTTCATTAGCTAGGGCTTATTCTAAAGCAGTGATAATTAGTGATCAAGTGTAACCCCAAAGATAAATGGCCTACTCTATTCCAAATATTAACCCATATTTTCCCACTCTAAACATCTTACCCAATAATAATTAGAATGTTCTAGCCTTGAATTAACTCCCAAATATGAATCAATTACCTTTGAGTCATGATGCTCCTAACCAAAATTTAGGATTCTTGATTCATCTTACTACTAATGAATTTAATGAAAGTGATCAAAGAACTTTATTACCAGCTATTGGTATAACAATAACCAAGTTCAAAATTCTAAAACTCCTAAGAATGAGAATGCATCTATCCTGAAAAATGTTCCAAAATTTAAGTGGTAATTTCCTTTAGCTACAAAAATAAGTTGGTAATATTAGAGAGAGATTTGGTAGGAAATTATCTTTCTAAATGTATAATAGACCTAATAATAAGTTTTAGAATGATAGTTGATATAATAACAAGGATAATAAACCATATTATAGTAAGAAAACCATGATTATTAATCTTACTAACATTGCTTTCCCTGATTATTGTAGAGTGCATTACATAACCAAACATGGTGAGATTGATTACATTGAGTTTTGTAAGTCTTTTGATGCATTTCAAGAAGAGTTAAACACATTTTAAGTGGTCCCTACTAAGGATAGTGGTGTAGGTACCTTGGGATCCAAATCATCTAATCAACTCAACATGGTGGAAGCATTTGAATTCCCTTTTCAAGAGGACAACCAACCTAATAATGTCCCTGAGGAGATCTAGGCCTTCCAATGATTCTTAAAGAAGACTTATCCTTTGATGAATAGAGAATATAGGTAGCCCTTGACTACCTCAACACATTTAAATAAATTTGGAACTCCTCCAGATACTTCTTCAAGAAATTATCCAAAACCACCCAAAGGGAGTACCTCTAAGCATAATGTTGATGTTCCAAGTTCTTCAAATAAGACTGGTTATAATATTGTTGAAGATATGAAGAAGATAAAAGTTAACATCACATTTAATGAACTAATGTAGATCACATAACAAAGGGACCTCTTTCTAGAATCATTATCAAAGAAAGCTAACAAACCACCCAAAGATGACAATGCTAATGTGGCTTTGCACAAAGCTAAAGTAGAATCTCCTCCTTTCTTGTTCAGAGTTAGAATGTTTGGTAAAATTTTTCACAATTATTTATTGTATTTTGGTTCATCTACCAATATCATGCCATCAGGTGTTTGCAAACAACTTATCTTGATGCCTATTATGTATGATAGAGTTGTTACTTAATTAGATAAATCTAGAGTCAAGGTGATTAGGGAATTATTAAATGTCCATATGTAATTGGCCTTTGAGCCTAGAGTATAATAGTTTATTGATATCCAAGTTGTTGAAATTATTTATACTTATAGAATATTATTAAGTAGGTAATAGACCAAAGTTATAAATGGCTACATGTCTATAGATTGTTCACATTTATGGCTACCTTGGAAAGGAGTTCCAAACCAAATAAGAGTTAAAAGGGAGCCAAGAATGAAACACATGATCACTGAGTATAATGTTATGAATGAAAGGGTCAACATAATTGATTTGGATTTAGGGGTTTTTACCCTAGAAATTACTAATATGTGTGATCCTAAGCCTTCTCATGTTATGCCTGTATTATGGAAGCTATATTTTGATGGGGTTAGGTGTAAATCTAGATCTAGAGTAAGCATTATTCTAATTAACCCTATTGGTGAAAAATACCATACTTCCTTTAGAATCCAATTTAATTACACCAACAACTTTGAAGAATATGAATCCCTCATCCTAGGCTTGCAATTTACCATAAAAAATAAGGTCAAAGAACTACTAGTCTATGGTGATTCAAAACTCGTAGTCAACCATGTGAAGAGTAAATATTAATGAAAACTATCATACCTTAAGAAGTATAAATTTAGGGTCTAGGATCTAATTGAGTCTTTTATTACATTTAACATTATCCCCATCCCTAGAGAGGAGAACAAAGTAGCTGATGAGCTAGCCTTTGATGCAGTCAACCTCATGCCTAACCAAGACTTACCTAATTTTAGCATTGAGATGATACCTTACCCTTTGATCCTTGATAATGTGAATCATTTTCAAGTATTCAATAATGATCAATAGATCTTAGATTTCATGACCAATTCAAGATCATTAAAGATCATGTCATTGATGAGGCTAATGAAAGTACTTGTAGAGAAGGAAAGTTTGATGACAAAGTCATTCAAATAAATGCCAATAAGATTCCCAAAGGCATGATTACCTTAGAGAGATTATTTGATCAATAAAAATTAGCTGAGACCCCTAATATTCCTACGGTAAATGGTAAAGATTAAAATGCAATTGATCTTGGCCCTCAAGATTAACCTCAATTGGTCAATGTTGGAAAAGCTTGCATTAATGCTGAGAATAAGAGATCTAAAGAGCTACTAAAAAAATATAAGGATGTCATAGCCTAGTCTTATGATGAATTGAATATCTTTGATCCAAGAGTCATCAATCACACTATACCTCTCAAGGAAAATTATAAACCCTTTAGGCAAAATTAAAAACCTATGAATCTTGTTTTAGAGCCTATGACATTCAAGGAAGTTAAGATATTATTATATGCTCAAATTGTGTTTCCCATTAGGCACTCTACCTGGGTGGCCAATTTGATGATAGTCAGAAAGAAGAATGGTGAAATAAAAATGTGTATTTACTTTAAAATTTTGAATAAAACATCTAAAAAAGATGATTATCCTCTTCCCTCTCTTGACCAAGTAATATACCATGATGTCCTTTCTTGAAGGTTTTTTTAGGATATAACCAAGTGTTGGTAGATAAGGAGGACAAAATGAAGACAACTTTCACAACTAATTGGGGCACCTTCGTATACAATAGAATGCCTTTTGGGCTGATAAACATAGGAATTACTTTTCAAAGGGATATAAACCATGCCTTCCAAGGTCTGATTGGTAATTTTATCATTATATACATGGATGATCTAACCATTTTTTCTAAAAATAGGGATTATCAATTTATGCATTTATAACAAGTATTTGAGAGATGCAGAAGGTATGGAATCTCCCCTAACCCCAAGAAAAGCATCCTTTATGTTACTAAAGGCAAATTATTAGGCCACATTATAACTACAGATGGGATCTCCATATATCCTAAAAGAGTGGAAGCTATATCTAGGATAGAGCCTTCAAATAGTAGAAAGGAGTTAAAATATTTTGGAAAAATAGATTTTGTAAGAAAATTCATTTTTGGTTTTGTATAAATTGTTAAACCATTGAATGACATGTTGAAGAAGGATGCTAAGGTCACTTGGGATGAGTAATATAGGAAGGCATTTAATGACATCAAATATGTAATTAGCCAAGCTCTAGTCCTGAGAAGTCTTGAGTTTTCAAAGGACTTCTATCTCTATTATTTTGCATCTAACCATACTATGGCTACAGTTTTAACTTAGAAGATTGATGGGTGTGATCACCCAATAAATTTCATGAGTCATAACTTTAATAATGTTGAGTTGAATTATTCATTGATTGATAAACAAGCATGTGCATTAGTTAAAGTAGAAAATAAATTTAGGCACTATATCCTTAGAAATAAGGTTCATGTTATTTTAATTGACCCTACCACAAAGCTCATGCTAAGACAAAATGAACTTGGAGAATGTAGAGGTAAATAGATGTTAGTTTTACAATAGTATGACATAGAAATGAAAACTATAAAACTGGAAAGATGCCAAGGCTTGATCCAAATTATCGCTAATGCTAGCCCTATGTTAAGAATTATGCAAGTCGATCAGTAAAAATTTCAAGCTAATGAATGGTATGATTCCATCATCCACTTGATAATTAATGGTACTTATCCTATACGACTAACTAAGGAGCAAAAAAGGGACCTAAGGCTAAAGGCATCCCATTATCTAATCAAATATTGGGTCTTATATAGAAAACATTTAAAGGTGTCTACCTGAGATGTTCTCAAAAGAAGAAGCTACCTAGATCACGAGCACATTTCATGAGAAGTTAGGTAATGTGCACCCATATAGAAAGATAATAGACCATGAGATCCTCATATTTTGTTACTATTGGCTAACTATTTTCAAATATGCTCACAAGCACGTGAGGGAATGTAACTCATGTCAAATCTTTATCACCAAGGAGCTAAAGGCAATAATGCCTTTACAACTAGTCATAACTGACAAACCTTTTATATAATGGGGGTTAGACTTGTAGGGGTAATCAACCCTAATTCATCAGAAGGTCATAAGTATATCATAATTACCACTAATTATCGCATAAGGTGGGATGAATTTATATCCACCAAATAATATAGGATTGAAGAAGTGATTAGTTTCTTGGAGGAGAATGTATGTACCATATTTAGAACTCTAGTCTCTTTGGTGTGTTATAATGGATCTGCATTTATATCCATAGAGATGATAGAATTGGCATATGATAATGACATTTTTCTTAAGTTTTCATATATCCATTATCCTTAAGGAAATGGAGTGTCTAAATATATAAACAAGAACTTAATAAAGGTAATCAAGAAGTCTATTATAAACAAACCTAGGACTTGGCATAAGCTTTTCAAGTATGCCCTATGGGTATATAGGACAAGGATCAAGAAAGCCTTAAAGGCATCACCATTTCTATTGGTGTATGTCCAATATCCTATCTTCCCTATCACTCTCAAGTTACCTACATATAAATTTATGTAAGAATATATGTAAAAAGGCTAGGAGCTTGCAAGTTCAAGATTGATAGATATTATCCAGATGGAAGATGCATGGGAATAAGCCTTTGCTAACTTTATAAGGCACAAAACCATGGTGAAGAGGTGGTTTGATAAGAGGTCAAAGGTGAAGGTGTTTAAAAAAGGAGACTTGGTCCTCCTTTGGGATAAAGCATCTAAACCAAACGAAAAACATGGAAAATTCACACCCCTATGGATTAGCCCTTATCAGATTGTAGAGACACTTGGAAATAATATTTTTAAGCTGAGAGACCTTCAAGGAGTGAAATTCACATTGCCCACTAATGGGAAATATCTCAAGCATTAATTTGTTGTTACTCCACCAGGGGTCTTCATGGAATAAACTTGTAAGATTGATTAGAGTTAGTATAGGTAGGCTAATTAGTTTCCTTATATTTTTTCTTCCTACCCCTAGTTTGTACATAAGCATGTATATATTTGTTTGCTTCCCTTTTACTTCCTGCTTTGCTATTTTTATTATTTGTTTATTTCTTATTACTTTGTTCCTTGCTTCCAATAAGTCCTTTTGGATATCCCTTTACTCAGAGATCATTTAGTGTGCTTGAAACTCCCAAAGTTCAAAAATGTAGGTATGTACCTCTTGCATATGTTGACTATGGATTTTAAATATGAGCTTGATATTCTAATTTAGTGTAACTAGTAAGGACTGATGAATAGGTTAATTGTTTTATGAAAACTTGAACATTGTTATGATCTAAACTTGGTCTTAAGAAGAGTTGCACATGTGAAATAAAAGCTTGAGCTACTAGGGCACAATCATGCTTTCACTTAACAAACATCATTTCTTGGGATAAATGTCACAACCATAAGTGATTAACTAAAGATAAAATACTTGAAAAAATACTTAAACTTGGCTACCCTAGTTCTCAACCTTTGCAAAAAAGCATAAAAGATCTAAAAATATAAAAATAATAAGTCAATGCAAAATCAAAATCTTTTTAAAATGTAGGTGATTCTAGTAATCTCCACCAAGGTTATAGATGCCTAGATGGTAGTGGAACAAGGCCTTGAGAAGAGCCAAAGGCATCTTTATCAAGGTTATGGGTGCTTGACTAGTATCAGAATAATGCCCAAACATTCCTTAAACTAGAAGCATGGTCCTTAATAGATATCCAAATATGCTCTAAGTTAATGCTAATGATTAAAGGCATAAAACTTGGAAGTTATCCATTGAATCCCATAGAAAATAGTAAGTGGAATCAAATCACACACATAAAATGACTATGTATTAATATTTGACCTTAATTTTAGATGCACAAAGCTTGTTTCAACCATGAACTACTCTGGGTGATGGCATAGATCAAATGAAATAGGTGACCTAGTCACTTGCCTAAACCAGAGCCTCTGAGTTCTAATATATTGCTATGTTCCCCTTAGATGTCACCATTTTTTGAGGTCAACATACCTCCATTTTTTGAAAATTAGGTCCCTTGAGATACTTTGAACCTTAAATCTAAAAATATGGAATGTTTTGGGCATTATTAGATCATCCACTTTGATAAGAATGGCCTATTTACTTGAAATTCTACTTTGAGCTTGCCTAACATTGCTAATAATTGGTCTTTATGTATTAAAGATGTAGGGTTCATGGAGCCCTTATGAATGGATAACACTTAGAATTTTTAGATTGAATCTATTCAGACTTTCACTAACCTTTTATTTGTGAAAACTCAAACTTAGATTCATATTCTGAAAGCTCTCCTCTAAAAACCCTAGCTTAAACCCTTGGTTCAAATTCAAATATTGGTAGGAATGCTTTTGGTGGGATTATTTTAAATTTATTTTGGACTTAAGCCCCAATTTTATGTTAAGGCTTGGTCATATTTTTTAACATGACCAAACCTTAGCCTAAACATTATGCTTAGTCCCCTTTATTTTCCCCCTTTATTCCTTATATTTCTTATAGATTGTGCTTGCAGGGTATTTTATTATAACATGATATCCATCGTTAAAAACCTTAGCCTAAAGTTTTAACCCTAAGGCCCCATTCATATTTATCAATGTAAATGAGATCTTAGCCTTAAATCTTTAGCCTAAGTTTCTATCTACCCAAGTCCTAACTTAAATACCTTACTTCTCTATAGATCTGATGGTCTGCACTTCATCATGAGTGGATGATTTGATGGAGTGAGTAAATCTTGATGAACTTGAGCCTTTGGTCCTTCAGACCAATCATATACGATCATCCATATCATGATCAATGGCTCTTACCTCATTGGGATCCAAGATATAATGAAGTGAACATAATGATGAAAAGTTAAAAGCCTAAAAACCACTATGGAGCTACCACATGACACTCCCATATTTAAATCTTGATAATAAAGGGTCTCGTGTATCAAAGTAAATCAATGACATGCACTCATTCAGATCTTGATTGGATGACTCTAACTTCATCATGACTCTTAATTAAATGGATTAAATTGAATCTAAGATCTATAGAATATAGGAATTTGGTGAGCTTAAAATTGACATTCTTGTGCCTATCATTTGATGTCCATGAGGCTATTATTGATGTTTATAAGATTGTCAACTTTTAAGCTCACCAAATATAAGGAAATTCATGAGTTTATATTTGACATTCTTATAAATATCATTTGACATCTGTGAGGCTATCATTGATGTCCATGATACCATCTATTTCAAGCTCATCTAACATTTTGTCTAGGTAAATGGATGTGTTTCTATCATTTGAAGGGGCAATTTTGATATCATGTTTTAAAACTTAGCATAAAATATTTTAACCTAAGTCTATGGCATGATTATTAACATGAAATAAACTTAGCTTAAAATATTTTAGCCTAAGTTCCTTTCTGTGACCATGCACTAATTAAAGTTCATGCATCTTATAGGATTAATGGCTCACTCTTTGTCAAGATTAGATGATCTAATAGTGCAAAATCATTGATGACTATTCAACAAAGCTTTGAGAACCCATGGGCTCAAAACATGGTAGATGCTCATTCAATATATGACTAGTGCAAAGGATAGAGATAAAAATCCTATAAATATGTCAAGTAGTATAACCATGAGACTTGATACAAAGATGGCCAATGACATGTGAGATCTTAGATCATGATCAATAGCCCACATTGATCCATGAGTGATGATCCAATAACATGAAACAAATGGAATTTAAAAATAATGGCTAGTTATTTGAAGGCATTTATGACAAATGCCATGAAAATTGATACATAAATGCCAAATAAGCACCACACAAGCACAAAATGACAAAAAGGAAGATTTTGTGTGCTAAAAAATGCAAATGTATAAAGTTAAAGGTCAAAATCAAATTTGAGGCACATATAAGCCAAATTCCAAATAAGACATCACTATTAAATCTTCAAGAGAGCCTCGAAATTGCATAAACTACCCTAAGTTAAGATTGGATTGATCAAAATTAAGCTAAAATGAGTTTAATTATAAGTTAAGTGAGAAGAATTGACCCAAAGACCATTTTCAATCTAATCATGAGTAATTCACAAGTCTAGTAGCCATGATAGCTTAGAGGTAGACTTCTATGGGATGAGACATAATTGTATATATCTATAGATAGCGAGGGAAGGGTTTTCAAAGACATAGACTTAGACACTATGGCATTGAACACTGGCAATAAGAATTAGTCTATGCTCTTCTAGACCATTGAGGAGATACAACCATCACAAAGGAGGAACAAAAGATTACCACCATGAATAGAAGATACTACAACCTATTACAATTCAAATGGTCAGTCTCCATCATGTTATTTCTAAACTTGAGTTACTCAATTGTATTGACATCCTTGCTCCCATTTTAAAATATTGTATAATTGAATATGATTAGATAATTCATGAAGGGAGCTCTAGGATAATTTCATACATTTCCCCATTAGCTTTTTAAAGATACTATGAACTAGGAAAACCCCAAGTGAATTTTCCAACTATTAAGGAATTGACTGACAAGAATGACTTAGACACCATCCTTAGGCCTTGGTTACTCCAACGTAACCATGTGATCTAGGACCCTATAGGAAACATACTAGCTACCCAATTTAAAGAAGGGATTAGGGCAGTTATGACTCTATTGAATAGAATCTTTGAAGCCCCTTCAACCACTTATGTCAATAAGAGTTGGGCCTCTTATGTCTACTTCATGGTAGAAAAGGAGCTCACTCCCCCAATTGGAGAGATGATCATCATCCATCTAGGATGTCAATTCACATCCATTAAGAAGAAGACTAGTACAAAATTCTTCATAATGTCCTATTTATTAGATGCCTTGATAGCCTCCACTAAGATCCCTCATATCAAAAATTAGTCACTTGAGGGTAATTTATAGTCTCCCACCATTATTCTAAACTACACATTTTAAAATATAGATGCCACATGCAATTCATTTATGATTGTGTTTATCCTAATTTAGTAGAAGCCATTATAGGGTTCCCCATGCCCAAGATTATCCCTCTAATCAAGAAGTATATAGAGCTAATGGGAGACATTTGATTGTACCTAAATTGTACTAAGATCAGAATTGAAGGGATTTTGATTCAACTGTATAGATTGCCATCTATGTTCCCACCAAACTAGCAAAGCAAGAGATTATAGTTCAACTTCTTCATGGTTTTGATGGAGTGTGTAAGGAGAAAAGAAAAGGCCTCTTACATACATTTATTTTTATAATTGGCAAAGATATTTTATGAGATTGAAAAATGTAGACACTATTTCTAAACATAGGGACTCTTTTATATTTTAGCTAGATAACCTAAGGTAGTGGGATCCTAATGACAAGGTTTCCAAGCATTTAAATTGCAAGTTACTACCTAGACCAATTTATGAGCATAAAATTGATCCCTATGACACTCTGTACATCAAGGCCAATAGTTTTGAGGAGGTATTGGCTAGGTTCAAGAGACACAATGTTAGACTTAAATATAGACTGACCAATAATGAGAAGCCACCAAGTGACATATGGTAGATGGGACCTCTATAGTATCATTTACTACTTGGACCTTCTAGACCCCCTTAAGAGCAAATACAAATGGAAATGCCAAAACCCCAAGCATAGATAGCATAAGGTCATGGGAAGGAAAAGCTAGAACAAAGGCATGGTGAGGGACCCTCACCCTCAACCCTACCTCAAAGACTAACATCTCCCACTAAGTACTTAGACATGATTACCCTAGAGCCTGATGAAATAGAGGAGGATACCCTCAAGGTCTACTAAATATTATATCTTTGATGAAGTGGATGAGCAATACGAAGAATCCTAATCCCTAATAAAGGAGGCTAAGAAAAAAAAGGGAAATAATTTACCCTGGACCTAGTCCCAATGATACCATTGAAGAAAAGAAAGGCAAAATTGATGATAGTCTCAATCTAAATAAAGAATCCAAAGTTAAATTTCACTCACCCCATGAGTGAAGTCAACTTGTTTAGTGAGGAATACCCCATCCATGGACCAATATCCCTAATTAGTTCATCTATGGGAAAATGCAGAAGATCCCCTCCTTATCTCACTCATGGTCCTTGACCCAAAATATCAATATTGATGTGCATGATGACATCAAGCCATGAATAAGGGATTTGATGGAGGATGAAGAGAGAATAATAATGATGACTACATGTTCAAATAAAAATAAAATGGTTGCTCTAAGAGCATTAATAAACACAAAGATAGAGGTCCTAGAACCTCTAAAGTACATAGAACCAACTACCAAGGTGTAATTCAATCTTGAGATTGTAGGATTAGAAAGAGTGACAAGTAGAAAAGTCATGGTGGGGACTAAAGAGTTGACCTTTCAAAAGTTTGAGCCATTTTTAGGCTTAAGCCTAGTTGGAGGACAAATACCTAGTGAACACCCCATCCATGTAGAGGACATTGAAGAAGTAAATGAGGCTCATTCAGCTTAGATTAGAGCAAGCATCCTACGTATGAAATAAATAATATATAATTTGGATAAGGAAAAGGATAATTTAGAGACACAAGCTATCTTATCAGTTCCTAAGGCAATAATCAAAATTCTTGATGAATTCTTTTTTGACATATTTGATGCATTAAAAATAATGAAGCTAAGGTAGAGTGCATTAGCACAATAGAATATAGTGGCTAAGGGTTTAATAGCCTAATGGCAAGCATCAAAAGACAAAATAACAAGGTTAATCAACATCTAGATTTGAAGGTAGATTCTTGGGCTCAAAATAATTAGTTTGGGACATATGAATACAATCCTTGGAATAGTTGTGTAAAAGATCCATAGTTTAAATGCATGGTTATAAGAAATAGAGAGACTCTCAAAAGATGATGAGGAGCTAATTGAAAAAATTGAATAGCTACTTGGCACCATGATCACCAACCCTATAAAAATAAGTGCCTTGGGCATCATGGTAGATGATGAAATCAAGTATAGGGCTACTTTGGTGACTCAAGAAATAAGAGGCAAGATTCATGGGTCAGATAATAGTAGGATTCTAGATATGATCCTCAATGTAGGAGAAATGATAATTGAGGCCAAGAGCATTAAGGAATTTATGGATAGGAATGATAGGGAATTGAATGAGCTTGCTGACAAAGAGGAAGATTGTCTCTTGAAACTGGCTGTGGACTTAGAGTTGGTTAATGAAGAACACTAGAAGGCTATGAACATCCTTCAACAACAACAAGAAAGTTTTTAGTCGTAGGGCCCACCAACCAACCAATTAGTTGTATGATATTCTATTTTGTAAAAACTTTGTAACATTTTGAAAATAAAATATCTTTTTGTAAAGGCATATGCTAGTCTATTAGCATATTTGCCTCTAGGTCAGTTTAGTTTGGAAAACTAAACATAAAATATCCTTATCTTTTGTACATTTTATATTTTGTAATTGATCGATATACTACCTTATCCTTATATAAAAGGTAGTACTACAATCTTGTAAAGAGATAATTTTGAGAAAAATTTATATACTTTATACAATTAATATAATCAAGGAATTTTGTAAATATTATCTAATTTTTTTATCAATTGTTAATTTGTATTTTCTCTCAATTGTTGCTTTTAAAGCTTAAATTTGAATAGTTTCATGAATTTTGAATTTGCATCTATGATATAGGATTGCTAATTTGTGCTTATGCTATATTAGTTGAAGGATCTTGAATTTTATTTGTTCCATTTGTTTTATGTTCAAATGTGCTAATGCTATTTGAATTTATTAACAAATCTTTAAAGTAAATCTAGTTCTTACTTGTATGTTTCCATATCATCCTTAGAAGTCTACCTAGTATATGGTGAGATTTGAACTTATGCTATTTTTGATTATATATTGGTTAAATGCATGTTTATTTGTAATTGAAACTTTTTCATAATGTTTGAGTCAAGGATCAACAATCACACATTCTCTTTCTACCCTACCCTTCTCTTTTGCTTCTTGTTTTTAACTAGATCACTCTAGTTTAGATTTCATTATAAATATCCATTTAGATTAATTTTTAGTTTAAAATTTGATCTTAATTCACTAATATTAGAATATATAATTAAAATTCATAAATATTTGGACCATGGTGGCTCCCAAACATCAGCTAATATAAATTTTGTGGAATAGTTAAACATTACTCTAGCATTATTTTACCATAGGTAGCATAAGCTACCAAAACTTGCTACTCATGCTCTAAATTCCAAAAATTATAAAATGAGAAGTGTTCTTTAAAGACTAGGGGATCTTATGATACATTTATAGGAATCAACAATGTTTTAGTGAAGTTTCATGGTCATAAGATGCAAAATAGGCCCAAAATGGTTCCTCTCTCTCCATCGAGCTCCTTGGTAGTCCAAACAAGTTTTTAAGTTTTCAATCATTATGTACAAGAGAGATAAGATAAAGATATAAAGAAAGGAAATAGGTCTCTTGAAGTTTTTATTCATGTCAATTTTTTAAAAATCCATTCCCTATGCTTTATGAATAATAGCTAACAATCTAAGCACTCCAATGATCTACTTCATCTATGTAGGGGTAAAAATTACGTCAAGTTTTATGCATTTTTGAAGTATTATTGAGAATCAATACTTGATGTGTGTTATATAAGTCCTCATATCCAATATCCATCACCCTACACCCATGTCTCACATGAGTGGGGGTGTGAAATCAAGAAAATATCCATGTTTCCTCCATTTATAGATTGTAGTTTGAATTTCTCAAGTTGTAAGGTATTTGATGCATATGATGGGAGTGTTGATGATGTTTCAAGTTATTTGATAGGTCAATTAAATATTTTCAATACTCCTCTACCTTACCCAAGCACTCAACTAAGCCACCATCAGGCCAAAAAATCCTTTCAAACCTACTCCTATGTGACTATCATGTGTGTAATGGATTATTCATATAAATATGAATAGGTGTCTTAGATAATAGATATGTGGAAGCATCAAGGTAAGCATAATATGCACTGGCCCCATATGATGTTCATGTTATATGGTGTTGTCATCACACCCCCCTCACTTCCATATGATCTAGCATAGTCTCAACCTCAAGCCTTCAAAACTAAACCCTCATTTAGGTATTTATAAGCTTTAGGTAGATCAGTTAGATGAATGACTATTGGAATAAGGATTTGAGGACATGGATAAACCTAATTGAGTCATAATAACCCATAGTTTGATATGGTATATGAGATAAACAAGTCTAAAAAGATCCAAATTTCACCTTAGCTCTAGAAGAAAGGAAGACTCTTACAATCAATGTAGAACTTACAAGGTAGATTAGACACGTAGGATGTTCATTATTGGTTTGACTTGAGTGGAAAATTGAAAGACCTAAAGATTTGAAAAGATACAAGAGTAAGTATGAGATGGAGGGTTCAAGATTAGAAAGAGTCCAAATACACCAAACTCAAACTCCATGTTCAGACCTTCTCATGATGAGTGCCTATAACTAGGTGATAAAATTTAGTTTAAAAAAATTAAGGTTGATTGGAGATTGAAATTCAGAGCATTGGGAATGTTTTAAGATATCAAAAATAATTAAAAGGTGGAAGATTAAGAGTTATAAGTAAGGGTCACATGGTTAATTCAATAACATAGTCCTCATATAAGTCTTCCTACCTAGGTTAATAGAGTTGTTTGCTTGAGAAAGAGGTCTTTGTGAATTGAAGCAGAGTATCATGATAATAAAATTTAATATTACATCACTCTCAATATTAAATATATCATAATTATACAAGCATTGAATCTCTATATTCTAATTCAAGATAAGAATAGGTCTGTATATTCACAAGAGGATACTTGTTGCTTGAAAAAGCCTAAAATACATTAGAAGGTCTGAGAGGGAGTATAACATGAGAAGAAAAATAAGCGATTTAACATGATTTAAATATCATTACTTTTTTCCATTATCATCAAACATAATAAAAAATTAAACAAGCACAATTAGACTCTATACAATCATACATAGTCCTAAGTGGATGCACAATCCTCTATAGGCCTAATTAGGCATGTACATGCTAGTTTGAGGGCTTATAAAGATTTTAAGGTTGTATGAATTATATATACAACTAATAAGATGTGAATTAATTATAAAAAAGTTCTTGAGAGGATGAGGACCTCAAATTGGTGAAATAACTTATCACTTACACTTACAATAGTTAGGGTCCTAGCTGCCAATTATAAACAGGTCCTTTAGTAAATAAAGTAAGCATTTATATTTACATGAAATGACTATTGAATGTATTTAATATGGGATTGTACTTATTTTATTAATTTTATCAATAATTCCATTGAGTTGGATTAACCCTAGGATGCAGTGAGAGGAACCTAGTGATCTAAATTGGCCTATTAGACCTATGCCTAAACTAAAGACTTTTGATTATTTAAAACTTGGTTAAGGCCTTAAAAAATTATAATAAGGGAAGAGAGAAAGTTAAAAAAGGTTTCTAAGTGATATATTATTATGTCCAAGAGATAAACAACTCAATGACCTATTAGGCCTTTATGCTTAAACTGGTACACATAGAACTACATTAGAATTGATGGCACATGTAAGTTTATAGGTTATTTGAGAGATAATATCACCTAAAAATGGAGTTATAAAATAAAAAATATGTATTAATGATGTTAATAACCTTAGGTAATGGAAATATAGAACTAAACTCAAACCTAGGGTTACATAGACCTGGCTGTGTATAAACCCTAGGTCATTCTAGGAAGTATGCAGAGAGATAGGTTGGTGAATATCCAATCCAAGGGATGTTGATAAGTCCCAAGAAGATGATAAATAAATTTTTAACATAATGGGAAGTAAATAAGACAACTGAGACCCCTACACTATTGTCAAGCATTCAAGATGACAATGAGACACTAAGATAAAGCATGAGTAAAAGAGACTTAGGTGATAACCCATATAGATAAATAAATAATAAAGGATGGAAGCTAAGTGAATGGGGTGATTTTATGATGTTTAATCCCCATAAAACACATACAAGAATATAAAATATTTTAGACTTAGTATTAGGCCTATTAAGCCTAAAGCCATTCTTAAGGCCTAAAAACCCCACACCACATTAAGGCATGCTCAAACATTCTCCAATCAGAAATAGGGCCCATAAAAGGTATAAAATGATTTTATAGACCCTAAAATATTTTTTTAGACATGAATATACAAATGAGAGGTTAGTTTAGTCTCAACTCCTAGTTTGAGCTATAATATACTAGCATGCCAACTCGAATTGTACCTTCAAGTAAACCTTACTTTTATAGAAGAGGAACTCAAGGAAAATTATATTAGGGGGAGTTGGGAACCCATATAAACTCAAAATCCATGGAATAAAGACTTGGTTTTAGGACCCACATTTATCAAACATTGTTAAGACTCCAGACATGTCCATAAGGCTTGAGAAGAGTTCAAGGTCCACCATCTTATATTCATTTTTACACACATAAATTTCATGGGACCTAAATATTTTAAGGATTTTTAGGGCAGTATATGGAATGAACATCCATGACCATCAGTTTTGGATTGGAGGTTTGATATTTATGAACCATTGTTAAGATGGTAGTCCTCTAAAACATTGCTTAAACCCTAAGATAGACTTGACTTTGGAAAACTTGAGATTTTGGAAACCAAAGCATCCTATTTTACCTAATAAATATTTGAACCATCTATTCCACTTAGAGGAGGACCTGATCATGGTACTAATCTATATAGACACTGCATGAAATTGTAAAAAAATGGTACTTTTATAAGGAATTAGGTAGAGAAAATGGTGCATAGATATTTAATAAGTTTCCAATAATTGAAGGGGTGTTTTGAGATTTTTTTCATCTTTTAAAATCATAATATGTCCAAAAATATTCCTATAAATGCCTCTACAATTCCACACCAAATAACTAGTCTATAAATGCAAAAAGTAAGTATCCTAGTCAACTAAGAAAGGTAATTTTATAGGTGTGAGATACTAAAAGGGCATATGCCATGGTATGAGACTTTTATTAAAACCTAAAATTCACATATCCACCTATTCTATGGGTATTTATATGTTTCATGACCATTCAATCAACAAATAATCAAGCAACTATGCCTAGTGGCCTATTTAGCCTACTTGGTCAACTATAAGAGATAGAGTTTGGTGTAAAGGACTATTAGAGGTGCCAATACAAGATAATTAAAAAAATTTAACTATTAATTGAAGGTAGGTAGGTACACTTTCCATGAACATTATGGAGGAGGTAGTTTCATATCCAACTAACATGCATATAGGTGATGGGCTACTCAATGCCTCATGGAGGTCTAATTACATATCATTCACACATGTAACTACCAAAATAAGTGTCATTGAATATATTAGGGCATGTATATGCTAATAATTAGGTCAACCTAGGCTTGACCTAGCCTCCATCATTCCACCTTAATGCTTAAGGGCTTATTCAAGACCATTTATGAACACTAACACATGGAGTGACCTATGAAGGACTATTGTAACCAATTATAAATGTATTATGAGTTGACTATAATCATTTATGACCTCCTATCTCACCTCCAAAACATTTTACCTCTCTCTCTTTTGACCATTCTATTTAGTCATGCCTTAATTCCTTGATTTTATCCCTCACCTAGGTATGAGGAGACTCTACCTAGATTTGTACTTTGTAACCTCTTAGACTAATTAATGGATTATTGTAGTTATCTATGATAGTTTATAGTGTGTATATGATTTTATTGATGTACACAAGTGGTATAATTTATCCCTTTAAAATTCCATGCCTCACCTAGATGATAACAAGTTTTCTATGTAGGTCATTTAGAGTATTATGATGTTGATCACTAAGTTTAGAGTGGAAGTTTGATTGTAAGGGACTTAAACTAGGCCTTTAATTCATTTCCAATATGATCCATTCATATAAATCAATCTCTATATGAAACATTATTTCTTAAGAGTTATTGTAAATAGTGTTTTAGTTCATGATTAGTTCATTAGTGTTGTTAGGAGTTCAATTTGAGTGGATAAACAATATTGGTTCAACACCATCCCTTAAATAAGGTTTATTTTATGCACTCTCTATCAATTTTCACCACAAATACATAGGTTTTAGTGCATTAAATTTAAATGGACATTGTGCTAGGGGAGCTAGGCCCATAATCTAGAGGTATAACCCAATCACAGGTCACCCACAGCCTTGGGCTATTCCTATATTAGTGCAACCTTGAAGGTAGGCATAAAAAACCTCCTTATAGGGTGTAGGTTAGAGTTTTAATAGTTATGGCATGCCTAGTGGGACTAAATTCAAGAAGTAAATCACTATCTTATAGTCTTACAATAATCTTAGAGAGATTTTCTCAAACACTTGAGAAAAGGATTTACAATCAAATTTCATACTGGAAGGCCTCACAAAGTCATCATTTCAAGGGTAAGAAAGGCTCTTGTTCATAGATTACATTATTATGCATGTGCTTCATGATGATTTATGGTTGCATATATAGCATACCTCTAACATACGCCTCATTATCATCAGCCTTATGACTCATATCAACCCTATTATGAAACCTACTAGCCTTACATTCACCTTTATCAATAATATGAGAGCCCCCATCAGGCCCATGATCCTCTTCAATGTTAAGGATACAAATCTAAACCTCCTTGTGAGCCTCATTCATCTCCTTGTAAGCCTACCCATCCTCTTGGTAAGTCTTGGTAGCCTCGTAATATTCTTAATCAGCCTACCCATGCCTCAAACAATCTGATTCAAGCCTTAAGCAAAGTTTTTATGGTTATAAGAAACACATGGTGGAGATTAACACATTGAGAGGGTATGGATAAGAAATACCTAGGAATGTGATTAAGATCATGAGAAGCTCATTATATTAGAATAAAATGGACTGGGAATCTCTTATGAGAGAAGGTCATTCAAGGCTCAATAGTGATCTACTAGATATAGGTTTTCTAGTTTCAAACATAGAAGAGAGGTTAATAGAATATGAGGGATACCAAGTTCATCATCATCAAACTTATGTAACCTAATCCACCCCATATTAACCTTCTATTGAGAAGCCTATCATCCTTTAAAAGTATTAATAAAATGAACAACAAGACCTTTTAAATCCATTATAAGTCCTTCCAAACTTTCTTTCCTAGAAGTTATTTCAAAAGAGAGATAAGAACCATTCACTTTCCCATAAATTGAAGGAGATCACTAATAAAATCAAACTTGACTTTGAGGCTCACCTTTATAGATAAGTTGATATTGAAAACAAACATCTATCTCAATCAATGTTAGTAGTAGAAACAATGTCATCTCAGCTAAAAGTACCCTCATTCCTACCCCAAGTTGTAACACATGTGAAAGTGGCTCCTAAATTTGGGCTTCCAACTTGGATACAAGTGTTACAATTAAAAGGAAGAGAAGATTAGTCAAAGACAACCCAAGGTGTTGAAGTTAGAGACAAATCATAAACCACTCATCTCCCATCCATCCCTCCTTAAGAAGCTAAGGCATTTCCATCATGGAAATCTATTCAAGGCAAGGTGTAGAAAAAAAAGAATATTATAGTTGTCAAAGATGAACATCTAAGAAAGGGGAATGATGCATCCATGGAACCACTAGATTTGGCTTCTCTTCTTTAACTATTATAGGGATCCTTTATACTCCTTAAGAAATTTCCTCTCCTTTGTGTAACAAGATAATAAGATATAACTATAATTATATATGATGATGGAGACCTAAGTGATCAAGAAGAATAAATCATCATTGGGACACACCTTACCAAGGATAGGTATGAATCCGTCTTCCATAATGCCAAGGTGGGTGAACTTCAAGAAGTTTCTTGGATGTAAGAGGAGCCATAATAAGAAGACACTTCAATTAGACAAGAGGAAGATGATTCCCAAGGGTTCCTTGGTGACATGGTAGACACTCTTTATCATGATAGTCTTGAAGAGTGGGAAAGTAAAGCATCTATTTAGTTTTTAGTAGCTTCAAGGAAAAATGATAACCTCTATGAGTCTCTAAATATTCAAGATAAGGTATGTGTTCAAAAGGATTATAGTTTAATTGAGGATAAAATATGCTTTCCTTTCTACCAAGGAGATTTTGTTGATATGCATGAGATACTCATGGTTGAGGTGAGTTTAAAGTGTGATCATGATTACATAGAATGCCAAGGATATGGTGAATATCTTTGGTAGAAGTAGATGATAATTTTAAATGAATATTAAACCCTTGAAATAATCACACCTCCTATAGATCATATTGAAGATAAATTAGTTATTGACCCTGTCAAGTGTTATCCACAAGAAGAACAGACCTAAGGTGATAAAAGGAATGATAAAGTGTTTGATGTAGTAGTACCTCAGTTGACACTCCTAAACACAAACTAAGTGAGGATGTCTTACCTTTTAGTATGTCTCATGAGAATTAATATGTCCAATGTGCATGTCTTGACAAGTCACCACCTCATATGGAGAAAACTAAAGACACTAACTAAGGCCTACTAGCTGAGTTGTCAAGACAATCACTACATAGAAGCATGGAAGATCAGGAGTAGATCATGATTGAGGTAGAATTAACATTGATCATAGAAGGAAGACAAGTGCAAAATTATTATGATTTGGTGGTACACTCATACAGGTAACCCATACACCTAAGGGTGTAGTAAGAGGGTCTAGTTACTCTCCTAAGAGGTTATTAGCATGATAATGTCTCTAACTACAAGTGGGAGTCCTACTATCATGAGTAACACTTGATTGGATCCCAACCATCATATGATAATTTGACCTCATAGATCTAATTTGAATAAAGGAACTTCCATTTTGATCATAAAGGAGAACGGAGGTGTGTTTTGGCTAGATATTTATAATAGCTGGTTATCTTGTTTCAATAAGTGTGTCATACACAAGTCTAGTGTGTTAGCTTAATTGCTTTGTTATCCTTCCTAGTTACTCTCTTAGGTGTTTTCAATGTTAATTTATTATTGAGTGATTTTGTATCTTTTGTGTATGTTTTATAGTTATTTTTATAGTCCTAAGAGGTGTCATTAAGTGCTAGGTCTATTTGGAATCCCAAGGAAATGGTCATACAAGTTATGATGTCATAAATGAGTCATCACTATTATGAAGATGAGTGGGTTCTCTTGACTAGTAGGCTAGTCAACCCATGTGAGTCATCAAAAATGTTGGAAATTTGGCCTCCCAAGCCAAATGTCAACCCCTAAAACCAAAACATTTCCATGACACTCACCCAAACATATATATGGGATCTTCATGCCTTAATAGTATCTCCTAAATTACTTCTTGAAGTCATTTAAAACTACTAGAAGTTTCATAGAGTTTGCTTGTGAACTAATCTTAACATAGATGTTTTAAGGTCTATTTGGTGATATGATAGTGGTCATGATGGTCCCTAGATGAGTAGAGGGTGTCAAGATGTCTTGTGAGGTCTGGTGAGTGGTTTTAAACTTGTTTGACAAGATTAAGGTCTTTTAACAAAAGTTAAGTGCGACACCCTTAACCTTTGGCATGTTTAGGGATATGTGTTGATAACTTATGGCTTGCATACCTCTTTTATATTCTTATTACATTTTTATATGTTCTTAGTTAGGTCAGCCTATGGAATAACCATGGCTAAGTAGACTATATAGAGGAGGTAGTGGTTAGTATTTAGTCATCATAGTAAGTATTTTGATCTTATTGCATTGTTATGGAGGTTTCCCCCTCAAAGTGGCTTTGTTATTTTATCCAATAATATACTCTACTATCAATTGTTACTGCGTGATCTCTTATCTCTACTTATTCTATGTGATATATAATTATTCTATGTGAACATATCAGTAATTTCATTATAAATGGTATTAAAGATTTGATTTGGGCAAATTTTTTGTAGCATTTTTTTGGATCTAGCGAGGCACAACTTTTGTGAGTGGAAAGAGCGAAAAAACCTAAATTGTAATCTATCAAGAATTAAATTTTTTATCAGCATAGTATTGTTTGAAATGCTTTTTTGAAAAAAATATTAAAAAAAAGTCTAGAAAATAATTTCCCTTTACACATTTGCAGTCATTGGATTAATCTCAATGAGATGATTGTAATGACATATTCTACTGGTACACTTTTTTGGTGCCAAACATTTTCACCCTAGTATACAAAAGCAATCATTGGATTCATCTTGGTGAGGTAATCACAATAGTACCATGTCCTAGTATACTTATTTTGGGCAAAAAACCCTCCTAGGTTTATGCATGGAGGGTCCTACTACTCAAGGAAAAAATGGGGGAAATAATCTCCTAAGACTCCTTTTAGGGATGACATGGAATCTATAAATTTAGATGTGATGATTTCTCAACTTTAGGATGCCATAAAGGGTTTGGTGTGGTAAGATGACTTTGATATAGTTCAAACTAATATTTTAGGAATGCATAGAGAGATTAATGGGGTGCATACTCAATTGCATTAGATCATTATGTAATTAGCTACCATATCATCAATTACATACAAACAAGCCTCTACTTCATCATTTGGGTCCTCCTCCTCTCAACACTAATAGATACAATCCTAGTGTGAAATCAATATAGCCAAAAGTGGACATGCATAAGTTTTATGGTAAGTATATTTTCACTTGGATTAACCAAATTAAAATTTTATTTGATCTACACTAAACACCTAGTTCTTAGAATGTGATAGTGGCATCTCTATATCTAGAACCTGAGTAGTTCATTTAGTATCACTGGTTATGTGATCAAAAGAAAAAGAATGGTGCTCCTATTACATTGTATATTTTCATTGATGAGTTATTGGATAATTATTATAATGTCTCTAATAACTACTTTATCTATCTATCTAGACTACATCAAATAATAACTATGAAAGATTATATTCATTAATTTTAGAATATATCCTTACTGGTGGAAGACATCATTGATGCAAATTTGACTAGTCTTTTTCTAGGTGGACTTAAAGATAACATCTATTAGAGGTTTAGATGTTTGATCCATCATCTATATCATAATTTATCCCAAGGGAATGCATGGTAGAATAAAAAAGATGGTCAAATGGAAAACTTTCATTATTAGTCGTGATCGTACCTTTCCAACACTATCATTTTCTCAACCCACCAGATTGACACCTTAGTAAATTAAGGATAAGCAAGCTAAAGGGTTGTGTTATGGTTGAGATATAAAATGGAGGAAAGGAAATCACTATGTTAAAAACATTGAAGGTGCCAATGAGGATGCAGATGATGAGGAGGCACTTGGTGAGGATGCAAAATGACCTAAGGAGGAATCTAAAGAATCTTAGCCTACTATTTACTATCATGCCATTTTAGGTATTAATACTCCCCAAAATCTTAAGGTGGTGGATTTCCTTATGAAACAAAAGGTAACTATATTGATTGATTTTGGGAGCACACAAATTCATCAATAGTAAGTTTTCTATTCATTTGAATTGTTTAATTTATCTTGCTCTAAAGTTTTAGCTTATGATTGTAGATGGTGGTACTATTAGGAGTTTAGGAAAATATCATAGTATTAATCTAAACATGGGATACTACTTATTAAATTCTCTTATGTTTTTTATTCTTATTGGTGGAGTCGACATTGTTCTGGGAGTATAATGGCTCACCACTTTGGGAACTATTGAGATGGATTTATAGAAATTACTCATGCACTTTCATTCTAAGGGAAGCACGTTTGAGATAAGGGGATTAAGGGATAAATCTCCATAACTTGTTATCTCCCATAAAATGACAAATATTATCTGAAAGGGTGCTAAAGTAGTGGTGGCTTGCTTATTTTCCATTGAAGTCTAGCTAACTTAACCATCTACACCTATTGATCTACAACAAGTGATTGATGCCCATTATGTTATTTTTGGTGACATGCCAAAAGGACTTCCACCTAGCCATACATATGTTCATGCCATAAAACTTATTATTACACCACCTAACATCAAGCCATACAATTATCCCTTTGCCCATAAAAGTGAAATTAAAAATATGGTACAAGAGATGTTAGATGCAGGAATCATTCACCACAACCAAAGTGAATATTCTTCACTAGTTTTCATGGTGAGAAATAAATATGACACTTGGTGGATGTTACTATTGGGACCAACATACCACCCCTTTTTATTTAAAATTGGGGACCCTTGAGAAGTCTTTGTGCCAAATTTTTAAAGCATCTAAACATTGAAGTCTTTAATATAATTTTAAAATGATCCAATATATTAAAGAACATTATTATGTGATTTAATACTCTTGTTTCAAACTAACCCTAATAACAAGGTTACATGAGTCATTTTTCAACTTCCATGGAAAATTTAGGGTTCTGTGTTTAGAAACCTTGGGTGGCCCTTGATTCAAATTCAAATATTGGAAGGAGATAAGTTGGTGAGAACCAATTAAAAAGAACTATAAATAGGGGGTTTTCATGGGTTTAAGTCATGTTTTCATAACATAACTTGAACTCTTCTATGTTTTTTCCCCTTTCTTTTCCTAAGTTCTTCATGTCTAATTTGATATAATTATGTGAGGTCCCTTTTTACATTACCTAACTTAGCTTAGGTCATTAATAATAAGGCCTCAATAATTATCTTGACATTATCATTACTTATTTATGATAAATGATTTTATTTATGTCCTCAAGTCTAAAATTTATCTCCCTCACTCTTT
This sequence comes from Torreya grandis, assembly GCA_037957365.1. NCBI lineage: Eukaryota > Viridiplantae > Streptophyta > Pinopsida > Cupressales > Taxaceae > Torreya > Torreya grandis. The sequence goes on from JARHVA010003214.1 coordinate 1,035,667, forward strand.
TTAGGATCCTATGATCAACACTTGCTCACTAGATTTGATTGGATGAAGCATCCTAACTAAAAGGATTTAGCTTAAACAACATGTACCATGATAAATCAATGGTAACTACTCAATTTATAGATTTGATCTGATGACATGAGGCATAGGAAGAAAATTCAAAAGGCATGTAAGGCCCTAAGCACCAAACACATGGTGACTTAATGATCAAAAGGAAGAAATAAAGGGGCCCACCTAATAAAGGAATCTAATTAATGACTAGACCTCTTACATGAATATATGGATATTTATTTCTCACTAGATTTGATCCAACAACATGAGGCCCAAGTGGAATTTTCAAAGGCATCCTAGGCTCTTAGGAATAAATCATGTCACATTTTCATTTGAGCCATGACTAGCCAAAAAATCAATGGAAATCACTCGCTCATTAGATCTGATCTAATAATACAAAAGGCCCAATGACTTTTCAAAGATTCATGAGCTCACCACATGGCCAGTTCTCAACCAAGGTGACAACTAACAAGAGATACACAACACAAAAAAGATCTAAGGACTCAAATTTAGATTGATGGATCATTTTTGCTTGCTGGATATGATCCAATAGTGAAAATTAAAAGGAAGATTTTAAAAGATAACAACTAGTATCTAAATGAAACTTATGAAAATTTCTATGAAAATCCCATAATGATGCCACATAGACTCCATGTAACCATAAAAGGTCAAAATCAAAGATCTTCTAAACTTGAAAATGCTAGGGTATAAAGTAAAGGGTCTCCATCAAATCTAAAAAATGTATGAAATCAAAGTTTGAATATCTCCTACCATTAAAGATTAGAACCCTAAAACCTCTACAAAAAATACGTAAATTAGTTTAATCAATTAAATTTTAATTAAGATATCATAATTATGCTCCTAAGAAAAAGTACTATAGCAAGAACCCTTGCCAATCCGGTGTAGGCAATTTGGTAACATTAGAAATGGTGGCTAATAAGAAATAATTTAAGATGGAGGTCAGGATTTATTTGACCTTTGATAATGAAGGAAGAATTTTTAAGGATATAGAACTGGACCTAATGGCCCTAAACAACCATGGAGTGAGGAATTGGTCTAAATTTTTCTTCATAATAGATGAGTTACAACCCATCTCCCAAGAGGAAAAGAGGAGTGCCATAATGAATAAAAGGTAAAATAACTTGGATGAAATTCAAATGGCTGGTCTCCACTATGCCATAATGAAACTAGAGGTAATGCACTATATTGATGTCATTACACCTATCTTTATTAATTATAAGATAGATGGGAAATGGATCATTCAAGAGGGTAATTATAAAAGGGTGGCATACATCTATCCTATGGCCTTTAAAACCTATTAAAAACTCCATTTACCCCATCTCAACCTCCCTGACATGAGGAACTAGGCTAACACCCAAGTCCTTGATTCAGTCCTCACACCCTGGTTAATCCAAGGACCCCATCTCTTCAAAACCCTAGATGGCATGATCCCCATTATAAAATTTAGGGAAGGCATTAGAGTAGCCATGACCCTACTAAATTGATCCTTTTGTGCCCCTTCCACAACATATGTAAACAAAATATGGGTGTTTTATGTCAACTTCATGACAGAAGAGAAATTGACCCCTCTAGTAGGAGACCTAATTAGCTTCTTCTTGGCTAAATAATTCATAGCCATCAAAATATAGACCTTTAAGCAATTCTATATGGTGTCCTATTTGTTAGATTCCCTTTTGGCTTCTGTATCTTTCCTTGGAATTAGGAATTGGTCCCTTAATGGTAGAACAACAATTTCTCACCACTATTATAAATTGTACATATTCAAGTATAAGAACCATATGTAATTCATCTATGATTGTGTTTTCCTAGTCATATATGAATCCATCATAAGAATTATTATGCCAAGATTGCATCCCTATATTAAAAGACATATAGAAACCATGGGGGATGTATGGTATTATCTAAACTACACTATCATTAGGATATAGGGAATCCTAATCCAACCTTATAGGCTACCAGTCCATGTCCCCAACAAGCTTTCCAAGTAAGAGATTGTCTGCCAAATCACCTAGGGTGTGAACATGGTATGCAAAGAAAACAAGAAAGGCCAAATTGACCCCATCCCATTGGATATTGGGAAGATTATAATCAAAGATAAGAATCAATTGGAAATCATGGTAACATATAGGAATTATTTTGATTTCCAATTAGATAACCTTAAAATGTGGGAACCTAGGGGTAGGGTGGTTAACTAGATTAAGGATAGAAAGGTCCTTAAGATTGAATATGAACATAAGATAGGTGTTGATGATGACATATATATTAGAGAAAATAATTTTGAATAAGTGATCTCCTGAATCAAAAGCTACAATATCAAGATGGAATGTATATTGATCAAGAGCAACAAACCTACAAGGGAAATATGGTAGTTACATCCCTTGAAATATAATTTATTGCCAAGACAATTTGGGACCACTCATGAGGAGCCATCTGATTGAGGGTAGCCATTTGAACCTTAACCCCACTAACAAGAGTCTCAAGATAAATAATTTTAGATTTAATAACCTCAAGATGGAAAGGATAAAGGCAAGGAGAAAGTTGGAGAACCAAGATTGGAACACAGACTTAGGGAAGGTGCCTCACCTATGAACTCCCATAAAGGGCACCTTCTCCCATGGAATTTGTTGACATAATATCTCTTGAGATAGAAAATAAATTAGAGGGTTCTCTCATTGATATTGCAAGGGAATATGGCTTAAATAGAGAAGGGGATCCCTATGAAGAAGTAAGGAAAGAGCTAGTTTCGTTAGAAAAAGAGAAAAGGAAAGAAGAGCAGGCCTTGGTTCCTATGACTAAATGGAAAAATCCTATATTGACCTTTACTCACCCTACTAGTGAAGTCAACCTCTCCAGTGATGAGAATATAATCCATGGACCACTCATCCTTGACTGGTTCATCTATGGGAAGTTGTAGAAGATCCCATCCCTCTCTTCTTCATGGGCTTTGACATAGGTTGGTCTAACTAAGAATGATAACATCAAACCATAGATCAAGGACATAGTAAAACAGTAAGAAGAGAGAAGAATATAAGTTCATCATATTTAGGTAGGATAGAAAATTGATACCCTAAGAACCTCTGATAGTGCAAATATGGAGTTGCCTAAGCCTCCAAATTTCAAGGAGCTAGAGGTTAAAGTCCAATTCAACCCATACACAATAGGATTGGAAAGGATCACCATAAGGATGGACATAGTTGGTCAAGAATAATTCACCTTTAAAAAGGTGGAACCATTCATAGGGCTAACGCTTATTGGAGGAAAACAACTTGGAGATGTTCTCATCCATGAAGAAGATATGGAAAGTTTAATTGAGGATTAATATCAATAGGCTAAAGCCAGTTTCCAGGGATTAGTAAAAATAATTAAGAGCTTTAAGAAGGAAAAAGAGAATTTGCAAACTTAAGCAATTCTTTCAGTGTTAGATTCAATGATTAAAATGCTTAAGGAGTCATTCCATGACATGTTCAGAGCACTAAAGTATATGAAATTAAGGTAAGATGCACTAGAAAACTAGACCACCTTAGCCAAGGAGTTGGTAACTTAATGGCAAAATTTTGAGGATAAGATTACCCAACTTCTTAATATTTAGGTTAAGAAGAAAATACCAAATTTTAAAGCCATCAACATGGGGCATCTAAATACCATTTTGGGAATTGCTGTAGACAAGTTCCAAGCCTTGAGTGCTTGGCATAATAAAATAGAAGAACTTATTAAGTAGGAGAAAGAGCTCATGGGAAGAATTGATAAGCTCCTAAGAACTATGCTCAAGGATCTTACACAACCCACTGCCTTGGGGATTATTAGTGATGAAGAATTCCAACATAGAGCCACTTTAGTGACTCAAGAAATCAAAGGTAAAAGTCAAAGATAATTAATGCAAGATAATATCTAAATATTAAACATGATATTTAATGTAGGGGAGGGGATCAAGAAAGCCAAAATCATTAAGGAAGCTTTGGCTAGGAATGACAAAGATTTTGATGAGCTGGCTAATCAAGAAGAGGAGCATATCACAAGGCCTACCATAGAATTAGACTTAGTGGATGAACAACATGAAGGAGATATAAGCATCCTTCAATAGGAAAGGGCCCCACATCTAACATCCTAATTATGGTTTACCTTAGAGATGGCATATTATTTTGTAAAGGCACACAGTAGTTTGTTAGCATGATTATCTCTAGGTTAGCATATCTATAGGAAACATGTATCATAGTTTTTTACAAAGACAAATGTCTTTATCTTTTTTACACCTATATTTTTATATTGACTGGTATATTGCATAGCTCTTCTATAAAGGCATGTATTACCATTTGTAAAAGAAGAGAAACTTTGAGCTATTTTTGTACCACTCCTAAGCAATTAATACAAAAGATCAAGGAATTCAATATGAATTATCTAGGTTGATGTGTTTGAATTGCTAAGTTTCTCAATTAATTGTTAAGTTTGAATATGAATAGTTTATAGAAATACTGAGTTAAATCATTAATTATAGGGTTGCTAACTTGTGTAATTCTAGGTTAGTTGAATGAAATTGAGTTTAATTTGTTTTATTTACTCTATAACAAAGATGTGCATTAGCTATCTATATGTGATGTAAAAATTTAAAAGTAAATCTAATTCTTACTTGTAGTGAAATGTGATTTTAGGCTACTTTACACTATATGACAGTTAAGATCATGCTTGGTGATTATTGAAACTATGTCAATATGTTCACAATCAAGGATCAACAATCACCATTTCTTTCCTACTCTACCCTTTCCTTTTTATCTTTCTTTAAACAATTCACTTTAGTTTAAAACATTGTTCATAACCATTTAGTTTAGTCATAGTTCAGATCTAGACCGATTTGTCAAAATTAGCATCATGAAGGCAACAAGATGGCTCCCAACCATTAAATTTTTCAAATATTATGGAACAATCTATGTTGCTTTGCTGCTATTTCACTATAGACATCCTAATTACCAAGTACCTACAACTCATGGCCTAAATTTGAAGGATCCTAAAATGAGAAGTGTTCTTTAAACACTAAGAACTCCTATGGTACATTTAGAAGCATCAACAGGAGAAACTCCACTGACACTAGAAGGAGGGCCATTGATTCTAATTAGCCCAAGACTTGGGATATCTTTACATTGTTGGGTATATATTTAATTCCAAGTGTATAGGTTAGAGGTTTTAGGGGTTGCTAACACATTTGTATGCTTTGTTGAGGTAAATATCACATTTATTTGATAAATGATTTCTTGTTCTAGTAAATATAGCTTTGAATTTGTGGATCTATAGTATTTTAAAGTGGAATGGCTTATTCTGATCAAAGATCAATTGATCCCTTGAAAATTAGGATACATTCTCAAGCTCAAACTTGTAATGATCAATTATCTTTGCACAATAGGATACATCCTCAATATACCTTTGTGGGAATTTAATGTCCTTTGTCACTTCTTATGTAAACCTTCATAGAATTAGCCTAGGATGCACGTTTGGTCCTGTTGAGACCAACACCCCCCCCATCTTTCTTTTTTTTGAAAAGGGGACACCTGTGATTATTTCTAGAACCTCTATATTCTAGAATAAGTGTGAAGGATTATTTGATCTTAAATTTTAAAGGTAGGTAAATATTTAAAAAAGACATGAGCTTTGGTGTATCTAATTATGATCATGTTTTTAATGTTGCTATATAATAATCCTTAAGGTGATTAATTCTAGATCCATGGAAGAAGTCAAGGTTCTCAAATAGTAAACCCTAGGGGTTTAAATTTAAAAATTTGTTGGAAAATTTAGTGGGAAATTTTATGCATGATCGTGTTTTAACTTAAAATTCATCTTCCTTTACAGATTTAATGCTTTATGCTTGTTTTTTAGATTTAATATAATTGTGCATCAAGTTTGAAGTCTTTTGGAAAGGCATATAGTTAATGATTTGGGCCCTAGTAAGGATCCAATGGTGATTGCTTGATTAGAAATTTTAATCTAATAGTGTAAATTAAAGCTGAAGCTTTAGGAAATCCCAAGGGCTTTGTATATGGCATTCAATTATTGGATCAATAAATTCCATTGTCTTAAATTTGATAGGTTTACTCCCATCTTTGACATATATGAGGATGTATTTGATGTGATCGAACCCATCAAATTTAACCTAGATAATCCTCAAAGCCTTGGGAACTCCCAGGGGCTTCACACATGGCATTCAGCTATTGGATCAATAAATTTCATTATCTTAAATTTGATAGGATTGATTCCATCATTTGACATCTGTGAAGATGTATTTGATGTGACCAAACCCATCAAATTTAACTTCGAAAATTTTAAAAGCCTAATCAAAGGGGGAATTTCTAAACAACCTTTTAAGAAATTCCTAGATTTGTACGAAGACAAACTAGTATATAAATATCTTAGCCTAAGTCATTTTGTGTTTTTAACCATAAAATTATAAATGACATTTTTAAGACTACTATAGGCTTGATTAGTGATGAAGAATTCAAGCAAAGGGTTGGTGTTCACATCCAAGGCATCAAAGACAACAAAGGTCATTCAACCAAGGGTAACCAAAAGATCCTTGATATCATCATTTCTTTAGGGAAGCAAATTATAGAAGCACAATGTATCAAGGAACTTGTATCTCGGGCTAATAATAAATTTGACAAGTTGGTAGATCAAGAAGATGATTGTTTAATGAAGCCTACAGTGTATTTTGAATTAATCAAGAAACAATATACCAAGGTGAAAGACTTCCTCAAATAGGGCTAATTAAAGGACCCACCAATGAAATTCCTAAAAGAATATTCTTTGTGTAAAGTATATGGTAGTTTGTTAGCATATACTCTTTCTTGTCAAGTTAGCATGTGACCTTCCACATTGTATTTTTATATCAAGGATAATTGTCCTTATCTGCATGTGGATATTTTGAAAGTTAACTGGTTAATCACCTATTTTCCTATAAATAGGAAGATGGTTACCATTTTTAAGGGAGATTTTTTGAGCAATTGTATACCAAGAGCATTTAATAAAACTAAGGAATTCTAAAAGATTGTTTATATAGTTTTGTTAAATTTCCATTCTACCTCTCAATTATAGATAGTCATCTTGAATTTGAATGATTCTTCTTGTTTGAAGTTGTTGTCCCCTAAAAAATATCACTCATTTTTGGGACAAAATTTGAAATATTTTGGTCCTATAGACCAAAATTGTCTCTTCCCTTTTTGAAATTTGTCCTGGGCATTCAAATTCCTCAATTTTTAAGCTTCTCAAGAATCTACAAACTTTCAAGGTTAGAGAAAACTATGGACTTGGTTTCTACAGACTCTACAGGTAGGTTCATTTCTACAGGTTCAAAGGCTTTTACAAGTGGGTTCAATCAAAAGAATCAGTTTCCAACACTTAGTCATTTTTGGGATTGGTTTATCACCTTGGTTTAATCAAAAATGTCCATTGACAAGCATCTGAGCAAGGATCCAACCATTGAACCATTGAACCATTTAACCTTGAACCATTTTGGTTCAATGGGTTCAACAAGTTCAAAGGTTCAATGTCATCGGCAAGAGTTAAGTGCTTCATCAAGGTTCAAAGTTCAACCACTTCAAGGTTTAACAGCTTCAAAACACTTATCAAAAAGAAGGCAGCTTGAACCAATGAACCATTGAACCACTTTGGTTCAAAGGTTTAATGAGTTTAAGGTTCAATAGGTTCAATGCTTATGGTTCAAAGGTAGGTTCAATCAAATGGTTCAACGGCTTGGTTTAACCAAGTGATTCAATGCTTCTGTTCACTCATTTGGTTCATCTATTTGGTTCAACGCTTTGGTTCATCCACTTGGTTCATCAGTTGGTTCAATCAAAGGGATCATCAACTTGGTTCAAAGCTTGGTTCAAAGTGTGGTTTAAAGCTTGGTTCAAAGCATGGTTCAAAGCTTAGTTCAAAGGAGCAGTTTGATGCAAAAGTTCAAAGAAGCCTCCCAAAGGACAAGTGCCCTTACGGAGGGCACTTGGTCGACAAAAGTACCCTTCGGAAGGGTCATTTTCAAAGAAGGCCATAAAGGTAAATTCTTTCAAATTTTTATTTAAGGTAGTTAAAAAAGACTAAGGTAAGAAACAATTATTTTAGACTTTTTGTCTGAAGGAATTCAAGGAAGAAGTTGTGGGTAGAAAGCCTGAAGAAATTTCCAAAGAAATAAAACAAAGCAACAATTTTGTGGACTTTTTTCTGTGAAAAAATGCCTGTGGAAAAAGCCTGGGGAAAATGCCCATAGGGAATGTCTGCGGGAATGTCCATGAAGGACTGTCGAAGATAAAAGGCCACCAAAGGACCCTGAAGGGTAGGTGCCCTTGCGGGGGACTCTCGACTACCAAATTGAAGGACACTTTCCCAAAGCTAAAGGGTCATCTTCCCTTTGGGAAGATGTAAAATAAGAAATCTGAAGGAAGAACTTAGCTACCTATCGGAAGAAAGAAGCCTGAAGGCCATTCGAAGACTGCTTGAAGGGTAGATACCCTTACAAGGGGCTTTTCCTGACCCAAAGTGGATCATTTCTTAAGGCCTAAAAGGGTAGTTTATTTCTGGGAAAGTGAAAAATAGAAAAGCTAAAGAAAGAACAAGGGGTGATGTGCCCAAAGACATCAAATTCAAAGATAGTAAACTAGTCATTGAAAATGTAGTGATGGGTGTGCGAACGTCAATTTCAAAGCTCACAAAATAGACATTGATCCTTGTAATCTATAGACTTGAATGAATTCATAGGCTTTAAGGCCAAGATTAGTAGGAAGTGACTAAGGAATAAAGCATCAAATCAAATCAAGGACCCAATTCAATTAACCAAAAAAGGAGGAATGATGAAGAAGGATCAGATTACCAGGTGAACATTGAAAGATGCAAAATTTCAATAGCATGACTTGTTTCTCCACATTGAGAAAAGTAAATGGGTAGATGCCCCTAAATTTTAGCCTGTCTTCTTAACAAATTTCAATGCAACATGATGTGTTGTTCCCAAGTCCTTCTTGAAGAGGCTATATAAGGGACTCTCTTTTATTGTAAATGGATTTCTTTTTGACAATCAAAAATGAAACTCTGCCCAAATTGAAAGACATTAATGAGACTTTGAGCTCAGATTGTTGATCATATTTTGTTATTGGAATAAGAAAGCAAGTGACTTTTTAGACTTTGTGCTGTGATATCTTTGTTGTTGGGGAAACTGTTCTTATGTCTTTTTCCTTAATATATTTTCTATTCCTTTAATTCAACAAGCATGATTAGTGAAATTAGTCAGGAAGGTGTCCTGAAGTCAACTGTGGAGAGACTTTGTGCCCCCATAATTGCCTTTCAGTGTGTTTTATTTTCATTTCTATGTAAAGGACCTTAGGATGACTTTGTGCCCTCATTGTCCTTCGTATCTCACTCTTAGGAAATTCAAGTGGAGACTTTGTGCTGTATCTCGATTTGTTGGTTGCTATGTCCTTGGTTACATTTTGTAATTACTACCTGGAGTATTCTTGTGGCTTGCTAAATATTACTTTTGAAAGAAGAGTGCTTTCTATCATTTTCCTTGAATTTCTCCTTTGATTTACACACATCATCTCTAAAAAAATAGAAATGGATGGTTTGTCCTACCCATTGAGTATTATTTTTTGTTTATATATATATATTTATTGCATCAAATAAGGACTAATCTCTCCTCTCATCAAGGGGAGGTTCCTTATATATACTTATATATCTCTCCTCTCATCAAGGGGAGGTTCCTTATATATATATGTATATATAAGGAACCTCCCCTTGATGAGAGGAGAGATTAGTCCCTATTTGATACAGTAAACCTACACATTTGGATGACTAGTCTTCATACTTTGGCTGATCAGACCTATTTTGTTTATCAGTACACTAATCAACAAAATATTTAACTAATAGTTTTTGGTGACTCCACTGGGGATATACATAATTTTGTGCAATTTGGAACCTCAAGTTTTAGATTGAAACATCACATGTGTCTTACCCATTATCATTATAACCCTTATCTATTACAAACTCTAGTGACTCCATTACTTGTCTTACCTATTATCCATTTATAACCTTACCATCTTCCTCCACCTCTGTTATTTTATTTGGTCTACAAAACCAGAGCTACTTGGAAAGAGTGCATAGTTTAAAGCCTCAAGCTTCAAATTGAAGCAAGGCCAATTCTTTTCCATTTTTATTTCACAATCTAGCAAATTCAAGGTATACATGAACCAAAGGGCTAAAGGTATTGTTGACCCTATATTCAAGTTGGTACAACAAAGTGATTTTGATCTATTTTCTTCACCATCTTGTCTCCAATGAACCAAGAGCTTTCCTCCTACTAAAGTCAGATCTCCATTGCCAGATGAAGTATCCACTTCTACTATTGATAAAGCTTTGCCAATAATTACCCCTCTAAGATTTGTTATTCCTCCTTTTCATAATCCTATAATGGTAGTTCAAGGCCCCTGGGGTAATGCTTTTGGTCCTCTCAATCTTACTCCACCTCTACATGAGCTTCCATGCAGTTTAAAGAAGAATTTCCCCAAATTCTATGGTGATGGGAAAGTTCATCTTGATGAAACATTACAGCCTTCAGCATAGCCTGTGGAGTAATTAGAGTAGAATTTGAAAATGTAGTAGTTAGGCTATTTGTAAAAACATTATAAGGTGTTGCTGTAGATTGGTTTTATCATCTACAAGCTCAGTCAGTAACTGATTGGAATACCCTCAAAGCTATGTTTAAAGCCAAATTCAAACCTGTAGAAGATGCACATGCACTTTTGGCTCAACTTACATAGATGAAGAAGGAGCCTCATGAACCAATGAGAGACTTCATAGCCAAATTTGACAAATTGAGGAATAGAATTTCTTTAATTGCTCAACCTACATCTGAGAATCTCAAATGCTTCTTCATTAACTCTCAGTTACCTAAAGTTAGTTTTATTTTGAGACATGCTGGTCAAATAGATCTTGCTGCAGCTCAAATTTTGGCCACTAAGGTAGAAGATGATCTCATCTTAGCAGGGAAGATAAGAAGAGATCCAAATATAAATAGACCATCATATTTTGAATATGCATCTACAAGCACCACAGATCTAATGGTGCAAAAGCTAGTAAATGAACTGCAAGCCTTGAAAACACAAATGGCACAAGGAATGTCTTCTGCTCCTTCATACAGAGATATGCCAAGAAGGACATTTCCAAATTAGTCATATCAAGGAAATACTACCAGGAATCAAGGGTAGTTAGATCATCTTCCTCCCCCATAAGGGAAACTTTCCCTTGAAGCTCCTCCAACCAACTCAACAATTGGATATTTGGAAATAAAACATGCTCTCTTTCCAACTTGAGTTTGAGCAAGAAAATGATGTTGATCTCTTCATGGAAGATTAAGAAGAATCAGCTGGTGACTCCCACATTGCTTTCCTAAATTATCAAGATGAACCCAGAAGCAAAGGAGAAGCTATTGATAGATCATATGTAGTGTTTACTAGGTCCAAGAACCTATAAGTCTAGCAAGCTGATAAAAAGAAGATAAAGGAGCAACCTCAATTAGTAATTGCAATTTCTAAGTGTGGAACTACTCTACCTTTCTAGCCAAAGGATCTGGTGACCACCCAAAATGTAAGTACATCAATTTCACCTTCAACTTCTACTTCAATTTCACAAACTAGCCCTCCTCCCATCCCTCCTAAAACCCAAAAGGTTGAAATGCTTTCCTCTATTCTTAGTATAATTTAGCCATTTGACATAATTGATCATGTCAAAAAGACCAAAACTCAAATGTCTAAATTTGAATACTTGCAGTCCAATCCTGATCAATTAGATAAGTTGGTCCAATGTGTCAAGAAACAAACCATCCCTACAAGAGAAGAGGTTAAGAAAATAATTCTTGATTCCCCAAAGAACATGCTCATTCCAAATAATCTTGTCATTACTCCTCCAACTGCCCCTGAGAAAATATAACCTTTCTATGTTTCTTTATTGATAAATGGTTATCAACTCAATAATTGCATCATTGATTCTGGGGCATCTGACAATGTCATGCTTGCTAAAGTAGCTGTGTCTCTAGGCCTCACACTGACTAAGACATTTGGGAGATGTTTCTCCATGGAGAACAAGAAAGTACCACTACTAGGGCAAATCAAAGATGCCTAATTTGCATTTGCAGCCTTTCCAGATAAGAGAATGAAGATGACTGTCTTGGTGGTTGACGTCCCAGCATCCTATGGCATTTTTCTTGGATGAAATATTTGCAAGGACATGGGAGGAGAATTAAGCATGAACCTAACTGAGGCAAGAATCCCTGTCAAAGGCATAATGAAGAGATTACTCCCTGAAAAGGAGGCAAAATACATGGTTACCCAAACATCAGCCCCTGTAACACAAATTCTATTTGAGTCTTTAGGTAGGGGTAATTATTTCTTAACCACAAAGAATGTTTATGTTTCTACAGATGAAAGTCCTATAGCTAACAATCCAGGAATTGATTCAAACAAGACTTTAGGAGAATTGGTAGGGTGCAGTACAAATAAGGAAGGATCTTCCATCTCTAATGAAGAGAAATTTGAGAGGAGATCAACTTTTGATGATGCTTTGATCCTGAAATCTAATGGCAGAAATTCTTCCACCAATGATGGAGTTGGGACTATGTTGATATCTCCTCAAGGAGATATTCTTCCTTCATGCAATTTTTAAGTCAACAACACCAACAACACAACTAGATGTGAATCTCTATTACTTGGATTGAAAATTGTTCAAGATGAAGAGATCAAACTTCTCCACATCAAAGGAGGTATTGAGCTAATGGTTTGTCAGGGGTTTGATGCTGATAATTAAAGCATGTGCTGGACTGGACTAGTAGAACAACAAGATATGGTGGTAAACCATACTACTGTATTCCAAAGTCAGTAAAAGGAACTCTTCATAGGGAGAACAAGGAATTATGGTTTTCAGTTTGAAGACCACATCCTTCCATGGAGCAAGAAGAAGAAGAGGCCAAGGGGAAGATGCAAAAAATTGGTTTCTTGGTGGAGAGCTCCATTCGCTCATCACCGTTTCTAGGGGTAAAATGTTTTCCTGCTGGTTTACCAAGATGGCACGCTATTTTCACTATCTCTTAGAAATTAACATTTGAAACACTTCAATTCTTGAAGTATCAGATCATTACATCTGTACATATGTATATTTGTATAGTTTTTAATTCTATTTTGTTGTTTTTGTTTTCATTTTTGATGCCTTTCATTTCTGGGTAGCATGATTCCATAGCCCACTGGCATACTTTAAGGCACTGGAGATTCTAGATTCTACTCCCTTCAATTCTTTTTTTAATTGATAGAAGTTCCCCAACTGGAGCCAGCTATTGTCCCCTAAAAAATATCACTTATTTTTGGGACAAAATTTGAACTATTTTGGTTCTATAGACCAAAATTGTCTCTTCCCTTTCCAAAATTTGTCCTGGGCATTCAAATTCCTCATTTTTCAAGCTTCTCAGGAATCTACAGACTTTCAAGGTTAGATAAAACTATGGAATTAGTTTATACATACTCTACATGCAGGTTCATTTCTATAGGTTCAAAGGCTTCTACAGGTGGGTTCAATCAAAAGAATTAGTTTCCAACACTTAGTCATTTTTGGGATTGGTTTAGCACCTTGGTTCAATCAAAAATGTCCATCGACAAGCATTTGAGTAAGGATCCAACCATTGAACCATTAAACCGTTGAACCTTGAACCATTTTGGTTCAATGGGTTCAACAAGTTCAAAGGTTCAATGTCATTGGCAAGAGTTAAGTGCTTCATTAAGGTTCAAAGTTCAACTGCTTCAAGGTTTAATGGCTTCAAAACACTTATCAAAAAGAAGGATGCTTGAACCATTAAACTGTTGAACAATTGAACCACTTTGGTTCAAAGGTTCAATGAGTTCAAGCTTTAATAGGTTCAATGCTTACAGTTCAAAGGTAGGTTCAATCAAATGGTTTAACAACTTAGTTCAACCAAGCGGTTCAATGCTTTAGTTCACTCATTTGGTTCATCTATTCGGTTTAACACTATGGTTCATCCGCTTGGTTCATTGGTTGGTTCAATCAAAAGGATCATCGGCTTGGTTCAAAGCTTGGTTCAAAGTGTGGTTTAAATCTTGGTTCAAAGGAGCGGTTCAATGCAAAAGTTCAAAGAAGCCTCCTGAAGGACAAGTTCCCTTACGGAGGGCACTTGGTCGACAAAAGTACCCTTTAGAAGGGTGATTTTCAAAGAAGGCCGTAAAGGTAAATTCTTTCAAATTTTTATTTAAGGTAGTTGAAAAAGACTAAGGCAAGAAAAAATTCTTTTAGAATTTTTGTCTGAACGAATTCCTTTAGATAAAAAGTTTGATAGAATTCAAGGAAGAACCTACGGGTAGAAATCCTGAAGAAATTTCCAAAGAAACAAAACAAAGCAACAATTCTGTGGACTTTTTGTCCATGGGAAAATGCCCATAAGAAAATCCCAAGGAAAATGCCTGTGGAGAAAGCCCAAGGAAAATGTCCACGGGGAATGTCCACGAGAATGTCTGCGAAGGACTGCCAAAGATAAAAGGCCACTGAAGGACCCTGAAGGGCAGGTGCCCTTACAGGGGACTCTCAGATACCAAATTGAAGGATGCTTCCCTAAAGCTAAAGGGTCATCTTCCCTTTGAGAATATGTGAAACAAGAAATCCAAAGGAAGAACTTAGCTACCCACCAGAAGAAAGAAGCCTAAAGGCCTTTCGAAGACTGCCTGAAAGGCAGATACCCTTGTGGGGGGCTTTTCCTAACCCAAAGTGGATCATTTCTTAAGGTCTAAAAGGGAAATTTCTTTCTAGGAAAGTACAAAATAAAAAATCTGAAGAAATACCAAGGGGTGACGTGCCCGAAGACATCAAATTCAAGAACAATAAACTAGCTGTTGAAAATGTAGTGATGGGTGCGTGAACGTCAATTTCAAAGCTCACAAAATAGCCATTGATCCTTGTAATAAAGCATTCATAGGCTTTAAGGCCAAGATTAGTAGGAAGTGACTAAGGAATAAAGCATCAAATCGAATCAAGGACCCCATTCAATTAACTAGAAAAGGAGGAATGATGAAGAAGGATCAGATCACCAGGTGGACATTGAAAGATGCAAACTTTTAATAGCATGACTTGTTTCTCTGCATTGATAAAAGCAAATGGGTAGATGCCCCTAAATTATAGCCTATCTTCTTAACAAATTTTAATGCAACATGATGTGTTACAATTCTTGAGTCCTTCTTGAAGAGGGTATATAAGGGACTCTCTTTTATTGTAAATGGATCTCTTTCTGACAATCATAAATGAAACTCTACCCAAATTGAAAGACATTATTGAGACTTTGAGCTTAGATTGTTGATCATATTTTGTTATTGGAATAATAAAGCAAGTGACTTTTTAGACTTTGTGCTGTGATAGCTTTTTTGTTGGGGAAACTGTTCTTATGTCTTTTTCCTTAATATATTTTTTGTTCCTTTAATTCAACAAGCAGGATTAGTGAAATTAGTCAAGAAGGTGTCCTGAAGTCAACTATGGAGAGAATTTATGCCCCCATAATTGCCTTTCATTGTGTTTTCTTTTCATTTCTATGTAAAGGACCTTGGGATGACTTTGTGCCCTCATTGTCCTTTGTATCTCACTCTTGGGCAATTTAGGTGGATACTTTGTGCTGCATCTCAATTTGATGGTTGCTACGTCCTTAGTTACATTTTGCAATTACTACCTGGAGTATTCTTGTGGCTTGATGAATAGTACTTCTGAAAGAAGAGGAGTCCTTTGATCCGCATGCATCATCTCTAAAAAAAGAGAGATGGATGGTTTGTCCTACCCTTGAGTATTATCTTTTGTTTAGATATATATATATACATATACATATATATATATATATATATATATATATATATATATATATATAGGGAACCTCCCCTTGATGAGAGGAGAGATTAGTCCCTTTTTGATGTGGTAAACTTACACATTTGGATGACTAATCTTCTTACTTTGGTTGATCAAACCTATTTTGTTTATCACTACGCTGATCAACAAAATATTCAACCAACATAAGTTACATTATTTATCATAGGGTTGTTTATTTGTGCTAAATGCTAAATTGATTGTAAATATATCAAGTATACTTCATTTTATTTAATATGTATTTGGATGTATTTAGGTTATTCCAGATCATAATAGAAAATCTTTAAAGTAAATTTGGTTCTTACTTATGATTCATATTTTTCCTTTGAATTTTGCCTGATTTGTGATATAATTTGAGCTTATGATATTTTATAACATAATTTGGTTAAAATGTGCTCAAAGTAATTAGATTTTTGTCATAATATTTGAGATGAAACCTGCAATCATGTTTATTTCTTACTTTACCCTTGTCTTTTCTTATTTTTATTAAGATTCACTCTAGCTTAAAGATCATTATTAATACTCATTTAGTTTAGTTTCTAAGTCACTGAAAACTATTAAATATATAAATATTTAAATGTTGGTGGCTCCCAACCACTAAATCAAACAAATATTATGGACAATTCTCATACTTTGCTTCTATTTTGACCACATACATCATTGAATTATCACAAATTGCAAATCATGCCTTGGATTTTTCAAATCCTAAAATGAGTAGTGTTCATCAACATTGAAGATCACCTATGGTACATTTTAAAGCATCAATGAGAAGCTCCATTAGTGATAAAAGGAGGGCCTCATTAAAGATACTTAATATCTTTCAGGTGTATTTGGTCAAAATTAGGCAACATTTTACATGATTATGTTTATTTTAGCATAAATTATGTAAAGACAGGTGACCTTTGTAGAAATATGGATTTTGTTGCTAAGAATTTATTAGTATTTGGAGTTAGGATGGATTATTTTGTTCAAAATTGAAAATTCTTTGATAATAAGAGGTTTATTTGAGTCATAAGTTGTAAACATTGGTCATCTTTGCATAGTTTAGTACATCTTTAATCTTGTTTAGTTAAAGATTGATGTCCTTTATCCTCTTATGAACATTTTTTAGCAAATTAAGCTTAGTGTGCATATTATTTGTTATTATTTGGTAATTAATGTGTTACACCATGTTTTAAAATAGGATCCTTAATCTTCAAGATGAAATTACCAAGGATTAGGACCGAATCACATTTAGAGACTAGATAACCCTTGCTCAAACTAGAAATTCATAGAAGGACTAGGAAAGATAGAGGTAAGAGTAGGTATTCTAAATCTCTACCATCATCACCTTTGTAAGGGATTTATGTGCTTGATATTCATTCAAACATGGAATTTCTTGGAAGTTCCCCTATTAATATACCAGGTGTGGTTCATGATTTACCATGTAATCTTAAAAAATATTTGCCCATATTTAGTCCAACTAGTATTATAACTACCGAAGAACATGTTAAATATTTCAAAGCCATATTAAGATTATTAAATATTATTCATGAAGATGTAGAATGTAGGTTGTTCCCATTTAAATTCAAAGATGCTGCATATGAATGGTTCCTTAATCTACCTGACAATTATATTATCTCATGGAATAACTTTGACACTATTTTTATTAATCAATTTGGAAATATCATAAGCCTTTATGCCATCTATCATCAATTTACAATTATCAAGAGAGATACAAGTGAACATATAGGTGATTTAATGCTAGGTTCCAAAAGATGTTTATTCAAACCATGGATCCATATAAACCTAATGAAGCTTTAGCTTTGGAGGTTTATAGAGATGCTATTGACCCCATGACTTCTATGTTTTTGAAGAGAGCCCTTCCATTTATCATCACATTGGCTCAAGCCTATTATGAATTAGTGGTTATTAGTGACCAAATGAAACCCTAAGGATAGATGACTTATTCTATCCCAAATTTTAATCCTCAAATGATTACATTAAACCTTTTCTCAAATAATAATCAAAATACTCTAACATTAAACCAATTCCCTGCTTTGAATGTGTTGCCTATTAGTCATGATGCTCCTAATCAAAATTTAGGTTTCTTAAGTCATGAAGTTACCAATGGATTTAATGACATTGACCCAAAGGATTTAGTGCATATTAGTGGCATTAACAGTAACCAAGGTGAAAATGCTGAGGTTCCAAAAAATGAGAATGAGTCTATATTGAAAATGGTACAAAAGCTAATGACAATTCTCAACTAATTTTATAAAAATATAAAAACAAGTTGGTAATGCTAATGAAAATTTTGGAAGGAACTTAACTTTTCAAAAGTTCAACGAGCCTAGGAATAGGTTTCATAATGATAGTTTCTACAATAACAAAGCTAATGAGCCTTCCTATATCAAATAGAATATGAATATAAACGTCACTAATATTGCCTTACTAGATTATTGTAGGGTGCATGTTACTTCCAAGCATGGTGAGATTGATTGCATTGAGTTTTGTAAAGCCTTTGAAGCTTTTCAAGAAGAACTTGACACATTTGAAGTGGTTCTAAATAAAGATGCTACTCCAAATTCTTATTAATCTAAACCATCTGACCAAGTGCATATGGTGTAAACTTTTCAATTCCCTTTTCAAGAAGATAATGAGCCTAAAAATATTCTTGAGGAGATTCAATCATTCTAATTTTTTTTAAGACATATCATCTGATAAATAGGGAACAAAATAACCATTGACTACCTCTACCCCTCCTAACAATTATGGAACCCCTCTAGACACTGTATCAAAGAATAATCCTAAACCCCCTAAAGGAAGTTCTTCTAATCTAACTATTGATCCTCCAAGTAAAATTAGCTACAATATTGTGGAGGGTATGAAAAGGATTAAAGCCATTATCACTTTGCATGGCTAACTCAGATCACAAAACAAAGAGACTTACTTTTGGAATCTTTGTCTAAGAAAATTAGGAAGCCCCTAAGAATGATAGTGAAAATGTAATTACACAAGTAATCAAAGTAGAGTCCCTACCTTTTTTTACTTACAATTAAGATATTTGGGAAGAATGTTCATAATTTTGTTTTAGATTCTAGATTTTCAGCCAACATTATGCCTACTGGGATATGTGAACAACTTAGGTTGACTCCAATCAAGTCTGATAGGGTAGTCACTCAATTAGATATATCTAGAGTTAAAGTTATAGGAGAATTATTGAATGTACATATATAGCTAGCTAGTAAACCTAAGGTTCAGTAATTCATTGATATCCAAGTGGTATAAATGCCTAGTGCTTATGGATTGCTTTTGAGTAGAGAATGGACTAAGGCCTTAAATGGCTATATGTCTACTAATTGCTCACACTTGTGGATTTCTTGGAAAGGTGTTCCAAATCAATTAAGAGTGGAAAGGGAAACTTGAATGAAACACATGATAATAGAATTTAATGCTTTTAATGAAAGGGTAAATTTCTTGGATTCTTATTTGGGAATTTTCACTTTAGAAATTGTAAAAGAACTAGTTTCCAAGAGTTCTCCTTTAATTTTTAGTTTGTGGAAGTTATATCTTGATGGTGCCAATTGCAAATCAAGATTATGAGCTAGTATTGTATTTATGGATCCTTTAGAAAAGCAATACCATGCAACTTATAAGTTACAATTTCCTTGCACCAATAATTTAGCTGAGTATGAGGCTCTCATACTTGGATTGCAGTTTGCCATTAAACACAAAGTTAAGGAACTACTTGTCTATGGAGACTCTAAACTTGTGGTTAACCAAGTTAGGAGTAAATGCCAATGCAAATTGTCTTACTTAAAGAGATATAAGTTTAGGGTGTGGGACTTAATCGAATCTTTTGATGCCTTCAACATCTTAACTATTCCAAGAGAAGAAAACAAAGTTGCTGATGAGCTTGCCTCTTTTGTAGCTAACTTCATGCCTAATCATGATTCTCAAAGCATTAGTATTGAGTTAGTGCCATGTCCTTGAGTTCTTGATAATGTAAATCATTTCTAAGTTTTCAATGATGATCAACAAATCATAAATTTCTTAATTAATTTTATAACTTTTGAAGCTCACATTATTGATGAGGTTGATGAAACTTTTCCTAAAAAGGAACTTAATGGAAAAATAATCTAATTAAGTGATAATAAGATACCTAAAGGGATGATTTCATTATAAATACTATTTGATCTTAACAAGATTTCTAAAGCAACTAAATAACCCAAGGTAAATGGTAGAGATTATAATGTGATGAACCTTGGTCCACATGATCAGCCCCAAATGGTGAATATAGGGATGGCTTGCACTAAAATGGAGAACAAAAAATATAGAGAGTTGCTTACAAAATACAAGGATGTAATTGCTTTGTCGTATGAAGATTTGAAAATATTTGACCCAAGGGTCATTACTCATACTATACCTCTTCAAGAAGGTTGTAAACCTCTTAGATAGAAGCAAAGGCCAGTCAACCCTATTTTAGAACCCATGATTTTCAAAGAATTTAAGAAGCTATTGGATGCAAGGATAGTGTTTCCTATTAGACATTCCACTTGGGTGGCAAACTGAGTCCTAGTAAAAAAAAGAATGGAGAAATAAGATTGTGCATAGATTTTAGGAATTTGAATAGAGCATCTAAAAAGATAATGGTCCTTTACCTTCTCTAGACTAGGTTATCCAAACTATTTTAGGATATTCCATGATGTCTTTTTTGGATGGATTTTTTGGATATAACCAAGTGCTATTGCTCTAGAGGACAAGATGGAAATAGCTTCTACTATTAGATGGGGAACATATGCTTACAAGAGAATGCCTTTTGGATTAGTAAATACAGGGGAAACTTTTCAAAGGGCCATGGACCATGCTTTCCAAGGTTTAATGGGCAAGTGTATCATCATATATATGGATGATATTATAATATTTTCTAGAAATAGAGAGGAGCATTTCATACATTTGAGACAAGTATTTGATAGATGTAGAAAGTATGGTGTATCTCTTAACCCCCAAAAAAGTATATTCTATGTCAATAAAGGAAAATCATTGGGACATATCATTACCAAAGATGGGATTTATATAGATGCTAATAGAGTAGAGGCCATTTATAAAATTTGGCTTCTCGATAGTTGAAAAGAACTTAAGTCATTCTTTGGCAAGATTAATTTTGTGAAGAAGTTTATTTCAGGCTTCGTTGAGATTGTCAAACCTTTGAATGATATGTTTAAGAAAGATGCTATAATTGATTGGAATGAAGAATCTAAGAAGGCCTTCACTGATATTAAGATGGCAATCACTGAAGCTCTAGCCCTCATAAGTCTTGATTTCTCAAAATATTTCTATCTATATTCATTTTCTTCTAAGCATACTATGGCTGTAGTGTTAACTCAAAAAGTTGATGAAAATGATCATTCCATAGATTTCATGAGCACCAACTTCAAAAATGTAGAAGTGAATTATTCTATGATTTATAAGCAAGATGATGCATTGGTAAAGGTAATAAAAAAAATTTAGACTTTACCTCTTTAGAAATAAGGTACATGCCATATTACTTGATCCAACTACATAGCTTATGTTGATTTAGAATGAGCTTGGAGAAAGAAGAGGCAAGTGGATGACAATTATACAAGAATATGATATAGAGATGAAAATAGCCAAATTAGTGAAATGCCAAGGTTTAGTTTAGATAATTTCTAGTATTGATCCAAAATTCCATGTCATGCAAGTAAATCAATGAAATTTCCAACCCAATGAGTGGTATGACTCTATTATCCATTTACTTGTCAATGGTGTTTATCCCCCAATATTTAAAAGAGAACAAAAGAGATCCTTGAGGCTCAAATTAGCTCATTACCTCATCAAGAATGGAATCTTGTATAGGATGAACTTTGAGGGAATTTATTTGAGATGTGTGTCCAAAGAAGAAGTAGCTTGGATTATGACTACTTTCCATGAGAAGCTAGGAAGTGGACACCCTTCAAAAAGAACCACAACTCACAAGATTCTTGGGGATAGATATTATTTTCTGACCCTCTTAAAATATGATTATAAGCATGTGAGGGAGTGTCATTCATGCCATATTTTTAGCACAAAGGAGCTAAAGGCAGCCATGACTTTACAACCCATGATGGTGGATAAACCTTTTGCACAATGGGGATTATACTTTGTAGGAGTAATGAACCCCAATTATTTTGAAGGTCATAAGTATGTCCTACATGATATAAAATATTGAACTAGGTGGATTGAGGCAAAAGCTACTAAGTAATGCAGAACAAAAAGGTGATTATATTCTTAGAGGAAATTTTTTTTACTAGATTTGGAATCCTAGTTTCTTTGGTTTATGACAATGGATATACATTCATTTATATTGAAATGATAGAATGGGATTATGACCAAGGCATTGCACTCAAGTTTTATTCTAATCAATATTCTCAAGGAAATGGTGTTTCTAAATCTAGAAACAAAAATTTGATGAAAGTTATCAAGAAATCTACTGAAGATTGACCTAGAACATGGCATAAACTTCTTAAGTTTGTATTATGGGTAGATCAAATTTGGATCAAACAAGATCTCAAGGCTTCACCATTTTTGTTGGTATATGGTCAGGAGCCTATCTTTTCCATCACCTTGAATTTGCCTACATTCACTTTCATGCAAGAATACATGGAGGACATCCAAGAACTTGGTAATTCTAGGCTGTTAGACATTATTCAAATGGAAGATGCCAGAGAAAAGACATTTATAGACTTCAGTAGACACCAATCAACCATCAAAAGATGGTTTGATAAGAGATCTAAAGTGAAGGTATTTAGACAAGGAGACTTAGTCCTTCTTTGGGACAAAGCATCAAAAACTAAAGGTAAATATGGTAAGTTCACCCCTTTATGGATTGGTCCATACCAAATTGTAGAAATCTTGGGCAACAACACTTTTAAGTTGAAAAATATCAAAGGATCAGATTTAATTTACCCACCAATGGATAATACCTCAAACATTACTTTGTTGCTACTCCATTGGGGCTCTTCATGGAGTGAATGCGTAAGATTGTGAATAGGTAAGCTAGTTAGTTCCCTTTCTTGCTTTGTTTTTAATTCCTTATTGGGTTTGTATATATTTGTTTTGTTTATGTTTATGTTTTGTTTTTTATTTCTTGGTGGTGTTCCTTGGTTGTGGTAAAGTCTCATGGTATTATTTTTTGGTTTGGAATTGCTCAAAAGTGTGAGTATAAATCATTAAAAAGTGAACATGGCTGGAAATAAAGTAGTATGAAGCAACTGGGGGTATTGGTATGGGAATTTATTATTCTAAAAATATTTAAACCTTATTCTACATCAAAACTTGGTTTTAAGAAGAATCATATGTATACAACATGAATTTAGTATATTAACTTATATTCATTCTTACACTTAAAACACATCCTTATCATAGACTAAAGTTTCAATTAAAGGAGAGTATCCTAATGCCAAGGCATTTGACCAAATCCTTAAAACCAGGCTGTATTGGTTTTCAACCTTTGCAAAAGGACCTAAAAAAATTTATTGAAAAATCTATGGAAATAGAAGTAAAGGTGATTCAGGTAATCTCCACTAGGTCTATGGATGCGTAGATGGTAGTAGATCAAGAACTTAAGTGGAACCAAAGATATCTCTATCAGGGCTATAGATGCTTGGATGGAAGTAGAGTAATGCCCAAACCTCCCCTAAATTAAGATTTATTATTCTTAAAGAATATCTAAAGTTCTCAAAGTTAAGTGTAATAGACCAAAAGGATATGAATCTAGATGTTGTTTCTTGAAATTCATGACAAATAATAAGTGGAATCAAAGCACACACTACATGTTTATATTTTAATATCTAAGTTCAAATTTTATACATAAGGAACTTGTGCCAATTGAAAGTTGATTTAGGAGATAGTATATGTCCAAATGGGATATAAAATTCATGTACAAGTTTTAACTAGAGCCCTGTGCTCCAAAATATTGCTATGTTTCCCCTATGAGTCACCATTTATTGAGACCAACACCTCCCCCCATCTTTCTTTTTTTCAAAAAGGGGACCCTTGTGATTTTTTCCATAACCTTTGTATTCTAGAATAAGTGTGAAGGATTGTTTGATCTTGAATTTTAAAGGTAGGTCAATCTTTAAAAAGGCATGAGCTTTGGTGTATCTGATTATGATCATGTGTTTAATGTTTCTAAATAATCATCCTTAAGGTGATTAATTATAAGTTCCATGGAAGAAGTTAGGGTTCCAAAATAGTAGACCTTGGGGGTTTTGAATTTAAACATTCATGAGAAAATTTAATGGGAATTTTTTTGCATGATCAGGTTTTAACTTAAAATTCATGCACTTTTATAGATCTAATGCTTTATGTTTATTCACTGGATTTAATCCAATGGTGCATCAAGTTTGAGTTATTTTAGAAAGGCATATAGTTAATAATCTGGTCCCTAGTAAGGATCCAATGGTGATCACTTGATTGGAGGTTTTAATCTAATGGTGCAAATTAAAGTCAAAGCTTCAAGAACTCTTGAGGGCTTTGCATGTGGAATTCAGTATTAGATCAGTCAATTCCATATTCTTAAATTTGATAGGTTCACTCCCATCATTTGATGTCTATGAGGATGTATTTGACGTGATCAAACCCATCAAATATAACCTAGATAATCCCTAAAGCCTTGGGAACTCTTAGGGGCTTTACACGTGGCATTCAATTATTAGATCAATAAATTCCATTGTCTTAAATTTGATAGGTTCACTCCCATCATTTGACATCTAAAAATATGTATTTGACATGAATGAACCCATCAAATTTAACTTAGAATTTTTTTAAATCATAACCAAAGGGGCCATTTCTAAAAAACTTTTAAAGAAATTCCTAACTTTTTATGAAGACAAACCTAATATATAAAGATTCTATCCTAAGTCATTTTGTGTTTTTAAACATAAAATTCTAAATGATGTTTTTAAGCCTAAGATTCATATAATCATGGAACTGATTAAAAGGTAAGCATCTTACAAGATCCAATGATGATCACTTGTTCATTGGATTTGATCCAATAGTGCATCGAGCCTGAAGCCTTTTAAAAAAGCATGTGGTTAATGATCTGGTGCTAGCTAAGATCCAATGGTGATCACTTACTATATTTGATCCAATGATGTGACAAAGTTGAGGACTTTTCAAAGGCCTCATGAGCTTGACACATGGCATAATTAGTGAGTTTAAAAATCAAGAGACCAATGAAATGTAAGAACTTGGATTTGGTTTTTCAAAGTAAAATAAAGAGGAATTTTAAAAGCTAATGGTTAGCCTTCAAATAGAATTTATGAAATTTGATATGAAAGGCATGAAACCCTACCACACAAGCTCCATGTAGGTATGGAAGATCAAAATCAAAGATATCCTATGCTATATAATGCATAAGACATGAGAATGAGGTCCCATAAAATTTAACGCATGTATGAAATCAAGAGTTGGATATTTTTGCCATTAAATCTAAAAACCTTAAACCCTCTATAAAGAAGGACTTAAATTAATTCAATTGATCACATATAAATCAAAGTAAGTACAAATTGAATTTAGAGCACGTGCTTTATTGAGAACTTTGTTTTCATTAGCTATAATTTAGTGTTATTAATGGAGACAATCAGGCAATAGATGAAAATTGAAGTAGAGCTTTACCTAAATTTAGATGGTGAAAGAAGGGTCTTTAGAGACATAGAGTTAGATTTAATAGCCTTGAATGTGTATGGAATTATAAATTAGTTTGAAGTGTTATTATTTATAAAGGAGTTACAACCAATTTCCCAAGAGGAAAAGATGAATGATATGGTGCACCAAAGATATAAAGACCTAGTATAAATTTAGCTAGCAGGCCTTCACCATGTGGCTATTAAACTAGAGGTAATACATTGTATCAACCTTCTTGTTCCTATTTTTGTTAACTATATAATAGATGGAGAATGGATTAATCATGAATGAATTATTAATAAAGTTACATGTATAGCTCTCATGGTCTTTGAGGATTACTATAAGCTCCCTTTGCCTCATGTTGATCTCCTTTCCTTGAGAGAATGGAAAAATTCCCAAAACTTGGATTTAGTCCTCTCACCTTGGTTAATCTAAGGTTCCCATGTTTTTAGGATATCTAATGGTGAGATTCATATTGCCCAATTTAGGGAGGGTGTTCAGGTAGCTATGACTTTATTTAATAGAGCCTTTGGTGCCTCTTTTACAACTTATTTGAGTAAGGTATATGTATCTTATGTCCATTAAATGTTGGAGTAGAAATTAACCCTTCCCATTAGAGACTTAATAAGTTTTTTATTGGCCAAATAATTTAAAACCATCAAGAGAAAGACTTCTAAGCAATTATTTATGATGTCTTACCTCTTGGATTCACTCCTAGCCTTTATTAATTTCCATGGCATTTGGAATTGGTCCCCTAATGGTATAACTACCATTTACCATCATTAATCCAAATTACATATATTCAAATATAGGAATCACATGAAATTCAAATGTGATGGTATCTTCCCCATCATTTTTGAGGCAATCACTAGTATCCCTATGCCCAAGATTCATCCTCTAATCAAAAGACAAGTGGAGACCATGGGGAATGTGTGGTTCCATCCAGATTGCACTATAATAAGGATATAAGGAATCATGGTCCAACCATATAGATTGGCTATATATGTTCCTAGTAAGCTTTTAGAGAAATAAATTGCTTATCAAATCATCCAAGGAATGGATTAACACTATAAGAATAATAAGAAAGCTCAGGTTCATCCATTTCCATTAAACATTGGTAGAATTATAATCAAGGATTGGAAACAACTGGAGATCATGGTGTTACATAAGAACTCGTTTGATTTCCAACTAGATGATCTTAAGATGTGGGACCCCAATGATAGAGTGGCTAACCATATTCAAGATAAAAAGATCCCAAAGACTGACTACAAACATCAAGCAGGCGTGGGAGACGGTATTTACACAAAGTTAAGGAAATTTAAAGAATTTTTATCTAGGGTTAAAAACTACAACATCAAATTAGAACATAGGCTAGTCAGGGATAGTAAGTCCTCATGAGAAATAGGGCAACTACATCCCTTGCATTATCATTTGTTGTTAGAACCATCTGGGACTACACATCAAGATCCACCTATAAGAGGACAATCTTCTGAGCCTTAAAAAAGAGAATTAATAAAGTCACCCCAGGTTTGGAAACTTGAGGATGTAAAGGGAAAAGGTAAAGATGTGATTCAGGAGTCCAACATAGAGCATAGACCTAGTGAAGGTCCCCAAATTTAGGCATCCCCATGAAGGCCTTCTTCCACAATTGAGGTTATTAGCATGATTGCTTTGGAAATTGGAAAAATAGTGGAAAGTGACCTTATTAACATCACAACTACCTTGGTTTTGATAAGGAAGAGGATTTATTTGGGGAATCAAACAAAGAATTAGTTCCATTGAATGGAGGAAAGAGACAAGCAAAATTGGCCTTAATTCCTTTGGCTCCAAGAAAAAGGCCTAAGTTAAATTTCACTCACCCTACTAGTGAAATTAAACTCTTCAGTGATGAGAATCCTATTTATGGACTAGATATTCTTGATTGGTTTGTTTATGGGAAGTTTCAAAAAATCCCATCTCTTTCTTCTTCACTAGCTTTGAATCAGGTTGACATGGATGTTTAGGATAATGTCAAGCCTTAGATATAGGATATTTTGAATATAAAAATAGAGAGAAGCATCCATATCCTTCACAACAAGGAAATATAAGGGATTGAAATCTTTGGATCCTCTAAAAGTTCAAATGTAGAGATTCCTAAATAGCCACAAGCAAAGGAGTTTGACCCTTAGGTCCTTTTCAATATAGATACATCAACTCTTGAGAGAGTAGTGACCAAGAAGGGTAATCATTGTTGGTATCGAGGAGTTTACCTTTCAGAAGGTAGAACCATTTATGGGATTAACTCCTATTCTAAGATAAGCAATAGGGGAGCATCCTATATTTCAAGAAGATGTGGCTAGTATGGTACTAGCCCAAATAACAATGACCTTGGTTGGAGTTCAAGGAATGAAATAGAGGATTCTCAACTTGGAGGAAGAAAAACAAGATTTAGAAGCTCATATCCTCCTTTCAATTCCTAAGGATGTATTTCAAGTGTTGAATAAATATTTTATGGATGTATTTGAGAATTTTAAAAGCATCAAGCTTAGATTGAGTGCTTTAAACCATCAAATTGAGATGGCATAAGCCTTAATCACTCAATGGTAGAATTCTCAAGCTCAGATGGAGGGTCTCATTAAGGTACATAAGACAAAGTAGGCATTGGACTTCAAGATTATCAAACTTAGACATTTGGACATCTTCATAGTAATTTTGATGGATAAACAAGAGGATTTGATCACCTAAAATAATGATGTCAATGACTTCATCAAGAGAGACACAGGTTTGGTAACCCAGATGGAGAAAATTCTAGGAAATCTATTAGATAACCCTTATCAAACCACTACTATAGGCCTAATTAGTGATGAATAATTCAAGCAAAAGGTTGGTGTTCACATCCAAGGCATTAGAGACAACAAAGGTCATTTAGCCAAGGATAACCAGAAGATCCTTGATATTATCATTTATGTAGGGAAGCAAATTTTATAATGATAATGTATCAAGAAACTTGTATCTCAATTTGATAATGAATTTGACAAGTTGGTAGATCAAGAAGAGGATTTTCTAATGAAACCTACAATGGATTTTGAATTAATCAAGGAGAAATATACTAAGGTGAAAGACTTCCTCAAATAGGGATAATAGAAGGACCCACTAATGAAATTCCTAAAAGAATATTCTTTTTATAAAGTATATGTTAGTCTGTTAGCATATACTCTTTCTTGTCAAGTTGGCATGTAACCTTCCACATTGTATCTTTATATGAAGGACAACTATCCTTATCTACATGTGGATATTTTGAAAGTTAACTAGGTAATTACCTATGTTTCTTATAAATAGGTAGATGGTTACCATTTGTGAGGGAAAGATTTTGAGAAATTGTATACCAAGAGAATTTAATACAATTAAGGAATTCTAAAAATATTATCTATATAGATTTTTTGAATGTCCATGATACCTCTCAATTACAGATAGTCATCTTGAATTTGAGTTACATTCTTATTGTTTTAAGTTACATTCTTTGTCATAGGGTTATTATTTTGTGTTAAATTCTAAATTGAGTGTAAATATCTCAAGTATAATTCATTTTATTTACTCTGTATTTAGATGTACTTAGATTATAATAGCAAATCTTTAAAGTAAATTTGGTTCTTACTTATGATAGATATTTTTCCTTTGAATTTTGCCTGATTTGTGACATAAGTTGAGCTTATGTTGTTTTATCACATAATTTGGTTCAAATGTGCTCAAATTAATTATAATTTTTCATAATATTTGAGATGAAAACTTGCAATCATATTTCTTTCTTACTTTACCCTTCTATTTTCTTATTTTTATGAAGATTCACTCTAGCTTAAATATCATTGTTAATACTAATTTAGTTTAGCTTCTAAGTCATCAAAAACTATTAAATATCTAAAGATTTAAACCCTGGTGGCTCCCAACCACTAAATCACTCAAATATTGTGGACAATTCTCATACTCTACTTCTATTTCCACCACAAACATCATTGAATAGTCACAAACTATAACTCATGCCTTAGATTTTTCAAATCCTAAAATGAGTAGTCTTTATCAACACTAAAGAGCACATATGGTACATTTCAAAGCATCAACATGTCCTTGATTCTTGTAAAAATTAATTTGATGTACCATGTTTTAAATAAGATTTCACATCTTCAAGATGGAATTGCCTAGGATTCACACCAAATCACACTAAAAAATGAGAGCCCCTTTAGTAGAACTACAAATTCATCAGAGAACTAGGTGTGATAAAGGTAGATGAAGGCTTTCCAAGTCTTTACCAACTTATCCTATTCAAAGGACCTTTGCATTCAGACCACATCCAGGTATGGCTTGGCTAGGGAGTTCACCCATTAATGTACAAAGAATAGTTCAAGATTTCCCATGTAATCTTGAGAAATATTTGTCCATATTTAGTCCTAATGGTGTTGTAACTATAGAATAACATGTTATGTCTTTTAAATTTGCTTTGAAGTTATTAAATGTCATACATGAGGATGTAGCATGTAGACTATTTCCCTTTACTTTCAAAGATGCAGCATATGAATGGTTCCTCAAATTTCTTGATGACTGCATTATCACATGGAATGATTTCAACACCATTTTCGTTGATCAATTTGGGAAGATTATTACTCCTTATGTCATTTATCATCAATTTAAAACCATAAAAAGAGATGTTAGTGAACTTATAAGGTCTTTTAATGCCATATTCCAAAAAAATTATAGCAAGACTATGAAATGTCAAAAACCTAATGATGTTCTAGCCTAAGAGATCTATAAAGATGAATTATATATACTAACTTCTATATTTCTAAAGAGATATATCCCAGTTATAGATTCATTAGCCCAAGCCTATTCTGAGGTAGTGGTTATTAGTGATCATATGAAACCATAAGGCCATATGACATACTTCATCCCTAATGTTAAATAAAAAATGCCTACTCTAAACCTTTTTCCAAATAATAACAAAAATACCCTATCTCTTAATCAAATCCCAATCTTGAACATCTTTCCTACTGGTTATGCTGCTCCTCATCAAAATCTGGGGTTCTTGAGCCACCAAGCTACTAATGGATCTTATAATAATGATCAAAAGGCCTTAATACATTATTTTGGTTCAAAAAATAATTATTTCCATAATTATAAGACCCATAAAAGTTATAATGAGTCTATATTAAATATGGTTCAAAAACTTAACACCAATTTTCTCTAATTACAAAAGTAGGTTGGTAACACTAGTGAAAATTCTGGAAAGAAATTTACTTTCCAAAAGTTCAACAAACCAAGAAATATGTTTAAAAATGATAGCTTATACAATATAAACAAGACTAATGAACTCTCTACTAGTAAAAAACCATGGACATTAATCTCATAGATATTGCTTTGCCTGACTATTGTAGAGTACATGCTACTGCTAAACATGGTGAGATTGATTGCATTGAGTTTTTCAAAGCCTTTGAATCATTTTAGGAAGAAATAGATACATTTTAATTATTAATTAATAAGGACAATAATTCAAATACATCTGGCCCTAAGCCTTCTAACCAGATCCACATAGTAGAAACCTTTGATTTCCCCTTTTTAAGAGGAAAATGAACTAGTGAGATCTTTGAGGAAATCCATGCATTTCAATAGTTCTTGAAAAAGACTTAGCCATTGAGGAATAGAGAGTAGAATAAACCTTTGACCACTTCAAATCCTTTTAATAACTATGGGATCCCTCCTGATACTACTTCAAGGAATGACCCTAAGCCACCCAATGGAAGTTCATCCAAGCCTAGTGATGATTCACCGAGCAAGACTAGCTATAACATTATTGAAGACATAAAGAATATCAAGGACAACATCAACTTGTATGAGTTAAAATAGATCACGTAAAAAATATATTTATTGTTTAAGTCCTTAAAATTCAGCAAAACTCTTGAAACTGATCATGCTAATGTAACAGTACATAAGGCCAAAGCTGAATCCACCCTTTCTTGCTCATAATTAGGATGTTTGGTAAGAAATTTCACAATTGATTGTTAGACTCAGGTGCCTCTACAATATCATTCCTATTAGTATATGAAAACAAATTAGCTTAACCCCCATTAAGTCTGATAGGATTGTCACCTAGTTAGACAAGTCAAGGGTAAAGGTAGTTAGAGAACTTCTGAATGTTCACATACAGATAGCTTCTAGACCTAGAATTCAACAATTCATTGACATTCAGGTGGTTGAAATGCCATATTCATATGGGAACTTAATAAGTATGGAATGGAATAAGGCCTTAAATGGGTATATGTCCACTAATTTCTCCCACTTATGGTTACCTTGGAAAGGAGTCCCAAATCAAATTAGAGTTGAGAAGGAACCAAGAATGAAACATATGATAACATAATATAATGTTGTAAATGAAATGGTCAACATAATTAACTTAGACTTAGGGGATTTCACCCTATAAGTTGATAGGATAGATGATATAAATGATAGGTAACCTCCTCTTTGGCTATGGAAATTACATTTTGATGGTTTTATATGCAAGGTTGGATCAGGTGTTGGCATTGTCTTAACTGATCCTACCAATAAAAGGTACCATGAATATTATAGAATATAATTCCCTTGCACCAATAATCTTGTTGAATATGAATCTCTCATCCTTGGTTTGTAATTTTCTATCAATAATAAAGCTAAGGACTTACTAGTTTTTTGTGATTTAGAATTAGTAGTCAACCAAGTCAAGAGCATGTACCAATGTAAACTCTTATACCTCAAGAAGTATAAGTTTAGAGTCTAGGAACTGATTAAAACTTTTGATCATTTTAACATCACCTACATTCTAAGGGAAGAAAACCAAGCTACAGATAAGTTGGCATTTGCTACAGTAAATCTCATGCCTAGTCTAGACTCCCTTGATTTTAGTATTGAATTGGTCCCATGTCCATCAGTGCTTTATAATGTTAATAATTTTCAAGTCTTTAATGGTGACCAACAACTATTAGATTTATTGAATCATTATAGGGCATTTGAAACCCATGTCATTGATGAAGTTGATGAAAATGCAATTGGAGAGAACAAGTTTGTTAACAAGGTCATTCAGCTAAATGACAACAAAATAACTAAAGGGATGATTGCTCTAGAAAGACTATTTGATCAATACAAACTAGTTGAGGTGTCCAAAATCCCCAAGGTGAGTGGAAAGGATTATAATACTATGGATCTTGGCCTTCAAGAGCAAACCCAACTAGTGAATGTTGGAAAGGCTTGTATAAATTTTAAAAATGAGAAATTCAAAGAACTCCTTACCAAGTATAATGATGTTATAACATGGTCCTATGATGACCTAAAGATCTTTGATCCAAGGGTCCTTACCCATACTATACCCCTCAAAGAAAAGTGTAAGCCTTTCAAATAAAAAAAAGCCTAGTAAACCCCATGCTGGAACCTATGATATTCAAGGAGGTCAAAAGATTGATGGATGCTAGGATAGTCTTTCCTATTAGACATTCCACTTGGGTGGCCAACTTAGTGCCAGTCAAGAATAATAATAGTGAGATTAAGATTTGCATTGATTTAAAAAATTTAAATAGAGCATCATAGAAGGACAATTATCCCCTCCCTTCTCTCAACTAGGTAATTAAAACTATTTTAGGTTTAGCTATGATGTCCTTCCTAGATGTCTTTTCAAGTTATATAACTAGGTATTGGTTGACAAAGAAGATAAGATGAAGACAACCTTCACAACAAAGTGGGGAACATTTGATTAAAAAAGGATTTCTTTTGGACTAATCAAGGTAAGAAATACCTTACAAAGATCCATGGAGCATGTCTTTCATGGTATAATTTGTAAGTTCATCATCATTTATATGGATGATCTAAAAATTTTCTCTAAAAATAGGGAAGATCATTTCATACACCTGTAACAAGTTTTCAAAAGATGTAAAAGGTATGGCATTTACTTAAACCCTAAGAAAATCATATTTTTTTTAACTGAAGGAAAACTATTAGGACATGTTATAACAAAAAATGATATCTCCATAAACCTTGAAAGAGTGGAGGCCATATCCAGAATTGAGCTCTCAAATATTAGGAAGGAACTAAAGTCATTCTTTGGCAAAATAAACTTTGTAAGGAAGTTTATTTTGGGTTTTGAAGAAATTATCAATCCATTAAATGACATGCTCAAGAAATATGCCAAGTTAATCTAGAATGAATTATCCAAGAAGGCATTCAATGACATCAAAGAGGCTATTGGCCAAGCCTCGATGATTATAATTCTAAATTTCTCAAAATATTTCTACCTTTACTCTTTTACATCTAACCATACTATGGCTATGGTATTGACTTATAAAGTTGAAGGGTGTTACCACTAGATATCCTTCATGAGTAATAAATTTAAGAATGTTGAATTAAAATATTCCATGATTGATTAGCACGCATATGCACTAGTAAATGCAATAAAGAATTTTAGGAACTACATCTTCAGAAGTAAAGTTCATGCTATTCTACCTGACCTTACCACTAAGCTTATGTTGAGTCAAAATGAGCTAGGAGAATGTAGAGGTAAGTAGATTTCAATTTTGTAGGAATATGACTTGGAAATGAAGGTAGCAAAGCTAGTAAAGTACCAAGGTTTGATTCAGATGATTGCCAATACTAGCCACACACTAAGTATCATGCAAGTGGGATAGCATCATTTTCAAAATAATGAATGGTATGATTCAATCATACATTTGATAATCAATGGTACTTGTCCTATAGGTTTATCCAAAGAGAAAAAATGAGACTTGATACTCAAGACAACCAATTACCTAATCAAGGATGGAATCTTGTACAAAAGGAACTTTGAAGGAATCTACCTAATATGTGTTTCACAAGAAGAAGCTACCTAAATTATGGCCACCTTTCATGAAAAACTAGGTAGTGGACATCCCTCTAGAAGAGTGACAACTCACAAAATCCTAAGGGCTGGTTACTATTGGCATATTATCTTCAAGGATGCTCACAAGTATATGAGAGAATACCACTCATGTCAAATATTCAACACCAAAGAGCCAAAGGTGGTTATGCCTCTATCACTAGTCATGATTGAGAAACCATTTACACAATGGGGTCTATAATTTTTTAGAGTGATCAAATCTAACTCATTTGAAGGTCACAAATACATCTTGACTGCCATATATTATTGCACTAGATGGACTAAGGTAGTGGCCACTAAAAAATGTAAGATATAAGTGATTAGTTTCCTAGAGGATAATATATATAATAGGTTTGGGACCCCATTTTCTCTGGTATGTGATAATAGGTCTACATTCATCTCAATTGAGATGACTGAATGAGATTATGACAATGGTATTATACTTAAGTTTTCCTCCAATCACTATCCCTAACGGAATGGTGTTTTTGAATCTACAAATCAAAATCTAATCAAGGCAATCAAGAAGTCTATAGAAGAAAAACCTAAAACTTGGCATAAACTACTCAAATTTGCACTTTGGGATGATATAACAAGGATCAAGAAAGCCTTGAAGGCTTCACCTTTTTTGATGGTATATGGGTAGGAGCCCGTCTTTCCCATCACTCTCAAATTGCCTACATATAAATTTATGCAAGAATACATGGAAAAAAGCCAAGAAAATGTCCCTTTTAGGATATTAGACATCATTTAGATGGAAGATGATAGAGAAAAAACTTTTGATAACTTTAGTAGACACCAAGCCATAGTGAAAAGATGGTTTGACGAAAGGTCTAAAGTCAAAGTGTTTAGGCAGGGAGACTTACTCCTCCTTTGGGACAAAGCATCCAAGCCCAAAGGTAAGCATGGAAAAATCACACCCCTATGGATTGTCCCATACTAGATTGCAGAGACATTAGGGAATAACACCTTCAAGCTCAAGGATTTATATGGGGCAGAGTTCATATTGCCTACTAATGGGCAATACATCAATCACTACTTATCTACCACCCCTCCTGGGGTATTCATGGAGTAAGATTTAAGGTGATTAGATTAGAGTAAGTAGGTTAGTTAGTTTTCTTTGAGAATCTTTCCTTTCCTATCCTTTGTTTGTATATATGTTTGTTCATATTTTTTTGGTTTCTTTGTCTTGCTTTTTTCCTTCTATTATGTTTTGTTTTCTTGTTATTTTCCTTGATTTTGAAATGTCTTTGGAGAAATCCTTGAGCCTATAAGTTATGAAATGTGCTCAATATGTACCCAAAATATAAAATAAGGTATGAAATCCATACAAAGGCAATCATGGTCTTAGAACCTAGCATTATGATATAGCTTAGAGAAACTAAGTATAGATAGGTGGAAAGAAAATCATTCCATGAGACCTACGTCATGACCTTGTATCTACACTAGTTTTAAGAAGATTTTCACTTGAGGATTGGAGACTTAGAATATCAAGAGTATGAACTAACACTTAATCAAAATCCTTGACTAATACAAGAGTTGCAGCCTTGATTGATCCTCTTGAAATCAAATATTTGACCAAATCCTAAACCTGGCTATCTTGGTTCCTAACCTTACTAGAAGCATATATATCTTTTAAAAAAGAAGCTTTCATACAAAGGTGATTCAGGCAACTTCCATCAGGGATATAGATGCCTAGATGACAATGGAGTAAGGACATGAGTAGAGCCAAAAGGTATCTCTATCATGGCTATGGATGACTGGCTGACAGTATAGAAATGCCCAAGCTCTCCTTAAGCAAAACCATGATTCATAATGAATGTTTAGTGCACCCCAGGTCAGTATAATTGATTAAATTCAAGAAGCTAAGGATTTATTCTTGAATCCTATGGAAAATATTAAGTAGAATCAAATTACACACATATCTTAAGTATGTCCTGATGTTTGACCTCAAATCTGTAAGTGCAAGGTTTGTTTCAACCCTATTAGATCTAAAGGGTAGTTTTTTTATCAAGTGGGATGATGACCTCAATATTTGTCTAAACTCAGAGTTTGAAAGTTCTAACATAGTGCTATGTTCCCCCCTAAAGTCACCATTTGTTGGGACCAACATGCCCCCCATTTTAATTTAAAATTGGGGACCCTTGAGAAGTATTTGTGCCCAAGTTTTGAAGCATCTAAACATTGAAGTCTTTAAAAAAAATTGAAAATAATCCACTCTATTAAGGAAAATAATTATGTGATTTAATCCTCTTGCTTCAGACTAACCTTGCTAACAAGGTTACATGAGTCATTTTGTAGCTTCCATGGAAGATTTAGGGTTCTATGTTTAGAAACTCTGGGTGACCCTTGATTTAAATTAAAATATTGAAAGGATCCAAGTTGGTAGGAACCAATTTAAAAGAAGCTGTAAATAGGGTGTTTGTGTGGGTTTAAGTCATGTTTTCATAACATAACTCAAACTCTTCTTTGTTTCTTTCCCCTTTTTTTCCTAAGTTCCTTAGGTCTAATTTGATATAATTATATGAGCTCCCATTTTATATTACCTAACTTAGCCTAAGTCATTAATACTAAGGCCCTAATAAGTATCTTAACCTTATCATTAATACATTATGATAAGTGCTTTTATTTATGTCCTCAAGTCTAACATTTATCTCTCTCACTCTTTATAGGATCTTATGATCGATGCTTACTCATTAAATTTGATCAAATAGAGCATCTTAACTAAAAGGCTTTGGTTTAAATAATGTGAACCATGATAGATCAATGAAAACCAATCTCTCACTAGATCTAATCTAATAGTGTGAGGTGTAGGAAGAAAATTCAAAAGTAACATAAGGCCCTAAACACTGGACATGTGGTGACTTAATGATCAAAAGGAAGAAATAAAGGGGCCCACCTAATAAAGGCATCCAATTAATGACTAAACCTCTTACATGGATAGATGGATATAAATTTATCTCTAGATTTGATCCAATGGTATGAGGCCCAGGTGGACTTTTCAAAGGCATCTCAAGCTCTGAAGAATAATGTTTGTCACATTTTCATTTGAGCCATGACTAGTTAGGAAATCAATACAAATTACTCACTCACTAGATTTGATCCAATAGTGCTAAATGAAGGTGATAACTAATAAGAGATACATAGCATGGGAAAATTCTGTGAGGGTGCCAAGTGTCACAGCCACAAGCTGAGAGATCACCAAGTCAATAAAATCCAAGGACTCAGATTTAGATCATTAGATCATGCTTTCTTGTTAGATTTGATCCAATAACATGAATTAAAAGGAAGCTTTTAAAATCCAACAACTAGTATCTGAATGACACTTATGAAAATTGCCATGAAAAACCTAGAATGATGCCACATGGACTCTATGTAAGCATAAAAGGTCAAAATCAAAGATCTTCTAAACTCAAAAATAAAAGGGTATAAAGAAAAGGGTCTCCATTAAATCCAAAACATGTATGAAGTTAAAGTCTGAATAAATCCTATCATTAAAGCTCTAAAAACTAAACCCTCTATAAGAAAGACCTAAATCAGTTCAATCAAGATAGCATAACTGTGCTCTTGAGAATAAGTGCTATAGCAAGAACCCTTGGAAATCTAGTGTAGACATTTAGTAACATCAAAAATGGTAGATGGTAGGCAATAATTGAATATGGAGGTTGAGCTTTATCTGACTTTTGAAAATGAAAGAAGGATTTTTAAGGATATAAAGCTGGACTTGGTGGCCTTAAACATTTATGGAGTTAGGAATTGGTCTAAATTGTTCTTACTAATAGACAAGTTGTAGCCCATCTCCCAAGAGGAAAAGAGGAATGCCACAATTAATCAAAGGTACAATGACCTATTTGAAATTCAAATGGCTAGTCTCCACTAGGCCACAGTGAAACCAAAGGTAATGTACTATATTGATGTCCTTACACCCATATTTATTGATTATAGGATAGATGGGGAGTAGATCATTCAAGAGGGTAGTTACAAAAGGGTAGAATGAATCTCTATTATGGCCTTTAAAACCTATTACAATCTCTCTTTACCTCATCTCAACCTCCTTGACATGAGGAACTAGGCTAACACTCAAGACCTTGATTCAGTCCTTGCACCCTAGTTAATCCAAGGACCCCATGTCTTCAGAACCCTAAATGGAATGACATCCATTATCCAATTTAGGTAAGGTTTTATATTATTCACGACCCTACTAAATCAACCCTTTGGTGCCCCTTCCACAACATATGTAAACAAAATCTAGGTGTTCTATGTCCACTTCATGATAGAAGAAAAATTCACCCCTCTAGTAGGAGACCTAATTAGCTTCTTCTTGGTTAATCAATTCATAGTCATCAAAACATAGACCTCTAATCAATTATATATGATGTCTTATCTATTATATTACCTTCTAGCCTCTGTATCCTACCCTGGCATTAGGAATTGGTCCCCTGATGGCAGAACCAAAATTTCTCACCACTTTTCTAAATTTTACATGTTTGAGTATAGGAACCACATGCAATTCATCTGTGATTATGTTTTACCAGCCATATATGAAGCCATCATAGTAATTATCATGCCAAGATTGTATCCCTATATCAAGATATAGATAGAAACCATGGGGGATGTATGGTATCATCTAGACTAGATTATCATTAGGATAGAGGGAATCCTAATCCAACCTTATAGGCTACTAGTCTATGTCTCCAACAAGCTTATTGAGCAAGATATTTCCTCCCAAATCACCTAGGGTGTGAACAAGGTATGCAAAGAGAAGAGGAAAGCACAAATCCACCCCCTCCCATTAGATATTAGGAAGATTATAATCAAAGATTAGAATCAATTGGAAATCATGGTAATGCATAAGAATTATTTTGATTTCAAATTAGATGACCTTAAAATGTGGGACCCTAGGGGTAGGGTGGTTAACCACATTAAGGATAGAAAGGTCCCTAACATTGAATATGAACCATGATGACATATATATTAGAGAAAATAATTTTGAAAAATTCTCTCCAAAATCAAAAGCTACAATATCAAGTTGGAACATAGATTGATCAAGGACAAAAAACCTATAAGGGAGATATGGTAGTTTCATCCCTTGTAATATCATTTGTTACTAGGACCATCTAGGACCACTCATGAGGATCCATCTGATCAAGGGCAACCATCTGAACCTCAACCCCACCAGTAGGAACCTCAAGCTAAATAACCTCAGACTAAATAGACTCAAGAAGGAAAGGATAAAGGCAAGGAGAAATTTAGAGAAACAAATTTTGAACATAGACCTGATGAATGTCCCTCACCTACATAACTCCTAAAAAGGCCACCTTCTCCCATGGAATTTATTGACATGATAGCTCTTGAGCCATAAGATGCATTGGAGGGTGCTCACATTGATATATAAATGACATATGGATTATACAGATAAGGGGATCCCTCTAAATAAGTAATAAAAGAGATGGTTCCATTGGAAAAGGATAAAAGGAAAGTAGAGCTAGCCTTGGTTCCTATGACTCCAAGGAATAATCCTAGGTTAATCTTTATTCACCCTACTACTAAAGTCAACCTCTTTAGTGATGAGAATAAAATCCATGGACCACTCATCCCTAACTCATTTATCTATGGGAATTTATAGAATATACCATTCCTCTCTCCTTCATGGGTCTTGACACATGTTAGCTTGAATGAGCATGATAACATCAAACCATGGATTAAGGACATAGTAAAAAAATAAGAAGAGAGAAGAATATAAGTTCATCATATTTAGGTAGGATAGAAAATTAACACCCTAGGAGTCTTTGGTAGTGCAAGTATGGAGGTATCTAAGCCTCAAAAGTTTAAGGAGCTAGAGGTTAAAGTCCAATTCAAACCAAAAATTGTAGGATTGGAAAGGATCACCATAAGTATGGCCATGGTTAGTCAAGAAGAATTCACCTTTCAAAAGGTAGAACCATTCACAGGGCTAACCCTTATTAGAGGAAAACAACTTGGAGAGGTTCCCATCCATGAAGAAGTTGTGTAAAGTTTAATTAAGGCTCAATATCAATAGGCTAGAGCTAGTGTCTAGGGAATAGTACAAATAATTAAGAACCTTAAGAAGGAAAAATATAATTTCCAAACTCAAGCAATTATCTTAGTGCTAGATTCAATGATTAAAAATGATTTAGGAGTCATTCCATGACATGTTCAGAGCACTAATGTCTATGAAATTAAGGTAGGATGCACTGGAAAACCAAACCACTTTAGCTAAGGATCTAGTTACTCAATGGCAAACTTTTGAGGATAAGATTTTCCAACTTCTTAATATTTAGATTAAGAAGAAAATACCAAATTTTAAATCCATCAGCATGGGGCACTTAGGTGACATTTTAGGAATTATTGTAGATAAGGTCCAAGCCTTGAGTGATTGGAATACTAAAATAGAAGAAATTATTGAGGAGAAAGAGCTCATGGGTAGAATTGAGAAGTTCCTAGAACTATGCTCGATGATCCTGCACAACCCACTACCTTAGAGA
The DNA here is from genome assembly GCA_037957365.1 of Torreya grandis. Taxonomy (NCBI): domain Eukaryota; kingdom Viridiplantae; phylum Streptophyta; class Pinopsida; order Cupressales; family Taxaceae; genus Torreya; species Torreya grandis. Next base: position 1,076,728 of record JARHVA010003214.1, read on the forward strand.
TTATTAGTGATGAAGAATTCCAGCATAGATCCACTTTAGTGACTCAAGAAATCAAAGGCAAAATTAAAATATAATTATGGAAAGATAATAACAAAATATTAGACATGATATTTAATGTAGGGGAGAGGATCAATGAATCCAAAAGCATTAAGGAAGTTTTGGATAGGAATGACAAAGATTTTGATGAGTTGGATGATCAAGAAAAGGAGTGTATCACAAGGCCTACCATACACTTAGGCCTAGTGGATGAACAACATGAATGAGCTATGAGAATCCTTTAGTAGTAAAGAGTACCAACTCTAACATCCTAATTATGGTTTACCTAGGAGATGACATGTTCTTTTGTAAAGGCACATGCTAGTTTGTTAGCGTGATTGCCTCTAGGTTAACATATTTGTAAAAGACATGTGTATCATAGTTTTTTATAAAGATAAATATATTTATCTTTTTACACCTATATTTTTATACTAACCAATATACTACCTAGATCTTCTATAAATTCATGTATTACCATTTTTAAAAGAAGATAAACTTCAAGCTATTTTTGTACCACTCCTAAGCAATTAATACAAAAGATCAAGGAATTTAATAAGAATTATCTGGGTTGATGTGTTTGAATTACTAAGTTTGAATATGAATAGTTTCTAGAAATACTAAGTTATATCATTAATTATAGGGTTGTTAACTTGTGTAATGCTAGGTTAAATGAATGAAATTGAGTTTACTTCATTTTATTTGCTCTGTAATAAAGATGTGCATTAACTATCTAGATGTGGTGTAAAAATTTAAAAATAAATCCAATTATTACTTGTATTATCATCTTATCTTTAGAATTAGGCCTGGTTTGTAGTGAAACATGAGCTTAGGCTACTTTACACTATATGTTGGTTAAAATCATGCTTGGTAATTCTTAAAACTCTGTCAATATGCTCACAATCAAGGATCAATAATTACCATTTCTTTTCTACTCTACCCTTTCCTTTTTCTATTTATTTAAACATTTCACTTTAGTTTAAAACATTTTTCATAACCATTTAATTTAGTCACAGTTCAGATCTAGACCAATTTTTCACAATTAGCATTAGGAAGGCACCAAGATGGATCCCAACCATCAAATTTTATAAACATTGTTGAATAGTCTATGTTGATTTGATACTATTTCACCATAGGCATCCTAATTGACAAATACCTACAATTCATGCCTAAATCCGAAGGATCCTCAATTAAGAAGTGTTATTTAAACACTAAGAGCACCTATGGTAAATTTAGAAGCATCAACAGTTCCCTGAATATAGAGACATTAACATGTAAACTATCAAAGATAAGTTTCCTATTCTTATTATTGATGATTTTCTAGATGTATTAAATGGTGCTCTTTATTTTACCAAGTTAACTCTATGTTCTAGGTATCATCAAATCTAGATTCATGATGAAGACATACCCAAAAAAATTTTTAAAACTCATGAGGGCCATTATGAGTTTATGGTTATGCCTCTTGGTCTAAAAAATATACCATCCACCTTTCAAATTTTGATGAATACTATTTTTTGGCCATTTTTGAGGAAATTTATTATGGTGTTTTTTTTATGATATCTTCATTTATAGTTAAAATTAGGAAGACCATTTGTATCATGTTAAATAGGTACTCTCAATTTTGGAACAATATCAGTTGTATTCCAAACCTTCCAAATGTACTTTTGGAGTTTATGAGGTTGAGTATTTGGGTCATATGGTTTCACATGAAGGAGTGAAAGTGTATCCTAAAAAAATCTAATCAATGGTGGATTGGCTAGTTCTTAATATACTTAAACAACTAATGGGTTTTTTAGGGATAATTGGTTACTATTGTAGGTTTATTGAAAATTATAATAGAATTGTAGCTCCATTCACCTCTTTATTGAATAAATATCCTTTTAGTGGACTGATATAGCTACTAGGGCATTTAAACAATTGAAACTAGATATGTGCACCACTCCAGTGTTGGTCATTACTAATTTTCTTAAGACTTTTATGGTTGAATGTGATGCATCTAGATATAGTGTATGCAATCAGAAATGCATCATGTCTATAAATTAATCCTAGCTCAAAGAAGATAGAGCCTACCTACACTTTTGATTGGGGATACATTTGTTAAGTAGGAACATGACCAATATGGGGATCTACTAGACTCGATTAAGGGATCACTTGTCACAATACGCGATGTGAGGTAGGGTTCCAAAACCTATAGTCTAACATAATCATGAAAAAATTCTAAAAGAGTCCTAAGATTTGATATTTCACTTATTCTAACAAACAAAAATTAAATCTAATCTAGGGCTTACCAAATCTCATGGCACAAAGTGGGGGTTAGAAACAAAAAAAATAACTAAACTAAATATGCATAGAAGACATATACTCATGTCAACGTATACAAAATTCTAATGCATAGAAGAGAGAAGCATAACTACATTATCTATATACTCTTACAAAGGAGAAATAAATTTATAAATACTTACCTTGAAGACAAACCCACTGAGCCTCAATGTATCCCTTGGCTAAGGTGCTTTGCAAGAGATTATTGTGGTATGTAAGGATAACAAAGACAAATCAGCTCTAGGCTACACAACCTATCTATGTATCCAAAAGACTTCTCCATAAGACAAGATATATATCTCCAAATAAATTATGGAACCCTAAGCTTTATTACTTAAGTAGAATGGTCAATAAGTAGATGTTCATTCATACTTATTCTTCTTCACTTCTCTTATCTTAAATGGTTGAAAATGAACTTGTATATATAGGTAGATCTTAGCCTAATTGACAGTTAAAAATGGAATTAAGGTAAGAAAAGGAGGATGGAAAGAGGAAAATGACTGGAATAGGTAAGGATAAAAAAAAAGCTTAGGGTTAATGATTTTATGAGATTAGTGTGTATATAGAAAGTGGTAAAAGGGACAACAATATTACGAAGCACCAATGGTCTGCCCACCCCTTTCTTGGTACACCCCTTAACACATTCACTCAGAAAGATTGAGACTCAATAGGTTCATGAAAGATACAAAGTGTAAGTAATCAATAAAAGTTCAAAAATATTATGTGTATTATATGCCCCACTCAAAGTTCATCACATGTCACGTAAGTGCACCACAGGTTGGTGCTTTAAGAAAAGAACATGATAACACACAACAATGATGCTAAGTAAAGTGTAGTAAGCAAAAAATAAGATAAAGGAAAGGATAGAATTGAGAATCACATACCTTTACTTACCTTAGTGATGTAGATAAAGAAGTAAAATACAAGAGATGTAAAGGCATCCAATGTAAAGAACACTAGGTGAACCCATAGAAGTTAGTGCAAAAAATAACCAAAAATTAAATTTTTTGGAAGATAAGCATATTATAGTGGATGAGTAAAAATAAAGATATAAGAAAAATAAGGAATCTACAGGACAATACTTGAAGAATTGGACTTTTAAAAAGTGTTTTTAAATAGGAGAAAAGACAAGTCATTTGTTATTTTGACTTGTAAAGGAGAGAAAAAGAGAGCTTTGGAGACCAAATTAGCTAGGATGGTGAGGAGACAATATGATAGATAGGCAGAGGCTCCAGAGATAACAACAAATGTACTATAAGTTTGAAACTATCAATCTCAAACCAATTTTTGAAATTTGTATTGAATTAAGTGAATTTTCAATAATTTTGAATTTTAAGCATTTCTAGATGTCAGAATGAGGTAAAATTAGATTTTAGGGGTATAAAATAACAAGATGGGAAATAGGTTTAGAAGAATTAGGAAGAAAGCAAAAAAGTGCACTTTTTCAAGAAAATACAAAGGGTCAGAAGGCAAAATGAATTGGGTTGACCTAGTCAACCCAGTAGGCTAAAAATAGGTAGAATCCATAGTACTAACCTAGTAGGTATGGGTTAACCCTACATATTCTATAGGATACTACCCTAATGTAATTTTACAACTAGTTTGATAAGTCCAAAATGATAAAAAAACACTAGGAAGGGGAAAATAAGAGGGTTGACTAAGATTTTGGACTCAACCAAGGGAAAAATAGGGAAATTTTGGTTAAACTGGTTTGACCAAAGAACTAGAATGTGCACAAAAAAGCATGTAGAATATCGAAAGAGGGATACAATGTCTCAAAATGACCAAAGGAGGGAAAGAGGGACTAAGTAGGCTATAAATAAGGTAAAATGAAAAAATTGAATAAGTTTAAAATTAATTAGGCTTTTTAAATTAAATATGTAAAAAGAATGTATTTTAACTATACATGACATGAAAGAACTGATACATCCTTTATTGTTTCTTGGTTGTAGAGATGACATAGGTTTTAGAGACTAGTGGATGTGGCCTTGTTACCAACATTATCAAATAAATTTTTATATATAGATAGGTTTATACTAATATCCATAAGTCTAGGAGGCATAGTTGATATGTGCAAGATCCCATGAGTTTAAATTTATTAGTCATATTCCTTGGTTGTTAGGAATGACTAACCAACACCTTCAAATAGGAGGTGGATGGGGATGTGATAGAGGTGGACTTCATAATATAGGATGTTCATTCCATCCTTGATATACCCATAATAGGAGCACTAGTGAGCATAGGGTTATCAGATAACATAAAGGAGAGGAGAGCCTTAGGCATGTCAGATATAGTCTCAAAGACAATTTTTGGAGGATGAATAGTTAGTATGGATGATGTATATACATCATAGATTTTGGATATCTAGAAATCTATGATAGGACTTGTGACACAGTGGGTGCTATGTCACAAATTAGATGATAAGGTACCACTTTTCATAGTAGCCTTGAGTAGGATAATGTTGTAGGAGTGAGTTATATATGATTTGGGATCTATCATCTAGGTTTAACTCATACATGATCTATATGAGATGTTGGTTGGAGGGAAGAATACCACGGGACCAATTATATTGATGATAACTTGGATATATAAGAGGTTTTCTATATATCGACTGGTTGGGTTTCCTTATGCATTCAATGATAGGTCACCTCGAGTGTGGAATGAAAAGAGGACCAAGTAGCATGGGCCATGCCCCATATGCCAACACTATAGTCAGTAAGATGTACATACATAGTGTGGTAGCTATATGGAGACATAGTGACTATATGGGTGAGCTAGCACACATTTATACCAATGATAACTAAGATAGAGGTTATTAGACATTATACATGGTGGAGATAGCCACATATAATGGCACAAATGCCAAAATAGATGGGCCTACCTCATCTAGTACATTGATATTAATGCTTGAGTAGTGGGATCAACATGTGAGAGCGCTATGGGGGAGGAGATGGATAGGACCATAGATGGTGAGATTAACAATCATACCACATTTTGAGTGACCATGGACTAGTTGAGCATGATGGGGAACAATAATACAAGGATACGAAGGTAGAGGTAGAGATATTAGATGTATCATTATTGATTCTATAGTAGGGGATCTATGACTACTGATGACACATGGTGATGGAGGTAGTAGGAGATAGTAGAGAATAATGTCATCCTTGATGAGTTAATAGAGGATCTAGAGGGATAGATGATAGAGAGACTACTCAGGCATAGGCTAAGATTAATGCAAGATATGATAAAGGGAATTGATATAAGGAAGTGGCCTATAGAGGAGGTACTAGGAGGCCATGTAGATGGAGAGACTATGTTAGGTGGTCATGCTGATGGTGAGACCATAATAGATGATATATAAATAGGTAAAAAGGTGGTTGAATTATTACTTTAAGTTTTTATATGAAAGTAGAGATAGATATTTTGAGATACAACAATGATCTAATATCCATCTTGGTGTGATTTTGTAGGTGTAACTAAGGATGCAAAGGAAATATGGGGGTCCCTAGTGAGGGGAACACTCCATAATGTCCTTGATGAGACTCTATAGCCATATGACCTTATTACATTAGAGGATCCTAATGTACCATCTACCCCAGCTCAGATGAGTTGGTTTAGACTAGCTAAGGAGGTAGTAAGACAACTATGAGCATAAAGAGAGGATGTAACCACTAGCAGAGATAGGTACAGGTGAGATGTGAACATGGGAGGCTAGAGTTAAAGAGAGAGATATGCATATAGCCATAGTAGCATAAATGATAGAGATTCAGACTTAGTTGACACAGTCATAGGTGTGGGTGGTGCACCTATAAATATAGGTAGAGGGATTGAGATCTTAGACAACTTCCTTATAGTGTACTATTTTGAGGAGTTAGACTAAGTCCTCAGTAATCAACATGGATAGGATATGAGATAGATAGGATGGGACCCAACCATAGAGTTGGAGAATTTTATATGGTTGTATTTGTTATATCAAACTCATGAGATATATATTGGATCATTTTGTCATATTTGTTATTAGTTGTGTATGTTGTCATTATGGCTTATTATGGTTATTCATTATGGCTGTGATTCTATATGCTTTGGATATATTTATTTCTAGCACATGTATTTAGATTTATTGTATATGCTATAGGAAATATATGAGATGTGGTTTATTTTTTAGCATTATGAAAAACACATGTATGGTTAAAAAGAAATAGGTAAAAAAGACTTGGAAAAATATAATCAATCAAGAAAAAGTATTATACACTATTTCAATATGGGAAATGTGTAATAATAAGAAATGAATAACTATAAAGAATCGAGAAAAGGAAAAACAAGATGGTAAATAGGAGATTTATTTCTAAACCAAAGTGAAAGATTTTTTCACCAAATCAAAACAAGTAAATCATAATAATTTGTGTTGGGAAGTGTTAAAACAATGTAATATGTAAAAATGCACAAAAGGGTATAAAACCAAATTAAATAAGTCAATCAATTATACTAAATAATGTTGGGAAGTATAAACGAAGAATAAAACTAGCAAAAAATTGGTCTTAAATTGATCATACTAATTTAAGATGGGAAGTATGAAAAAATTCAAGAAATGGTTGTATTCTTACATGCACTTAGAAAAAAAGAAAAGAAAAGTGAAAGAGAAATGAAGCATAAAACACACTAAAACAAGCTTGGAAGCATGCCAATAACATGTAACTTCATAATCAATAGAATATTATCTCATATTTGACACATGTAATTTTGTATTATGACTTAGGGATTGGAAAATTTTGTGAGGAATGTCGGGTCCTATCCATGATCTTATAATGCAACTAACAAGGAGAACACCACTAGGGTGGAATGATCAATAAATATTAGGTAATCAAGGGATGTTGGTAATAGGAAGGAAAAGATGGTGATTTGTGAGGATGGTTAGGTCCTATCTATGGTCTTATAATGCAATTCACAAATAAGATCCCAAGGGGAGTGATTAGTAGAAAAAATAATATTTATCAAGAGGAAATATGAGGGATATAGGGAATCAAAATGGTAATTTAAAAATCAAGACTTAGGCATCTTATGAGAAGAACTTAGGAGGCAAGAGGAATACTAAGGGCATGAGAAGACACTGAGTGACTAGTGGTCATCTATGTACAAAGGAAACATGTTCTCAATAGACACAAAGCTTTGTAGGTAAATAAGCATGCTACTAAGATTAACTCATGAAAGTAGATTGGTACAAGAAAATAAAAATGGACCTACCTTCCCATGAAATGTTCCCCATTCTTTAGGACCCCTTACAGATTCATCAGTCTACTATGAATATTGGGTACTTGCATGAGAAAGTAGGTATCATTAAAATATTTTTATTCTCCTCTTCTAATCTACTAGCCTACTAGACCCCAAAGGACCTCCCCTCTATCATGAGGCCAAGTGTGGAGTTTTATCTTAGACTATAAGAATGAAATGTGATTTAAATTAGGTCTTTTAGTGTGGTTTGAATTTTAAGAATATTTTTGGCTTTTGTATTAATAACTTTTGTTTTAAATGATTTGGATTTTAATTTTTTATGGATTTTTAAGATTACTCCTCCATATAGACTTAAAATGACCAATCATGAGAGATGTAGTGATACACATGAATGAGATATAGGCAAAGGCTAAAGGATGCTAAGAAACCAAAGACAAAAATTAAATAGTATACTTAGGCTTGACAATTAACTAGCATGTGATCTCAAGTTAATTGTGTATATGCTTAGTTTGCAAAAAAGGAAGAAGGGAAAAAGGAGATTCAAAAATTGGATCAGTGTAATGAGATAGTAATGAGTAGGATTATTTGCTAACTAATCACATGGTAAAAGGGAGACAATGACCAAAGGGAATAGGGTTTGTATAACCAAGTAACAATGATAATTAACTGTGGAAAATGGAGATAATAAATCAAACAATCATGAAGAGGAAAGAAAAGAGTTTTGAGAAAAAATCAAGTAAGAGAGAGAAAGAAATGATAAATAAGGACAACCATATGTGAAATATAAATGATAAGATAAGCAAGATATAGTACAACAACAAAAAAATCACCATATATGGTAAGGAAAAATTTGACACAATGTCAAATGATACATATATATATATATATATATATATATATATATATATATATATATATATATATATATATATATATATATATATATATATATATATATATATATATATATATATATATAAAGATAAGATTAGACCACATGTCTAACTCAAATGAAAATGTTAAAACACCATGCATGTGCTCATAAATATTGATAAATCTATCCACACACATTATCCAAGACATCATATAAATCTTTATGAAGCTAGAGACAAACTAATACTAATGGCACATCAATCTTTAATTAGTACTAGGCAAATACTTATTTTATAATCTTCTCCATAGAAAAAGTAGGAATGCTCAAAGGATAATGCTAAGGGAAATTAGGCAAGTGATGGTTAGGATAATGCACGGGAGCATGATCTAAGGGAGATTAAAGAATCACCAATGGAGAAGGATTGATAGGTGAAGGACTCATGGGTTGAGAAAGATCCATAGGTGAGGGAAGGTCTACAGGTGAAGGAATAATAGGTGGAGGCACAAAAGGTGGTGAAGGGACCATAGAAGGAAATGAAACCATAAGAGGTGGAGCCATGAGAGAAGGAGGACCTTCTTGTGAGAAAAAATTATGGTAGGAGTGGTAGAAGGTCCAAGAATGGAAATAAGGTGATCTTTAATATGTTATTAAAGGATGTGTCAATGCTCAGTATGATGGGTGCTACATAAATGCCTTAGACAATATACCTCACCATACTTGGGTAGATATTTAGGAATTATTAGTGTAGGTTTTTATTTTTCCCTACTATTTAATTAGGGAAATTATATTTTTGTGCATACATGGAGTTTTCCTACATTCGTGGGATAGGCTAGCTTATGTGGAGATGTGTGTCATAGATGTGTCATTGGTGTCATAAGAATGTCATAAGTAACTCCCTTGATGGGAGTTACTTCTCTATTATTAGCACCTTGTCACCACCTTTCATGGAGGAGTTACAGTCTATTCTTGGGGTGCTTTGACCACCTTTTGTGGAGGAGTTACTTACGTGCTCTCCTATATGTATTCTTCACTTTGGCCATCTCATGTTAATCAGATATTAGGTTTTCTCCTATTTGTCTTGTACAATTTATCTTCTTGTATAATTTTAAATTGCTTTGGCATCTATGTGATGTGCACTAGCTTCATTTCGTGTGATCATGTCTCCATTGCATTCGCATTATCTGGATTTTGGCAACAACTCTAATATGGTATCATAGCCACCCTGATAATCATGTGTCTGGTTATGCTAGTAGTTTATTATGAAATTCTTACTTTGTTTTCTTAGTAGTTTTTTTTGTTTAACTCAGTTGCATTTGAGAGTTTTGGTAGAGTTTCTTGAAAACTCATGCAAATCCATACAGAATTTTTTTAAAAAAAATTACTTTTGTTGAGTTTCATTTAGATCTCCCTTTAGATATCTGAGTTAAAATTTTCCAAGACATCTTGTATAGATCTATTATGGCTTCAACAAAGGCGGTGGAATTCTTTTTTTTGTTGTCATTCTACAGGAAAAAAAAAGATCTCTGCAAATCTAGTTTTTGTTTCTTGGACACTACTTTTAGCTTGGGGTAACTCTCTAGGAATCACATCTACACATGGAGTAGGACTCTAGCAGGGCGAAGTGGTGCTGCATGGCATCCAACAATTCCCTGGGAGAGAGAGCGTTTTAACTCTTCCTCATCTCAGCTGGTTCTTTCACTCTCTCAACTTCTACTTGTTTTTTACATTGGATGCATGTCTGGAGGATAGAATAACTACAAGATAAACTGGGGCACCACTACCTGCAATTTTTTTGCTATCAAGAAATTAGAAGTGTGCCCTTATTTTGGTGAGAGAATTTTGCACCTGCTATTTTTTTTGAAAATGATGCCCCTTCCTTGTTTGGCGTCCCATGTAGGCCATTAAATACTTGGCCATCCACTTCATTCTATCTTTTACTTTAATTTTTTAGTTAAAATTGACTTGTCAAAAAAAAAATTAGTCAATAAGACTGAATATTAAGTATTTTAGACAGTTTGAAATTTTGGGGGTTTAAATTTAAACTTGTATCTTCGCCTGTCGAGGATGAAGGGTGAGGCCTGGGTTGGCAAGAGGCCAATTCTCCCTCAAAAATACCTCCTTTGGATTCCTCACTCCCTGTCAAATCTAACGAGTGGTTGGAAGGTCACTTTCTCTCTGAAAATAGGCATTTTTTAATGTTTTAGTGCTATTTTTTTGCAAAAACACTAGTTTACGAGAAATTGAATCTTTAATATCTTGAAAATGGTAGCTTGAATTTGGGTGTAATTTTTTAAAAAAGTGTTTGTAATTCAATTCTCCATAATGTAGGCTTGTTATTTGTCAAAAATGCACTACTTTATAAAGTGCCAAAAATTTGGGTCTCCCGGGACACATTTTCGACTGAGTCTGACGTCCTGTTTGCTTAAAGTCTTACACTGATTACTCTAAGATGCATTCTCAGCTGAGACTAACATATTTTGAGCATGTACTTGCATATTTGGGGGGGGGTGCTCAACATTTTAGGGGGTGTGATTATTTTCCAGCACTTACAATCTTTGCTTTCATTCTCTTTTTTGCATAAATTCACAACTTGCAATCAACACAACTTCACCTAAATTTAGCTTAAAATGGATTATTTTAAACTTAAACCCCTAACACCCTTCAACTATCATGAATATAAGGTTAAAATTTCAATTATTCTTAGAATCAAAGGGTTGTATAGGATCACCATGGATACTGAAGTAGAACCCATCACTGATGCTGAAAAAGTCAAGTGGTACAACCGTAGTGATGAAGCCTATGGATTACTAAGCTTGTCCATGTCTCTAGAACTTCTCTTCCATTTAGAAACCTCAAAGACTCCCAAAGACATATGGGACACCTTAGAACTTTTATTTGGGAAGCTTGATGAGATGAGAGGTCATGAGCTTGGAAATGAACTCATAAGTCTAAGTCCTAGCAAATTTGACACCCTACAGGACTTCTTCACTAAGTTTAAGGCCCTTAGATTGCAACTAAAAGAATTTAGGATAGAGAATAAAGATTACCAACTCATTCTTTCTATTCTTGCAAAGTTAGGTCCAAGCTATTCAGTCTTTGTCTCCACTTTTTATGCCACAAAAAATGCCCTTGGCACTACATAGAAAATGCTTCTTTGGATTCATTCATTGCCGACTTGACTAGGGAGTAAGATAAGCTAATTTAAATGGGCACAATGAAGTCTACTCAACCCTAAGCTTTGATAGTTGGAAATGGTAAGGATAAGACTTCAATAAAGGAGAAGAAGAAAAAGAACAAGGACCAGGAGAAGAAGAAAGAAAACAACAATCCTGCCAAAAACAACACTGAGTCTTTCTCCACTAATGCTAAACCTAAGAAGGAGAAGGTTAAGTGTGGCTATTGTAAAAATACAAGGCATGATGAACACAAATGCATGAAGAAACAAATAGATCACCTAACTCATCTTCTAGAGAAGCACAACATAGGTGTTCCTGAGTCCATCAAGCAGAATTCATCTACCCAAGATTCTACTAAGAAAAAGGCAAGGGTAAGGAGAAAGAAAAGGGTAAGGCCCTTGTAGCTACAATAGCTTCTACATCTTCATGGGTCATTGACTCGGGTGCTTCTCACCACATGGGCTCTTTCCTAGTTGAGTTTTCATCTTTAGAGCCTTGTAGCATGACTTCAATTAGTTTGGGTGATGACACATCAGTTTCCATTATAAGGAGAGGGTTAGTTGAAATGGAAGGAGGAACATTCAATAATGTTCTAAGTGTTCCTTCTCTTTCAACCAATCTCCTATCAGAGTACCAAATCACTCACATTGGTTGGGGCATGAGAGTTGAGTTTTCACCAGATTCAGTGGTTATCAGGGAATTGCATAGTGAAACTACAGTGGCAATGGGTAGGGCAGATCACCAAGAAAGGTTACACACCTTCTCACATTTTGCACTAGATTCTTCTCCAACATCATTACTGACTCATTCAAATGAAGTTATCAAATTGTGGCATGAGTGGTTTGGCCACCTTAACTACCGCTACCTTGAGTAACTTTGCAAACATGACATGGTCATTGGCTTGCCTCATGTCCAATTCTCAAACGGACTTTGCGACGGGTGCTCCCTTGGGAAGCATCCCAAAGAAAAATTTGACAAAGGCAAAGCTTGGAGGGCTTCACAACCTTTGGAGTTAGTCCACAGTGATGTATCGGGACCCTTTCCCAAACCATCTTTCACAAGGGCCAAGTACATCCTCATTTTCATTGATGATTTCTCTAGATACACTTGGATATATTTTCTCAAATAAAAGTCTGAAGTGTTTGAAAATTTTCTAGACTTCAAGGCTCTTGTTGAGAAATAAAGTGAGAAATCCATCAAGGTTCTTCAAACTGATAATGGAGGGGAGTATGTCAGCAACACGTTTGAGTAGTTTTACACCATAGAGGGGATTGATTTACAATGCACAATCACTTACAGTCCTTCAAAGAATAGGGTTGCAGAATGTAAAAATAGGTTCTTGAAAGAGATGGGTAGCTGTATGATTCACTCCAAATCCTTAACAACATAGTACTTGGCCAAAGCCATCAATTGTGCTTGCTACATTCAAAATAGGGTTCCTCACAAAGCTTTGAAAGGGATAACACCCTTTGAAGCTTGGCGTAAAAGGAAACCTGATGTTGAGCACCTTAGGGTTTTTGGATCCCCAGCCATGGCCCGCATACTGAAGAAGAAACATAAAGCTATGGAATGTTAGTCCAAGCCTTGCATCTTTGTAAGATATCCAAATGGTATTAAGGGGTATCACCTTCTAGACCCAATCACTCATGAGTTGTTCACTGAGAGAAGTGTCCACTTTTAGGAGAGTCCTAGAGACTCAACACTTGGTACTTCTTCTCCCTCATTAGATCTACTTCTTCATGATGATTCCTCATCAAATTTAGATCAGCCATAGTAGGTTATTGATCTAGAGACATCTTATTCTTTGAGTTAAGATAACGAGGACAGTGATGTAGAGTCATCCACCTCTAGTCAGTTAGAAGATGAGGAGTTAGCACCTGACTTGCCAACTTTTGGGCCACTTTGGGCTAGACAGACACTTGAGAGTGCTGGCACTTGGGTAGGAGATCTTGCAGATGATAGATGCACTAGGGGGGATTTTTAGAGAGATCCACATGCCTTCTTTTCTTTAGTTTTGGATCCATATAATTTTTGAGAGGCATCGGGGGTACCTTAGTGGGATGGTACTATGGAGGAAGAATATTCTTCCTTAATAAAAAATCACACTTGGGATTTGACTTCACTTCCTAAAGGAAGAAAGATGGTTTGATGTAGGTATATATATCAGACCAAGTTTTTAGTAGATGGGTCGATTGATAAGTATAAGGCACAATTGGTCACCAAGGGTTTCTCATAGGTGGTAGAGATTGATTACTCAAATACCTTTGAACCTGTTGCAAAGATGACTTCTATCTGACTCACCTTGGCTATTGCTGCAACACATGGTTGGGATGTGCACCAGATGGATGTGAAGAGTGCCTTTCTTCATAGAGACCTAGAGGAGGAGATCTATATGGAGCAGCTACCAGGATTTGTTCAAGATTCTTCCTTAGTATGTAGACTTAGGAAATCTATCTATGGCCTCAAATAGGCCCCTTGGGCTTGGTATGCCAAGATGGATTCCTTCGTTCTCATAGTGGGTTTCACTAGGTGCCATTCTGACCCCACTGTCTACTTCTTATGGCAGGATGATTCACTCCTAATTTTGGTTCTATATGTTGATGACCTTTTGATCATTGGGAATTCTTTATCAGCTATTGTAGTAGTGAAAGCATCTCTCCAAGATAGATTTGACATGACAAACTTGGGTTTGTTGCACTACTTCCTTGGCATCAAGATCTCATAGTCAGATTTAAGGATTTCTCTTAGACAACCTAAGTATGCTCTTGATTTATTGTCTCAATTTCACATGGTTGATTGCAAGCCATCTCTGACTCCCTTTCTATCAGGAGTCAAGCTTGAGGCTAATTGTTCTTCACCATTGGTTGATGCCACTCGGTATCACCAACTTATTGGTAGTCTCATCTACTTGACTCACACCAGACCTAACATATCATATATAGTGGGAATTGTCTCCAAATTCATGCAGGAACCTCATGAGCTACATTGGAAAGTAGCTAAGAGGATCTTGCATTACATACAGGGTTCACATAGATATGGGATTCATTATAGATTTGGCATAGAGGTTGACTTGGTTGGATATATAGATTTAGACTAGGCTAGTAATTTACAGACTCGTAAGTCCACTTCTGGTTACATTTTCTCTTTAGGTTCTGGTCCTATCAGTTGGTCTAGCAAGAAGCAAAATGTTATTGCTATATCATCCATAGAGGCAGAGTACAGGGGAGCTGTTAATGCAACTATTGAGGCTATTTGGCTTCAGGGGATACTTTCTATGTTTGACATTCCTATTAGGCAGCCCACCATCATTTATTATGACAATGAGAGTACCATTCAAATTTGTAGGAATCTAGTTCAACACCAGCAGACCAAGCACATAGAGATTCACATGCATTTCATTCGAGAGCTTATTCATAGTTAGGTCATTGACTTGATATTTTGCCAGTATTTAGAGCAGGTTGCAGACATCTTGACCAAACTTTTCATTGAGAGTAAGTTTATTCATTTATAAGCTCTTCTTGGGGTGTGGTCCACATCTACAGTAGCATCATCTTTGGGGGGGGGCACTAGCCTCTTCCTTTATTTTATGTCTCTCTTTTGGGAGGAGGTTTTTTCCTACAAATTTTCTCCTTTTCTCTATCTTATGGGAGATTGCATTTGTACATGGGTACCTCATCAGGCCTAGTTGTCAAGACCCATTTTATATTTCCACACTACCCACCTAAGCTATGCTTATGGGGGGGTATTAGTGTAGGTTTTTATTTTTCCCTATTATTTAATTAGGGAAATTATATATTTGTGCATACATGGAGTTTTCCTACATTTGTGGGATATGATAGCTTATGTGGAGATGTGTGTCATAGATGTGTCATAGGTGTCATAAGAATGTCATAAGTAACTCCCTTGATGGGAGTTACTTCTCTATTCTTAACACCTTGTCACCACGTTTCATGTAGGAGTTACAGTCTATTCTTGGGGTACCTTGACCACCTTTTGTGTAGGAGTTAATTACGTGCTCTCTTATATGTATTCTTCACTTTGGCCATCTCATGTTAATTAGATATTGGGTTTTCTCCTATTTGTCTTGTGCAATTTATCTTCTTGTATAATTTCAAATTGCTTTAGCATCTATGTGATGTGCACTAGCTTCATCTCATGTGATCATGTCTCTATTACATTCACATTATCTGGATTCTAGCAACAACTCTGATAGGAATTACCTTTGAGGGAGGTATGGATTTGTATGATGATGGAGAAGAAGGACATAAGGTATCAATAAATTGTCATAACTTACAACAATGGGTGGAATAATGATTATCTATCCCATGGAAGTAACATATATGCTTGTGAGTGGTTTTAGTAGAAGCATTCATGAAGGGAGGTAGAAAAAGAGTAGAAGAAGAGGGAGAAAACTTTCCAAACCATTTGGTGGGTAGTGGAACCATCTTAGGCAAAGGAAGAAAACCATCACTAAAAGAGGGTGATGATGAGGAAAGAATGAAACTAGGCTCAACAAAAGGAAAAATAGAATTAGAAATAGGAGTAGGCTCAATAATAGTAGGAGAAAAACTAGTCTCAACTATAGTAGGAGTGGGAAGAGGCACAATTATAGTGGGACCTACTAAGGGAGGAGCATGATCTACAGAAGTTCTAAGGATATTTAAACTAACCTTAGGGGTAAACTAGCTACGAGGGTTAGGGTACCTAGAAAAATGGTAAGGTCTTATCATAGCATGATCTATGAGCATAGTTCTATGTAGATCCTAAAAAATTGAAGGTGTCGGTGCCATCTATACCCTTCGATAAAGGGGGAAGATACACAAATAAATAACTATAAGTGAATAAAAATAATGATATGTACAAAAAGACTCAAGTAGAGAAGAATGATAGTAGATAGTCTCAACATCACATGCCTGTATAAGACTACCTAATATTGGATCATCTAAGAATAACCATCATCATATTCTAGGGTATGAATATTAATGATATAGGTAGGGACAACCTTGTCATCTAAAGAATTATGGTGAATAGAATACCTAATCTTGGTTAAGTATATGGGAATGCCATCACAAGAAGGTTTATGAGAATGAGATATGAGAAGCTAAAAGATGAGATGAGGTGAGATATCAGAAATTTTGATCTTTAAGTTAATCTCATTGGGATCATCTTCATCAAAATATAAGAGATTAGGAGGAATGTTACCAATGAGCATAGGATGCCCACTGTAACCTTGAGTTGAATTAATAGGAAAGTTGAGACATTGAGACTCATGAAATGGAATGCTTTGCAAAGGCTCAAGAGTAGGAATTTTAAAGGCACCATGATATTAAAATTGTTCAAAATTCCAAGGTTTCGTATCACCTTGAATCCTACAAATGGCTCAATTGTGAGGGAATTTAATGCATTGGTAGGTAGAAGAATTGATATCTCTCATGAGATGAGTCCATGGCCTACCAAGTAAGAATTTATAAGAAAGGGGGAAGTTAAAGATCATCACCTTCACATGGATGGTGATAGGTGTGATGGTAATAGGAAGCCACACACAACCTAGAAGAGGAATTTGCCTTATATCATATCCTTGGCATGTGTTATGTGTAGACTTGTGACTACATTTGGAATATCCAAGAGTCTTAATGAAATCAAGAGAAGTGACACATACTAAAATCCTCATTAATAAATGCACACTTAACCTATATATCACCTATTTGGATGATAATAAAAAAGGGAGGATCATCTACATGAAGCAACATCTCACAGAGAATCATAGAAACTATGAGAAATTTTAAAGAAATAGAAGTGTCTGTAGTTTCATCAATGTTAATAGACATCTCTTCACATTGTCGTAAAATGCTATCTTCAAATATAGATAATGTTGTCTCCCATCTTACTAAAGAAGGATGAGGGACATTCATCTTGAATAATAGTTCATAAGACAATTTATATAACATGGAGAAGTCCTCATAATCTCAATAAATGAAATTTAGGATGGGATATTAGTGAGTTTCAAAATGGCATCCCACTCATCATAGGCCATAATAAGGTTGTTATATATAGGGACATAATGGTTAAGGAGGTCCTCAGAAGGAGGAGCTGAAGTACATTAGATTTTTTGTTGGTAAGAAGAATAAGTTTTAGAACAAGGTTTTAAATCATGTTGTGATGATGAACTAGTTAGTTCAAGTTGATTTTGAGAATTAGAAGAAGTATTAGTAGAATCTTGGTTATCATTAGTATTGGATGATGATGGAAGAGTGGTAGAAATAGAATATAAAGTGTTATCCAAGGGAGAATCATAATTTGGATAGTCAAAAGTAATAGGCTCATCTTGCCCCAACTCATTTAAATGAGTTGGAGAAGAATCCTAAATAACATGATATATTCTAGATAAAGGAGTGTAGATAGGTTAGGAATTAATGAAAGCCACCACCTTTCACATATTAATCATGTTAACCACATTATCTTTAGAATTTGGTTTAATAAGACTTTCTACATTGTTGGTGGAAGGTTTGGGCTTGTCTTGAGTGTTTTGAATTAGTTAATTATTAAAAAGAGGGTCCTTGTAGATAGATACATGAACATTTACTTGATTTAAGGATTGATTTTTGTCATGTGTTTTATAGTCCTTAAAAGTAATTTCATAAGATTATTGATGCTTTTCAATGATGGAATAATGATAAAAATTAGGTCCAAGAAGAAAATATATAGCTAATTATGAAGTTGTCTATAGCTCTCATGAGAATGACCCCAACTAGCGTGAAACCAACAAAACTTGTTAGGATCATACCAATATTTCATAGGATGAGTAGGGTCATGCTATCACAGAAGAGGCCTAGGTAAACACTTAATAAATTTATATAAGGATAAATGTTTGTGAATTTTAATATTATTTGGTGAAAAAAAATGAGCATTAGTATATTGTTGAGAAGGGGGAGCTAGTTCCAAAGATTGGTTAGGAAAAACTTAAACATTATGAATGGTGTCATAAGAATCTGTAACACCATCATTAGTAATATTACAATTTTTATTCTTTAGTAATAAATGAGGACCCACAAAAGTTTGGGGTGGATTGAATTGACGCATAAAGAAATACTTTAATTTTAATTGGTCAATAGCCTCCTCTATATACATGGAGAGAGAGTGTGGAATTGATATTGTAGTTTAGGAAAGAGGGCATTGGTAAAGAGATGGAAAAGATTATCATCGACCATGTTCGATTCACATTTATTTGACAAAGTCTTCTATTTTTTAACAAAATATTGAGTGGTTTCATTTTCATTTTATTTGGAATTTATGAAATGGGCCAAAGTGTTTTTAGAAAGATCACTAGTTTGGAATTCTTGCGCTAAAGCATTCAGTAAATCTTATAAACTAGTAATAGAATGTGGTCTAAATTAATTGTACCAATCCAAGGGATCACCTGTGAGGGTTTTAGCAAGGTTATTGGTAAGATAAAGGTGTTTAATTTTACCCAATCCTTATAAATATTTCCAAATGTCTTAATATGAAGGATTGGTTGATCCATTGTAATAAATTATAGGTTTTATACCTCCTATGTCAATGTTAGAAATTTTAGTAGTAAGAGGTTCATTTTGTAGATGCTTTATGGTTTTTTTTACCAAAGGAGGTTGAGGAATAGGATTTACTTGAGAATATTGAAGAGGAGGAGGAGGAGGAACATTTTGGTTATGTATGCCCTAATCCATTGGTTATAGATGAGATTGAAGGTGAAGATGGTGATTTTACATTCTCATCATTTGATTTATGTTATGGTTTCATTTTAATTTTATTTGGAATTTATCAAATGGGCCAAAGTGTTTTCAAAAAGATCACTCGTTTGGAATTGTTGCACTAAAGCATTCAGTAAATCTTCCAAACTAGTAATGGAATGTGGTCTAAATTAATTGTACCAATCCAAGGGATCACCTGTGAGGGTTTTAGAAAGGATATTGGTAAGATAAAGGTGTTTAATTTGACCCAATCCTTATAAATATTTCCAAATGTCTTAATATGAAGGATTGGTTGATCCATTATAATAAATTGTAGGTTTTATACCTCTTATGTCAATGTTAGAAATTTTAGTAGTAAGAGGTTCATTTTGTAGATGCTTTATGGTTTTTTTGACCAAAGGATGTTGAGGAATAGGGTTTCCTTGAGAAGATTGAAGAGGAGGAGGAGGAACATTTTGGTTATGCATGCCCCAATCCATTGGTTATAGATGAGATTGAAGGTGAAGATGGTGATTTTTCATTCTCATCATTTGATTTATGTTATGGTTTCATTTTCATTTTATTTGGAATTTATGAAATGGGCCAAAGTGTTTTTAGAAAGATCACTAGTTTGGAATTCTTACACTAATGCATTTAGTAAATCTTCCAAACTAGTAATGGAATGTGGTCTAAATTAATTATACCAATCCAAGGGATCACCTGTGAGGGTTTTAGCAAGGATATTGGTAAGATAAAGGTTTTTAATTTGACCCAATCCTTATAAATATTTCTAAATGTCTTAATATGAAAGATTGGTTGATCCTTTATAATAAATTATATATTTTATACCTCCTATGTCAATGTTAGATTTTTAGTAGTAAGAGGTTCATTTTGTAGATGCTTTATGGTTTATTTGACCAAAGGAGGTTGAGGAATAGGATTTCCTTGAGAATATTGAAGAGGAGGAGGAGGAACATTTTGGTTATGTATGCCCCAATCCATTAGTTATAGATGAGATTGAAGGTGAAGATGGTGATTTTGCATTCTCATCATTTGATTTATGTTATGGTTTCATTTTAATTTTATTTAGAATTTATGAAATGGGCCAAAGTGTGTTTAGAAATATTTCTTGCACTAAAGCATTCAATAAATCTTCTAAACTAGTAATGGAATGTGGTCTAAATTAATTGTACCAATCCAAGGGATCACCAGTGAGGGTTTTAGCAAGGATATTAGTAAGATAAAGGTGTTTAATTTGATCCAATCCTTATAAATATTTTGAAATGTCTTAATATGAAGGATTGGTTGATCCATTATAATAAATTGTAGGTTTTATACCTCCTATGTCAATGTTAGAAATTTTAGTAGTAAGATGTCATTTTGTAGATGCTTTATGGTTTTTTTGACCAAAGGAGGTTGAGGAATAGGATTTCCTTGAGAATATTAAAGAGGAGGAGGAGGAAAATTTTGGTTATGTATGCCCTAATCTATTGGTTATAGATGAGATTGAAGGTGAAGATGGTGATTTTGCATTCTCATCTTTGATTTATGTTATGAGCTTGAAATATATTAATTTGATTGAGAGTTTGAAACAAAATTTGGTGTGTTTTATTAACATTAATAGAATAATTAGGTATGGCATTAGTGGCTTGGGTACCACTATTGGTGTTGATAGGAGCTTAAGAAGAATTATGAGAATGTGATGCACTAGTGGCAAAATTTGCTTGCGTAGTAAAAGATGGAATAGTGAATGGTTGAGAGGAAGAAGAACAAGAAGCATGATTTCCTTGGATAGAAAATGAAGAAATATTAGATGGAT
Organism: Torreya grandis; assembly: GCA_037957365.1. Lineage (NCBI taxonomy): Eukaryota > Viridiplantae > Streptophyta > Pinopsida > Cupressales > Taxaceae > Torreya > Torreya grandis. Next base: position 1,097,884 of record JARHVA010003214.1, read on the forward strand.
TAAGGATAGTGGATCTCAAGAGAGGCCCACTAGATTTAGAACCTACCATGTTAGTGGATATACTAGGCATAAAGGTAGAAGAAGTTAGAGAAGAAAAATTCATGGTATGAGAAGGGGTCAAAATCAAAGGAAGAGGTTGAGAATCAAAGAAAGTTGTACCCCCAAATATAGTTGAGAATGTAGGAGCAGGTGAATGAGGCTCTTCAACTTGAACACTACTCATAATATTGTAAATTGTAGAAGGATACTTTCCTTAATGTTGAGGAAATTCAGAGATAAATAAGAGCATTTTGAGAGTATAATCTAACTCAATTTGGTCTTCTAATGAGAAAAGAGGATTATTTTGTAAAGATGTATTAGGAGGGGTCCCATAGTTAATTTCATGAGTGGAAATATGAACATTACTAGCATCTAAGAGAAAATCCCTACTCTATCTATGGGAGACCCTATGAAGATTGGTAAAGTTCATCATGTCTATTGACTACAACTCATGTCACTAGAAAATAAAAATTTCATGATGAAGGGAAAGGAAGAAAGATGAGAAGGCAAAGAACTAGGAAGTGACTAAAGTAGTACAAAGTTGACTGGGTTGACCTAACACAAAAATAGGGATTACAAAATTATACAGGGTTGATTGAGTTGATCCATTATAATGTAAAGAGATAGGTAAAAGAGGCAAAAAGAGCTAAAAATAGTACATGGTTGCTGGGTTGATCCTTTATAATGCACAAAGGTTGAAAAAGGTACCGGTTGACTGGGTTAACCTAGTATAATAGATAGGGGAAAATAAAATGTTGATAACAAGTTATGAATTTAAATAAGATAATTTTTTGAGCTAATCTAGGAAAAAAAGAGTTGAAGGGAAATAAATAGTCAATTGGATCAATGTTGGCCAATATAATTGATACACATAATACAAAACCTTGCACTAACACTAACTAATGTAAGTTTTTGCACACATAATTGAGCAAAGAGCAAGCAATCAACTTGAAAAGTAAAGAGATAACTAATTGGTCAACTTAAGATGTTTTATTAGATTATTATGAAATGATTTTAAATGTGATGGGAAGTTGGTTGTAAAGTAAGGAACTAGATAGCATTCTAAGGATGGTTTCAGGTAGTTTGAGCTGAAAGGGACTGTAGTGGAAATGATATACGATTGTTATTAGGGCCTTCTCCCTCACTTCACACACTGTAATGATAAGGGTGTCAAGTGTTTATCCAGAATATACCATTAAACATGATTTATACTTAACCAGAGTATCAAGTTGGCTTCTCCCTTGGTGATGAAATCCAAGTAGATTGGCCTTGGCTAGACAAATATTAAATTACTTGTTAAGATTATGTGATTTGGCCATGTGTGCATAAAATAGAAATAGTGAAACTAAATGGTTACTTAGAACCCCCTCAATTAGACTATGTGAATTATTCTAAGCATGAAAACAACAAGAAAATAAAGGAATGAACTAATTATTAGCATATAGATATTAATTCTAACTTGAAATAAGGTATAATGTTGACACTATATGCATAAAATATAGAAAAGGGTCAATAAGGTTGAGCCTAGACTATGGAAGTGAGGTTTGAAGAGGAACATTATTGAAATAGGAAGGATGAGAATAATAATAATAATATTAGGGTTAATGGTTTTAGGAGATGAGTGTGTAGATGGCAAGTGGCTAAAGGGACAATAATCTTACAAAGCATTGATAGTCCACCCACCCCTTTCTTGGTGCACCCCTTAATGCATGCACTCAGAGAGATTGAGACTCAATAGGTTCCTACAAGATACAAAGTGTAAGTAAGAAATAACAATTTGAAAATATTATGTGTATACATTTGCCCCACTTGAAGCTCATCAATTATCATGTAAGTGTAACATGAGATGGTGCTTTGAGAAAAAACATGATAACACACAACATTAATTCTAAGTAAAGTGTAATAAGTAGAAAATAATATAAAGAAAATGATATAATTAAGAAATACATACCTTTACTTACCTTAGTGTTGTAGATAAAGAAGTAGAATGCAAGAGATGTGAAGACATCCAATGTAAAGAAAACTAGGTGAACCTATAGAAGTTAGTGCAAAAAATAGCCAAAAATAAAAAAATTTGGAAGATAAGCATATGATAGTGGCAAATATTCTCGATATTATCATGAATTTAATGAATTTTATTGTTTTGAAAATGGATGAGTAAAAACAAAGATATAGGTAAAACAAGGAATTTGTAAGATAATAATTGAAGAATTGGACTTTTGAAAAGTGTTTTTAAATAGGGAAAATATAAGTCATTTATTATTTTAACTTGTGAAAGAGAGAAAAATAGAGCTATAGAGACCAAACGAGATAGGATGGTGAGGAGACGATAGGCTAGACATGGAGAGGCTCTAGAGGCAACAATAGGTGTACTACAGGTATGCAACTATGAATCTCAAACCAATTTTTGAAATTTATATTAAATTAAATTAATTTTTAGTAATTTTGAATTTTAAGCATTTTTAGATGTCATAATGAGTAAAAATTAGATTTAGGGGTACCAAATAGCAAGATAGGAAATGGGTTTAGAATAATTAAGAAGAAAACAAGAAAAATGCACTTTTTTCAAGAAAATGCAAGGGGTCGGTAGGCCGAATGAACTGGGTTGACCTAGTCAACTCTGTAGGCTAAAACTAGGTAGAATCCACAGTGTCAACCTAGTAGGTATGGGTTAACCTTATACATTATGTAGGTTACTACCCTTATATAGTTTGCCAACTAGTTTTAAAGGTCCAAAATGATAATGCAACACTAAGAAGTGGAAAATAAGAGGGTTGACTAAGATTTTGGAGTCAACCAAGGCAAAAATATGGAAATTTTGTTTGAACTAGTTTGTCTAAAGAACTAGAATAAGCACATAAAAGCATGTAGAAGACTAAAAGAGGGCCAGAATAGCCTAAAATGACCAAAAGAGGGTAAGAAGGACCGAGTAGGCTAGAAATAAGGTAACATGAAAAAAATGAATAAGTTTAAAATCAATTAGGCTTTTTTATTAAAATTGTAAAAAGAATGTATTTTGACTATACATGACATGAAAGAACTGATACATCCTTTGTTGTTTCTTGGTTACAAAGATGATGGAGGTTCTGGAGATTGGTGGATATGGCCTTATTATTAGTATTATTAGAGAAATTATTAGATAGAGATAGGTTTATAATAGTATCCATAGGTCTAGGAGGCATAGTTGATATGTGCAAGATCCTCATGAGTTCAGATATACTAGTCATATTCATCAATTACTGGGAATTATTGACTAACACCTTCAAATGAGAGGTGGATGGGGATGTGACAGAGGCAGACATCACACTAGAGGATGTCCATGCCATCCTGAAGCTACCCATAATAGGATCAATGGTGAGCATAGGGATACCAGATAGCATTAAGGAGAGGAGAGCCTTAGCCATGTGGGATACGAGCTTAGATACAATTTTATGAGGATGAAGAGTCAGTAAGGGTGATGTATATACATCATAGATTCTAGATATCTAGAAAGCTATGATAGGACTTGTGACATAGTGGGTGCTATGTCACAAGTTGAATGACAAGGTACCACTATTTATGATAGCCTTGAGTAGGATGATGCTAGAGGAGTAAGTTATATATGATTTTGGATCTATCATTTAGGTCCATCTCATACATCATCTGTATGAGATGCTGATCAGAGGGTAGAAGACAATGGGACTAATTATATTATTGATAACTTGGATATATGAGAGGTTTCCTATGTATCAATATTTTGGGTTGCCAAATGTGGTCAATGATAGACCAACTTGAGTGTAAAGATGAAGAGAGGACCAGGTAGCACAAGCCATGCCCCACATGCCAGTGCTCTAGTTAGTGAGATGTACAAACATAGTGTGGCAGCCACATGGAGACATAATGACTACATGGGTGAGTTGGTACATAGTTACACTAGTGAAATCTATGATAGAGGTTATTAGACAATATACATGGTGAAAAGAGCCACATATGGTGGCATAGGTACTAGGATAGATGGACCTACCTCATCCAATGACATTGATACTGATGCATAAGTAGTGGGATCAACATGTGAGGAATCCACAAGGGAGGAGAGGGATAATACCACAAATAGTGAGACCAACACTTCGATCATGTCATGAACAACAATGGACTGGTCAAACATGATGAGGAACAGAGTAAGAAGATAGGGAGGTAGAGGTAGAGATACCAAATGTACCACTACCAGTTCCATATCAGGGAGAGATAAGACCACTGAGGACATGATGGTGATGGTGGCAATATGTGATAACAAAGATCATTTTCATCCCTAAAAAACTAGAAAAGGAGCCAAAGGAGGGATAGATGATCATATATTTTTGATATATAAAGGCAAAAAGGCAAATTAATATATAAAGGCAAAAAGTAAAATATTTTTTTATATATATTTTATGTATTTTGATATATATATTTTTTGAGCCTCATTCACATCCTTTTAAGCCCACCCATCCTCTTGGTAAGTCTTGGTAGCCTCAAAATATTCCTAATCAGCCTACCCATGCCTCAAACCAATCTACTTTAAGCCTTTAGTAAACTTTGTGGTGTTATACGAGACACATGGTGGAGATTGACACATTGAGAGGGTATGGACAATAAATGCCTATGAATGTGATTGATATCATGAGAACATCATTGTAGCAAGATAAAAGGGAGTGGACATATATTATGAGATAAGATCACTTAGGGCTCAATAGTGATCTACTAGATATAGGTTTTTAGTTTCAAGCATAGAAGAGAGGTTAATAAAATATGAGGGACAACAAGTTCATCATCATCAACCTTATGTACCCTAATCCACCCCATATCGTCCTTTTTTTGAGAAGCCTATCATCCCTCAAAAGTCTCAAGAAAATGAACATCAAGACCTTCCAAATCTATCATAAGTCTTTCCAAATTTTCCTTCTTAAGAGTTAGTTTAAGAGAGATAGAGAAGAACCATTCACTTTCCCATCAACTAGAGGAGATTAGTGATCAAACCAAACTTGGCTTTGAGGCTCACCTTTATAGATAAGTTAATATTAAAAAAAAAACATCTAGCTCAATCAATGGTAGTAGTAGAAACAATGTCATCCTAGCTAAAGGTACCCTCATTCCTACCCCAAGTTATAACACATGTGAAAGTGTCTACTAAATTTTAGCTTCCAACTTGGATACAAGTGCTATAGTCAAAGGGAAGAGAATATTATTCAAACATAAGCCAAGGTTTTGAAGTTAGAGATAAATCATGAACCACTTAGCTCCCATCCCTCCCTCCTTAAGAAGCCAAGGCATTTCCATCATATAAATCTATTCAAGGCAAGGCATAGTAAAAAAAGAAGATGATAGTTGTCAAGGATGAGCAACTAAGTAAGGAAAATGATGCATCCATGGCACCCCAAATTTAGATTCTCTTCTTGAATTGTTTCAGGGATCCTCTATGCCAATCCTTAAAAAATTTCCTCTCCTTTGTGTAATAAGTGAAGAAGATCCAACTGTAATGATATATGATGAAGGAGACATAAGTGAGCAAGAAGAATAAATCATCATTGGGACACACCTTGCCAAGGATAGGTATGAATTAGTCTTCCATAATGCAAAGGTGGTGAACTTCAATAAGTTTCTTGGATGCAAGAGGAGACACAAGAAGAAGACACTTCAATTGGACAAGAGGAAGATGATTCCCAATATCTCCTTGATGACATGGTATATACTCTTTTTCATGACAATATTGAAGAGTGGGAAAGTGAACCATCTATTTAGTTTTTAATAGCTACAAGGCAAGGTGATAAACTCTAAGAGTTTATAAATATTCAAGAGAAAGTATGTGTTTCAAAAGGATTTTATTTTCATTAAGGATAAAATATTATTTCCTTGCTACCAAGGTGAGTTTGTTGATATGCATGAGAGCCCAATGGTTGATAAGAGTTTGAAGTGGGATCATGATTACATAGAATGCCAAGGAGATGGTGACGATCTTTGGTAGAAGCACATGATAATTTTTAATGAATATGAAAACCTTCAAATACTCACACCTCCTATAGATCATATTGAAGATAAATTAGCTATTGACCCTATCAAGTGTTATCCATAAGAAGAGCAGACCCAAGATGATAAAAGGAATGATGACGTGTTTGATACAATAGTACCTTAGTTTGATAATACTAAATATAAATGGAGGATGTCTTACCCTTTAGTATGCCTCATGAGACTCAATATGTCCACCATGCATGTCTTGAAAAGTCACCACCTCATATGGATAAAACTGAAGACACTAACCAACGCCTACCAACTAAGTTGTCAAGACAATCACTACATAAGAGCATGGGAGATCAGGAGTAGCTCATGATTGAGGTAGAATTAACATTGTTCATGCAAATAAGACAAGTGTGGAGTGATTATTATTGGGTGTTAGAATCATATAGGTAACCCATACACCTAAGGGTGGAGCAAGAGGGTCTAGTTACTCTCTTAAGAGGCTATTATCATGAAAATGTCTCTAACTACAAGTGAGAGTTCTCATATCATGTGTAACACTTGATTGGATCCCAACCATCATATGCAAATCTGACCTCAAGGATATAATTTGAAAAAATTAACTTCCCTCTTGATCCTAGAGGAGAAAGGAGGTTTGTTCTAGCTAGTTATTTATAATATCTGGTTTTCTTATTTCAATAAGTGTGTCATACACAAGTCTAGTGTGTTAGCTTAGTTGCTTTATTATTTTGCCTAGTTTCTCTCTTAGGTATTTTGGGTGTTAATTTCTTGTTGAGTGATTTGGTGTACTTTATGTGTGTTTTATATTTATTATTACAGTCCTAAGATGTGTGATTAAGTACTAGGTTTGTTTAGCATCCCAAGGAGATGGTCATACAAGTCATGATGTCATATATGAGTTATCTTTGTCATGAAGATAAGTGGGTTCTCTTGACCAGTAAGTTGGTCAACCCATGTGAGTCACCAAAAATGTTGGAAATTTGGCCTCCTAGGCCAAATGCCAACCCCTACAACAAACAACTTTCCATGACACTCACATAAGCATATATATGGGATTTCCATGCCTTGACGGTATCTCTCAAATTACTTCTTGAAGTTATTTAAAATTATTAGAGGTGATCTAGAGGTCAACTCAAAAAAGGTTCTAAAGTAGATCAAAACTTGTACCCTTGCATAGAGTCCATTGAGACCTTTCCAATAGTATGTAGATTGTAGAAAACAAAGCTCATATGTTCCTTGTGTAACTAGTTAAAGTTCTAGTCAAACTAGTCAAAGCAGGTCAAACTACAAAAATTGACCATTCTAGAATAATTCTAAATTAGTTCCATGGTGAATATCTCATTTATAGCTTTCCATCACAATTTATGGTTCATAAAATGGAGTCCATATGCAAAAGATATGACCAATCAAAGTTATTGTCAAATTTGGTCAATATGATGATGTGGAAAATTTGGAATAATAATAACGTGACACATGGCACAAAGTGAGAGAAAAAATATTTGTGGTTTTTATCATTTGTCTTTGATAGGTGAATTTAGACCATCTTCAATCAAAAATGTAACCATGATAATAAAATTTGGGGTTTGAATGAAACATCCAGTTGGACATCAACAAGTGGTGCAATGTGTGGTCGACAAGTGGTGTGGTGAGAGGTAGACAAGTAGCCTAGCAAGATTGGACCATGTGGTGGGTCCTCAAGCCACCACGTGTCTTACCACCAATTTACTACCAAGATCCAATTTCATTTAATTATCCATGTAACCCTATATACCTACCATATTTTATTCCCCATCATCCACATTTTATGCATATGCCAAGTCCAAATTTACATAAGCCTCCACATTAAACCCAACATTCCTTCCACATTATACCACATACATGCCACACTAGCCACCAATATTCCCATCAAAATTTCCATGGTGTAGAATGTGGCCAAAGCCATGAATTCAATGTGAAGGATAAGGCTTAATAAAGCCTTAAGAGTTATCAAACCCCATGAATGTGGGATAAATAGATATGTTTTAAATGCTAAAACTATGCCTACGGGTTTCAAACCCTATCCTCCTAGCCAAAATTGATAAGGCCTAACCGAGTGGGCTATGGGTTTTAAACACTATATAAAGCATGAGACTTTGCATTTATAATACAATTCAAAATTGTTAGCAGCCATAGCTAGAGGCTATAAGGAGCTTGCAAAACTTGTAGGAGTTTAGAAAATAATTTGGAGAAAGTCCAAAAAGAGACTAGTAGTATTTTTTCTTGAAGAACAACTTTTTAGTTGTTCACTTTTCCATTTGGAGATGTTTGTAAGTAATTTTTAAATATTTTTCCTAATATATCAACCAATATTGGACTAGAGACATAAGACTTCATTCTAAACTCCATTATCAAATTATTATTTACTTTTATGAATTATTTTGTCAAATTTTGGATTTGTAAGTAAAATTTATAAATTATTACGTAAATTTATTGTAAAATTAAAATAAAATTACATTATCATATTTTTACTTAAAGTTTATGGATCAGTTTGGTATTAGAGTAGTTAGTGTGCTAGGCTAACCTCTATGTAAAAATTATTCTGAAACATCAAGTTTGATATCATAATTAAAATTGTGGGTGAATTTGTGATTTTTTATTTAGCCAAAATCAGTTATTGTAGAATAATTTATCCAATGCTAGCCTAGATTTAGTTGTTACTAAATTTTATTATCACTACAATAATATAATTCTTACAAGCTCAAGAGCAAAGTCGGCAAGCAACAGAGCAACAACAAGACTAGTAAATTGAAAGGTTCTAATAGATCATTGATGTACTATGAGTAGAAATACAATAGGAACATTGACAGAAGAAGAAAATACATGGATATTTAAAGACTTACAAATATTGTGCCCACCGAGGTCATACTACCAAGCAATGCTAGTTATTACATCCTAGTCAAGATCTATTATGGTTTAAGAAGTAGAACAAACAAAGATGCAAAGAAAAGGAGAAGACACCTATAAAAATATATGTAAATCCCAATTCTCCTAAACATCAAGCAACAAATGAAGGATTCATCCAATAAATGTTGCCAAGCTAGACTATAAAAGTATATTATAGTTATAGCAATATTTCTTCTAATCCATATACCATTGATAGTCCTATTAATGAAAATGGTATTGTAAATCTAGAATCAAATAATGCTCTGATTATTAATGTATCTTCTGATGTAAATTTTGAGGAAGAAAGCAATGAAATCAACTCTTCTAGCTATATTGACAATGTTAGGGATACTAAATATACTAACCCTAAACATTTATCAGTGTCATTTGAAAAGCACATGAAGGGAGTAGGTTCTAATCTATTAGTAAAAATGGGATTCAAAGGAAACAATGGCTAAGGAATTGTCTAGCCTATCTAAGTGGTAAAGAAACTACTCCATGCAAGATTAGGATATGGAGGTGAAAGACAAATGTCCCATGAAGCTAAGTTGAAAAGTGACTCAAGTAGTAAGCTAGAACACCTAAAGAGATAGAATAAATACTCTCTAAAGATGTGATAGTTACATTGGATGAAGAATCTTTAAATGATTTGTCAAGGTATGCAAATAAGAAATACTCGAATGTATTTTTTAATTATGCACAAGAGAGTCCTAAAAGGAGATTTAAGAATACTAAAGAAAAGAAGTTGCTTAAGGAAGAAATGAAGTTAGGTTTTTACTTCAATGCTAAGGGGAAAATATTAAAATAAGATAATCAAGGTCATCCACAACCTCAACAAAGGTTGTAATTGCATCTTCAGTCAAGAAAAATATAGATCCTCCTTAGATAGAATCTAGTCAGTCAGAACCTAAGATAACACCAACAAAGGAGATGATATTCATTGAGAAGCTGAAAGTTTAAATATTATCACCCTGGAAAGGTAAGCAACACTTTTGAAAAAGAATAATTGTTAAGCATTCTAATATATATGCTATTTTTGATAAAAATTATCAAAAGAATATGATATCAGAAGATATTATAAAAACCTTAGGTTTGGAAATTAAGCCACATTTCTAACCTTATTCTTTGGATAGAATAAATGAGGGTAATGATGTACATGTAAGTAAAACCTATAAATTAGGGTTTTTAATTACCTACCACTTTGTAGATGAAGTTGAATTAGATGTGGTTCCACTTTAGTTTAGTGGTATTATCCTAGGTAAACCATACTTGTCTTTGAAAAAGGAAACATTTTCCAAGAAGAAAAATTAGTATAGCATTGTAAAAGATGGGATAGAATATCTCATATGAGCACATCGATAGTAATAGTTATAGGTAAAATGGTACCTCTAGTGTTTTTATACCCATATATGTTGTAGATATGAACACTATAGGGTAATAGAAATATGTCATGAGGAGCATCGAGAACAACTCAAAAAATAGGTTGTATATTTTAATCAATGTAGAGTGTACAAGCATGTATATTTGATTTATATTTTTAAGAACTAAATATAGGCATTTTTTATAAGAACCAATATGGGCAATGTTTATAATCATTATAGTGTTTTTTAAAGACCCAAGAAGGGCAATGTTTGTAAACTGAGTTGCTAGGTAAAAACCATAAAAGGACAATTGTAAAATGGTGATTGCTATAAAACTAGATGTCCTATAATATTTTCATAGTTTTAGATCTAAAGACCCTTTAAATTACCTACATAAATGATAGACACTTAGAATATCATTTGATCTAGAGCTGAGAGCTAGAGCCATGCAAATATCTTCACATGAAGTACTAGGTCTAGTATTAGCTTTTTGATGACAAAAAACCTTCTTAGTGGGGAAAATTGATCCAATGGTCAACTCAAAAAAAGTTTTGAATTAGATCAAAACCTGTACCCTTATATATAGTTCATTGAGACCTTTCTAATTGTATGTAGAATGTGAAAAATGGAGCTCATATTTTCCTTGTGTATCCAGTCAAAGTTCTAATCAAACTAGTCAAAGAAAGTCAAAGTTGGTCAAACTATAGAAATTGACCATAATGGAACAATTATAAATTAGTTCCATTATGAATATATCTTTTAAATCTTTCCATCACAATTTATGGTTCATAGAATGGACTCCATATGCAAAAGATATGGCAAGTCAAAGTTACGATCAAACTTGGTCAATAAGATAACGTGGTAAATCTAAAACAATAAGAACGTGACACATGGCATGAAGTAGGAGAAAAAATATGTGTGGTTTTTATCATTTATATTTTATAGGTGAATTTAGATGATATTTAGTGAAAAATGTAATCAACATAAAAAAATTTAGGTTTTGAATGAAACGTCCAATTAGACATTGACAAGTGGTGCAATAAATGGTTGACAAGTGGCATGGTGAGAGGTCAACAAGTGGCCTAACAAGATTGGACTACATGGTGGGTCCTCAAGCCACCACATGGATTTCCACCAATTTAATACCAAGGTCCAATTTTATTTAATTATCCATGTAACCCTATATACCTACCGCATTTTATTCCCCATCATCCACATTTTATCCACATGCCAAGTCCAAATTTCCACAAGCCTCCATGTGAAACTCAACATTCCTTCCACATTATACCACATACATGACACACTAGCCACCAATATTTCCATCAAAGTTTTCATGGTGGATAATGTGGCCAAAGCCACAAATTCAATGTGAAGGATAAGGCTTAATAAAGCCTTAAGAGTTATCAAACCCCATGAATGTGGGACAACTAGATATGTTTTAAATGCTAAAACTATGCCTATAGGTTTTGAAACCTATCCTCCCAGCTAAAATTGATAAGGCCCAACTGAGTGGTCTATGGTTTTTAAACACTATATAAAGCATGAGACTTTGCATTTTTAATGTAATTCAAAATTGCTAGCAGCCATAGCTAGAGGCTATAAGGAGCTTGTAGGAGTTTGGAGCAGAATTTAGAGAAAGTTTGAAAAGAGACTAGCAAATTTTTTTCCTAAAAAACAACTTTTTAGTTGTTTACTTTTCCATTTGAATATATTTGTAAGTACTTTAAAAATATTTTTCTTAATATATCAATTATTATTAGACCCAGAGACGTAGGCCTTCGTGCCAAACTTTGTTATCAAATTATTGTTGAATGTTGTTAATTATTTCGTTAAATTTAGGATTTGTAAGTCAAAATTTTAAATTATTCCATAAATTTATTGTAAAATCAAAATCAAATTATGTTATCATATTTTTTCTTAAAGTTTATGGATTAATTTGCTATCAGAGCGATTAGTGTGCTGGGCTAACCTCTGTGTAAACATTATTTTTAAATGTCAAGTTTGATATCAGAACTAAAATTGTGGGTGAAATGATGATTTTGTTATTTAACCAAAATCAATTATTGTAGAACAATGGATCTAATGCTAGCCTAGATTTAATTTTTACTAAATTTTGTTATCCCTACAATAATGCAATTCTTATAAGCCCAAGAGCAAAGTCAACAAGAAGTAGAGCAATGACAGGAGCAAAAAATCAAAAGGCTACAATAGAGCATTGATGCACTATGAGTAGAACTACAATAAGAATATTGATAGAAGAAGATAATGCTTGGAGATTCAAAGATTTGTGGACATTGTGCCCACTAAGGTCATATTGCTAAGCAATGTTGGTTATTATCTCCCAGTTAGGCTTTGTTATGGTTCAAAAATTAGAACAAGCAAAGATGCAAAGTAAAGGGGAAGACACCTATCAAAAAAGTTGCAAAGCCTAGTTCTCCTAAGCATAAAATGGTAGATGAAGGATTCATCCAAGAGATGTTGTCAAGCTAGGGATACAAAATTATATTTTGGTTATAGTAGTTATTCTTTTAATCCATATACTACTATTAGTTTTATTAATGAAAATGGCATTGTAAATCTGAAAGTAAATAATGCTTTGATTATTAATGTATCTTCTAATTTAAATTCTAAGGAAGAAAGCAATGAAATCAACTCTTCTAGCTATATTGAAAATGTTAGGGATACTAAATATACTAACCCTAAACATTTATTGAAGTCATTTGAAAAACACATGAAGGAATAGGTTCTAAGCTATTAGCAAAGATGGGATTCAAAGGAAAATGCCTTGGTGTTAATGGTCAAGGAATTGTCTAGCCTATCCAAGTGGCAAAGAGACCACTCCATGTAGGATTAGGATATGGAGGTGAAGGACAAATGCCCCAAGAAGCTGAGTTGAAAAGTGACTCAAGTAGCAAGCCAAAACATTCTAAAGAGATAGAAGAAATACTCTTTAAATACATGACAGTTATATTGGATGAATAATCTTCAAATGATTCATCAAGGTATGCAAAGAATAAATACTTGAATATGTTTTTTGATTATGGACAAGATAGTCCTAAAAGGAAGTCTAAGAAGACTAAAGAAATGAATTTGCTTAAGGAATACATTAAGTTAGGTTTTTACTTTAATACTAAGGGGTAAATATTGAAAGAAGATAAGGAAGGTCATCCACAACCTCAGGGAAAGCTTATAATTGCATCTTCAATCAAGCAAAATATAGAGCCTCCTCAGATAGAATCTTGTCAATCAGAACCTAAGATAACATTAGTGAAGGAGATGATAGTCAATGAGAAGCTAACATTTTAGAGATTGTCACCATAGAAAGGTAATCAACACTTATACAAAAGAATAATTTTTAAGCATTCTAAGATAGATGCTATTTTTGATAAAAATTATAAAAAGAATCTGATATCAAAAGATCTTGTAGAAACCTTAGGTTTGGAAACTCAGCCACATTTCCAACCCTATTCTCTAGATAGAACAAATGAGGGTAATGATGTGCATGTAAGTAAAACCTATAAATTAAGGTTTGTGATTACCTCCCACTTTATATATGAAGTTGAATTAGATGTGGTTCCACTTCATTTTAGTGGCATTATCTTGGGTAAACCGTACTTGTCTCTAAAAAAGGCAACATTTTCTAAGAAGGAAAATCAATATAGAATTTTAAAATATGGGATAGAATATCTCATATGAACACATCGGTAGTAACCATTATAAGTAAAACAATACCTCTAGTGTTTTTATACCCATCTATGTTATAGATAAGAACACTGCAGGGTAACAAAAAGATGTCATCATGAGAAGCATTGAGAATAACTCAGAAAATAGGTTTTATATTTTAATCTATGTAGAGTGTATAAGCATGTATATTTGTTTTATATTTATAACACCTAAATATAGACATTATTTATAATACCTAGTATCGGCAATGTTTTTAATCATTATAGTGTTTGTCAAAGATCCAAGAAGGGAAATGTTTATAAACTGAGTTACTAGGTAAAAACCCTAAAAGGATAATTGTAAAATGGTGATTGTTATAACACCAGATGTCCTATAATATTTTCATAATTTTAGATTTTAATATCCATTAAAGTACCTCTAGAATTGACTGACACTTAGAAGATCATTCAAGCTAGAACCAAGAGCCAGAGCCATGCAAAGATGCTCACATGAAGTACCATATCCAATACTAGCTTTTTGAGGACAAAAAGCCTTCTTAGTGGGGAGGATTGATCTCAAGGTCAAATTAAAAAAGGTTTCAAATTATATCAAAACCTACACCCTTGCATAGATTTTATTAAGACATTTCGAACAATATGTGAAACATAGAAAATGGAGCTCATGTGTTCCTTGTGTAACTAGTTAAAGTTTCAGTCAAACTAGTCAAAGTAGGTCAAATTTGGTCAAAATATAGAAATTAACCATTATGGAATAATTTTAAATTAGTTCCATGGCAAATATCTCATTGATATATTTCTAGCATAATTTTACGGTTCATAAAATGGAGTCCATATGCAAAAGATATGGCCAATCAAAGTTATGGGCAAACTTAGTCAATAGAATGATGTGGCAAATCTAGAATAGTAAGAACATGACACATGGAATGAAGTATAAGAAGAAATATGTGTGGTTTTTATCATTTATCTTTGATAGGTGAATGCATATTATCTTTGTTCGTAAATGTAACTGACATAAAAAATTTGGGGTTTGAACAAAACATCTAGATAGACATCGACAAGTGGCATAATGAGTGGTCGACAAGTGGCTTGGAAAGATTAGAACACATGGTGGGTCCTCAAGCCACCACGTGGCTTGACACCAATTTACTACCAAGGTCTAATTTCATTTAATTATCCATGTAACCCTATACACCTACCACATTTTATTCCCCATCATCCACATTTTATCCAAATGCCAAGTCCAAATTTACACAAGGCTCCACATGAAACCCAACATTCCTTCCAAATTATACCACATACATAAAAAATTAGCCACCAATAATCCCATTGAAGTTTCCATGGTGGAGAATGTGGCCAAAGCCCCAAATTCAATGTGAAGTATAAGGCTTAATAAATCCTTAAGAGTTATCAAAACCCATGAATGTGGGATAAATAGATATATTTTAAATTATAAAACTATGCCTATGGGTTCCTCCTAGCCAAAAGTGATAAGGCCCAACCGAGTGGGCTATGGGTTTTAAACATTAAATAATGCATGATACTTTGCATTTGTAATTCAATTCAAAATTGCTAGCAGCCATAGCTATAGGCTATAAGGAGATTTCAGAGTTTGTAGAAGGATTTTGGAGTATAATTTGGAGAAAGTCTAAAAAGAGACTAGAAGTATTTTTTCTTGAAGAATAACTTTGTAGTTTTTAACTTTTCTATTTGGAGATGTTTTTAATTACTTTTTAAATGTTTTTCCTAATATATCAATTTATATTAGACCCAAAGATGTAGACCTTCATGTCAAACTCCAATATCAAATTATTTTTGAATGTTGTGAATTATTTTATTAAATTCAAGATTTGTAAGTCTAATTTTTAGATTATTTTTTTAAGTTATTTTAAAATAAAAATCAAATTACGTTATCATATTTTTACTTAAATTTTATAGATCAAAAGGTGCCATAGAGTCTAATTGTGAACTCATCATGAAATAGATGTTTTAAGGTCTATTTGGTGATGTGATAGTGGTTATGATTTTCCCTAGATGAGTATAGGGTGTCAATATGTCTTGTAAGGTTTGGTGAGTGGTTTTAAAGCTGTTTGACAATATTAAAGTCTTTTAACAAAATTTAAGTGCTATGCCCTTAACCTTTGGCATGTCTAGGGATATGTGTGGCCAACTTGTGGCTTACATATCTCTTTTATATTATTATTAAATATCTCTATATTCTTATTTAGGTTAGCCTATGTAATAACCATGGCTAAATAGACTATATATATGAGGTAGTGGTTAGTCTTTAATCATAATATTAAGTATTCTACTCTTATTACATTATTGTGGAGGTTTCCCCCTCAAAGTGGCTCTGCTATATTATCTAGTATTCTACTCTACTATCAATTATTACTATGTGATCTCTTATCTTTAATTATTTTGTGGGATATATAATTATTATATGTGAACATATAAGTAATCTCATTACAAGTGGTATCAAAGCTTTGATTTGGGTAAGTTTCCTATGAATTTTTTTTGGATCTAGCGAGGCACGACTTTTATGAGTGGAAAGAGAAAGAAAACATAACTTGTAATTTAGGAAGAATTAATTTTTCTATTAGTATATTATTGTTCAAAACACTTTTTTGAAAAAATATTAAAAAAATTCTATAAAATAATCTCCCTTTGCACATTTTCAGTCATTAGATTCATCTCAATGAGATGATTGCAATGGTATATTTTGCTGGTACACTTTTTTGGTTTCAAATTTTTTTACCCTAATGCACAAAAGTAGTCATTAGATTAATCTTGGTGAGGTGATCACAATAGTACCATCTCCTAGTACACTTTTTTTGGGGCAAAAACCCTCCTAGGGTTTGTACATGGAGGGTCTTACTACTTGAGGAAAAAAGGGGGGAATTCAACTCTTAAGACTCCTAGGGATGACATGGAATCTGGAACTTCAGATTCGATGATTTCTTAACTTTAAGATGACATAAAGGGCTTGGTTTAGAATGATGGGCTTGCTATAGTTAAAATTGATTTTTCAAAGATACATGAATAGATTAATGGAGTTCACACTCAATTGCATTAGATCAATGCATAATTAGATACCATTTCATCTTGGTTACAGATAAAAAAACCCTCCTCTTCATGATTTGGGTCCTCCTCCTCTCAACACTAATAGCTCCAATCCTAGTGTGAAATTTATATTTCCAAAAGTGGACAAGCATAAGTTTTATGGTAAGCATCCTCTCACTTGAATTATAAAATTTAATAATTTATTTGATCTTCTCTAAACTCCTATTTCTTAGAAGTTGATAGTGGCACCTCTATATCTAGAACCTGAGTAGTTCATTTGGTATCATTGGTTATGTGATAAAAAAAAAGAATGATACTCCTATTAAATGGTATATTTTCACTAATGAGTTATTGGATCATTATCATAATAATGTATCCAATAAATACTTCATCTAATTATCCAAACTACATCAAATAGGAACTGTGAAGTATTATATTCATCAACTTAAAAATCTATCCTTACTAGTAGAAGACATCATTAAGGCAAATTTGATTGATATTTTTTTAGTTGGACTAAAATATATCATCTAATTGAAGGTTTAGATGTTTAATCCATCATTTTTATCATAATCTATCTCAAGGGCATGCATGGTAGAAGAAAAAGAGATGGTTAAATGGAAAACTTTCATTACTAGTCATGATCGCACCTTTCCAACACAATCATTTTCTCAACCCACCAGATTGACACCTTAGTAGATTGAGGAGAAATGAGCCAAAGGGTTGTGTTATGGTCAATATAAAAAATGGATAAAAGAAAATCACTATACAAAAATAATCTATTTTACATTGAAGGTGCCAATGAAGTTGCAGATGATGAGGAGGCAGTTGGTGAGGATGCAGAAGGACCTAAGGAATAATCTAAAGACTCTCATCCTACTATTTTATATCATGACCTTTCAATAATTAATACTCCCAAAACTCTTAAGGTGGTGGATTTACTTATGAAATATAAGGTCACTATATTGATTGATTTTGAGAGCACACACAACTTCATTAATAGTAAGTTGGTTATTCATTTAAAATGTTTCATTTATCCCACTCCAAAATTTCAATTTATGATTGTAGATGGTGGTACTATTAGTGGTTCAAGAAAATTACATAGTATTAAGCTAGAAATGGGAGACTACCTATTAGATTCTCCTATGTTTTCTATTATAATGGGTGGATCTGACATTATTTTGGGAGTATAGTGGCTCACCACTTTGGGAACTATTGAGATGAATTTATAGAAATTATTCATGCACTTTCATTTTGAGGGAATGACATTTGAGCTAAGGGGATTAGGGGATAAATATCCACAACTTATTTTCTCCCATAAAATGACCAAGATTATTTGAAAGGGTGTTAAAGGATTTGTGGCTAGCTTGTTTTTCATTGAAGTCCAACCAACTCAGCCATCTACACCTCCTAATCTACAAGTGATTGATGCCTATTATGTTATTTTTGGTGACATGTCAAAAGGACTTACACCCAAATGCACATATGATAATTCCATCAAACTTATTCTTGGTAGTGTACAACCCAAAATTAGGCCATACATGTATCCCTATGCCCAAAAAAGTTAAATTGAAAATATGGTACAAGAGATGTTGGATGCAAGAATCATTCGTCACAGCCAAAGTGAATATTATTCACCACTTGTCATGGAGAGAAAGAAAGATGACACTTGGTGGATGTGCCTCGACTATAGAGAGCTCAACAAGTAGACTATAAATTATAACTTTCCTATTCCTATCATTGATGATTTGATAAATGAATTGAATGGTGCTCTTTATTTTACCAAGTTAGATATACATTTTGAGTATCATCAAATCTAGATATATGATGAAGACATACCCAAAAAAACTTTTAGAACTCATGAGGGACCTTATGAGTTTATGGTTAAGCCTTTTTTTCTAAAAAATACACCATCTACCTTTTATATTTTGATGAATACTATTTTATGCCATTTTTGAGGAAATTTATTTTGGTGTTTTTAACAATATTCTCATTTACAGTAAAAATCAGGAAGACTGTTTACAACATGTGAAACAGGTACTCTTAATTTTGGAACAACATTATTTATATTCCAAACCTTCCAAATGTACTTTTGGAGCTCGTGAGGTTGAGTATTTGGGTCATATGGTTTCACATGGAGTGAAAGTTGATTCTAAAAAAATCCAAGCAATGGTAGACTGGTTGGTTCCTAAGACACTCAAGCAACTAAGGGGATTTCTAGGGATAACTAGTTACTATCATATGTTTTTCAAAAAATATGGTATCATTTTAGCCCCACTCACATTTTTGTTGAAGAAATATCCTTCAAGTGGAATAATATCACTACCAGGTCATTTGAACAATTGAAATTGGCTATGTGCACCACTCCAGTGTTGGCCATTCCTAATTTTCTAAGAATTTTATGGTTGAATGTGATGCATCTAGTTACGGTATGGGTGATGTGATCATGCAATAAAGCAAACCACTTACATTTTAAAGTCACCAAATGAAGGGTAAAAAACAACTCAAGCCTATCTATGAGAAGGAAATGATGGCCATCCTGTATATAGTCAAACAATGGAGACCTTATTTGATGGATCATCACTTATAAGTAAATATTGATCATGATAGTCTCAAATATTTTTTGGAACAATGGTTTTCATTAGAATAACAACATAAATGGGTAGATAAGATGTTAGGCTATGATTTTAAAATAGTCTACAATAAAGATAAGGAAAATGTGGTGGCACATGCACTATCCAGGAGGGATGAATCACTTGAGGCATTTCTATGTGCCATGACAATTTGACAGGCAGATTGGCTAGAGGAAGTAAGATTAGAATGGGAAAATGATATTTCTATGATACCAAATGCAACAAACTGTTACACCAAAAAATTGAGGTGTTAGTGAAATCTACCCATTAGGATCATAACATTAAGGTAGTTTTGGTATTTTAAGGTTGTTAATCCTTATGGTTTTAGACCTATTATAATTTATTGAAGAGAAACCTTGTTGGAAGGATGTAAGGGTTTAAAATCTTGTTCAATTACATAATATGGTCTATTATTGTGTTTGATGTCATTGTTTATGGTTGATCTATTCAAGAAGTTTCAAGCCTTCATAACCCCCTAGAATCATCAAATGACCCTCAAATGCCTCATATGAGTCCACATTACACTAATAAACCTTTGTAAATGGTATTATTTCAAGTATTTAATTGTTTAGAAAGGTCTTATACGGTCCCATTCTCATCTTATGGCCATTTTAAGATGTTTCATATCTTAAAAAGGTCCATTTTAAGACTCATATTCATTCCCCACTCAATAAATGGATCCCACACATGGAAAAAGTGTGTTTTTTTTAGCTTCCAATGTTGTACCACTAGATTTTAAATATATTCTAACTTGTTTTTTCCTCCCTTCATCCTCAAATGATGGTTCAATGT
This sequence comes from Torreya grandis, assembly GCA_037957365.1. Taxonomy (NCBI): domain Eukaryota; kingdom Viridiplantae; phylum Streptophyta; class Pinopsida; order Cupressales; family Taxaceae; genus Torreya; species Torreya grandis. Next base: position 1,118,362 of record JARHVA010003214.1, read on the forward strand.
TAGAAACATGAACAAAATGTAGAAAAAGAAGTGTTTCTAAGTGTTTTGGTAGGTTGTATGAACTTGTAGGGTCACTTCCATACATGGGAATTTAGGAGGTACACCTAGAACTCATGACATGTGTTTCAATGAAGTTTCATGGTTATAAGATGCAAACCAGGCCCAAAACCATTCCTCTCTCTCCATTGAGCTCCTTGGCAGTCTAGACAAGTTTTCAAGTTTTCACTCATGCTGTATAGGAGAGAGATAAATATATGAAAATTTATGGAAAATAAAGGGGTATCCTGACCTTATTATTCATGTAAATTGTCTAAAAATCCATGCCCTATACTCTGTGAAAAATATCTAACATTCTAGGCACTCTAATGATATCCTTCATTTGTGTAGGGTTAAAAAAGTGCATAAGGTTTTGTGAAATTTTCTAAGTATTATTGAGAATAAATGTTTTATGTGTGTTATAAAAGTCCTCATAGTCCATATCTATCACCCTCCACCTATGTATCACATGTGTGGGGGTGTGAATCAAGCAAATCTCCATGTTTCCCCCATATGTAGAATGCAGATTAAGTTTCTTAAGTGTAGGGTCTTTGATGCATATGATGGGAGTGTTGACAATGTTTCAAGTTATTTGATAGGTCCCTTAAAGCTTTTCAATACTCATGTACCTTACAAACATACTCAATTGATCAAACATTAGGCCAAATAATCCTTTTAGACCTTCTCCCATGTGATTACCATGTGTGTAATGGATGATTATTGGAAATATGAATATATGTCTTGGATAATTGCTATGGGGAAGCATCAAGGTATTCATAAGAAGCACTAGACATATTTGATGTTCATTTTTTATGGTGTTTTCATCACACCCCACCTCACTTCCATATGATCTAGCATAGTCTTAGCCTTAACCCTTCAAAACTAAACCCTCATTTAGGTATCTACAGGCTTTAGGTAGATTGATAAGATGAATGACTATTGGAATGAGGATTTAAGTACATGGATAGACCTACTTGAGTCATAATAACCTATGGTTTTATATGGAATATGAGATAAATAAGTCTAATAGTATCTAACCTTCACCTCAATTCTAGAAAAAAGGTAAACTCTTATAGTTAATGCAGGCCTTACAAGGAAGATTAGACATATATGATGGTCATTGTTGCTTTGAGGTGCAAAGGAACATTGAAATACCTAAAGAATTGTAAAGACATAGGAGGACGTATGAGTTGGATGGGTCATTCCAAATACACCAAACTCAAACTCCATGTTTAGACCTTCTCATGATGAACACCTACATCCAGTTGAGAAAATTTGGATTTGAAATAGTAAGGTTGATTGGAGATTGGACTTAAAAGAATTGGGAATGTTTTAAGACATCAAAAATAATGAAAATGGGTCAGATTAAGATTTCTAAACAAGGGTTACAAATTCAATTTAATAATAGAGTCATCATATAAGTCTGCCTGACTAGGCTATTGGAGTTGTTTGATTGAGAAAGAGCTATGTGTGAATTTAAGGATAATCTCATGATAATAGCCTTAAAACTTACATCACTCTCACTATCAACTGGAGCATAAGTATATAAGCATTGGAACCATATTTTTTAGTTAGGATAAGAATAGGTCTACATATTCACAAGAGGATACTTGTTTTTTGAAAAAGCCTAAAGGACTTTAGAAGGTATGAGAGGAAGTATAACATGAGAAGGAAAATAAGTGCTTGAACATGATTTAAATATAATGATATGTTTCCATTAGCCTTAGACATAAGAAAAAATGAAACAAGCACAGTCAGACCCTATACAATCATACACAGTCCTAAGTGGATGCATAAGTTTATATAGGCCTTTTAGGCCTAATAAGGCCTAAATAGTCCTTTACATGCCATTTTGAGGTCTTAAATAGATTTTAAGGATGTTTTAAGTATGGAGACACTTGATAAGATGTGAATGAATCATAACCAATTTCCCAAGAGGATGAGTACTTCAAATTTGTAAAATAAGGACATATCACTTACACCTACAACAATCAAGGTCTTAGCTACCACCTATAGGCAAGTCCTTTAGGAAAGAAATTAATCATTGATCCTTTCATGAAATTAATATTGAAGAGATGTAACAAGGTTTTAAGTTATTTTATGAGTATTATCAAGACTTTCATTGATTTGGCCTAACATTAGGAGGCAAAAAAATGAGCTTAGTGATCTAAATAGGTCTATTAGCATAAACATGCCTAAACAAGCTTGTGCCTAAACTAAAGACTTTTGATTATTTAAAATTTGGTTAAGGAATATAAAAATAATAATAAGGGAAGTTAATAATTATAATTCTTTTTCCAAGTGATAGATTCTTAGGTCCAAGAGAGAAATAACTCAATAACCAATTAGGCCTTTAGGCCTAAACTAGTACACACATACCTACATTAAACTTTAAGGCACATGCAAGCATATGGGTTATTTTAGAGTTGAGATAACTTGAAAAGGGATTTATAAAGGACAAAATATGTCTCCATGATGGGAATAACATTAGGTAAGATAGATAAATTAGTAAACTCAAAACTGAGGTTACACAAACTTGATTGCATATAAACCCTAGGTCTTTCTAATAAGTATATAGAAAGCTAGGTTGGTGAAGATCAAGTCTAGGGGATGTTGATAGGTCATAATAATATGATACATAATTTAAAAACATATTGGGAATTAAATAAGACCACTTTACCCCTACATTACTGACAAACATTCAAGATGACAATGAGACACTAAGGCAGAGCATGAGAGAAAGAGACTTAGGTAATATCCCAGAAGACTAAGGAAAGAATAGGGGATGGAAGCTAATTAATGTGGATTATTTGATGTTTTTTAATCCCTCCAAACCACATACATGAATTTCAAATCCTTTAGACTTAATATTAGTCCTAAAGCCATTCTTAAGGCCTGAAAACCCCAAACCCCATTGAGGCATGCTTAGACCTTTTCCAAGTATAAATATGGCCCATAAAAGGTATAGAAGATTGGTACATACCATAAAAGAGTTGTTTTAGATAGGATAATTCAAAGGAGATGTTAGTTTAGTATCAAATCCTAGTTTGAGCTACAACATATAAGCCTACCAACTCAAACTATACCTTCAAGTGCTCATAACTTTCATAGGAGAGGGACTTAGGGAAAATGCTATTAAGGGGAGATGGGAACCCCTATGGACACAAAATTAATTGAAAAATATTTGGTTTTATGGGTCCAAATTTATGAATCATTATTAAGAATATAGATATGTCTAGAAGGCTTACAAGGAGTTCAAGGTCCATCATCTTCTATTCATATCTCTACACACAAGTTACATGGGATCCAAATATTTTCAAGAGTGTTATGGGGGTATATGGAATGGACATACATGACCATAAGGTTGGGATTGAAGGTTTGATATTTATGAACCATCATTAAGATGGTAGACCTACAAAATCCTATTTAAACCCTAAGACCTTGGGAAAATATGAAATTTTGGAAACCAAACACTCCTAATTGACCTAATAAATGATTGAAACATCTTTCCACTTAGAGGAAGACCTGATAATGTTACTAATCTATACAAACACACTATAGAATTATCAAAAATGGTACTTTTATAAGGAATTGGGTAGAGAATAGGTTGCAGAGATATTTGAGAAGTTTTCAATAATTGAAAAGGGTGGTTTGAGACTATTTTCATCTTATAAAATCATAAGATGTTCAAAAATCTACCTAAAAATGCCTCTATAAGTCCACACTAAACAACTAGTCTATAGATACTAAAAAGAAGCGGCCTAATCAACTAAGAAAGGTAAATTTATAGGTGTGAGATACTCAAAGGGCCTATGTCATAGTATGAGACTTTTATTCAATCCTAAAACTCACCTATCCACTTATTCTAGAGGTTTTTATAAGTTTTATGACCACTCAATCAACAAATAGTCGAACAACTAGGCCTAGTGGCCTATTTGGCCTACATGGTCAACTAAAAGAAATGGAGTGTGGAATAGAGGATTGTTGGTGGTGTTAATACAATATAATTACCACATTTTAAATTTTCCTTGAAGGTAATCAAGTTCACTTTCCTTGACCATTATGGAGGAGGTAGTTTCAAGTCCAGCCAACATGTATAGAGGGTGATGGGTTGCTCAATGCCTTATGGAGGCCTAATTGCATCTCATTCACATGTATAAATACTAAAAAAGATTAATTAACCATAATTGGGCATGGAAATCATTTTAATGAGGTCAAAATAAGATCGACCTAGCCTCCATCACTCCACCTTAATGCCTAAGGGATTGATTATTCAAGACCTTTTATGAATATCAATGCATGGAGTAACCTATGAAGGATTATTGTAACTAATTGTAACTAAAATATGAGTTTAATATGGTCATTTATGACCTAATATCTCACCTATAAGACATTTTAACTCTCTCTCTCTCTCTCTTATGATCATTATATTTATTTAGGTCTTAATGTCTTGATTTGTATCCTTCACCTAATTATGAGAAGACTGCCTATGTTTGTACTTTGAAACCTCTTGGACTGATTAATGGATTATTATAGCTTATCCATGATAGTTTATAGTGTGTATATGTTTGTATTTATATGAAAAAGTGGTGGAATTTCTCCCTTTTCAAGTCCAAGCCGTACCTAGATGCTAACAAGTTTTCTATGTAAGTCATTTAGAGTGTTATGATATTGATGGATGAGTTTAGAGTGGAAGTTTGACTGTAAGTGACTTTAACTAGGCTTTCTAATCCAAAAATTAGAAGCTTTGGTTGAAAGATAATTCAATAAATAAGAACAACACAATTTTAATAATTCTATCTCTAAGAAGAGATGTTTTATTGCTCAAAATTATAGATACAACATATGCCTATCTCTGGGAAGAGATGTCTAATTTCCATTTTAGGTTAAATATTCATTTATACACATTTTTAAGGTATGAGGAGGATGTGGAATGTCACCAATCTCAAGGGAGATTAAGTGGTCTAACTTCCATGATTTACAATAATACAGAATTAAAAGAATGATTATTTTTAAAAACTTACTATTTTTAGATTACACTACTAAAATTGAAATTTGGGGCATTTACATTTAGTTTTATAGGGAAAAAAACCAAATAATAAAATATAAATTACATCTCATTATGTTATGCTAATTCTTAGCTTTCCAATGGTTCAAATGGGGAGTCAAATGGAGCTATGGTGCAAAAGTTATGGCTCCTAGAAGTTCTGCCACCAATTGGGGTAGAACCATCACCTAGATTGTCACCTGAAATATTGATCAAATCACCTTATCTTCATTTTCCTCATGCTCCATTCATATAAATCAATGTCTCTATGAAATATTGTTGATTAGGAGTTATTGGAGATAGTGTTTTAGTTCATGATTAGCTCATTAGTGCTGTTAGGAGTTAAATTTGAGTGGATAAACAATATTGGTACATCACCATCCCTTATATTAGGTTTATTTTATGCACTCTTTATCTATTTTCACCCCAAATCAATAGGTTTTAGTGTATTAAACCTAAATATATGTACTAGGGGATCTAGCTTCATAATCTAGAGGTCTAGCCTAGTCATAGGTCACCCATAGTCTTGGGCTATTCCCATGTTAGTCTAGCCTTAAAGGTAGGCATGAACAACCTCCTTATAGGGTGAAGGTTGGAGTGAAAAAACTAACTTCTTGGATGAAAATATTATTCAACACTTTAGACCACATAGAGCTATTGTTTTATACCAAGGACCATAATTTACATCCAACATGATCAAAGCTTCACATAACACTATCAAATCACTCACAAGAAGTCATTCCATTAACACAATCAAGCCAATGGAAAATTAGAGGTCACTAATAAAGAGATATATAATATTATAAAAAATATAATATACATCATCATAAAATCTTGGGTCAACAAGTTATGAGAAGAAATTTGTGCCTACAATACCACATGTAAATCCACCAAAAGATTCTCTCTATATGATTTAGTGTATGGAAATGGACCATTACTTCTAATTGAGTTTGAATTACAAATACTAAGGATAATAATAGAAGTAGTCATTGACTTGATAAAATCATAATGATAAATGATCTTGTAATTGAATGAGTTGGATGAAATGAGATTTGAAGCATTATAGTAGATATAACTCTTTCACCATTAAAGGAAGGCATGGCATGAACTTCACATCCAAAAAATGAAGTTTGCATTTTTAGATTGGGACCTACTATTTGACTTAAAGTACCAACACTTCAAAGGTATAATTTGTACTCAATGGTTAAGCCCATATGAAATTGATAATTATTTTAACAATGGATCTATCCAATTATTACCAATTGATGGGAATAGGAAAATACTCTTGGTAAATAGACATAGATTGAAGTTATATCACTTACCTCATAGTAAATAAGAATTCATCAAGCAGGTGTAGTCTTAAGAAAAAGAAGGGGAAAGTTTGAAAACCAACAAATGGTGGTTTTCCTAGAAAGGAACAATAAAAGAATAACTATTGACTAAATTTTTGCTCTTCTTTTAAAAATAATAGGACATGTTGACCAAATCAAAATAAGGATAATCAAAGATAATCCAAGGTATTTATTTCAATTTTCTATGATTAACATTGATTATGATTTTTTAATATTTTACATCATGTCCACTTTATTAAAAAAGGGTAACTTCACCATACACTTTATGGATAAAAATGATGATAATGTTAAAAAAACATTATGACATTTTGGATATGATTTAAAAGGAACTCATTATGTTATAAAGTGGTGATGTCAACTAAATGACACAAAGTGACAATTAGATAATGATTAGAGGTTAATGGTGTATATTTTCACATGTGTGGTGTAATGTAAATAATGTGAAATATTTAAAAATCATTCCACAATTTACAAATTGACCTCCAAATCCATCTAGATCACCATATTCATATAAAAAATTAGGGCAACTAATTACCTTAAGATCCAGGGAATCATTAACCCCTCACTTTTTTTCATCTCTTGATGCCTCTCTTTTCTCATTAATCTTCATACACATCAAATATTCCGATGATGTGTTCCCCTCACTAATAATACAAAAATCCTAATAAAAACCACGGTTTTTGTTACCTTACTATAAATCATGGGCTAAAAAGTAGGTCAGATCTAGAATCTATGGAATTGATATTAACAAATGAAGCCATGGAAAAAGTGTTCAAAACATTAGGATGGATAGATTTATTAGATAAATTCCATTTTTGTGATGAGTATATAATTTAATAATTTATGATAAATCTTGAGAAGGACCATTCCAAAGTAAGAGGTATGAAAATTTGTGTAAGTCCCACCATTCTCAGTGAAATTTATGGTATTCTAGAGGTTGGCATGATTTAGAAAAAAACCATCCTATAGGGACTTAATTTATGTTTTCCTTATGTAGGGGGAATAAACCCAAAATCTAATCATTAATTTAAAATGAGAATGTAATGAAATCAATAGGGAAAGCTTTCCAAAACCATGGAATATTGTTGCACTTTGGGTAATGAAATTATTTACCTATGATGGTTAGTTTGGTATTGTATTTGGATCCTCCATGAGAATAATAAATAAATTAAGACATAAGAGATTCAAAACTTAATGGATAATCAACCTTTATTATTTTATCTATGGTACCATTCATTCTATGGTATATAATTATATGCAAGAGGTGGGGCATCTTAGACACCATAGAATGATATAGTTAATTCACCAACATAACTTCCTAAAGAAATAAAATGGAGAGGTCAAATGGAAAGAAATTTTGGAAGGGAAACAATAAAAAATGAGGTTAAATATCTCTAAAATCCATCCTACAGAACCTAAGTCTTCCCACCTCTACCATAGGATCTGGCACCAAGAAGACTAGATCAACTATGGAGTCTACTCTAGATTAAGTTAAAAACAATAAAATAAAGAGACTACAAACCTCATGAGCTAATAAAATTTCAACTCTATATCTTAAAGTTAAACCAATTATGGAGGCCTTTACATTTTTTGAATTTTATGAAACTAAAGAGTTAGCAGTAGAAATACCCTAGTCTCTAACCCTTATAAGAAGCACTAGATTGGGGCTTCCTATAATAGATCATAGGTATATTCCTATAAAAATAATAACAAGAATGATTATTATTATTATTATTATTCAAGAATATGATTTGGAATAACAATAAGGTGATTCAAAGATTCTATCTAGCTTGAATAAGGTAGAGATACATGCCATTATGATTTAAGAGACTCTTATTATTAAAGAACCTTCATGCATGGTTGAGGAGGTTCTTAATGTGGAAGAACCTATAGCTATGTAAGAGGAGTATCTAGGCATGGAATAACCTACAAGTGAGACTTTAGAGGTGCCTCTTCAACCTTGCTCTTCATCTAGAGTAAGTGTAGACAAAGGTAAGGCACTAATGATGGATGAATAAGAGAAACAACATGACAACACCTCTTAAGAGTATAAATTACAACATGAATTGACACTCTCAAGGGATAAAACATCTATAAGAAAAAAACAAGAGGGAATCTTGTTACTAAAATAATTACTCTAAGGTAAGGAGGAAGTTTTCTCACTCCATAATAAAAATTAAAAGTAAAATCTCAATTTATTGTAAAATAAAAAATGATTGTTGAACTGGCACAAGTTATTAAATCCATTAAATCAACCCTACCTAAACCCATCCAAAAATTAAAATAAGGAACACAAACATAATTATAATACTCCAAGATAGTGCCTATATGGAAGGAAATTTATAGTACCTTGGAATACACTAAGAAAGAGCTTTAAATAGTGAAGAAATAAAAATATGATGTAGAGTATGATTTAACTATGGCGTGTTAACTAGGAGAAGCCTTATTGGCATGTAGGATACCTTCTTCTATGTAAAATGTCTTTTAAAGATAATGATTTTTCAAATGGAATTTATTGAGGATATATTTTAGATTAGCATATGATTTTGACAATGAGACACAATTTTTAGAGGCATAATTTGAAATTAATTTGGAGTTAAAAACTTTTTGTGTGAGTTTTTCTTACACAAGTACCTTATTGGTCACCTCATGGAGTTCACAATTAACTTCTTTATAATTGAAGTCAAGATTAGATATTTTATGTCTCTTTTGAAAAATTAGGTTAATGGGGAAATGAGACTAAAGCATATAATTTTCTAGAAATAATTGTGGGTCTCTTCATAAGATATCATTTCTAGGTCTAGGTATCTTTGCTAGGAAATTCAAATAGTTCACATATTCTCAAATAGTAATTGAGTTATATCTAATAAACTTGAGACAAAATTTTGAGGACTATGAATTTTTTCTAGAAGACACTTCAATGTAGCATATACAACTTGTACAAGGAGGTTGGATATCCTTAGTGTCCCCTTGAATATGAGATAACTTATTTATATTAATAATAAAAAATGATCACTTAGAATATCTAGGGTTGTTGTAAAGTTGATGAAGGATTTTAGAAATGAATGGATAGGTATGAGGTATATGCATCTAATTTTTCTTTTTCTAGAACCTACATGGAAAAATTATGATAAAATAACCCACTAAACACTTTAGGTAATGGAGAGACATAGTGAAAACACATAAAGGACATAAACCCATTAGGTAGACTTGCATTCAAAATTTGATCTAATCATAATTTGACAAGAAGAAATAAAGGGACAACAAAAAAAACTTACAATAGGATCTAAAAGGATTTAAGTGTGGGTGAGATTATGATTCCATAATATGAATCATCATATCCAAGTAATAGCCACTTTTTCCCCTATCTATCATTCACGGAAGAGGATTTAGATGCCAATGTTAGAACTCATAGTTTATTTAAATTATAATATGGGACAACTATCTTGATTATCAATTAAAATTAATTGTTACTCATTTTTTCAATTGAGTTATAACAAATACATTGAAAAATATGTCAAATTTTTATGAACAAGTCACAATAAGATGATAAAAGTAGATAAGTATTTATGATCATCAAAACTATATATTGAGAAGCATTTTTTGAAGACATCTCTAAAGCCTACAATTTTGGAGGCGCTATATTAGCACACTCTAGATATTACTAGAGTAGCTCTAGAGGTCCCCAATCCATTTTTACCTAATTTATGATATAGCTCTAAAGGCCACCACAATGGCTATGGAGGTCACTATAACAACTTCAGAGGTTGCCAGAAGACTAGTACACTAGCTTAAGATATAGATATAATAATTATAGAAAAGGTTTTGAGTTATTTTTGGAAATTGATTTTTTATGTGCTATATATAAACATTTATAAAAATAGACATTCTTATAAATAACTCAAAACTATCAAAGTTATCTATAATCTTACTCACAATGGCTATAAGTACTATAGTTTTTCACTAGTAAAGGATGGATAGACAACCATAAATATAAAAACATTGTACCTTATTCTCAATGGTGAAATAAAATATTGTGAAAATCTCAAGATTTATTGCTCTCCACCTTTCCCTCCTAAAAAAGTGTAGAATGATGTTGTTTTTCAATAAATATAGACATTTGTTAGGATTCTATTTTTTTAAATAATTAGTCTAGTTTTAGAAATCTATTGTAAACATTTTAGTATAAATACAATGTCATAGCTTGAAAGAGAGAGAATGGATTTGAATAAAATAATATTATTTTGTATTAAAGGCACTATACTTCTATAATTTTTTTTATATCAATGATAATTAGAAGCTAAATTATTTTGAACCTCTTGAGAGTTTTGTAGTTTTTCAAATCCTTTTCTATGGAGCAAGGGCCCACTCATTATAAGGAAGAAGGACCAGTTTTTTAATTCATAGATTAATATATTTTTCAATGTGTTTCAAGTTTTACATGTTGATTTCCTTATTCAAGATATTATTTTTTTTGTTAACCTATATGTGTATGTGTGTGTTTACACTCATTGTTTATTTTCAAAACTTTCATTTAAATATTTCTTTTTGGGTCTATACATTCTATTATATCCAACATTTGATTTGATATTGGTTAAAATTTTAATTTCAAGCAATTTCAATTCAATCACTGTGTGATTTCAATTTCAAGAAAGAGTGAATTAAAAATTGATAAATTAGATTAAATGTGGATATACATTTAAATAAATTTAAATTTCATAAAAGTGTGATTTTCTTCAAAGAAAATTAGACTAAGGATTTGATTTGATATCATAAATTTAAATTCCAACAAGAGTTTGATTCAGTTAGTTCAAAAATTCACTTTCAATAAATAATATTGTTAGACACAACTCTTCATGTCCTATTGTAGACAAACTTTGGACACTACTTAGATTGACATGATTTAACTAAATTAAGAGGACAAAAAAACCCTCATCATTCATTATATTAATGCAAATAATGGTTTTGCTTTGATACTTAACAATGCCTTCTTTTACTTGGCTTTGGTAGGCTTCAAACTTGGCTTGTGACCACTCATATTGATTGGTTTTCAATTTTGGAAGAATTTGGTAGTCTTTTTTTAATATGTAATAATGTATATATATGACTAGATAGATTCCAAATCCCCTATCAATTAAGGTCTTGGTTTGTATATATGTGAGTCTAATCGAGAAATTCTTCATGTTATGATATTCAAAACATATACTCCAACCCATAAGAATATATTAGATTTATAAAGTGAATATTTATAAGAGAGGGTCAATACCATTAAGATAATGTTAGTATTAAATGAAAATACTAACCCAATTTGATGATAATGACCCATGCACACGAGGAAAAAATTGATCATATGGGTAGTTTGTGAAGGAAATTATATATTTTGAAAAATGATATTGAGATTCATATAGGTGTTAATAATAGAACAAAAGGATAGTACTCATAGAAAGTAGTAGGATAGGATGAGATGGTGATTTATAACCATATAAAGTTATGTGTATTAAATTTATGTCAATCTTATCATTGTCAATTACTTAATACCATAATTTAGTGTCTATAGATGTTAAGAAAATCTAAAGGGAAAGATGTTTATGATCCAGTTTTGGTATTATGGGTTGGTATTGGGATAAAGGCATGATTAAATTATTTATTTTCATAAGAGGTTGGGATTATAAAAGGACTAATATATAAGGTGTAATAATAAATAATTAAAGAATACAAAATATAGGAAGTTAAGGATGATTTTTTTGGAGAAGAGAAATAATAAATCGTCATCTACAAGATCTCTAAATCTATTTTTTATACATGTGACCCTTTAGTTATGAAAAGGGAAACTGAGGTATAAAAATATGACATTGAAAAAAATCAAGAGAAATACAAGGAATCTATGAGATTATGTGAAAAATTATGGTGATTAAAATTTTTATGTAGGAGGAGAAAAATCCATCATATTAATCTCTAATGCTCTTCCATTTTTGGTAGGGGTATTTTTTATTCTATTTATAAGTGTCCTTTGGATACTCTATGGTTTTAGGGTTATGAGTAGTTAAGATAAATAAGGTGGCAATTTGAATATCCTATTAGGGATTATAAGGATAATAGTTGAGGTTTTATATTTTCAATGTTCCTTGAAATTGTTATGAAGGTTAATTAATAATTATAACAAACGGGCTACTTGTAGATAATAAAGCAAGGATGGTAAATATTAAAATATTATTTGGTGGTGAAATATAAATGTGCTAGTAATTATTTAAAGAAATATTGAGTGATGGTGACAAATAAATGTATAGAAATGAGGGAAAATATTTTGAACAAAATAAGGGATCTCAAGCATATAATCAAACACTATATTATTTTTTAAATTATTATGTGTTATTCATACCTTTAAATTTATAAAATATTATATTAAAGTCTTAGTGAATCTTCCAAATTAGGTTTTTTTTTGGTATATGAAGAAATTTTAAAAGTAGATATCTCAAAGTTTTATATTTATTTTAATGGGGAGTGATACAAAATTTTTAGGAACCATAGGGTCATACAAAACTTAAGGAAAATTTATAATGTTTTCATATTTTTAGTGAGAATATTGGAGTGATTTTTTTAATCATTTTCTGGCTGGAGATGAAATTTTGATTGTAGAATTTTTATAGGAATTTTCATAATGGGATGGCATCCTCAAGGGGATTAAAATTAAGGCCACTAAGGAAGTAATGTCTAGATTTTATAGGTTTTAATTGGAATGGTAATGGTGGTACATTATCAAAATAAATGGTGTAAAGTTTAGAGAATAAATAATTTAGATAGGAAAAAAGGTGGTGGACACTGGTAAAGGGTTGCCAACAACTTATTTACTTGAAATTTGGGATACAATGGAATACTTTGTGAAAATATACATCACCTGTGAAGGTAGTTTCTCACTTATTTTTTATTATCAATTTTAATATTTATCTCACTTAAGTTATTGGTAGAAAATAAACCTGCCTTTCTTCCTATTTAAGCTTCTAGAAATGATGAATATATAAATTCAAAAAGGTAACCTCAAAAATCTATCACATTTTAGACTTATTAATCTTATTATCCTAGATGCAATGAAGTCTAAAATCCTTATTATTTCTAGGAAAGATTCCCTCTAGTGTTAATTTGGTAAATAATATTGTGATTTATCTAAGAAAAGAAGAAATTAATTTCTACTAGTTTCTTCTTCTTAGGATTCTAGTGAGAATAATCACTCTAAGGGTATTAAGGTTGATATAGGATGTATTAGATCAATTATAATTCTAGATAGAGAAAAAGAGAAAAAAATAAATTAGTAGTAAATGGTTCCTATAGTGAATATCCCATGATTTCAAAAATAAAATATTATGATTTGATATAGTATATTATGAGGAAATAGGGATGTAAAAATGAATTGAGGTAGAGGTGGAGGAATATGTGGAAAATTTAGTGAATGGATTTAGTGATAAAGGATTAGATAATTGTGTTTTTCCTGAATAAGTAAGGGTTCTTGATGAGGATAATTTTGGTTTTATAATGAGCCAAAAACTTAATCTAATAAAATTTTAAAATAAGGATATTTAAAATTTAAAGAGAAGGAATTTTCCATGTTTTCTTTGTAGAAATGATAATCTAGATGAATTATCAAGAGTGGAGGGATAATTTAAAAATGGTTATCCCAATAATATTGTGTCTTTTTCCTTAGATAGTCTAAGGTAACTTTAATATTAGGGGAAATATTTTCCAAGGATAATTTTTTGGCTACTAATCTATTGGTTTACAACTCCTTGGATAGACACTATACGACAATGAAATAATTTAGGGATCAAGGAGTTATTGAGGTTATTTATTACAAATAAAATGGATAAGGATAATAAATAAATTTTTAAATAGAAAATTTGAAATAATGGATATTAAATATATGTTAAATGAAGACTACAAATATAAAAAGAAATTATTGCAATATTTAAGCTCTTAATCAGTTATTTTTCTTAACTATCTACCCAATCTCCTAGTTGTAGATTCCATATTAAAATATATTCCCTTAATTTTAATATATTTAGATAAAATTACTTATAGTAATAATATATTTATTTAATGATTCTTGTAAAAATCTATAAAATATTTTTTCTCTTCTTCTAATCAAGGGAAAAATATTATCCAATGAATCCTATACTCATAATTTGGTGGTACCATCTAAAGATTAATGGAATCCTAATAGATTTTTGGGGGATGTAAATCTTATTGAATTAATCTTATATTTTAATAATGATATCTATATAAGTAATGAATTTATGGGATACAATATTAATGAAATAGGTTATCCTTTGTGGATTAGATTTGAATCTTGTAGGCCCATGGAAATTATCAAGAACCTGTTACGATTTTTGAAAAAATATCAAATTAAATATAATATGCTTGATGAGGCCCATAAATGGATCTCATATTAATATTTGGTATTCCTAATAATACTTATTTTAACCATGTTGTTACTCAAAAATATTTTGGGACATGCACATATAATATAAATATTATAAATACAAAGTTGATTTTTGTTTAATATATGATTTATATATTAACTTGTATGAGCTAATGGTTTTTTAATATTCTTAATGGTGAAGTGAATATATACTAATATTGTTTATATGTTTTTGCACGTATATCCACCATGGAATAATCACACACATGCAACTATTCCTAGGTTATGGAAGCACTGACCACCCATAGTAACTAACTATGTCAACTCGTAACAATGGATGTATATGAATTTATATTAAATTATTATTGGTTAAGATAAACTATCATTGTAAGGTATATTTCACAAGCATGAAATATTACCTTCCAAGCTATAAAATCCTTGTAACTCCATGATCCTCCCATTGGACTATTATTGACTATCTTCATATTGCTATGGTGGTTTTGTTCTTTGTTTCCTTTAGATTTATTTATTTATCTTAGAATGACCTTAAAATTTTAAATTATAGTATTTTTGGATCATTTAATAATACCCATACATATTTTAAATAAATATTTTTGTAGGCTAAAGAAATAATCTAGAATTATAGAAAATTATTGTAATCATTTGGAAAGCTTTATAATCATAATTGTAATGAACATGTATAAATTCATTTATTGATAAAAATAGGGTATCCATAATACCATTTGTTTTATTTAATTTTATACTAAAAATAAGGGGATTCAAGATATACACCAACTAAGAAAAGGCCCACTTCCAAGGATTTAGTGGTCTAGTTTCCCATCCATTAGTTAGTTTTGTTAAGTTGTTTGATAATTTCATTTGCATTCCATTTATATAAGTGAAAGTAATTTACTTATCATAGTTAATTTTATTTACACAAATTTACTTTTGTGTGATGAGGGTCATTTAAGCTCTTCATTTAGTTTAATAATATCAATTCAGGGTACTGTTCAAAGCTATACACAATAGGTAAAAGATGACTTCCAGGTAAAAAATATTTCTAATTTGGAAAGAAAATAACATTCATGAAAAATTCAATCAAAATTAAAATGTTTATTTCAAATAAAATCTAAATAAAATCTAATCTAGTTAAATAAAATTAGAATAAAAAATAAAATTAAAGTATCAAATGCAAATTATGGAAATAAAAAAGTAAATTAATTACTATAAATCTTAACACACCACACACACCAACATTTTTATCTAAGGAAATAATAATAATGAAATAAATGTGAAGACTAGAAATTAAACAAAAATAATTCTAAACTAGAAATACCACAAAGTTTGTCCATATTCCTTAGGTAGAGTGGGTCCTTGCTCTACCTTTGGAATAAGACTAAAAATAATCAATAATGAAACTTTTGAAATGTTTGAATGCTTTAGATTCTTATTCAATCTAAATTCTTTTTTAAAAAAAATATTTTTATTCTAACTCCTATTTTTCTCTTTTTTCCTAATAACTATGAATGAGAAGTTGTATTTATAATATACCATCTTAAAAAACTTCTTAATTAGGACTAACGGACTAGAAAGTTAGTTTATAACTAATTTCTTAATCTAGGATAATAACCTAAAAAACTAGTTTACAACTGATTCCTTAATCTAGGCTAACAACCTACCAAATAAATTTACATCTTAGATTTGTGTTATTTTCAAAATAATACCAATCTCCACTTTATTAATAGAAAAGAGTGGAGATTGCTAGATTCATAGATCCACTATCTTCTATTTTTTAGAGAGATTTAAGTATGATCTTGATAAATTTTGTTTCCTTATTTTCCCCTTGATGTGTTTAACAACTTGTAGCTTCTTTAGGGCTTTCTGTGGACACATTCTAGGCTATAGGACTCCAAAGTTATTTTTGCATGGATCCCAAAGAATTGTAGGATTCACCATCTCTAGTCTGATGTATGGCTCCATAGTTATTGTAGGTCTTCAAAGACACTTTTTTTTATGGAAATCCTAATCTCCTTTAGGACTCCTTAGTTTCTTTAAAACTTCCCCTAATTAAGTATTTTGATGCTTTAAACTCTATTATCTGTATTGATTATTCATTCCAATTTGTATATACAAGATTTGGCATCCATTTACTAAGAACCATTAGAAATCATAAAAAATTTATATTACAATGAAATATAAAGAATAAAACTAATATATATCCCAAATTTTACTTTAAACAAGCCATAAGCTCTAAAAATCACATCTAATTATAATTTAAAACTAAGTTTATGAAAGAGAAAAGAGTGTAACTTCTTGGTTTAAATGAGACATAGTATGGTCTTATCATTGTGCATGTATCTTTAAATTTAATGTACCTATATTAAATTCCATTATGTTGGAAGTTTAAAATATAGATTGATATTTAATTAAATAAACTTTTCTTTATGTTTTTACTTTTTTCAAGAGTGTTTCCTTTCCAATAAAAGTGTGTTTACTTTTTGCAATAGTGTTTCCTTTTAAAACATGGTTGTTTAATTTCAATAAAGTGTGTTAGTCCACTCATTTATTAAAATTAGTTTAGTTTTGAATATGTTTTAAAATACTTACAAAATTAGACATCCTTTGGTTGATAATTATTTTAAGTATCAAAAAATTGATAAGTAACACTACTATTTATTTGGGTTTATCTCTTCAGATTGAAAGAAAAACTCCTTGATGGTTCAAATGTGTGCCTCTATATTTTTTGGTGATGTTTCTAGGGAAGGTTGTCAAATTAATAAAATTTGTGAAAAATAGATATATTTATGATTTATAGATTAAATTTCCTATCTTAGTTTAAATAGAAATTCTAAATTTTCAATATTCATATTTACTAACCCTATGCATGACAAGGCAAAAAATTTGAAAAAGTAAAATTGGTTGTTTATATGTAGTGTGAGAGAGATAATTTGGTTAGATTATTACATAAGAGATTGACCTTTTTTGTATAATCATAATCTAATGTATGATATATAACCAATACAAGTAGTAGAAGGATACCTATATCCAATCCACACTAGTCACCTGAGGCCTTATATGAAGAGGCTAAAACTAAGATGTTTTTTGTAAAAAAATAGTAGAAAAATACATACCCAATGAACAAGAGGATTCTCACACTCTTGAGAAATATATTATTTTATCATTCCAAAGAGTGATAATTTGGTCACCATATACGTATGAGTCTAGACTTCATCCCCTCCAACCCTCACATTAAATTCTCTCAAAAAGAGAATCTCAAACAAATTGGCTCCATGGTTCCCAAATTTAAAAATATTCTAAGAAAATAATATAAGTAGATCCAATTTAATTTTAGTGTGACTCCAATTTATTATCTTGAAGGTAATAAATATGAGATGTGGCATACTGTCTAATCTTTTGGATTTACTAGATAAAGGGGAATACCATATAGAAATATAAAATATGAAAATAGTTCATAATAGGCTTCAAAGAATACAAGTCTAAATGGTATGCCTAACTACCATGATAACTTTACCCATTTTATTATCACTAAAAAAAAATCTACTAGGAATTTAGATCAATATTTTAGTAGATGAATGTGAGTAGAGGTATTTATAACTTGAAGGTTCATTGTTCAAAATTTTACACGAATAAATAAAATTAAACAACATATATAAGCCATAGTTCATGATAATGGAAACCTATATAAAATATATAAGAAAAAATAATAAGAGGTCTCAAAAGACAAATTACTAAAAAGTATATAAAACTTATGATCTAGTGAACTATAGTTAGTGTCATCATTCCATTAGTCCATGGACTGATATCATAACTTAAATGAATATACCAATGATATTTAAAAGAGACAATAATTTAAATAATTTTTGGAAATTGTTTCACAATTCAAACAAATAATAAAATAACCTATATAGAGATCTTATTATTCATCAAAATGAGAAATTATAAACCATTAAGAACAAAGTAATAATAAAACTAGTTAAAATACATATCATGAATATACATTAAACCACTAAAACATTATAATAAATTTTAAAATTCCATTAATCAACAAAATTACACCAAAACCCTCATATCTTCAAGACCAAGTGATAATTGATAACTTCAACTAGTTGCAAATTTTTTATAAAATTTATAGAAATACAACACTCAAATTATGTAAGGCTCAGAGACACAAAAATTAGATAGAATCAAACTTATTTAAATAAAAATTTATTCCATATCCAAAATATTTGGATAAATAAAACATTCATCAATTTATTTATTTCCCACCATAGAACATTCTAGGGAAATTCACATCAAAGGGTATAAAATAAGACAAATATTTACATCATGTGAGTCACATAATCCATCACTCACTATTATACACTATTCACACATAAAAAAACAAATAAATTCATGAAGTATCAATTGAAAAGTGGCCACAAATCTCATGTTCATAAAATGGTTAATCACTTGTGATCTCATATGAATTATACATTTTTTTCTTGAGTGAGTTATTCAAAGTGCTTGTTATTACCTTAAAATAATCACAAAGATCACTATAAAATTAAGAAAATTTGGAAGATGAGGGCTTTGAAATGACACTTGGTGGCTTAAAAAATTCACTGAACACTTATACCCCTTTTTTATTTGGGTGATCAACCCATTCTATGCATCATTATTTCACTATGAGAATTAACATAGCCATACACTTTAACTATAAAAATTATCTAGATATGAATCAATTATAACCAAACTTGATTATAATATTTATACAATTTAGATAAATTTTTAAGGAGACCATACATACTCAAAATTGAGCTATATAACCTGAGTTATGATGAAAAATAGTCTCTTAAAATTCTATCCTCAAGTGTTCTTTATGACTATATGATGAGTAGTTGACATGTACATGTTATTCAAATTATGGTCATTATGGTATTTTTAAACAAATAGGATCTCAACCTTACACATGGAATAATCTCATGACCTCAAGCTATTAGAGTTAATGAGCATGATTCACTTATTATTTCATTATTTTTTTTAATCAATGTAAGACACTTGTCTACTCCCAGTTTTTCATTCAACACAAAACTCATAGAGAATGCTCAATGTCATGGGAAGTATTCAAGTGATCCCATGGAGTCATGCATTTATGTTTTTTTAATTCATGTTACTTTACATATATATCCTTCACTCTACATTGTGACCCTTTTCACATCTAGTCTTAGCAATCCACATGGTAGCCTTATGTTATCCATAAAGTCTCTTTGGTCATTGAGTGTCTTAACTCCCCAAAGTATTATTTCACTATGCATGAATTTTTATAATAGTCTCATGGCCTCAACATATTAGAGTTAATGATCATTATTCACTTATTATTTCATTATTTTTTATCAATGTAAGACACTTGTCTACTGCCATTTTTTCATTCAACACAAAACTCATAGAGAATGATCAATGTCATGGGAAGTATTCAAGTGATCCCATGGAGTCATTACTTTATGTTTTTTTAATTCATGTTACTTTACATATACACCCTTCACTCTACATTGTGACCCTTTTCACATCTAGTCTTAGCAATCCACATGGTAGCCTTATGTTATCCATAACGTCTCTTTGGTCATTGATTGTCTTAACTCCCCAAAGTCTTATTTCACTATGCATGAATTTTTATAATAATCTCATGGCCTCAAGCTATTAGAGTTAATGATCATGATTCACTTATTATTTCATTATTTTTTTTATCAATGTAAGACACTTGTCTACTACCATTTTTTCATTCAACACAAAACTTATAGAGAATGATCAATGTCATGGGAAGTATTCAAGTGATCCCACGGAGTCATGCATTTATGTTTTTTAATTCATTTTACTTTACATCTACACCCTTCACTCTACATTGTGACCCTTTCACAAATAGTCTTAGAAATCCACATGGTAGCCTTATGTTATCCATGAAGTCTCTTTGGTCATTGAGTGTCTTAACTCCCCAAATTCTTATTTCACTATGAATGAATTTTTATAATAATGAAATCCACTTTACCTTATTTTATATCCATATTTTTCATGTGCAAAATTCACATATATTTATTGTGGGGTTGATGTGGAAATAATGAGAAATGTGACCCCACACATTTTCACACCATATTTTCATATAACCCACTTATAAATATTATCATAATGACATGTGACATTCATTCATTAGTCTTAAGTTAAAAATTCATAAATTTAATTTTAGTCTTAGTTATTCAATGTGAACTATTAACACATACATTTTAAACTATATACTCTCCTTTTATTGAATTTTAGATATGGAGGCCCTTCACTTTCCACTTATAATTTCCACATGGAATGAGCATGTTGATTTATACCTACTGAGGTATGACCCTTCATTATTCTATGATAACTTATGATGGGTCCAAATGTAAAAGTGTTAGTGAGACATGTGGTGACCTTTGGTTGGTCACAAGGTTAAAATGTTACATAGTCATCCTTTACTTTGGAAAACCTCTATATTTATTGTGTGGACCCTTGGAATTATTCACTTCATTTTATATTATATAAAATATACATCCTTTTTCATCCTCACATCTATTATGGTCATGTGGAAACATCTCACTACTTTTATATAATGGAGTTCATAGATTTCATAGGCCTCTAAATAAATTTACTCACTCCTACATAGAAGCATGATTTTATCAATTCCATTTAATATCTACATTGACACTTTTATCTATTACTTCATAAATGATTTCCATGTTTTATATTTATGATAAACATGTTATTTTTTAACCCCAATTCCATGGTACTATTTGTATTACACTATGTACACATGTGAGTGGAACATGTGGGAAAAACTAGTTAGTTCATGGTCATAGAGTTCATGGAGATATTCACTATAAAAACCCATCACATATACCCATGAATATATCCATTTTATCTATAATTTATGGCACATGTGCTCATAAATGTGTGGCTAAAATAAATAAATGTTGTATTCAAACATACCCATGGATTTATCGAGTGTTTTCTTTCCTTCAAATTATATTTAACCATATATAGACCCATTAAATTATTCATTATGATTTAAGGCTTGGGTTGGGTCCACTAAATAAATATAAAAAGTGACCCCTATATTTACATATACAAAATTGGTCATGTAAACAAACAATTATAAAATTAGGTGAACATAAAAAAAGGCTTATTGAGAATGAGGTGAAATTTATTAAATATAAAAAAATTAGACTTTAGGGATATTCATATGTTAGGCTAAACTTTAGGTTTTTGGAAGATTATTATGTGGCCAAATAATTGAGACAAGATTTAGACTCAAATATAGTGTGGATTGGACTTAGGATGAAATTAAGGTTAAAAATTTGAATAAACAAAGGGAAATTATTTAATTATGGAAAAGGTGATAACATAAATAATGAGCTAAGGGAATAAGAAACCATATAAAGGATACCATAAGGAAATGGTGAAAATACAATGTAACCTACTAAAATAGGCTAAAAATACTTATCAATCTTTTAAAGCCTTTTAATTTTTAACACCAAATCCTAAAATGTCATGGGAGTTTTTTGGGGTATAATATTAGATGTGACTATGGGATGGGTACCCTATATGGGTATCTAGTGATCACATAAATATACTAGTCTAAGTATACTTGTGCTTTATTTATTGGGCTTAAATTTAATATGAGCTTTCTATGAAAGCTACATATTATTATGATCCTGTATCACTTATTCAAACAAAGATAAACACTATCAAAAGGAAATTAATAGGAAAATAAATGAAAATATATAGCTTATATAAACTTCATAATTTACTCAAGAACATCATTAAATTGATATAATGTGTAAGATGTTGGTCATTTATAGGTAAATCTAACACTTTACCATACATATATCTTATTAAAATTATCTTCTCCTAGATTATGATGTCTCTTTCATAGGGTCTAGTCCATAGTGGATCAAACTTTCCATACTTTACTTTATCTTCATGTATTTTTTCCCAATTCAATACCACATCACCCAATTCAAATTAACTTTAAAAAAAATTTATCAAATAACCTCTTCATTATATCATTAAATTGTATGCACTTATCACATGAATTTATCTTTATTTCATCTAGTTTAATGATCTAATTTATCATTAAAACATAGGAACCAATTTATTCTTTGACCATTTATTGTAAAATTTGAAAAGTGGTTACCTAAAAACTAGAAGGAATTATTACATTCATCTCATAAAATAATTAAAAAGGAATTTTAGTTATGGAAGTATTAGGGGTTATCCTATTTTTCCATATAGAAAACCTCAAAAAATTCCACTTTATCTTGCTCATTTCAAGAGTCATTTTTCATAATTCTAATCAAAATTTTATTAGTAGTCTCAACTTATCCATTCCATTGAGGATGATAATTTGAGGCATAAATCAAATTTATGTGAGGGTTTTCACACATCTCCATAAAATTCCTTTCCCTAAAACACATAACATTATTAGAATATTTATTGTAGGGACCCAGAACCTAATAATTATATTATTTTGTAAAAAAATCATCATTAATTTTTGAGTTGCATTTTTGGTTGAGACAACCTCTACCCATTTGGTAAAATAATCAGTGGCCACCAAGATCTATTTATGACTAAAATTAAAATTTTCATTGATTTGACCAATAAAATCAATACCCTATTGCTATAATAGATCCTTCATGATCATAGGCATAAGTGTGAAAGCCTGAGACTCTTTCATTTTCATATCAAAATTTTGACAAGAGTCTTATATTCTTATCATTTAGAAACATATTTGAATATTGAAGGTAATGAATAACTAGAACTTATAGTCTTATAAGATGTAACCTTATATAATATAATGGCCTCCACAAAACCTATTGTGAAAATTTTAAATGAGATTCAATGCTTCATCTTCATTAAATTCATAAGAATTCCTTCAAGTTTCTTTTAAGGTAATCCCTTTTTAGTCATCAATATTTTTGGATAGTTATCATTAGATATATTGTGATCTTTTTACCTTAGGATAACATCTCAATAAATTTATATAATATATTATGTCTTTATACCAAACTAATTCAATTAATTCATCCTTGTCTAAAATTGTATATCTTTATAAGACATTCAATTTAGTAGTATCAGGTTTTGATATATCCATTAACATAGTTAAGCCATGTGTCCTCAAAGTCTTGGTAGTATAAACCTCAATATCATACTCTTAAAATTTATTAAACCACTTGCATATTTTACTTGAAGTCTCAAGTTAGGTAAAAAATTTCCTTGACCATGGTGTAGGAAAAAAATTCTTTCACCTTGGAACTTAGAATATAGGAGAAAGATTTCAACACCTTTACAAGTTAAAATTCCCACTTTTCCATGATCATAAAATTAAGTTCATCATGTTATAATGATTTTACATAGAAATATATGGGTTTTTCATGCACTTAATAATTATTGTGTGGTAGGACATTGACCATTATGTGGGGGGAACAAAAGTAAAATATTTTCTAATGTATTTTTTGAAAAGACAATTATGACATATTAATAAAGAACCATAATATCATTAATAAAATTTGTAAATACATAATCCATAGTTTTTTGAAATGTTACTCCAACATTCATAATCCCAAATGGCATTCACACACACACACACACACACACACACACACACACACACACACACACACACACACCCACCCCAAGGTATGTTGATTGTTTTTTTGTGTTTCTTTGATTCCTTCACACCAAAATGGTTATACCCAAAAAATATATCTAAAATTGACATCAATTATGATCTACTCACCCTTTGTATTAAGTGGTCCATGTTAGATGGAAAATAATTATCTTTTAGAGATATTTTATTCAAATTAATATAAATATTAACATCACCATTCTTATTTATAACTATAACAAGTGTTTTTTAAAAACCCATAAATAATACCATACAAATTAAATAATTCTACCACTTAGTTTTATCAGCTCCCTCCATATTTTTTGATAAAGTGGGGTTAATGGACCTTTTTTATTAGAAGGATTTCTATTGGTTGTAAATGGATAACAATAATATAACACATATTTGCTACATGATTTTAATTTATCGTATGACCATTAAATCTAGTCTCTACACTTTTTGAACATTTTTAACAATGCTTTAACTTCATCTTCATTTAAGCACTTGACAATAAATATTGGCTTGGCTATAGTGGTTGTTCCAAAATTAAAAACTATAACATATTATAGTGCTAATTTAATTTGCTACTAAATATGTCAGCATTGTCAAAAATTATTTCAAGATTCACCAAGGCCTTTGTATTTTTGTTAGTTTAAAGTTGAAGAACTTATTGTCCCAAGAGAACTTCATTTATTTTGTGTTTTTAAACATAAGTCTCCAAATCAATTAGTTTATCTTCAAAATCAATTATAGAATTCATGAATCTGAGACTTTGATTGTCATCTTAGAATACCTACCAATGATTGATATTATCTAGGACTTAAGATCTCAATATAACTTCCACATTATACATCTATAAATGTGAAGCCATATTATTCTAATAGAGGGATTCATGGATAACCAACTAGCCAAAATTAGAATTGAGTGGATGTTCAATGTGAATTATATTAAATGAATCAAATAAGTCAAGTGAATCTTAGACAAAATTTTTGTATTTATTGAGTTTTTTATTGTTGGATACATTTTTTTTTTCACCTATTATATCATTCCCAAAATTTATATGATTGAAATCACACAAAAATAGGCCAATTATTTTTGAGAATGTATAATGCACATTCTACATAACTACATTGTCCATTGACTAATCATATTCATGGCATGAGATCCAAAAAAAAAAAAAAAACTCACATGCCCAAATGACATGGATGACAATGTGAAAGTGGTCATATGGTAGCTACACAACCATGTTAGTTCCACTTACTCTAATTAGTTATAGGCTATCAAACATTTCTATAATGTTCTAATCTAACATAATAGGTCCATGTACAGAAGGTAAAAAAAATTATGCTCAAATAAGGTGATGTGGGTTTGATAATTGAATAGCTTGAATTATTATATCTAACTCTTTATAGTGATAAAATATATCTTCAAGTGAATCTAGCCAGTTACAGGGCTTGATTCACACTTAATTTATAATTAAATCTATTTTATAATCAAGCCAAAGTCATGGAAAGTTATCAACCAAGAATCATATAGTCCCTATAATATCTCAAAAGGGGTCTAAAATATATCAAATAAGCCCTTGGAGATGGAACACTCCATATCAGATGTTGAATTGATTCAACCTTGACCATCAGATTTAGTTAAAGGTGAGGAAGCCCTAGAAATTCTTATAGAGTTTAATAAAGGTTTTTAACTATTCATTATGATAAAAAATTATATTTTGGAAAGCATGAAGAAGGTGTTAGAGAATAACTTGCCCATAATCATACATCTTATCCTTATTTATCCTTGGATGACTTCCATTAATGGATTCACCAAGATTTTGGTATTTTACCCACTTTATTTAGTTTGAAATTTTTATTTAATACATGTGTGATTAATATTATTTAACAAGAACCCATATTAATAAAAGTTTTATATCTAGTTTTGAGCTCTTATGACTTTCAAAAAATGTCTCTAAGAACTTCAAGTTCCATAATAGCCATTAATGGCTACTAACTAGGTCAAATAAGAAAGTACCTTAATTTTTCCATTTTAAAATATGAATTTAAATTCATGTATAAATGGACAAAAAAAAGTGGTGTCCCTTTGAATTCCACCCATATCGGGTCTTCTAGGTGCCCATAAATGTAAAAAAGGTCTAAAATGATCTTTGTAGATGATATTTATGGATTATATAACACCTCAATCTTATACACTTGGAAAACTTAGACCTTGGTTGTTCCTCTCAGCTCTATACCTTTCCTACTTTTGGAAGTCTCATATTTATTATATATTATTCCCCTTTGCGTATCTCTTTGTCTAACTAGTCTTATGTTGATGACCCATATCTGTTATCTTTTCTAAAATGCTTAAAATATAATTATCTTCCATCTCTATAAGTTTTGAACCTATACCTATTTTCTTTTTCCCTAGACACTAGTGTCCAGGATAAACACCTACATTAACACAGGTGTCCTACTTTGACATAAATTTCTAGTGCCATAAAGTCATTTAATTTCCAAATGAAATGTATCCTAATGGTTGTCTTAAGTGATTTAATGTGATTTATTTATCCAAAGGAATTGATATAAATACAAGATTAACCCTCATTCATTACTCACCTATTATTCATACCAAAGATCATTCAATTGAGAATAAATTCCCTATTTATTTATATTTTCATATCGGTCATAGTAATTACACATCTATAGGTATAAATTACCAAAGGAGTAGTCTAAGAGCTTAATTTTCCACATATTACATGATTCACACATAACCCAACACATAGAGGAGAACTACATTGGTTTGAGGTCCTCTTCAGTGTATTGGATATGCAGGTAACACTCATTGATAGAGGGGTCTTTAGGGTTAGCTCGACCCTATGATCCCACTAAATCATTTTCCCAAGGTCACTATGAAGATGAATAACTAAGTTTTACAATTTAATGAAGAATGACAATCCATGACATAGAATTGAATACACCAAAGTGAAGGTGAATAAAAAACCAAAATCATCTAGGTGGTTGTATCCTTTTCTAGTAGTATTCTATACAGGATATCTACATCAGGTTTAAACAATAGCATTGACACAACCATCCTAGGCTGATGCTAATTTTTATAGCTATAGAGTAACTTAATCTAGAATTTAATGACTAGCCCATAATCTCTTCCAATCTACTTCCCACCTATTCTAGATCTAGAACTATGTTAGCATCAGAACCAAATAAGTACATTATATATTTGTCATTTCCATATCTAGCATAGTTTTACATTCTATATTTATCCTATATCAGTTTAATAAATTTAGCATATGTTATATTTTAGTTTAACATCTAATTAGCCTATTGTAGATTTGATTATCACCATTGTGCATTATCATTTCTATATTATTAACCCTATCTACCTAAGTATGAGACCTCTCTCTCTAAAAAATTAGGTTAAATATTTAGGGAACCCAACATGGTGGGAATGATTATTTTCCTACACCATTAGCTTCTAGTAAACCATTAAATATAAACATTGAAGTGGTGGCAATGTAGTGATATAAATATAGCTTAAAAATATTTCTAGGTGGCCTTGTACCTTCTAATGTTGAGGACTTATTTAATTAAAACTATTTTAAATATTCCAAAAATACTCAAAAAATCAAAACACTTCAAAAATCCAAAAATATTCTCAACATAAACATGTTCTATTGGATCCTTGGCATCTATGTGTTAGTTTCTTGTTGATGGATAACATACCCATTACTTATACATACATGTGTGTTACTCTTCTATTTGAGTGTGATACATACATACGCAGATATATGATCTATTCTTATTTTAGATGTTGGGCCTTACTTATACTCATGTCATGTAGACATTTGGGGAATTTATTTATTTGATATTGATACTCATAGGTTATATGGTTTGATGATCACCTTTCATTATCATGTCTAAGCTCTTATGTAATATAGTGTACTTGATATGTTATGAACTTTAATTTTATTAGTAATACATTGGATTCATTGGATATTATGATATGTTTATGTTAGTTACTTATTATTCCATTTATGCACTTCGTTGAGTGTCTTGACTTGCTATTGTCTTGCTTGTTTGAGAATTTAAATATGCCCCTTTATTTTTGGTCCCTATTCCTATGTGTTCTTTATTTGACATTTGAATATGTCATTATTTGTGGTATGGAAATTTTGATATGTCATTAATAATTTTTTGGACATTTGAAAAAGTCATGTCCCTTTAATTTAGAAACATTTACACATTCCCCTTATTTGTGGTCTCCTAGGACCATTATATGTTGACTTACTTTTGAATGCTCTTATGTGTGTTTTTGTTTACTTTTTGAGATTGTAAAAATTGATACCTAAACATTTACATGACATTTATCATGAATCTTAGGCATTAATTTGATCAAATTATTCTATGAACTACATTTACCTAGACATATTCTACTATATACTACATGATTAATTCATAGATTATATAGTTATATTATCCTTTTGAGGTGAGGTAACTACTACTTTATATTCTTCCCTCACCTCAAATGGGGGGTATATAAATGGGAACATCTCATAAAGGAATGTTATACACACTTATCATGGTTTTTAGATTCATTTGGGGTATGATTTGGAATCATGTTCTCCACACACTCAACATTCAACATATATAGATTACTATGGGGGCATGTTTTGGAAACATGTTATCCACATTGGTACTTATATCAATTTTTATATTTATCCACACTAACACTTATTTTATTTTTCATATTTCTCCATATATAGTGAGGGAATTATTTGGAAGCATGTTATCCACATTTGTACAAATTTTGACTTGTCTAAAGCACATATTTATATGATTTAGATTCACAAGCATGGTAGAATTTTATACATTGGTACCATTGTTATACAAAGTTTCATTATGAGACATATTGAAGGTGAATATTATATTTAATGTGTTCCTAATATTTCAAAATCCAAATTGGTTTCAAATTTAAAATGTCTTTTATGGATTATTACTATTAGCCAAAATTTGGCTACCATAGACTAGTTCCATAAAAAACTTGTCTAGTCAAGCCTTCATCTTGAGTCTTGTAAATACTTCATAAATCATGTTTAGCATAGATTAAGGTATTATTGACAAGTTTAATGTATATATTTTTTCTAACATCATACTTATCTAGTCAAAAGGGTTCAAAGAGTGTCAAGGGTTGAAAGGTCTTTCTTATGTCATGTAATTCATGTCAATCTCATTTTATATGCCCCATGGCCTATACAAGTGTCTTAAATGAAGTAAAATATAATTTATAATGTTATAACTCATTTTAAAAATCTTTTTTGACCATTTTAAATATCCAATAAATAATATGATAATAGAATAGAAGGTTTACAGTAGAGGAAAGTGGATGAAACATCACCCCAAGTCCATATAGACATGAAATAGCTATAGGGATGCTTATCACATAAATTCAATCAATTTACAAAGAATAACATGGTAGTTTTAATTCCTTGTACTTGTGTTTTGGGATCCCATCAAAACCTACTTTTACCTTTATCTAAAAAAACATGGTAGTTTTAATTCTAAAATAGAAGTTTTCAAGGGGTGGTTATAGGTTTATAAATAAAATATCACTTCTAAGAACTTCCATAGCTTCTTCCATCCTATACATGTCCAAATCCATGTATTTGAGGGGGTTTTAGACCCAAATAAAGCAAAAACCTACTCAATCTCCCTATCACTCTCCTTAGAATCTTCATAAGGAACATAAATTTTCACTTGGTATAGGTAGGAGAAAGAAAATTTTAAGCTTACCACTTTGAAATAGTAGGGGGTCCCTATGAATTTCTACTTTGTGGTATTAGTTTCTTGGGAAATCCCCTTAACTCTATGAATAATCACTAAGAGTGTAAGGGGATCATAATGACTTATTCATCCATATAAGGTTTAAGTTTACCTATATTTATTAAACCTTAGAGCTTGATGGAAAAAAATGATCATGGTTGGGTCATATCAGGGTTTAAGGAGACCTATATGTTACCAAACTCATTAGGTAAATTATTGGATAAGATTCACAAAAGTGGAAAATGGTTCTATAATTCCTTACTTGCATGTTGTAGTCAAGATTGCAAGCACATTTTGGTTTGGTTTTGAGTGATTTATTCATTATAAGGTTCTCAAACTACCTTTACCAACCACATCAAACATCCTATTTACATTTATATCTTCCCTCATTTTTAGTATACTATCAACGATGATATCCTTAAGCCCATTTAGGATAACATACCCCTTTAGGAGAGTTCAATCATTAAAATAGGTTTTTTAAGTGTGAGGAGATAGTTTGACAGAAAAAATAACTTTGGTAAGTTCCTCCAAGGTAAAATATGTTCTCACAATCATTAATACAACTTGCATCATTATCAAGTCATCTAGATCTAACAAGTATACACTTTAGAGGTCATGGTCATTCAAAAGCCTAAGTATTTACTAACAGGTATACTTACTAAATAGGTCTATAATGAGTGAAATAAATGTGAAAAATGATGTATAAAAATGTACATGAATATTAGGTATTTCTTATAAGGTATGAAAGGTTTAGATTTTCTCACAAATGGAGTCAATAAAGGTGTTCTCCACCCATAGGTCTGTAAACTTGTAGGTGGACATTTGTGACTCAAATACTAATTTGAGGACTTAAAAACACTAGGAGATATAATAAAAACATATAAACATCTATCTAATTCCTAAAAATCCTAAAAAATCATCATGAGGATCTCAAAATGGTGCACAAATCTTGAACCCAAGCATGACTATTATACATGGATAACATTTCTTATAGGCTATAAAGAGAGATGACTCCTATATGGAAGTTATACTAATGTCATTAGGGTTTCATAAATATTTTTAATATCCTAATTTTATGGTCAGGACATATGGACATGTCTCACATTCTTAACTTTCTCACACCAAAAACCTATCCTTAGTCTTAGTGAGACATTCTCCTAATTGAGCACTCACAGTCTTGTACAGATAGATGGAGGAGGATAGGATTTATGATAATTGAGGTAAGAAAATAAGAAGTATTAAAGGTACAAAGGAAACATGAG
The DNA here is from genome assembly GCA_037957365.1 of Torreya grandis. Lineage (NCBI taxonomy): Eukaryota > Viridiplantae > Streptophyta > Pinopsida > Cupressales > Taxaceae > Torreya > Torreya grandis. The sequence continues at coordinate 1,149,979 of JARHVA010003214.1, forward strand.
GATAATTAATAAACATTTAATATTTAAATATCATATATCATGAGGATAAACCCACTCAAAATGGTAAGCTCAATCAAGACACCTAGTAGGTATACACCAAAATATGTGTGTAAAATAAAGAAAGCATTGACTGTGTGGTGGTATTGGAGGTGAAAATGTTTTAAAAAAACATTTAAAATAATGAGACACATGAAAAAATCATTCAATAAATACTAAATTTCCAATGAATGAATAATTCACTTCATACTTACAACCAAAATCCAAGACTTCTAGCTATAGGCAAGGTTTTGAAAGATTAAAGGGAATGTATTAGCCTACACATGAAATATGAAGTTAAAGAGAGTAAAATATAAATATTAATTTGTTTAATAAATGATAAAAGTTTTCTCATTTAATGGTTAGATGATTGAAGGACATAAAAAGCCTAAAAAGACTAATTAAGTTTGGTATGCCTAAATAAGCATACACAAGCCTATGTATGAGAGGTGAGAAAACTTACATCCTCCTGAATGGTTGGTCAATTGAAATTTGATATTTGAAGATTTAAATATCCTAGGATATTTCCATGAATATTGGATTCATTGATAAAGAGGGAGAATATGAGAAAAATCCTATTTTAGATAGAAGACTAGGATTATATGCAAACTGTCATACAAGGATCAAGGTAGTTTTCATCAGTTTAAAGGTTATTATTTAAAAAAATATCACCTAAAAATATTTTTTAATGTGACTTAGATCTTATTGAAGTGTTTGGAACTTAAAATGAGAATTCATACCCCTTTTTTATATAAATTCTTCTCTCTCGAGCTCAATATTGTAGACCTAGCTACGTGAGAAGCATTTTCTCCATGTGTGAACATACATGAGTAGATGTATGGGATATTGAGACATTTAGTAGAGGTGGATAATGTTTTCTAATAAAAACTCCTAGATTTTTTTTGGGCATTAGGTCCCTCAGGGATATAAATAATCATTAAAAATCTAAGACACTTTAAACCTTGCTAAAACCCTAATAATATCCTAATAGAGAATAATGTGAAAGAAATGAATCCAAATGCATTTAATTGGTCCTAGAAAAAACTAAAAACATTCTACACTCTAAGAAGTTTTTAACCATATAACTTTATTATATGAACGCATATACAGATGTAATAAATGCCTTATTCTTTGAGCTTTTCAAAGTAAACTCAAGGTGTATAGATAGGTGAACAAATGTAAATCATCAGGGAAGGTGTATTGAGATGTTTTAAAACCTTTTAATCCTCAAATCCCTCTTAGATACCCATGAAATTTATCCTATAGTTATGTATCAAGAAGGCAAATTTGGATGTGCTAGTAGAAGAGTGATATGGTCACCTAAAAAGTCAAGAATAGTAAGGTTTGAGTTATTTTTAATTCTAAATCATAGAAAAATATGTATTATATGCTTATAAATATGTCCCTAATTCTTGTATCAAGGTCCTTTTAAGCATTCATGGCCATCCAAATCAAGGTGTCAAGTAATTAGGCTTAGATGTTCAATATGCCTACATGGACAATGAATAAGGTTATTCATGATGAGGAAGTGAGTATGGTAAGGTGTTAAAAGGAGAATTCAATTAGAATATAAAGGTTTCAATAAAATGGACAATACCTAAAGATAGTTTGAATCATGATGAGCCTTGAAGAAGGCAAAGAGTCTCTTCACCAACTTGTGTAATAATAGTTCTTACAATATGGACACATGCTCAAGGGAGATCATTGGGTAGTTTATTACCCCATTTATTGAGTATAAATAACTAAAAAACTAGGTTACATTCATCATGGAATACTCCTATGTCCATCTCTTCCTCTTTTCCTCTTCATTCTATATACATAGCCTATTTTAGCATTGTAAACATCCACACATTGGTATGGCAAAGGCCTACTAAATTTGATACTTGTTTTACCTCTAGAATAATAATTCAAAATGATTTTAGTTTCCTATAAATATTTTATTGAGTATTTGATATGGTTTTAATATTGAATGATAAGTGATAGTTTGCTTCCTTGCATTCATCCATTTCTTTCATGCCTTTGTGTGAGTAATTTACCTTCTAATAGATCATATGATGTGTATCTAGTAGATTTATATGGTTTTAAGTGTGATATATATTATTACTGTCTATTATCAGGCCTAGTAAGCTTTCAAATTTTAGACTACATTACATCTTACCTTCATATTAAAGCACTATTGTTAGAGGGGTTATATTTGAGTGTAGAAATCAGTTTTTTAGTTGTTTATATAGTGTAAGTGTAATAAAGTAGTGGAGTTAACTTTAGTGCATCACCTCCATAATTTTAATTTTATTTCAATTCCCTTTTACCACTTTTCCTCTCAAGAAAATAGGTTAGTGATCATATTTAGGTGTTGTATATGGGAGCTAGCCCATAATCTAGAGATTCACCTCTTCAAGTAGGTTACCCACACCTAAAGGTGAATACATGTTATCCCAAATTAAGAAGGATTAAATAAAAGTGTGAAAATTTGGGTGATAAAAATTATTGAATGCCTAATGGTACCTCTAGTCCAATAAGTTGTCTAAGATTGATGATGATCTTGAAAATTTTGAATTTAGAATAGCCTCCTTCATAGAGTATCTAAAAACTCCAATAATCATTAGATATTGGTTATAAATTAGTGCCATAATTTCATACCTAAGGTAAACTCAATATCATATACTAGAGTCATTCCTTATGAGTTTTTAGAGTTAACTTATTTTTAAGTCAAAAAAAAAAGATTTACTAATATACATCCTTATACAAATAAGTATTTTGATGCTCATATACCCATAAAGAGACTCTTATTGGGTCCAATTTGTAGAATGGAAACATAAATAAATATTCCCTTCATTTATTTCAAAGGTTAAATCCCTCCAACATTTTTAAAATATGAGGATATTCCTATGTCAACCCTTAAGAGTGATCCTTCTTACATGGGAGATTCTACTATTATTCCTATTGAGAATATAAGGAACATAGAAAACTTATACAATATACATATTATTACTCAAGAGGATATAACTACTAAGATGTTAAGAATCTCCTTCAAGGTAAGGATCTTGATTGGTATGTGAATTTGACCCCTAATTATATTAATTTATGGGATCACTTGGGTGAGCTTTTAATGAAAATATTTGAAGATAAGAGTGATCAATTATCATTGATTAAGAAATTCACCACCATAAATAGGCTCCCTCAAGAGTTCATAAAATATTTTAACACTAGATTTAAAAAATCATGGGATAGAATCCCAATCTTGGTGAGGCCTACTACACATTATGGATTTCTCTATTACCTCTAGGATTTTAATAGTGATATATCCATGGGAGGGGGGTACACTACGTAATGCCTATGAAATTACTATCAAGGCTAAGAATTGTCTTATAAAAGTTGGGAAGATATCTCTAAGACACCTTATGCCATTATTCCCTAATATATAATCCCTTATGCCTACTATTACTCCCATTACTACACCCAAACATAAACAAGCTTCCCCTAACCAACCAACCAAGTCAAATGAGGTAGATGTGATAAAGGATCTTAGATAAGGGATCCAGACTCTCAAAAGAAAATAATAACAATAGAAATGGAGATACCAATAAGGGCCCTATCAGCCACATTATCCTTATTAGTCTTATCAAGCTAATAAACCACCTTTTTAATTCCATTCTCAAGGGCAAGGGCAAGCAACTCAAGAAAGACCACATAATAGTCAAAATCCAAATACTCCCTCTACCTCAAAAATAATTATTATCTATCCAAAATATCTTTTTTAGGATCATGAAGAGCATATTCCATGGTATCAACCTCAAGATCAATCTACCTATGCAAATGAGGCATTCAATCAAGTTTTTATGAAACAATGTGGAACAATGCCTATTATGACACAAATTGAGTTACCTAGTGATAGAGAGATGAATTGAAGGAATGCTCAATCAAAATCCACATTGGTTAACTATATTCAATAATATTCATGTGTAGTGAAATATCAATGGCACCTAAATAAGGACTCAAATCCTACAACTATAAACACAAGGTCAAAGAGAAGAGCAGTTAAGGAGGGAAAATATATAAGTAATGGTCCAACCATAAACTCTCCAACATCCCAAATGGTAGGTGTGTCTAATAAAATCCCTAATTCTTAATTAAATAAAATATTTTAGAATTCCAAAGGTTCCTTCATACATCAAAATTTACAAGATCTAGGCAACACTATGCCTACTAGTGGATAAGATAAGGTTGGTAGGTATTTCAAAAACATTGTAGAGTAGATGAAAATGGTCCATGTAAGCATCCCAATGTTGTATACATTGTACCCCTAGACAAAGTGACCTGATCCAAAAATAATTTTCAAAATTCAATACATCCTCAAGATAAGTTAGTGAAAAGGGGGTAGTTTTATAAAATACATTGAAGATTAATGATGGGAAGCTAACTAAAATATATAAAATAGATAAACCTCCTCCTTTCTACCTCTCTACAATAATTTGAGATTCATTTGTTCATAAATACCTGATAGATAGTGGAGAAAACATATTATTCATGCCAAAATAGGTAGATAATAAGTTAAACTTGAAATACAAACTAAATTCCAAAGTTGTGTTAAAATTGAGTGGATCAGAAACTAAGACAATTGGAATAATCAAAGGTTTATATCTTACTCTTCATGCATTTACTTCTTTATCCATTTCACAAGATGTTAACCTCTCCATTTTTATTTATGTTTGTCAAGGGACTTTACTACTAAGATTAGGGGGTACTTGACTTTAGACTAGTCTTATATGACATTTAGGACTAGATATGAAACTAAGATTTCAATGAATTTTGAACCTCTAGATAAGTTTAATGTAGAACCTTATGTACTAAATATATCTATCATAGATTACACTATCATTGATGAGGGAGACCATCCTAATGGCCAAGAACTAGTTGTACCTCTTGATGGCATACCTGATCTTTAATAGATGAACGAGGTACTAAAAATCATGAATTCGACCCTTTAAAACACATTGAAGAGACTAGTCTAGTGGTATACTACATGCATGAAGAGGGATCACTCATATTGTCTCTTTCAAAGAGTAATGATAATGAATAAGGAATGTGGAAATTTTTCTTTGATGGTTAAAGGAGTAAAAATTGAGTAAGGGTAGGTATAATGATTTTTTATCATTTTAAAAAGAAGTATTTTCCTACCATTAGGTTCTAATTTGGCTACTCTTTCAATGCAATAGATTATGAGGGGCTTTTTCATGGAATACAATGAGAAAGGAAGAGAGTTATAAGGCATATATAAGCCTATGGTGATAGTAAACTAGTAGTACAATAAGTTAGAGGATAGAATACTATAGATAATTCATTATTAAAGGCATACCAACATAGGATTTGGGATTTTATTAAAGAATTTGAGGCTTTCAACTTGAAATCAATACCAAGATAAAATAATCAACATGTTAGTAGGTTGGAAATAGTAGGGGCTCATTATAAAATTTCAAATAATGTCAAGAGTGATAAATATGAGCCACATGTCAAAGTAATGGTTAGGCCATCTATCTTCGATAACAATGCAAGTTGGCAAGTTTTTAAGAGTGAAAAATAGATTAGATATTTTTTGTGTGAGGAATTTATGTTCTCCTAAAATAATCAAGCCAAGTTTTAACAATAATATGGTGACCAAATAATGAAACTACAGTCCAAAAAACACTCTAAAGGATTGGTGACCCTTGAAATCTTTTTTAATGAAGAGGATCAAATGAGAAAAGAGAGGTAGGCATGTCTGCAAATGAGGAACATTTTTAAAAAGTTGCCATCTTCAAGGAAAAACTCATAAATATGGGAAAGGAATGTAACAAGGCTAATAAGGATACTTTTTTGAGTTATGTAGAGAATTTTTAGATGTGTTTACATGAGAGTATGATGAACTTTAAGGTTTTGACCCTAGACTAGCCCAACAGACCATTGAGCTAGACCTAAGTACAAAACCAGTGAGACAAGGATAAAGACCTATAAATCCCAAGTTTGAAATCTTGATGAATAAATATATGATCAAGTTTATTGAATAAAACATCATTTTCCTTATCAAGCACTCTTTATGGAATGCTATTCTAGTCCCTGTGAGGAAGAAGAGTGGGGAAATTAGGCTATGTGTAAATTGCAGGGATTTAAATAGGGTATCATTGAAGGACCATCATCATCTACCTTTAGTGGATAAAACACTTTTAATGGTTGTAGGATCTAAATGTTTCTCCCTCTTAGATGGATATTCTGGATATAACCATGTCTTTGTGAAAGAAGAGGACCAATACAAAATTACCTTCACAACTAAATGGGGCACCTATGCATATAAGAAGATTCCTTTTGGGCTATCTAATGTAGGGGATAATTTAAAAAAGGCTATGAACATGGCCTTTCAAGGTTTGATAAACAAGATGATGTTAGTATACCTTGATGACATTAGTATTTTTTCAGAGAATGATAATGACCATTTAGCTCATCTAAGACTGATTTATGAAAGGTGCATGTAGTTTGGGATATCTTTGAACCCCCAAAAATGTGTTTTTTAATCCATGAGGGTAAGTTATTAGGCCACATTATATTTAAGGAAGGGTTAGACATAGACCCTTAAAGGGTGAAAGCCATTTTGGCCTTGTCTCTACCATTGCATAAGAAGGGAATGCAGAGTTGTATTGGAAAAATAAACTTCATTATAAGGTTTATACCTATTTTTTCCAAAATTGTAATACCTTTGATAGCTATGTTAAAGTAACACCAAGCATTCATTTGGAAAAATAATGGAGGAAAAATTTTGAGGCTATAAAATAATCTATAACACAAGAAACTACTTTGATTAACCCTAATTTCTCAAAAGATTTATTTTGTATGCTTTCTCCAACATTAATACCATATCTTCCATATTGGTGCAAAAAAATAGTGAAGGTGTTAAGTATCTTCCATAGGTATTATTAGTCATAAAAACTCTAAAAAAATTTAAGACATATGGTCTCAAATAATAAAATACTCATTATGGTATCCTACCCAAGTATTAAAGACTTCCTTTTCAATAGAGATTTGTATGAGAAGAGGGTACGTTAGATTACCAAAGTGGTAGAGTATGATGTAGATATTAAGGTTACCGAGCTAGGAAGAGGGAAGAGATTATGTGAGAACTTATAATTGGACCTTTAAGGAGATAAAGAGGTAGTTTTGACACTACAATATGATCCTCAAGCAACAACACTTTCACCTTCTCTAAGTTGGATACAAGACATGACAAGATTCTTTCAAATAGGTGAGTGTCCAACTAGTTTAGACAAGTTAAAGAGAAGGTACTTTAGCCTTCAATATATACCTTATGTTCTTTTATATGGGGTAATTTTAAGAAAATAACTTAATGGTATGTTGCTTAGATGTGTTGACATTGAGAAAGTAGGCAAAAGTTTGGATATTTTCATGATAGACCTACAAGAGGTCACTTTTATCCCAAAACTACAATGATAAATATAATTAGGGTAGGCTAATATTGACCTATCCTATTCAAAGACTCCTACTCATGGGTAAGAATATGTTTAAAGTGTAATTTATTTATTGGAAATAAATTTTTAACAACCTAACCTCTCAATCCCATCTAAGTTGATCAACCATTCATGTAATGGGGCATGATTTCATAAGCATGATTAACCCCCCTCAAGTGTAGGTCATAAGTGGATAATCACAACCAATAATTAGTTTAAAATTTGGATAAAGGAAGTAGTTATTAAATAGGCTAATAAAAGTGTAGTACTTAAGTTCTATGGGAGCATAGTGACTAGGTTTAGAGCACCATCAACCATCATATCTGATAATAAATTAGCATTCCTTAGTGAAAATACAAGTGAGTGGTAAAGTGAACATGACATATACCTAATAACCTCTTTTAACTACTACCCCCAATGGAATGGACTTGTAGATTCTACAAACAAAAACTTGATCAAGATTATTAAGAGGATAATTGATGACAATCAAAGAACTTGGCATACCAAGTTGAAGATAGCCTTATGGGATGAGAGAGTCACTTGTAAGAGGGTTGTGGGTAACTCACCATACATGTTTGTGTATGGAAGAGGATAGATTACCTATCTATCTTTCACTTCCAGCCTTAGAGTTATCACATCAACTATAATTAATGGAGAGTGACCCTATGGAGGTGAGGATGGAAAAATGGATGGAACTAAAGGATAAGAGAGATAAATCAATGTATACCTTGGAGTACCATGAATCCCAAATGAATAAAGCCTTTGATAGGAAACATTTTACAAGAAAATTCCCAGAGGGTGATCTTATTTTGAAGTGGGATGAGGATAGGGCCAAGCCTGGTAAACACACAAAGTTTGACACATTATAGAGCGGGCCCTATGTGATCATTAGTTACAAAAAGCCTAATGACTTATAGATATTAAGACTCAATGGAGAATAAATAAGTATCCCAATTAATGGGATACACTTTAAGCCTTATTATTGAGGTCAATTTTTTATTTTGTAAATAACTATGTGTTGTTTTATTTCCCATAAGTACAAACATAGTGTTTTATGTGATCTTACTAATATGTGGTCTTCCTTGAATGCCTTTGGCATATTGTGTTTTTCCCTTTGTTGTGTGGTGTGGTATTAGTTTTAGTATTTAGGAGGTGTATCAATTTTTAGATTAAAGTTTCAGTCATGACTCTTTAGTCCAATGGGTGCACTAGGACACTAATGAATATGCATAGAAATCAAGCATTCCTAAGAGGTCACTAAAGATGTTAGCCAAATTTTGGATACCATAGACCAGTTCTAAAAAAAATAATCTAATAAAGCCTTCATCTTGATAGATAGTCTTGTAAATCCTTCGTAAATCATGTTTATCATAGATTAAGGTATGTTTAACAAGTTTAAGGTATATGTTCTTTCTAACATCATACCTTTCTAGTCAATATATGTCCCAATCAAAAGAGTTCAAAGAGTGTCAAGGGTTGAAAGGTATTTTTTATGTCATGTAATTTATGCCAATGTAATTTTATATTCCCCATGGTCCATAAAAGTGTCTTAAATTAAGTTAAATATCCTTTCTAAAATTATAACTCATTTTGAAAAGCTTTCTTAACTATTTGTAACATCCAGGGAAGAATATTGTAATTGAATGGTAGGTTTGAAGTATAATAAAGTGTATGACACATCACCCCAAGTCCTTTCAAGCATGAAGATGCTCTAGGCATGTTTATCACATCACATAAATCAAGTTCTAAACTAAAACATGGTAGTTCTAGTGCCAAAATAAAGTTTTTAAGGGGTGGATACAATTTTATAGGGAAAAGATCACTTCTAGGAACTTCCATAGCTTCCTCCATCTTATACAGGTCTAAATCCATGTATTTGAAAGAGTTCTCGACCCAAATAGAGAAAAAACCTACTCAGTCTCCCTATCACTTTCCTTGGAAGCTTTATAATGCACATCAGTTTCACTTAGTATAAGCAAGAGAGAAAAAATTAGAAGTTCAAAACTAGGAATAGTAGGGGGTCCCTATGACCTTTCACTTTGTGTCATTAGTTTCCTTGTCAATCCCCTTAACTCTATGAATAATTGCTAAGAGTGTAAGGGGATCATAATGCCTTATTCATCCATGTAAAGCTAAGGTATACCTCTATTTTTTCAACCTCAATGCTCAATGGAATAAATTGGTCATGTTTGGGTGATATCAAGGTTCAAGGAAACCTCTATGGTGTCAAACTCATTAGGTAGATATTTGGAGAATATACATAAAAGTAGACAATTGGTTCTATAATTCCTTGTTTGCATGTTGTAGTTAAGACTAAAAACATATTTTAGTTTGGTTTTGAGTGTTTTAATCATCACAAGGTTCTCAAACTACCTTTATCAACCATATCAAACCTCCTATTTACATTTCTATCTTCCCTCATAGTTGGTGTACTATCAATGGTGATCTCCTTAAGCTAATTCATGGTAGCATACCCCTTTAGGAGATTTCAATCATTCAAAAATTTGTTTTAATTGTGATAAGGTAGTTTTAAAGACAAAAAATAACTTTGGTAAGTTATTTTAAGGGAAAATGAGTTATTAAAATCATAAAGACAACTTATATCAAGTCATCTAGATCCAACAGGTGGACACTTTAGAGGTCATGGTAATTCAAAGGCCTAAGTAGTCACTTACAAGTCTACTTACTAAATAGGTCTATAATGAGAAAAATAAAGGTGAAAAATGATTTATAAAGTAGTATATGAATATTAGGTATGTTTTAGAAAATATGGAATGTTTAGATTTGCTCAAAAGTGTAATCAAGAAAGGTGTTATCCACCCATAGGTCTATAGACATGTAGGTGGAAATTTATGACTCAAATACTAATATGTGGATTTAAAAACCTTGGGATATATAATAAAAACTTAAAAACCTAACAAAGAGATGAATAACCTAGTAGGGATACACTAAAATATGTGTGTAAAACAAAGAAAACATTTATTGTGTGGTGGTATTGGAGGTAAATATTTTTTAAAATAATAATTCTAATAATTATACATGTGATAAAACCATCAAAGAAACATTCAAGTGATAATGAATAAATAATTCACTTCATACTTAAAGCCAATAGCCAAGACTACAACCTATAGGCATGGTTTTGAAAGAATGAAAGGAATCTGCTGGCCTACACATGAAATATGAATTGAAAGAGAGTAAAATAAGCCTATTCATTTGGTTAATATAGGATCATATCATTCTCGTTTAATGGTTAGATGATTGAAGGTGGTTAATAAATGATTAGTAGGCCTAAATAAACATGCACAAGCCTATGTATGAGAGGTGAGAAAACTTGTATTCTCTTTAATGGTTGGTCAATTTAAAGGTGATATTTTATGAGTGACATGTCCTAGGATATTTAAATGAATATTTTAATCATTTAGAAGAGGGATAAAATGAGAAAATTATTATTAGGGCTAGAAGACTAGGACTGTGTACAAACCCTCATACATGGCTCAAGGTAGTTTTTATTAGTTGAGATGTCATTATTTCCAAAAGGATCACATGAACATATTTTTTAATGTGCCTTAGTTATTATAGAAATTTTCAAACCCAAAACTAGCGTTCATACCCCCTTTTATAAATTCTTCTCTTTCAAGCTCAGGAATGTAGGCCTATCTACTCGAGAAGCATTTTTTCCACATGTGAACATTCATGAGTAGATGCATGGGATATTGATCCATTTTCAAGATGTGGAGAAGGTTTTATACTAAATATTATTGGCATTTTTTTGGTCATTATGGAACTTAAGGCTATGAACAATTTTTAAGTTTTCAAGACACCTTAAACCCTCCTTATACCCCAATAAGAGTATGATAGAGAAGAATTCAATATAAATGCATCCAAATACACTAAATTGGTCATGGAAATAATTTAAAATTATTATACACTCTAATAGGGTTATATACATACAACTTTATTGTATGACCACATGTATAATTATAAAAAATGCCCTATTTTTTGTAGCTGTTCAAGGTGCATAGATAGGTGAACAAATGTAATTAATTAGGGAAGGTGTATTGAGACATTTTAAAATATTTAAATCCTAAAAATACTCTTATTTACCCATGAAATTACTCCTAGAAGTCTATGTCAAGAAGGTATTTTTGGATGTGCTAGTAGAAGAGTGACATAGTCACACAGAAGGTCAAGAATAGTAAGGTTTGAGTTGTTTTGAAGTTACATCATATAATAATATGTATTAGATAATTATAAACATGTAACTCAATCTTGTATCAAGTCCCTTTGAAGCATTCATGGCCTTTCAAATCAAGGTGTCAAGAAACTAGACCTATATGTTCAATACATCTGCATGACCAATGAAGAAGGTTTTTCATGATGAGGATGCGAGTAGGGTAAAGTGTAAAAAGGACAATAAAGTGATAAAATAAAGGTGAAAATTAAATTTATAAGCCCCAAATATAATTTTAAACATGATGAACCTTGAATAAGGTAAAGAATCTCTTCACCAAATTGTGCAAGAATAGTTCCTATAAGATGGACACGTGTTGAATGGAGATCATTAGGTAGTTTATTACCTAATTTATTAAATGTAATTAACTAAAAAACTAAATGAAAATCATCATGGAATCCTCATACATCCATATTCTCCTCTTTTCCTCCTCATTCTATATATTTGGCGTATTTTGGCATTATAAACATCCACAAATTGGTATGGCAAAACCCTTCTAAATTTTATATTATTTTACCTATGGAATAATAATTCAAACTAATTTTGGTTTAATCAAATATTGTACTCAATGTTTGATATGGTTTTATTATTTAATGATAAGTGATTGTTTGCTTCCTTATATTCATCCATTTCTTTAATGCCTTTATGTGAGTAATTTACCTTCTAACATGTCATATGATGTGTATCTAATTAATTTTTATGGTTTTAAGTTTGATAAATATTATTAGTGTGTATTTTAATGCTTACTAATCTTTCACATTGAATACTACATTGCTCCTACCTTCATATTGAAGCACTATTATTAGAGGGATTGGATTTGAGTGTTGAGATCAATTTTGTCATTATTTCCATAGTGTAAGTGTAAGAAATTAGTGGATTTAACTTTTGTGAATCACCTTCATAATTTTAATTTTATTTTGGTTCCCTTATACCCCTTTTAATTTCAAGAAAATAGGTTAGTGATCAGATTTAGGTATTGTACATGGGAGCCAGACCATAATCTAGAGATTCACCTATTCAAGTAGGTTACCCACACCTAGTGGTGATTCCATGTTATCCAAAATTGAGAAGGCTTGATAAAACTTATCTTGGGTGAAATTTTGGGTGATGAAAACTACCATATCATGGACATTTAAGCATTGATACCCTGGTCAGACTTTTATAGATTGTATTGAGCCAATCTAATGCAGTAGTTAGTTTAATTTAATATGGTTGAGGTGATTAAATCACTCAATATTTCCAAGTTTTAAGGTTGGAATTGATTGTATCATCCATCCTCACAAGATTATAAGTATCATTAGATTACACAATTGAGCTAATCTTAACTACTAGGTGGTAACTCACCTTTTATCCAATGTTAGGGGCATGTGCCTTCCAATATCCCTCTCTCTATCTCCTTAGATATATGTACTTTCTATATTTATATATATTTATCATAACCATAGTTTCATAGAATTAAAATGATATATATTTTAAAATAAACTTTCTAATATGAAAATTAGTTACATTGATACATAGGTGTATTCTTAACTTGCTCTTTCAATTTTAATTAATTTTAATTCTAGATTATATGCACTGATTATACATTATAACATGATCTTGGTTGTAGTCCAGTAAAAAAAATCACTAAAATTGGGCTCACATAAAAATAAGGTGTGTTACACACACTGAGGTATACATTTCTTTCTTTTAAACTTGTAATTTCATTACTAGGTTAAAGTGGGGGCAAATGTAGATGATATTTATAGATTATATAGTACCTTAGTCTTGTATAATTGGAAAACTTAGACCTTGGATATTATTCTTAGTTTTGGACCTTTACCTCTTTTTAAATTCTCAAATCTATTCTATCTTGTGACCTTTGGCCTATCTCTTAGATGAACTAGTCTTATGTTGATGACCCAGACATACAATCTTTCCCATAATTCTTAAAATCTGATTATATTCCATCTTTAGAATTTTTGAGCCTATAATTATTTTATTACTCCTTGGACATTAGATTTTAGGATAGACACCCATATTGATGCAAATGTCCTACTCCAAAACAAGTTTCTAGGATCCTAAAGTTATCTAATTTTTAAATGAAATGTATCCCAATGTTCAGACTAAGTGATTTAATGTAAGTTATTTCTCCAAGGAATTGATATAAATAAGATATAACCATCATTAATTACTAACATAACATTCATACCAAAGATAATTCAAAGAGAATTAAATTGAGCAAAGGTTCCTTAGTTATTATAATTTCTATATCAATCATAAAGAATACACATTTACAGGTATGAAGTACTAAAGGAGTATCCCAAAAGCCTAATTTTCCAAGTTACAAGCTAGGTCACTATTGTATTTTATTTCCATGTATTGCATGATTCATGCATAATCCAAAACATAGGGGATAACTACATTAGTTTAAGTCCCTCTTCAAAGTATTGGCTATGTAGTTATCATCTATTAATAAAAGGGTATTTAGGGTTAGCTCAACACTATGATACCACTAACCCATTTTTTCCAAGGTCACTATGAAGGTTAAGAACTAGGGTTTTGAAATATCATGGGAAAAATAGTACATGACCTAGATCTAAATGAATCAAAGTGAAGGTGAAGACAAACCCATAAGCATCCATGTGGTCACATCCTTTTCCAATAGGTATTCCATATAGGACACCTGCATTGGGTTCATATAGTAGCATTAACATAACCATCTTAGGATGATGCTAATGTTAATGACTATAGAGGCACTTAATCTATAATTTTGTGATTATTCTAGAATTATCTTCTAGTCTAATTTCTACCTGTCATAGATCTAAATTATATTAGAATCAAAACTAGCTGAGTATATTATTTCTTTATCATTTCCATATATAACAACGTTATACTTTCTATATTTATCCTATCTTATTTTAATAAATTTATAATATGTTATATCTAATTTTATCATCTAATTGGCCTACTTGATATCTAATTATCACCCTTGTGCATTGTCATTTTTATATTTTTAACCCTATATACCCAAGTAGGAGACCTCTCTCTAAAAAATAGGGTTAATTAATATCTTAAAGATAAAAACATCATATCTAAAACATGGTGTCACTTCAAGTCTTGAAACCTCCTGCATGTATAATATAATGAAAAATTGAGTGGGGTTCCCTTTTGTGTTTTCCCACCTCGAGTCCTCTAGGTCTCTGCAAATGTTTGCAAAAAATGGTGTATCTTTTTATTTATTAATTCATGTTTAAATTTAATTTAGTTACAATTTTTTTTAATAAAATAAACAAATTTTAATAATTTTTTTTACAAAAATAGGTGGGTTTAAACCTCTTACCATGGTGGTTGGCATAGGTGGTAGTCAACCAAGCTCATGGTGGGTTCACCACATATATTATTAGCATCAAGGTTATCCAATTGATTACATCAATATACTCAGTGATAATACCCATGACATATATACAAAATACCCCTTATAACATTTTATTATCATTATGAGGTCACATGGATGACTTATTGCTTATTTCAACCATCTTCCCTACCTATGAAATAGGGATAATGCCCTTCTAAAGGGCTTGTCAAACAAGCAAACTATGCTATCAAGCAAAAAAATTTGAAAATTCATCATAAACAAACCATAGACCTGAAAATTATGAAATGAGTTTCATTGGGCCCCAAAAAATACCAATTTTATTATTATTTTTTTAGATTCTTTAGTACCTTGTTTTTCATGCTTAAAAATTGTGTGGAGTAGAAGTAAATTACAAAGGAGATATAGGTAAAATTAGAATTTTTAACTTCAAAAATTCATATCTTGATTTTTGTGACTCCAAAATTTAATTTTTAAGTTGATATAGATGCCTAGTAGGGTATATTTTATTAATATATATATTTTTGGAAGTTTAGGTAAACTTTAGAATGCTTACAAATTATAGAACTAGAATAGCCTCTTTAAGGCATTGAACTAAATTAGGATTTTACAATATTTCTAAGTTAATTATGAACTAAAATTATTTTATACATAAATAAAAATAGATTTTATGATATTAAAAAAACTTCAATTTTCATAATTAAAATCATTCGTTTCTTCATAGTGGAATATGATTTTTTAAAGAGAGTATAAGAGAGATTGAATCTTCACACTTAATTCCAATTCCTATTACAAATTTTAATATAATTTAAACATAAAAAAAAAATTAAAATTATTTTAATTAAAATTTACAAGGTTTAGAAGGCTTCGATACAACCCAAGCTAAATATTACATTCATATTTCAAGTTCTTCTAAGTTCTAAGGATCAATAAGCTCCAAAAATATAATACAAGTCCAACAAAAGGAGGGGCTCATCTCCCATCCATTTTCCATCATTATAAAACTAACCTTGATACCCTTGAGACTAAGAATATAATATTTTATCATATTTATAATCAAATATATGAGGTAGGTCAAGGTGAGTAAGATAAAATTTGGTTGGTGGCTAGAACACTCAACTAGGCTATTTAACTAGAAACTTAACTAATAATATTCCATTAGATACTTAAAAACCCCAAAAAAATCATTCAATAATATAAAAAACCATTTCAAAAAACAAATATCAAGGTAACCACAAGAAAAATCCAACATAATAAGGATCATCAATGGAGAAGCAAAATGTGGGGATGCCTTCTTCTTGTCCTACCACTTCTCTTGGTCATGGGAGGAATTTATCCTAGTTGACCATGCCAAAGAATCATGTAGGAAGGAATGTAAACTTGGTTATACTAGATAGTACAAATACATAAATAATAACTAGGTAAGAGGTCTCAGGAACTTAGTTCCACCAACCAATATCACAATGCAACAAAAGCAAATAGAAGACAAGTAATGTAAACACAAATGGGTAACCTAATGACATTAAAATTGAATCATGAAATGGATTTTTAAAATAGTTAATAAAAAGATGAAGGGTAGTACATATCCAAATCCTAAGTGGAAAATAAAATCCACATGATGGATATAAGCACAACCGTGGCAAATGAAAGTGAAAGTAGGGTAGGCCAAGTGGCCATACTCTTGAAAATAAGAAGACAAAAAGGAGAATATTATGTTTTAGAGTAATTGCATAGATAAAATAATAAAAAGTACATGGAAGCCTACCTTGGGCTATTTAATTGATTCAACACAATATAATTCATCCTAAAATGGTTGGGTTATTTTACCTCCTCCCAAGACAATATCTATTCCTTCTTCCCTTAGCTTCTCCTTATTTCCTCTATCTCTCTTCCCACTACTCAAATTTGAAACGTAGAAAAATCCTTCAAATATAGTATTTCCTTCCTTATATGGGCAAATTAATCACATACATTTTCCAATGGGAAGGTTACATGTGTCACTTCATCCATTGGTGATGGGGTTATCCATCCTTTCATTTAATTGACTATGTTTAGTTGATGCCATATCAAACTAGGGCTGGTGTCCAATGGTAGTTAGAAGTAAGGTATGTAGAATAATGACTAATAGTTTTCTATTTAGGGTGGAATTTTGGATCATTTACTCCTAAAAATATAATCTACTTGCTTGAATTTAAAACTATTCTATTACCTATAAAAGTAAACACTCTTACTAAATTGAAATGCTTTGGAAAGGAAACATGCTTTGTCAGAATTGAAAATGCTTTTAAAGAAAATACACTCGCTATAATTGAAATTATTTGAAATGAAACAAAAAATTGATCTAAACTATATAAATTAAAATTTATTTGAAAGGAAATACATATAAAATGAAATGCTTGTAAATACAAATAATTGAAAGTAAACTAAATTAAAATACACATGAATTGAACATATAAACCTATAGGTTAAACAATGACACACAACAGTATGAGTAAAATGAAAGATCAAATACTCAACAATATAAACATAGAAATACCATAAAATATCATACTTCCCTGGTTGAGTGGGACCTTACTCTTCCTTAGAATATGATTTAGATCAAAATTAGATTTATGGGACTGTCATGTAATCAATTCTTGATTAACTCTAAAGAATCAATTCTTGATTAACTCCAAAGAATGATATGGAAATTCTAATTAAATACTATGGTTTATTATTCAATCCATGTTACATATAACTTTAAATCAATGGGAAGCCATTGTTTATATATCAAAATGCTTTTACAATATATGATCAAAATAGAGTAATTGTCTAACAAGATTATGTTTGGCTAGAATCCTATTTATTGAAATAGAAAGGTTTATAAATTCCTTCCATGGTTCAAGGGTAAAATTGATGGAAGAGTGATGGTGTAAGAATGCATATGGTATTCTTTTCTACTACTAGTTAGAACATTTTTTTGAGTTTTAACTATATTACTTCTAGTAGCCAATTTTATACATAATATTCATAACTGTGTTTAAGATAACTTGCCATAGATATTATGTTCTAAAATATGAATACTATCTTTGGTAGATTTATACATGAGCATTGGAAATGTCCCAAAAATAACTTTGAATTCATTTTATCAATCATGAATGGTTTATACAAAGATGAAAATGTATATAAACATCCTCTATCAAGCTATTGGAGGTCATACTAACTGGTCAAGGTAACCATAAGTATAATCTAGGTGTCTCCATAGCTAGACTGATGGACTCTGAAGCTAGCTTAGGGATCACTAGAAATGGTCTAAGTTAGTCTATGATGTCTTAAACTGATCCTCTAAAGTCTTATAACTCATACAAACCATAGTAATTGATTATAGTGCATATATATGACATGTATATAAAAAAATGGTGGCTTTTTATGTAAAAGGTTAGAACAAAGTAGTGAAAATAGGAAACATTAACTCACATAGAATAATCAAGGAAAAATTACTCATTTCTACTTCATATTAATAATAATTTATATAATGCACATATAAATACACATAAAAACAAGGTTATTTTAGAGAAAATGAGGTTATTTATTGGATATAATGAGCCATTTTATGGACTCATCATTTCCCCAAAAATTTACCTTTTGTAAGATAAGATCCTCTTTATTCTCTATTAAGCATGACCTCCCTCAATTTTACACTGAGGTCATAAATACCATAATATGTATCCTAATTGAATTCTATTAGACTGATATTCCCTTTATATCATCTGACATGGGCCTTCCATTTACCAAATTTATTAGGACTTTGAGGTGTTGTGTTATGCCATGGGGACATAGGGCTGAGTATGAGTGGAGGTGTGTATCTCATTCTAATGCATTCTTATCCAAGCATATGTTCAACCTACTAAATTATCTCTATAATATATTGAGCCCATAATACGCACAATATGAGATTATTAAGAGAAATGACCTCCCTTATTTTCAATGGGATGTTCAATGTATCCCATCTCTTCTCACTTGAAACAAGTCCTACATTAAAATTATCTTGAGCATATTTGTCAAAATAAAAATGAACTTGCCCAAAATATGTGGATGTTGCACCCTAATCCTTGGATTGTAAATAATATTTTGATTTTTTTTATTTGCTTGTCTACATCAAGGAATTTAGGCCTCAAATATAGTCCAAAATTTTTGACTTGTTTAAGATATTCATTTTTCCTTTCATGCCATGTAGTTTAATTTTTTAAGGTGGAATTGAAATATTTAATCTATAATTTTACTAAAATAATTTAATTAATAAGGAATACATGTGTTATAGGAGAAGATTACATAAATAAAATTCACATAAAATGTTTTACTACTCAAGGGTACCACTATGACAGGCTTCCATAAATTCCTTATCATATTCTAAATCATGAGGTAGCCCAAATGAAATTATCAACAATTTCCATATATAGAATTGATCTTAAAGAAAGATACCATACCTAGAGGTAGGCCTTATACAATTCAAGATTTGTCCCTTATTTCACAAGCTTCTTGGAGGGAGGATTCTTCTTTTTCTTTCTATCTTTTCTCTTCCTCAAGGTCTTTCCTTAACTTCTTATTTTCTACCTTGACTACCTTTGAATTTTAACAAGTTTCCTCCCAAGTGGCCATAATATTTTTATATGATAATTATGTATGGACACATTGGTATTCTTTTTCTCTAGGTTTTACTACTCTTAATTTCAACAAATCCATCTCACCATATTTATCAAAATACTAAACTTTAGTTTATTCTAATTCTTTTTTCAAAGATAAGATAATGCCTTCCTTACCTTGTAATTTCATCTTGAGTAAGGATATATCTTTTTCTTCTTGTCTTATGGTTTTCTCAACACTTGATATATTCATAGCCTACTACATTTTTTAATCTTCATCATGGTTTTGATATTGATCTTATTACTCTATAATTAAATATTTTCCTTTTTCTACTAGTGGCTTGGAGGAAGATGGAAGGGGCTCTTCTTCAGCTTCTTTAATAAAAAATACTTCTACCATGGATGGAAACTCTTCAATACCAATTGAGGGTTATTATATGTCTCCTTATTTTTCAAGTTCTTCCAATGTCATTGAAGCTTCAATAGGCTATCGTTGGTTGAGACTACCAAGATTCTCTGCAACACTTTTGTCCACATCATCCTCTTTAGACAAGATGAGTTTCTTTTTTATTTTTGATAGGATTTTTGATTTAGAATCCTCTTTTTTAGTATTATTTATTTAAATTATCCTATAGAACTTAGGCTATGATATTTTCAAATATTCCTCTCCTTCATGAAATATATCCAATATAGATACTTGGGTGGTAGATGGCTCTAGAGTTTCCTCAGATCTTACCCTAGATGTTGTTTTTATTTTTCTCACTAGCTTAGAGATGGATATTTACTAGAAGTTCCCCCTTTTGTTCCAAATTTAGGTGTAAGGGAAGAGTACAAAGGCATTTTATTTATATTAGATTTATTCTTCAATTTATTTTTCATATATGTTTTCCATGAAACTTCTCCATCTAATGCCTTCAAGAAGTGATGTTGGAAGATGAGTTGGATGAGTACATGATGTATAAAAGAGGCCACTCATTTCACATGATTATTTACCATAAATTAGATGGATCCATAGATAAATTTTGGTAAACTGACCCTCCATTCAGGGTCATTTAATCCCCATTTTAGGTGGGTAATAATTCTCATGGAATCAGACCCAAGGAAACCATACTGACCATCATAGGTGAAGTTTTGATAACTCAAAATGTGGCTATTTTTCATGGTTATGGTAAGCTCTCCTTATTAATTCCTTTTTTTATACCCTAAGGTATGATGATTAGTTAAAACATAGGCTCTCCCTATTCATGAAAGTTATAAATTAATTCCTTGAAGGTGATCTTCCCTGATATTCTTATCCCTACATTTTGAATTACTAAAAGTTCATTTATAATAGTACTACTAACAGGGATTATAATACAACATACCTTAGTATTATCTCACTTGATATTCATGATAAATTATTTTACAAGTTTCTCAATATAACCATGTAATTTATTGAAGAATTCTATCCATCCATCATCTTCAAAAATAGATGCTACTATCTCATCTTCAAGCAAAAACTCTACAAACTGGTTTAAATTTAATATTTTGGCCCATTATATTAGCTTACCAAAGATTTTGACACTATTAAGAGTATTTTTAGAAGGAAATATAAGAGTGTGGAATTTCAAATGAGTATAAGTTCTTATTACAATTAATAAAGCATTATTTCATAAAGTAAAGCACGTCTTAGATAGGTTTATCATTAATTCATGTTGGCTCTAGACATGCATTATATCTTGAAAAACTAATGAGATAGGGCTATCTTGGAAGGAGATAATGGTTATTGATATGTGTGGGATGGTTGTAAAATATTCCCAAATCTATTCTCATCTTTTTCCTCATGTAAAACCTTGCCATCAATTCCTTAGTGCTTTAATATGTCATCTTCATGATGATTGTCTTAAAAATGTTGTGTCCCTCATTATTAATAGGATGATGTAACCATTATGGCATCATACCCCTTTTGTAATTTTGAAAAGACATTAAAATGGTATGACATGCATTTTTTTGAAAAATTAATTCTTTATATCTTTAAAAATACCTTTTAGGAGACCCTTTTGATATGTCCTAATTTTGGAAAAAATTCCTTTGGAAGTGGATTATATGACACCTTCATAACTTAAAAAATAATACTATAAATAAAATAATTAAGTAAAAAAATACCTTGAGTTCCCTGTGATTTTGTCTTTGATTTTGGGGTTTCCACTTGTCCTATGATAAAAATACCACATGAGTTAATTCATAATGTATATAGTTAGTTACAAGTACTATTTTTTATTGCTTTGTTTCCTTAAAAATTACCATGTAATGATTTTTAACTTTTCACCTTATATATATATATATATATATATATACATATATATATATATATATCCAATAATATTTTTAGAATAACATTTTCATTTACTAGTTTTTGATCCTCCTCCTTTATTGGATTCCAAATCTCAGTCCTTGGTTATAATGGAGGAATAAGTTTCTTCCCTATAAAAAAATTCATTTTGAGATTAAATATGTTTTAAGAATTGATATTTTCTTAGAGTTTTATTATAATGTCTTAGTCTATGCCCATTGACCAAGAGTGTTCTCTCAATTCTACTAATTAGGAGCAATTGGACCGATCCATTATCAGAAATATTTTCTATTTGGTGGGGACCTATCCACCTTGTGTGGAATTTACCTTTGAAATGTTAATAATTTGAGTCAAATAAAAAGGACCAATATCACTTGAATTTCATTTCATTGATGTGACTTTCATGCCATACTTTCCTTTGATATTGAAGAAGTTCTATTTGCTACAATGCTTCTAGTTTCATCTTATCAAGTTCATTAAATTAAAGAATTTTATTTATTTATACTTCATCTAGATCTATACCTACCTCCCTTATTTTTCTCAAAGTTTAAAACTCAAATTATATCGATAGTAATGGCATTTTCCCATATATAAGCTCATATGGTGAAAAGACTTTAGTGGTCTTCCATGTATTGTAATCCCATATTGCTTAAGGTAACTTATTTGCCCAATATTTTTGTTGATGCTCACTATCTTGGTTAAGATGTTCTCTATTTGTTTAGTAGTAACCTCAAATATACCCTTAGTTTGTGGATTCTATGGTAATGACTTTTTTTGAGTGACCTGATAGTGTTCTATGAAGGCTTTGATCATGTTATATGCAAATTGAGGTCATTGATATGATACCATTGCTCTTGGTACTCCAAAACATTGCATGATAATATAGTATAGGAAATAAAAAATCACTTATTCATGATCAAAGGGTAGAGAATGAACTTCTTCCCACTTGGTGATATAATAAGTACATAATAGGATGTAATCCTTTCCTTGAGATGGTGGATCAATGAGGCCAATGAAATCAAACCCCATTTCTCAAAGAGTCCTAAAATCATTTGAGGATAGAGGGGAATCTCATTAAATAATGTAGGTTTCCCCATTATTTATCAAGGATCACATTACCAAACATATCTTTTCACATTTTTATGAAGTGAGGGATAATAGTATCCATCCCCAAAGATCTTACGAATAGTCTTTTTGGCTAAATAGTGACCTCATATTGGTTCATCATGATAGGCTCTCAATATGTCATATATTTTATCTTCTCTTACACCCTATAAATCACCATATAAATTCCACATTTAAATAAAACATGATTAAGCCATTTACAGTTAGCACTATTTCTAACCAAATGTTTTCTTTCTTTATGAGTGAAATCATAAGGAAATTTTCCTATGCTAGATAATTAGCCATATCAAGAAACCATGGTGTGCATTCTAAAACAATAAAAAACTCTTCATCTAGAAAATTATCTTCTACTAGATCATCTTCACCTGAATCATTTTATCTTGAAAATAAGTCAAAAATTACATTAGCCTTTCCTATCTTATCAATAATTGTGATATAAATTTTTTTCAAGAGTATAAACCATTAATGATTCTTCCTCCTACCACTGGTTTTTTCATTAAATAACTTATGATTGAATGAATGATTTATATAAAAATATCTTATATCCAATGATGTAATGATAAAATTTGTTCATGGCATATATGATATCTAGGAACTCCTTTTCAATATTGGTGTAATTCCTTTTAGTAGGAGCCAGATTCTTGATAACGTAATAAATGGCACACCTTTTACCTTCACCTTTATGCCCAATTACTTCCACCATAACATTTTTAGAGGAAGAAATTCGTATGTGGAAGTGATGATCCAAATTAGGACCTCTCAAAATTGGAGAAAAAAATACATTTTATTTTGTTGAATCAAAAGCATGATAACATTTTTCAGTTCACAAAAATTCACTATTCTTCATGAGAAAATAAAACATAGGTGAAATAAGATTACTAAATTATTATATAAAATACCTATAATAAATTTCATGTCCTAAAAATATTTTTATATTAGTTTGTTTTTTAGGTTCATGCAAGTTGGAGATGACTTTAATCTTCTTGGGGCTAGCCTGTATTCTTTGCATTGAGATGTGATGACCTAGGAAAATTCCTTGATCAACCATCATCAAGAGTTTCTCATGGATTAAGGATAATTTATGTTACTCAAACTTATTTATCAATTTTTATATAATACTCACGTCTTCATCAAAAGAGTCACCATGTATTGTAAAGTCACCCATGCACAATTCTACACAATCATTTGTTAAATCAACAAAGATAGCTATGACTACCTTTTGAAAGGTATTTGGTGCATTATATAGGATAAAGAGAAATAAAACATATGAAAATGTTTCCTAAGTTCATGTAAATCTTATTTTATCTTTAAATTTTAGGGTTATCCTTATTTTATTGTATCCACTAAACCCATCCAAGAAGGAAAAATGCTTCTTCCCAGCTAAGTTGTCTATGAATTAGTCTATGAAGGGCAACGAGAAGTAGTATTTCATGGTGAATTTATTAATACTTATAATCTATACATATTAACCATTTTCCATTTTTATTTAGTATTATTACAATTGGTGAGACCCATTGACTATATAATATGAGCTATATGAATCTCACTTGTAGTTGTTTTTTTATTTCTATTTTGACCATGTCCTTCAGTGCTAGATCGATCCTTCTCTATGGTTTTATTAATAATTTTATGTTTACCATGTAAATATGATGATTAAAAACACTTGGTTGAATTTATTTCATGTCACTATATTACCAAGCAAAGGATTTTATATAGATTTTGAGTATATCAAAGACCTTAGTTTTCTACTCATTATCCAGCCAACTATTTATATTTAACATTTTTCCTATTTGGAATTATAGTTTTTTTGTCCTTATATTGAATTGACATGACTAAATTCACTCATGATATATTCTGAGGGGAAAGGATGTGGCTGAAATATGTGGAAAGTGGTTATTATTATCACTCAGGAGTGCACCCTTGTCAAAATATGTTCTTGTTACACTCTTTTTGACATAATGTAAACTCTTCAAGGTGTGTGTGGTATTATATTGGAAATAATATATAGATGATAGATTTTTTCCCTCGGTACATTCACCTACTTCACTCTAAACTCTCTAATTTAGTTATTTATTAACTAGGAAAAGGGTAAAAGGAGCAATACTCAAATTGAAATTGAACATAAAAATTGAAAATTTGGGGTGATGCACCAATGTTATAGTCAATTATGCCATACTTGATACACTTAGGAAGCTAAATAAATTTCACACATTCACTTCATTTTCATACAATGACTCTTACATTGGTATTTCATACAAAGGTCCTGATAATCATTCATACTAGCATAAAGGGAACAAACATTGGTTAAATTCACTTCCAAATTAGGTATAAATCAAACTTAGATGATTGATATGACTTGGAATAATTACTATATTATACATAAAGGTGAAAAATTCATACATAAACATATGAAAATCAATAATTTATTAAGTTATAATAATGAACATGAGGCACACACTTCATGAACAACCTAAAAATGGGGGAAAACATGAGATTCTTATTGCTTCAAAGGTGATGTAGTGAAAAAAATTAGTATAATTTATGCATATTCAAATTCATAATCATTCTCTCTTTTCAAAAAATTAACATACATATAGAAATTGGAGTTAGGAGAGAGGAAACAAAATAGCCCCAAACTAGGGATGAGTCATCATGCTTAGTCATCCTTCTCTCTTCCTTTCTTAACCACTAAACTGCTACATAGTACATGATATATCTTAACCTAATTCTCTTATAAAATGGAATAAGAGGGATAGGTAGTCTTGTTTTAATGCATTAAAGAAGTCTTAGGTCCTCATTCATGACCTATATTAAAAGGAATTGGTCTCATTACATGCTTGATGGTCTTCAATGCTTGAATATGTATTGATCATATTCATTTACTCCTTTTGAACAACTCATTAAATTTCCTTGAGACTCTCCATATTTGTAGTGAGTGAATTTAAATATTCTCCTTGTCACTTAGAGTTTGAACCACTTATGCATATATATTCTTACTTACATATTTCTCACTCATAACTTCCTCAGATAGCTCCAAGGTTGCAAAAAGGGAGAGGTTTGCATGTTTTTATTGAAGAATAAGTATTATACATGAAAATATACCTTAAAGTCTTGATAAATTATTCAACTAACCCCTCAATTATTGCATGATGATTCTCCACCATAATAGGGATATTTAAAGGCTTCTTTCTATTGATTTGAATTTTTCTTCAAATAGATCCGAGAGAGAGAGAGAGAGAGAGAGAGAGAGAGAGAGAGAGAGAGAGAGAGAGAGAGAGAGAGAGAGAGAGAGAGAAGGTATTATTGTGATTTTTTAAGACTCCTTCCATAATTTAATCCATTTTTAATTCAGAATCTTTACCTCTTCTTGTCCTCCAAATGGCAAAGAACACATGTGATTGACTTAGTAAGGTTGTTGAATATTTATATGCATTGATGGAGTCTATTGCTATATAGTAGGAATTTTATTCCTTAAACTTGTCATAGGAGTGAGTGTATTAATGTATTTTTTGTTTATTTATTCATGATATAATATTTATAAGACTTAATTTTATTATTAACATTCATATCTCTCTATACTCATCTTTCTTGGATATGTCTATCTTCTCCATCTTGACAAGCTTCCAAAATACACAATAAAAACCAATAAATTGATGAAAGTTTATTATTTGAAAATATTAGGTATCTAAGGATAATTTTAAGATCATAAACATGGTGTAATAGACCTTGAAACAAAATTTAAGATTAAAACTCCACATAAAACTTTCAAAAATGCCCTTTCATGCTTTTTAGGTCTGAAGAAACCCTAATTTGGATTTGGGGGTCTAAAATGAGTTATATATATATATATATATATATATATATATATATATATATATATATATATATATATATATATATATATATATATATATATATATATATACTAAAAAAATAATAATTGGATATTTATCAATGGTTAAGACATGTATAAGTTTTAAAATATTGAAAACACTTCACCAAACTCCTAAATAAAAAATTATAAAAAAGTGTCTGCATGTTGCTTGTAGGTTGCTTGGAGATGTTTTTCAATGATCTAAGATTATTTTTTATTATTTATAATTGTATAGTAATGTATTAATTATAATTAATTATAAACCCTATAATATCATTTTATGCCCTTGAAAAGGTTTGAAACACTCATTTCACACTCTATTCATGAGTAGATTAGTTAAAAACCTTGATTTCCTACATGGTGTAGACTTATGATTTTCCATTTTATATATAATAAGGTATATTATATACATTAATTTTTTTTTAAAAATTAAATGGCATAAAAAACCTCCATGTAAATTTTATTGAGATTTCATTTAGTAAAACTCAAAATATGCACTTTTAGTGTTTTCTAGCTTGCATTTTCTCATTTCTACATGATTATAGGTCTAAGTCTTAGATTTTTATTGAGTTTTATGAGGAATAAATACCTAATTATTTTTTAATTATAACATATAATATTATTTATAATCATTAAAAAAAATTATACCTTCATATAATCACTTAAACCTCTAAAAAAACCCTTTTATGATTGTCTCCCTTGTATTCTTGAAACCCTGCAACCTGTACCTACACATTTCACCATTATTTTCATTAAATATTTGATTTATTAAGTTATATTATGTATAATTATTCCACATAATATATAAAAAAAATTCTATTTTTAACAAATAGATCAAAAATATAATCATATTGCAAAAAAATAAGCTATTGGGGTTTTAGAGCACTTTTTCTTCTTAATGATGGTTAATAAAGTTAATCCCCTATAACTTGAAAATAATACATGGAATATTTATTTAATATGGGATAATATATTAATATAAGATAATTTTAACCAACTCTTCTTCTCCTTCATGAACCAAACATTTAAAAATAGCCCTTACTAGCTTGTAAAGAGCTCGATAGAGAAATGGAGGAAAATTCTACCATTTTTGGACTTGTGAAATATTATTAAGCATGGTTTTGGATTTATGATGTTGTTTATATATTATTTAATCCTTAATACATGAATGAATTTTTAAAAAACACTTGCACATAAGCAATTAAATGTGTCAAGATGTCTTTTTGCACTTTGAACCTCATTTGTACTTGTTCCACACTATGAAGATATTTGAGAGAAATAAAAAAGAAACAATAAATTTTGTATTATTAAAATGATATTTAATGTACTTATGAGAACATGTAATCAACCCCATATCATATTAAATGACTTAAAATGACCTTTAAGATAATGAACTTGATTCACTTGAAAAGATATTTCCAAACATTTTGATAGACTTTGTAAGAAACAACTCTGACTCACTTTAACTTAAAATTTTCAAAGATATCTTAATTTATCAAAAACATGATATATACCACTAAAAAAAGCTAAATGACCTCAAATTGGTTTTGTGTGTACCCTTGACCAATGGTGGCAAAATTTTCTGACATTCTTGGTAACCCTACTGGGATGTTTATGTGCTAAACACTTAAGACTAGTAGAATTATCCATTGGGATATGGACCCATTAAAATAATTACCAAATTATGATCTAAACATCATAAACCATATTATACCTTTTCATGCTACTCTAAAACTAAAAATTCCTTCTCTAAGCAATAATAACAGTTGTGTAGAAGCACTTAGGGAATTGAAAACTAATACAAATACCAACTAAAAATGTGCAAGATAACACTTAGAGGAAAGTGAAAATATAAAACTAATATGTACAAGGAGGAACCTATCTTCAACAACAATTCTTAATATGCATCCCATTGATTGGGATTAGGAGATCTTCACCATCCATCTTGGCTAGTTGGAAGGTGTTGTGAGGCTTGAAACTATAAATAATGTAAGGACCACTCCAAAGTGAGTCAAAATTTGTGTTTATTCCTAGTTTGGGCCTATCCTCATCCCATTTGAGAACTAATTAACCTTATTTTAATATCCTTAAATATGATCTTCTATAAAATGTTTTCTTCACTTGTGCTTGATGCATCTCCATAACTAACATGGTCTAATTTTTGATTTCATATAACTTTATAATTTAAACATATCTCACTTCCATAGGATCACTCTAAAAAAATTATATTTGATGCATTAGTTTCAAATTAGGGATCTCAAGTGATATTGTTAATCTAGACTCTCTCCCATATACTAGCTTATAGGGTGAATTGGTAATGGATCTCTAGAAGGTGATTCTATCAACCCATAAATCTAACTTTAAATTTAAATGCCAAGTCTTTTGATTATCTTTAATGGTTCTTCTAATGATCTTCAACAAGTTTTTGTTAGTAGACTCAGCAAGGCAATTACCTTTTGGATAATAATTGGAATAATTGATGAGATCCACACCATTTTCAACATCCCATTGACTGATTTTAGCCCCTAAAAATGTCATAACATTGTCTAAAATTATAGTGGAAAGAACACCAAACCTTAGGAACAAACCTTCATATAAGTCCAAGACACTAGATTCATTTTATTTCTTCAAAGCCACTACTTTTGTCCATCTAGTAATGTAATGTGTGGCTATGAGAATCCACTTATGGCCCAAGATATAAGGTGGATTGATGAGACTAATGAAGTGTAAACCCCATTAGATAAAGGCATGATTTATTGAAATAGGTTGAAGAGTTAAGACAATAATATTTTCCTTTCTCACAAACAATGCACACTTCTTGCATTTAATTACCCAAGCATGAAAATATATAAAAATGTTTGTCCAATAATATCCACCCCTCATGATTTTGAGGGATTATGTATTTGATAAAAATTAGCCTACACCTTATCCATCATAAAATTATTCAAGTAATCTTTCAACTTGACTTGGTTCTATGCATCTCAATAACATGCCATTAACATCCTTTTTAAAAAACACACCATCAACAAAATAAAAAGGAATATATTCCAGCCTTAGGTACCTTTTCTTTAAACCACTTAAGTTTGGAGAATACATACCAATTGGAATGTACCTTATCATATCTTGAAACAATATTATTGAAGGTGTATGATTAGCTACAATATATTCATCATTCAAGACCAAAATTATCTATTTACTTTCCTACAATTCTTGATCCAAATGCTCACATAACCCTTTGCCTCTAATCATCTTGGTTACCTTTATTTCCATGTCATATTCCATGACCCTTGTTATCCACCCTACTCTCTTTTCAATTATGTCCTTATTCAACAAGAACTATTTAATGCTAGGATGGGCGACCATCACATGGATATTGTTGTTAGATAGTAGGTGCCTAAATTTTTTGAGACATCTAAGTATAGAAAGCACATGTTTCTATAAAAATGTTTACCTTGTTTCATACTCTCTCAAGCCTTGACAAAAAAGTGTTATGGATTGATCCAAAACTTTTTGATTTTATTGTGTTAATATTCTTGAAATTATATCAACATTAGCATACGTATACAACAAAAAATCCTTTAAAAAATCAAGATGGATAAGAGTGGGAACACTAGCTATGTCATTTTTGATTTCTTCAAAAAAAATCATGCCTTCCTTGGTTCAATGTTTTTTTATTAAGCATAGCTATAATAGGCCTTGACAAATTTGAAAAATAAGATATACACCTTCTTACTAATTTAATCTTTCCAAAGAAACTTTTAAATGTTTTCTTATGATTAGGCAAGGATAATACAAGAATAGATTTTATTCTTTCTTGATCAATACTCAAACCATGCTTAGAAACAACATGACCAAAGAATTTACTTTCATGCACTAAAAACACACACTTCTTGGGGTTAAGTGACATTCCATATTTCGTACATCTCTCAAATACCTATATAAGATGGAGTATGTGGTCACTTTCCTTAATTGAAAAAACTATAACATCATACAAATACACAATAGTAAATTTATTAATCAAACTTTGAAATTTCATATCCATGGCTACTTGAAATGTTGTTCCTACATTGGACAACCAAAATGGAATTTTAAAGTATACAAAGGCACCCCACTTAGTGGTGAATTTTGTTTTGATCTGATCCCATTCCTTCACAAGTATTTAGTTATACCCACTATAACCATATAGCAATGAAAAACTTTTTGATCTAGCCATTAGCTACAATATTTGTTCCATTGATGGTAAGAGATAATGGTCCTTGAGTGAGGCTTTGTTTAAGTCATGAAAGTTCATACATAATTTTATTTCTTAATTATTGTTCCTCATAAGAACAAGGTTTTCCACCCAAGTGTAATGATTTATGGGAAAGATGATAGTTGATTCAATCAGTTTGTGAAGCTCTATTCTCATCAAAGGTTCTAGCTTTGGGTTGATTAGTATTTATCTTTGGCTTAATGGTTTTATTTCTACTTCTAGTTAAATAGTTTACTAAGCCAA
Source organism: Torreya grandis (assembly GCA_037957365.1). Classification (NCBI taxonomy): domain Eukaryota; kingdom Viridiplantae; phylum Streptophyta; class Pinopsida; order Cupressales; family Taxaceae; genus Torreya; species Torreya grandis. The sequence goes on from JARHVA010003214.1 coordinate 1,181,542, forward strand.
TAAAGGATCAAAACCTTGTAAATAAATGTACTCCCATGTAAAAACATAAGCAAACTCTTTACATAAATTAACTACAGATTCTTTTCGAGATTGAGATCATACTTTACTTATCTTGAGAGCTTTCCCATTAACTATGTTAATGTTTTCATAATGTTATTCTTTGGTAGACATAGCATCTTTTTCCCTTGTTACCTCATCATACCTAATAAAAATATTCTCAATTATGATATGACCCTTGGGTACCTTGTTAGAGTTGAGCTAAACTATTTGATCACTATAATGCTACAAAAGTTTTGATGGATTTCTAGAAGAGAATTCATCCTTTTCATGTAGGAAATGAACAATTTTGTCATCATATTTAAATACTTAAAAATTCACATTATTGTCAAGAATGGAGGGTCTTACCATAATCTTGATGTCTGGCTAAGTTTTATCATTCTTTACATCAACTAGAATGTCAAATTGGGATCCTATTATAGCCAACCTATCTGCATCCTTATTACTCTCTCTAGGCACTACTTGTATGTCAAATGCATCAAAGTATTCAAGAAGATCCCATACCCTATTTTTGTATAATTTTAAAAATGATTTCTTACACACATTCAAACCTATTATTTTATGTACCACAATCTCATTATATCCAAACTCCTATAAGAGGTTAGTTCTCATATTTCTATCCCATTGAAAACCATGAACTAAGGCCTCATATTCTACTACATTATTAGAGCATCCAAACTAAAATTTTAAAATATCATAGTAAAATTTTTTGGAGGGTTAATGAGCATCAAACCATCACCTATACCATGTTTATTCTATGAGCCATCAAAATAGAGTTTCCATAAACCATCATTTAGCTTACCTTTTTCATCTAGAGTTAGAATTTGTGCACCATCTTCATGTAAACAATAAATTCCAAATCCCTATTCCTCTATCATATTTTAGGGATCATGATCATGAATATGAGTATCCCATTCATAAATAAACAAATTAGTAATGGCGTCAATAGATGTGTTTGATTCAACCTCACTAGTTTTCTCTACTTCATTCAAGATGACACAATTTTCATTAACAACACTAGGCATGTATGGTTCTAGATGAAAATGAGTAATAGGCTCTAAATAAATTATAAAATTTGTTATATACCTTATTATAAACATGAGGTATGTATAATTAGATGAAATATACCCACTTATATTTTAAGTTAAGTCATGTGATAAGCACATAGCAAAGTATGGAAGAAGATACACCACCACCACATCTTATTGGATGGTCACATTTGGGCAGACATGAAGTGTTAGTTTTAGATTTATTATTATACCTATTTTCTTGGTCAATGATCCATCAAGTTGTAATACACCCTTAGTGTTTGTCTTATACACCAAACCCAACTTATCTACAATCTATTTTGGTATCACTATGTTAGTTATACCACTGTCAACCATGCAATTATGAACTAGTGTGTGTTGATAATCAACTACTCCTATTCCTAGAATTGGGACCCTCCTTTATGTAAATTTTAAGAAAGCCCAATATTCCAAGCATACTAAATTATCTGATTACATATGGATTTGATTTATTTTACCCATACTTGTGCTTATGTATTTATTAGTTAATTATTCATTTTGTAATATAGATTAGTACTTATAAATATTTGAGTTATTACAAGTTCTTCAAGTTTTCATCAAATAATAAATGATTAACCATGAATTGAATCAATAATGTGTAGATAGTCTCCATGAAGGAAGTATGACTGAGCTCTCTAATATGTAGGGATGCAACGAGCTTCACTAGATCTTATTGAGATAACCTTTTGTTGTGTTTAATCATTTGGTTGTGAAGTTATGCACTTTATACTTGTTTAAAATTTATTTAAAATTAGTTATGACATCTTCAAAAATCTAAATCAGTCCCTCATTTGGCCTTGTAGGATGTCAAAGTTAAATTAGTGGTTTATGGTACCTCATGAAGCATCAAATTTAAGACTATGGCTTTAAAAGGACATGTGTCAACCTTGACAAACATCATAATGCCTTAGAGATTAATTGCACCCAATAAAAGACACTTACAGTAAATATACCAAGTTTGTGAGTTATGATCATCATCTTGAGAGCTCGTGAGGAAGCTAGCTATTATAATTCAAATCCTAGGGCTATGTGTCATAATCTTAACACCCACGAGTGATCCCACTTGATCTGAGCTATTATCCATCCCTACATGTGCCACTTTATTCTTAAAGCCCACAATGTTAGGTGTGGATCCTGATTGTCTTCTAAGATCAGAGGTTAAAATTTTGATGTTATTTTAGCTAGGTTTGGATCCCATTATTTAAATCCCTCATGGTGTGAGGTGTTGTAAGGGGGTACCCACTTTTCAATTTTTTATATTAAAATTGCCTTGTTAAATTGTAATTTCATAGTCAATCTTAGCCATTAATTAAAGGTTTCTAGATATAATGGTAGAGGTTATGTTTAGGTGTTTTTCACCGTAAAATGTATTGATATATGGCTGAGATACATTATTACAAAAAATTAATGAAATATTGTACATAGAGAGGAGGTAAAAAAGGTAGAGAGGTGTAACAGGGTTTGTTATAAGATTTTACTTATCCCTTGTATTGATGGAAATAATATATTGGACAAATTTGGTATATGTAGCCCATCTTGGGTGAACCATGTTAAATCTGACATCTCTTATTATGTGTATGTTTATATTTATTTTAAAAATATTTGACTAATTCATTTCATAATTTCTCTTGTATGCAATTTGGAGATAGATCTCGGTTTTAATTTATCCTAACAAGTGATATCAGATCAAAGTTTATTTTTTATATCATAAGAAGAAAAGGGTTTGACCTCAAGTGGGAGATATTGTGAATAAAAATAAATATAAGGTGGAGAATTTAAATGGATATAACTTTGGATTATGGAAGATACATATGGAGGATTACCTTTACCAAAAGGACCTATATTTGTCATTAAGAGGGAATGCCAAGAAGCCATCGACAATGTAAACTAAATATTTGGAACTACTGGATTAGAAATCCCTTGGAACAATTTGGTTGTGCCTTTCATCTTCTATAACATTCAACATATCACAAGAAAAGACAATATAAGGTCTTATGAGAATTTAGGCAAGTTATATTTATATGAAAATCCCTTTGCCTCAAATAATTTTTTTTGATGAAAAAATTATTTAATATGAAAATGTTTGAAAATGGTTCAGTACTAGATCATTTAAATGAGTTTACCATAGTTACTAATTAGTTACTTTTCATAAATATTGACTTTGATGATGAAGTTAGGTATCTTATTCTTTTTTCCTTGCCTAAAAGCTATAATAGCTTGGTAATGACAGTAAACAACTCTATGTCTAACAATGCCAAACTAAATTTTGAAGATGTGGTGGATGTTATCTTATGTGAGGAAATGTGAAGGAAAAACATAGGTGAAACATCAATATCTAGGAACACATTACTAGTGGAGAACATAGGGAGGTAGAAGAATAGAGGAAGAGGAAACTATGTAAAATCAAAAGGGGGTGTAAGATCTATATAAAGAGGCAAGATGGAATGTTGGATCTATGGCAAGCCAAGGCACACAAAGAAAGAGTGTTGGTTTTGAAAGGAAAAATTGGGTAAGGACCAATAGAAAAGTAATAGAGAAGCAAATGAAGTAGGTGATGTATTACAAGATGCTCTTATAATTTCTTTAGATAATAGGGTTAAAGTTTGGGTTTTAGATTCAAGTGCTTCTTTTCACACTACACCTCATAGACATTATTTTATAGATTATATTTAGGGTAATTATGGGAATGTTTACCTTGATGATGATGAACCCTATAGTATTATTATAAAAATAAGTGTTTCAGTTAAATTATAGAATGGAAACACTTGGGTGCTGAAGGATGTCAGGCATGCTCCAAGCTTGAAGATAAATATGATATTTATAGGGTAGTTGGGTAGTGAGGGTTATATGGTCACATTTACAACCAAATCATGGAAGGTTACAAAGGGTTTTTTGGTGATTGCAAAAGGTAAGAAAGTAGACACTTTATATTTTTCTACAAATAATTCTAATTCATCTTGTGTTGTAACTAATATAGGTAAAGATGTAGCTTTGTGGCATTATAGACTTGGCCACATGAGTGAAAAGACAATGAAGACCCTACATGCAAAGGATAAACTACTAGGTCTAAAAGATTTAGATCTAGAAATTTGTGAGCACTATGTGTATAGTAAATAAAAACATGTGAGGTTTCTCAGGGTTAAACTAGCTAGGAAGGAGCATAAGTTAGATCTTGTGCATAGGGATGTATGGGGGCCAAATCAGGTATCTTCACTTGGTGGTTGATATTATTATGTTACTTTTTTTATGATGCAACTAGGAAGGTTTAGGTATAGTATATATAAAGGAATTTTGATGTTTTTGATAAAATTAAGAAATGGAAAAATTTAGTTGAAAATGAAATAGGTTTAAAACTAAAATGCCTTAGATCAAATAATGGAGGTGAGTATTGTAGTAAATCTTTTAACAATTACTATTCAGTAAGTGGAATTTATAGATAGAAAATATTTCTAGGAATACCACAATAGAATGGTGTGTTAAAAAGAATGAACATGACTATTATGGAGTGTGCTAGATACATGAGATTGTATGTAGGCTTAACTTTATATTTTTGGATAGATTCTATAACTATAATAATTTATTTGATAAATAGAGGACCTTCAAGTACTTTGGATGGTGAAATACTAGAGGAGGCATGGACTGGAAAGAAGGTAGATTATTATTTTATAAAAAATTTTGGTTGTGAGGTATTTTATTATATTGAAAAAGATCATAATAATAAGTTAGAAGGCAAGTCTCAAAAATGCACTTTTATTGGTTATGGAATTGATGACTTTGGATTCTGATTATGGAATCTAGAACATAAGAATATAATCAAGAGTAGAGATGCAGTGTTCAATGAAAAAGTCATGTACAGGGAGCAATTATAGGAAAAGAAGTAAGAATAATATAAAATAAAATATAAGGTATTATAATACATTACAAAAAAACATGTCCCAAAGGTTCTTGATCGAAATGTACAATAAGCATAGGTACCTCAAACCCCTGTTAGAAGATCTCCAATAGTAAGTAGACCACCTAATTTATTTTCTCATTCTTTATATTATTTATTACTTAATGATAGTGGTGAGCCATAAATATATGAATAATTAGTGCATATTGATGCCAAGGATAAGTGGGAGCAAGATATGGATGAGGATTATGATGCTCTAATGAAAAACTAGACATGGGATTTGGTGGAGCTTCCCAAAAGAAAGAAGGCATTATAGAATAAGTGGGTATACATGATAAGTGAGGAGAATGTAGTTAAAAATAAATTCAAGGATATAATGGTGGTTAAAGGTCTTACACAAAATAAAGGTATATATTTTTATGAAATATTTTCTCCATTTGTTAAAATAACTTCAATTAGAACTATTTTGAGCGTAGCAGCTATTGTGTATTTACACTTAGAATAGTTAGATGTAAATATTTCTTTCCTTCATGGGGATTTCAAGGAGGAAATATAGATGGAGAAGCCATAAGGTTATGAAGTTAATGGTAATGAAAATTTGGTGTGTAAATTAAAGAAGAGTTTGTATGGCCTAAAACAAGCTCCAAAACAATGATATATTAAGTTTGAATGTTTTATGATGGAATAGGGTTATTCTAGCTGTCATTCAGACCATTATTTATATTTTAAAATATTTGAAAATGGTAGTTATATTATTTTAATTTTATATTTAGATTATATGTTTTTATCTATTTCCAACATGCACAATATTAATGTACTCAAGAGACAGTTAAGTGACTGCTTTTTTATGAAAGATCTAAGTGTAACTAAATAGATCTTTGTATGAGGATAAATAGAGATAAAAAGAATAGGAAGCTAGAATTATCATAGGGAGAGCACATTAAAAAAGTTTTGGAAAGATTTAATATGTAGGATGAAAAATCAATTGGGACACCTTTGGTTGCACACTTTAAATTAAGAAAGGAATAATGTCCTAAAACATAAGAAGAAAATAACCTGATATCTAAAATTTCATACTCATCAATAGTTGGTAGTTTAATGTATGCAATGGTGTGTATGAGGATAGACATTACACATGTAGTGGGAGTGGTGAGTAGGTTCATGAGTGATCTAAGAAAGGAACATTAAAAAGTAGTAAAATGGATCCTTTGTTACTTAACAGGGACCATAGATATAATGTTAAGTTATGGTGGATCAGATGTGACATTATAGGGATATGTTGATTCAGATATGGTAGGTGACTTGGATGTTAGAAGAATCACTAAGGGTATGTGTTTATAATATGTGGTAAATTAGTTAATTGGGTATCATGATTATAGAAGGTTATGGTACTTTCAACCATAGATATTGAGTATGTTGCTACTATAGAAGCAAACAAGGAAATAATTTGGTTACAGAGGTTGATGGAAGAATTAGTACATAGTCAAGAAAGATATACACTATATAGTGATAGTTAGAGTGCAATCCATTTATAAAAAATCTTATCTTTTCACTCTAGGACAAAACACATTTATTTGTAATATCATTTCATTTATTTAGTGATAGAGGAAGAAACTAAAATTCAAGAAGATACATACCAATGAAAATCATGCAGATATGATGACCAAGGTAGTTACAAGAGATATGTTGAAGATTTGTTTAGCTTCAGTTGGTATTCATGGATGATAATTAAATTAATGAACTTATCCATGTCTAGATAGTATAGTGGATGCATTAGTGGTGGAGTTGTTTTAATCAGTCTCCAAGTGGGAGATTATTAGGTGTGGAGCCTAATTATCTTCCAAGATTAGAAGTTAAATTCTAATGTTATTTCAACCAGGTTTGGACCCCATTATTTTAATCCCTCATGGTGTGGGGGGTTTCAAGGGGGATACCCCCCTTGCAATTTTTTTTTAATATTAAAATTGCCTTATTAAATTGTAATTTTGTAGTCAATTTGGGCCATTAATGAAAGGTTTCCATATTTGATGGTAGAAGTTATGTTTAGGTGTTTTTCAACCTAAAATGTATTTATATATGGATAATATGTATGATTGTGAAAAATTAAAGAAATATTATACACAAAGATGAGGCATAAAAGGTAGAGAGGTGTAACAAGGTTTGTTATAGAATTTTATTTCTCCCTTATATTGCTGGCAATAATATACTGGACAAGTTTGGTGGATGTAGCCCATCTTAGGTGAATCACATTAAATTTGACATCTCCTATTATTTTCATGTTTATTTTATTTTTATAATGTTTTATTGATTCATTTCATAGTTTCTCTTGTATGTGATTTGGGGATAGATTTGGGTTTTAATTTATCCTAACACATGAGATGTGTATCTTAAGTGTAACCAACCAGATTTGAGTAACCTTCCAAAATGACTCATGTTCCCTTCAAGTCCATCTAATATATATGAATGTCCACAATACTTTGTATCCATCTAAATCTTGTAAGATCTCACAAGGTAGAATTTGGGAGCACCTGAGCCATCCAATCAAGGCTTGATGGTATATAGTTATACGAGGCTCCTTCTGAGAGTGATAAGTGGTAAATAATGAACAAAATCCCATGAAAATGACATGTGTTCCTATTAGACCCCTATGATGATTCCACATGTCATTAATATGAATTCTCATCCCAAGATCAATAAGATCACCTTCAAGAGAGATGCATGTCTCTACCCTAGCCACATGATTATCACTAATTTGTAGATAGTTGTCTTGAAGCCTTTTGAAGAATACACTTAGAAAAGGAAATATCTGAAAGCTTTCTAAAGGTGATACCTAGAAAATAAAAGTCATGATTGCCTATACAAAATTCACCTAGCTTAGAAAAGCTATGATTGCCTGCAAGAGTGATGCATGACACTCCCATAACCAATCAAAACTAAAAATCCACTTAGAAGCTTACCATGAATTGAAATATTCCACATGGTAGGATACAAATGAGTCACCATACTAAGCTAAATTCTAAGAGCCTGTGAGGCAATAAAAAGGTGACACATGTCAATATTTAAGACCACTAAGTAGCTTAGTTACATTTAAGCCCCATAAGTACCCAACTAGATCTAAGGTGGTAGCCATATATCAAAAGGTGGCAATATTTGGATTTAAATCTAAAATTAATGGTAGTCCAAATTCAAAATATAATTACATTTTAATTATAATGTAATTAAATTCCAAAAGAAATATCTCAAAGTTGTTTCAAAAATATGCAAAATTGATGATCTTACCATTAATATGACAACTATAATATCCATCTACATTGCATTAATCAAAACAATCTTTCAAAATATTGCTCAAATAAACTATTATTACCTATTTTTTCACTTGAAGCTATACACATTTTCTCTCCCTGCTATTTACATCCTTAGTATCAGAAATCTTGACCTATTCATAGATTACACCCTGACCACAATTATTGGAGCTCAAAAGTTGTAGAGAGATATAGAAGGATGTTGGTTTCTACCTAGAATATATTAGAAATGGCACAAGTAGGTCCTTCCACCTTGGGTAAGATAACCTCTTTTTGAAATGATGACTTCTTATTCTAGTATGGTAATTCAGTTGTTTTCAAAGGCATAAAATTCATACCTAAAGCCATAAACTCAGGGGACATACATTATAGTAGCATTTATTTCAATGTATAAGTATAGGGTAGTTAATGAGGCTGATATAATTCCTCACATAATCCAATTGGATTTTTAAATCCTTGTAATTAATTCTTTCAATCTCCACAAGGCCACAATGAAGCCAAAGGTCATGTCATGCACTAACCTAGTCTATGGTATCTTTAAGAGGTTGAGATGTGAGGAAGGGTTTCTAAAATCAATGAACTAAGGGATCCTAATCACGTTTATAGTATGTCCAAGATTTAAAAATTACTATGGTCTAAGTTTTCCACAAATAGACAATAACTAGAGTGAAATTGATAACTGGTATGAGGTGTACACCCTAGAGAAGGTTTTGGCTTCATGGGTAACCAACCCAATGAGAGTTGTCTTTATGGATGACCAAGGGAATTTTCCTATTCAATAATTCTGGAAGGGATTCAATATTGTCATGGCCATACTAAATAGAATATTTGGTAATGTGCACATTGGGTATGTAGACATAAAAACTATCTTGCTATTGTAGATAATCCTAGAGGATTAGTAGATTCCCTCACTTGGGATATTATTAGCAATAACCTGATATATGATATGAATGATACTTGAAAGAATGGTTCCCCATTCTTCATGATGAGTTATTTATTAGATGAAATCTATGTAACTACCTAGATAGGTCTAAACTCATGGTATCTTGAGTGATAAGAGGTTATCCCTTAGCTTTTATATATAATGCACATTCACTACTTTAGGCAAAATATAAAGGTGATTATATAAGGTTTACACCTAGTTAATTATAAATAAATCATCGAGTGTGAGATGTTTAAGGTTCCTTTAGAGGTTATAAAAACACTAAAGGAAATGGGAATCTACTGGCTATACCCAAATTACACAATCATCTAAATGGAATGAATAATGGTAGCTCCTCTTAGGTTGCTAAGATATGTGCCTATGAAGCTGGCTGACTAAGAGATGGCTTATCAAATGCTACATGGAGTTGATGGCATATTCAACAATAAGAAGAAGATAGTTCCCCATAAGACTCCTTACAAGTTGGATAGGACTAAGATCACAAAATGATATGATATCATTGTGGATACAAGACATAGAGACTCATACATGTTTCTTAAAGATTATTTTAGGGCATGAGACCTTAATAATGTCATTGCTAAGCAACTCTTCAAATTCAAGAAGGATGTGGAGATGGATTATAAGCATCATGAAGAAGTACATGAATGGATATACTAAGATGCCATGAATGATGAGGTGGTCCTCAGGAATGCAGCTAGGAACAACATAGAGCTTGAAATGAGGCTTGATAGAGAGATGAAGGAAGATATTATCAAGCCTCAACCACCACCAAATCATGGGATCATGTTTGATGAAACTATGAGTATGGACAAGAAGAAGAGGAAGAAAAAGATAATGTTCCTATCATTATGAATAGGACACATAGACCTCCACTACTAGCCACTTCAAGAAATCAAAGAATACCTCCAAGCTCTGAGAAAAGAGAATCTAATAGCTAACTTGACCCCCTAAGGGCTTATATTGATATCTACATCTACCATGGGAGATGCTTTCTAAATCTTAGATTAGCTTGACCCTATTTCAATTGACCTCAGTGAATTACAACAAGGAATCAAGATCTCAATGGAAGAACTACAAGCGCTAGTTGGGAGAAATATAGATAAGGTTTAAAAGAGAAATAAAGAACCCAAGACTAATATGAGAGGGGCAATATCTCCTATAGTAACTTCTCAAGAGACTACTCCTACCACCAACACATTTATGCTCCCATGATAAGTACAACACCATTACATTATTTCTTAATATCATATACATATATTCCTACTTTTACCTCCATGTTTGATCCCCCCAATATTACCCCTCTATTGGCTTCATTATCTTCAGCTACTACAACCACCTCTGCCTAGTCCTCAATTTATACTATCATGAGTCAAACTAGTAATTCCTTTAGATTCACTTTCCCCTACTTTATTTCTCATGCCAAAACATATATATATTCTTCCCAAGAAACCATAGTAAGTGCCTCAGTTGTTACTAGTTCCCCTACACTCATGATGCCATTAAAACCCATTTCCAAGCAATTTACCTTCTAAAAGTCACTCAATATCACCACAACTACAAAAATGAGTGTGCCACCTAGGTTAACTTCATTTGTCCTTGACATGGGCCCTTCTAAATCCCTATTTGACACATTTAGACAATAAGAGCCATTTTTTTTTTTACATCTCTATTACAGCTTTGGCCTCTTCTTTTACCCAAACACCCCCATTACAACCATATCCAACATATCCAACACCTACTACTACCCCAAATTAGGTTAGAGACATCATACAAGAAACAAGGCCTAAGAGGCCTCAGGTAGTCCTCTATGCCCCCCAAATTGGCATGAATTTTGATTCTATCAAAAGCATGATGAAGAGGGTGGTTATAAGATAGGTTGAGAAGCCATAATAAATATCAGATATGATCCATGAGAGTGAATATTACCTCTTCACTTTGATAAGGAAGAGGAAGGCTAGCCCCAAAGAGGTGAAAGAATATGTAAAATAACTTATGTCCTCAGTTCAAGCTCAAGTAGAGTCCACAATTACCTTGATGAAGGGGATACAACAAGAGTTGAAAAGGCTAAAAGAGCAAGCATTTCTAATGGTGCTAAATGACACTATAATTCAAATAATAAATGCTATTATCAATGTCTTCAACTTGTATAAACTCATGAAGAAGAGACAAGAAGATGGGCCCCTATAATCCAAGGTGGTCATTAGACTTGACCAAAAGCTTGTACTTTATGATTCCAAGTTGGAAAACTTGGCTAGAGTTGTAAAAAGCAATATGTTCCCAAACCTCAAGGTTATACCACTTAAGGATATCATTCTTGCACAAACCATCCTAATGAAAAGGAGAGGAATATTAAAGAGATGGTTAGATTAGGTCAATGATATAACTACATCCTCAAAGAAAATTAAATTCAAGATTGCCTTACTACTAAAGTATGCCATGGTCACTAGGGTAACCAAACCTGATGGCTCCTTCATGGATGATAAGGAGCTCAGAGAATACATGAAGGTGGTTTTTTATAAGTTATAGTAATATGTATCCAATGTAAAGACTACTACTGATGTGATGAATACTATGGCATTTTCTAATCAAAGGTTGGAAAAGGTAGAGGCAATTGAGGAAGTACTAAGGCCAATACTTGTAGAACATGGGAAACTCATCCATGAGATACTTGATCTATTTTACCCCATGATATTGGAATTCATCTAGATAGACCAAGCTTACTTGTCATGTGTAGAGGTTTAGACAAAATAAGAGGTGGAAAAGAAGCAGAAGCAACAACAAGCTAGCCAATAGTGTCCTTTAGGACCATAAGGAATATTTAGGTTTATTTTGTAAACTCACAATTAGAATATCCATTATAACATTTTATCCACTTGGATATATTTGGGTGCCTTTTTTGGACACATGTAAAATTTTCTTAGGAATTTATGATACTTATAAATAGGGGTGTTCCCCCTTATTGTTAATAAAAAACAATTGTTCTAAGAATTAATACAAAAGAGCTAATAATTTAGAAGTTTGTCTGAAGTTCTTGATTATGAATTTTTATAGTTTCTATTCATCAAATTTTTAGATTAATAATAATTTATTTTCAATAAAGTAATTTGTAAATAACATTCAGTATATGCATTTGTTAGTCTGATTTTGACACTAGATTAACAAATTTGATAGTATTTTTATTCTATTTTCATCTCATTTACAACTATATGTGATTATGCAATTTCCTGTGAGTGAGAAATTTCTATGAAATGTATGCTCTTAGATATATACATTTAATTTCCATAGAATCTTTAACTACAATCATTTAGCTTGGAGTACTACACTAGGGTTGGTGAATGCTAGTTTCATGTGTTTTTGCCATAAAAGTAAGTAGAATTGGTGCATTTGATCATTTGAAGTAAATTATCTTCTATACCTTACCCTTCTCTCCTTTAGATCTATCCATGACTCAATTTAGCTTATTTCATGTTGTAAATATTCATTATTTTTTATATTTTGGGTAGTAATTGGCAAAGATTAAAATAATTTCACAAAGATTAGCAAGTAGTGTCACTATGCTATAATATGGTTTGCTCACAAAATTTTAAGTAGTGATAATATCTCTGCTATTTGTGTTATTTTTAGTATAAATTGTGTTAACAACTCAAGCCTTGAGTCTTCTAGGACTCAAAATTGATTTTCTTACTTCCCCATTCCCTAGTGATATAGGGAATATATTAAGTGCATCAATAGTGTATTTTAAACAATCAAGTAAGGATATAAATGATATGTCTTACTTGGTTTTTCATCATCTTTAGTTACCTTTACCCCTTTAAATACTTTTTTTTAGTTATTAATTCACTTGATATTCTAAATTTGATAGAACCACACTTTCATTCTCTATTGGTTTTATAGACAAGCTAAGGCCTAAAAGCTCATGGATAAGGATATTATTTTATCCTAGGATTGTTAATGAATCCCACATGGTCATGTTGATTTTTACTTTCTTCATATAGTCTACTATGTTGAAGGAAGATCCTCTAATATTTAGTTTCACTTTTGGAGCAATAAGATGTTCTTGCACTTGATGTACTTGGTGAGTCTTGCTTTCTTCCACATTCTATTTTTTTAAGGTAAAGGGTAATCACCCTGATCATTAATACCTTTATAAACCATATTAGAAAAATTTAGAGCATGACTTAACTCTTGAGTCTCATTTATATTCCTTCTCTTGGCTCTTATGATGGCTATAACCAGGTTGTTTGATTTGCTAAGCTCACCAATCTAATTTACTTCCATGTGATCATCAAATTTCCAATTCACCAAGGTTGCATTAGGTTGTAATTATCCATGATTCACTTACCCTTGTTATATCATAGCTTCATTGTGTTGGCCTCTTTGAATAAAGTCTTCCTCTTATGTCATTTGAGGAATTTCCATATTTTGTGCCACTAAATCTTTATTTTTCACATCGTTGGTGTTAGAAGGATTCCAAATTGAGTCTTGAATAAAGTTATTTTGTATTGGTATAATGGAATTGGATGTGGAAAGAGCATTGGGGTCAATTAAATCATATGGTTTGGCTTGTGTAATGAATATTTGAGATTAGTATGGAGGCCTATTATCTTTAAAGCCTTATTAGGGAGGTCTTTATTCTCTATATGGATGATATGTGGGATGATAAAGTGTTTTAGATGGTCTATTGGCTTGATATTGTTTCCTCTTGAGCTAAACTTTCTCATTTATAAAAGATTGAAACATATCTTCTAGTTCACCAAGCTCACTAGATTGACTAAGAGGATTTTGAATTTGACTTTTAAGGGCTAGAATTGGTGCTAATTATGGAGTTTTAAGAGGGGGAGTAGGCCATTTTTATATAAAAATGAATTAGAGGCTTAGGTGCAAGTATACCAACCTAAATTAGACTATTTTACACCTTAATGGAAACCTCATAGGCATCTAGGAGTGTCTTGCCATCCATGGATTGAATAATAACTAAAATATCATAATTCAAGGCTCTTAATAAATATAGGAAATAATAATCAAGAGATGGAATTATCATGGGAGGTATTTCATTCCATGTTTTCTAAAATTTAAGGTTGAAATTAGTCATAAATTCATGTGGTGTTCTCTTGATGGTAGTGAGTTTCCTAGCAAGGGATAAATGGTCTGATCTATTTTGAAATTTTATATAGAGTACTACACCTAAATCTTCCCAAGTGGAAATGGATTTCAAAGAAATTTTCCTATACTATTAAAATATTTTTCCCTTAAAGGATGCATCAAGAAAATGGATGGAAACATTATCTTGGGTAACATGGTGGAATGAACAAAAGTTGGCCACATATTTGATATGTTATATGGGTGTATCTTGATCCTCACTTGTGAAATATGGTAATATTTTTAGGGTTGAGGTTGGGATGTCATAATATTGGGCTAATTGAGAGGGATTACATCATTAAAAGGGACAAATACTTGATTCCTAGGGATAACCATGTTGATAGAATATTTGAATTTATAGTGGTTTTCACAATAGGCTAATTTGGTGACTAAAATATCCTATTATTATATTGAATTATTGTTAATAACCTTATTCTTTTGTTTGAATGCAAAGGTAATTCAATAAGCTCAAAAGGAATACCTCTACTTAAAGACCTTGTAGTGATGTTTGACATGAAACTGGTACTTATCTACTACCAAGAAGTTTGGAACTCAAATAATCACCTGGTAAAATAATGATAAATGTTCTATACTAAAAATTTCTTTTTATAGATCCAATATTTTTTCCCATCGAGTGTGCCAAAAACTATTATCACTCAGGAGTGAACCCTTGTGAGAATGTGTGCTTGTTCTCACTCCTATTGACATAATTCAAACTTTCCAAGGTGTGGGGGGAATTATATTGGATATAATATCTATATTAAGGGCATGTTACCTTGGTAAATTCACCTAATTCACTATAAAATCTCTAATTTAGTGATTTCTTGACTAGGAAAAAGGTAAAAGGAGGAATACTCAAATGAAAATTAAACATGAACATCAAAAATTTGGGGCAATGTACCAATTTTTTAGTCAATTATGACTATACTATACAGACTTGGGAAGGTAAATAACTTGAAAAAATTTAGTTCATCTTCATACAATGACTCTTACATTAGTATTTCTTACAAAGGTCCTAATAAACGTTCAGACTAGCATGGGAAAAATGAACATTGGTTGAATTCACTTCTAAATTAGGTAGAAATCAGACTTAAAAACTTGATATGACCTAAAATAATTATTATATGTTTCATAAAGGTGAAAAATACATACATAAACATAGGAAAATCAATCATTCACAAAGTTAAATCAATGAAAATGAGGCACACACTTCATGAATAGCCGAAAAATAGAAAAAAAAATCAGCATGTTATTGCTTCAAAGGTGATATAGTAAAATTTTTGGAAAAGTTTATGCATATACAAAATTATATTCCTTATCTCTTTCAAAAAAATGAACATACATATAATAATGGGAACTAGGAGAGAAGAGACAAAGAAGCTCCAAACTAGGGATGAGTTATCATGCCTAGTCATCCTTCTCTCTTCCTTTTCAACCACTAAAATCCTACATAGTATAAGATATATCTTAACCTCCTCTTTTAAAATTGAGTAAGAGGGAGAGGTAGGCTTGTTTTAATGCATTGAAGAAGTCTTTGGTCCTCATTCATGACCTATATTGAATGGAATTGGTCTCCTTACATGATTTGATGGTCTTCAATGCTTGAAGAGGTCTTGGTTATCTTAATTTACTTATTTTGAATAGATAATTAATTTTCACTAAGAATATCCATTTTTGTAGTGATTTAATTTAAGTATATTCCTTGTCCCTTGGAGTTTGACCCACCTATGTATCTAAACTCTTACTTGCATGTTTCTCTCTCATAACTTCCTTAAATAACTCTAAAGTGGCATAGAAGAGAATAAGTTTGCATGTTTTTATTGATGAATAAGTATCCTCCATTAAAATATACCTTAAAATATTGATTAAGCATTCAACTAACCCTACCATTCTTGCATGATGCTTCACCACCTTAATAGGGTTATTTGAAGTCTTCTTTATGTTGATTTGAATTTTTACTCAAATAGCTCCAAGGTGGTGTATAAGAGAGATAAAAGGTCTTCTTGATATTTTTGAGGACTCATTATACCATTTAATCCATTTTTAACACACACTCTCTACCTATTATTTTTCTCCAAATAGCAAAAAACACATATGATTGACTTGGCAAGGTTGTTGATGATTTATATATATTGATAGAGTTTTTTGTTATATGGTAGGAATATTCTTCCTCCAACTTGGCATAGAAGTGATTGTATGCATGACTTTTTTTTTGATGTATTAATGAAATAACCTTAATTAGAGTTCATTTTATTCTGAACATTCATAGCTCTCTACATTTATCGATTTTGGATATGTCCATCTTCTCCATCTTGACAAGTTTGCCAAATGCAAAATGAGAACCTATAACTTAATGAAATCACATTATTTTAATATAAGATGGTTCTAAGGAGGATTTTAAAATCACTACCATGGTTTTAAAAACATTCACACAAATATTTAGCTACATACAACTTCCAAAAATGCCCTTTTGTGATTTTTACGCCTCAAGAAACCTTGATTTGGATTTGGGGGTCTAAAATTAGTTCTAGGTGTATATATATATATATATATATATATATATATATATATATATACTAACCATATGATAAATATATAATTATAAATGGAAAAAACTTGGAGAAGTTTGAAAATATCTAAAATACATCACCAAACTCTTGAAAACAATTCATAAAAAGTACTCACTTGATGTTCACAGGGTTGCTTGGAGATGGTTTTCAGTGATTTGAGCCTATTTTACATTATTTTTCATTGCATAAGCATGTATTCAGACCTAAAAAATAATAATACACCTTCTCATATCATTATATGCCCTTGAAAAGGTCTGAAACACTCATTTCTCACTTCATTCATGTTTAAATTAGTCAAAAACCTTAATTTCCAACATCATGCAGACTTGTGTTTTTACAATTTATATCTCATTAGGAATAGTAATGACATTAAACCAATTGTTAATATTAAAGGACATAAAAAACATCCATACAAATTTTAATGACATTTCATTTAATGAAACTCAAAATATGCACTTTTTGGTGCTTTCTAGCTTGTATTTTCTCCTTTCTACATGACTATTTCTCCTTTCTACATGATTATAGGTCTAAATTTTGGTATTTTATTAATTTTTATGAGGAATAAAGACCTAGTTATTTTTTAATTATAACCTAGAAGAGACCCTATAGTGATCTAAGAATCATTCCATTTCAAGACTTTGATCAAGTCTATATTCTATCTATATAGTCACGTCAACACCCTATCTATATATGTGCCCACCTAGATATATTATCTATCAATTGGGCCATGCTATCAAGTTGGAGGTTTAAAAATAATCACAAACATTGGATACTTTCAAATAATTACTTAAACCTCTTAAAAAAACCCTTTTCTAACTTTCTCCCTTGCATCATTGAAACTTTGCAACCTATAATTACACCTTTCACCAATATTTACATTAAATATCTGATTGAGAAAGGTTTAGGATGGTTATTTATTCCACCTAATATCTCACACAACTTTCTATTTCCAAAAAATAGCTCAAAATTAAGATCATATTCCCTAAAACTTAGCTATTGGGGTATTAGAGCACCTTTCTTTCTTAACAATCATTCATAAAGTTAAGCCTTATAACATTCAAATAATTCATGGAATATTGAGGGAACAAGGGAACCTATATTCCAATAATATCACTTGAACCAATTCTTTTTATCCTTAATAAACTATTGACCAAATTTGACTTTTAAGTCAAACTAGGGCACCCTTATGTAAAAACTTGGTATTTAGGTGTTTCAAGGGGTCTAATATGAGTTTTATGGGGTATATTATATGTTAATTGATGCCAATTAATTTTATATTAGCTTTGGTCAGTTAGTTTTTATGTCCATTTATCATTTTAGGTCATTTTAAGGGTAAAAATGGTTCATTTAATGCTTTATATAGGTTTCTTGGGAAATTTCAAGGTCCAAAAAGATGATGTAATTCCACATGTGTCCAATTTAGTCTTAAACAAGTGACATAACTGAAAGATGGTAGGTTATGCAGAAGAAAGGGTAGTTTTCTTGAGGAAAAAAAGGAATTTGGCACTTGTATAACCTCCTTGGGAAGTGTGCCATGTGGTAAATGGTCATGAAGTGCCTCTTCAGCTTTCCCACGCTTAGTTACACATTTTTATTGATCTATAAGTTCCATTTCTATCTCAAAACCATTCTGCTCCTTTCTTGGATTTTTAGGCAATTAAAAGTGACTTGTAGGTTTGTACTTGGTATGGTCAACACAAGGAGTTTTAGGCAAAATGATCTTAGGAGTATATGAATGGTGGAATTAGCTTTATGAACCATCCCTAAGAAGTTGACCTTCCAAATCTACCTACTAATCTATGCACCCCATGGGTTTTTTCTTGATTTGAGAAATTATGTATGAATAAATTACTAAATTTGATGTTAGATCATGATGAAATCCTTATCCAATTATCCCCATAATTTTTTTCATAATTCAAGTTGATTTTATGAGCTAATAACCTTAGATTTGTAGACTGGTCTCTTTTCAGTGCAATACGTAGTTTTCACCATTTTCAAGAACTTTATGCTTCTCCATGGCTTCAAGGGGTTATGTTAAGTTATTTTAAATGTTTTAAGAGTGTTATTTATTCCTTTTGTATTCTTAATTCCATTCTTATAAAACATACTCTATGAAGGTGCAGTCCTAGTTAGTATACATTTAGTTTGTTTTAAGACTACCATATATAGTTAGTTGGATGAGTTATGAAGATCTATAGGATCTATCAATGGAGGTAAATTTATAGAATTCATAGGTTGAATACATCAACTTGGAAAGAATGGGCCAGTGAGATCACATAGAAAGTGAAAATTAATAACTATTGTAGTCACATGAGACATCCTTACATAATAATCATGAATATGCACTTATAAGTGGCATGAAGCTCCAATCCACATTGTAGGAAGGGGTTAGACACTTATTTAAAGAGTTTTAGAATTAAAATAATGAATTTGGAGGTATGAAAATAGGTTTAGAATCCATTTAAGTCTAACTATTATGCCATTACACTAATCCTGTTTACTATTTGCCTGTACCTTAAGAAGGACTACCTACATGTGGTGTTGACAAAAAATTGAATACTTTTATGGAAGTGTTGTAACATGATGAAACCTTCCTTGGAAGTTTTATCATGCTTTTTTGACCATGATAGGTGTGTTTTAGGTGTCAAGTTGTCATATAAAGTTGAAAAACTTGCTCAAAGTAACAAGATGACTATTTCAGGCCTTTAGTCCCTAAAAATGCAAAATAAAGGTCCTAACATTTTTGTCAAATGCAAAAAACAAAGTTTCTAGGACTCTATATGTATCTAAGTATGTTTAACTTGAATCATATATCAAGTATATGGATTATACCATGTTTATAAGGAGGATGAGAAATGGAGATTAGGGTTTAGATGGCCCAAACTTGTCAATTTATACACTAAATGCATGTGTTAATGTCTATAGGTTTGATCCCAAAGACCCCTTTTCTCACCTAAAACAAAAAATTAGGACTTACCAGAACATGAAGATAATTCTAAATGACTCAAGTGGCATTTATGACATAGGGGAACATCAAAGGAGAAGGTTAGACCTTATGTTGCTTCCATGTATATTATTAGTTCATACATATGCCTGAAAAACACACCTAGAACCAACTTTGAGCGACTGAGATAGATAGTGACCTAAGTATGAGATTTTGGGAGTTTTTATCTCATATAAAGGTAAATTCAGGTATGAACAATTACTAGGTGGCCCCAAGGCTGAAAGGAAGGTCTTGGAACACTATAACCAAGCTCTTTGAAGCTAATATATGCATCTATAGGAATTATATGTAGGGTGTATTAGTCATGATAGGAAAATTCAATTTTTGAACCCAAAAGACCATGTAAGGTGGGTGTAATTCATAATATTTTATAAAATATTCCTCATTGGTTTAATGGAGGGTCTTTTAATATCATGATCAATCTCAGTTAAAGGAGAATAACCTATAGGTAGGGTAAAAAGTCAAGGTACCTTAGTCAAGTAGGGTATACATACATGAACATTGGTTTGGTGTTTTGGTATGGTTTAAAATCATGAAATATTATTAAAAGTATATATTATGATATAAAAACTTGATACTTCATGGGAAACCTTCAAGAAATCTTAACTAATGAAAATTAACACCTACAACTGTTCATCTCTAAGAGTAACACAGTCAAGAAAGGTGCATCAGTCTTAAGAATGAAGATGTATGAAGAATAATTAAGGGTATAATGTGATTAATGGATGATATATGCATACATAATTATAAAATAAAACTAAATAGACCCTTCATATGATAAATCAAGTAGAGAAAGATATTAAAACAAACATACATAGCCAAAACCCTGCACAATCTACCTATAAAGAGTTTAGTCTTAGAATTTGGGGAGTTAAGAGGTATAATGACCTTAATATCAGCCAAAAACTTGTAAATATAATCTATATGACTTGGAAAAACTCCTAAAATGACAAACTAGTCAGGGTAAATAGGGGAAGTACCCTCTCTTTTGTCTCAGATAAAGGGTGCTTTCCCCATAAATAAATCCTCTAGTTTAAAGAAGAAGGGTGATAAGGTTAGAAAAAGGAATATATAAAATTTTAAAAGTGTATAAATTTTTATTAAATATAATGAAAAAATAAAAAACCAAGAAATAATGGGTAAACATATATAGGGTGTCTCAAACCATCAAATTTGTAGATAGGTTACTTGTGCATGGTGAGGCCTAAAGCCTAAATGAGATGGAATCTTCACCTATAGCCTTGATTGGACATTATAATTTGTTGTATAATATTTTTGAGATGAAATTATATTTGTTAAATCCATCATAATGCAAATGAGACATAAAAAAAGGGTCATTTTGAGTAAAGGTTGCAGGTAAGACTACTTGACGTGGTTAGGCCTAGTCTTCAAATGATAGGTCATTTTCATGTTTCCTCTTAAAAAAGATTCATAATGGATTATAGAGTGTTTTTTTGGTAAAATATGAGGTTATAAATCCATTTTAGTGCAGATAAAACATTAGGAGATCCATTTTTGGGTTGAAACCAATCTCAAACTTGTGCAAGATGAGGAGAAGGGCTCGATAAGACAAGTTTAAGCACTCATATCTTTCATGATGATTTTAATTGGTGAAAAATAAGTTAGGGGAGGTTATTATGAGTCTTTAAGGCCATATTTTTTTAATTTTTTAGTACGTTGGAATCTAATTTTTATAAACAATCCTTAAGAGGTCAAACATGCCTAAAACCCTACTAAACCTTCAGCCAAGACCAATTTGGAGAAATGGAGTTGGTGATGAAGTGTAATGGAATATTTTTCTCATGAAAACTATTTTAAATTGTATATAACTAACTCAATCTCCCTCACATGATTTTTATATGTATGGACTTGTATGGATGGGGTTAAAAATAGGGTTTTTCTCACTATTTTATGTGTTTTATAGGTTTTAAGAGGTTTCAAGAGATGCCAATCACATGGGAGGGAATATTGAGACTTAATATAACTCCCCATGCCAATTTAATTCCTTTAAAATATTATAAGTGTATCAACTATGTGCTTCAACTCATCGAGTCAAAATTGGCCTATGGGACAAGTTAGTGAAGAAAATGGAAAACTTCAAGTGAGCTAAATTTAAGGTGTCCATAATGATTAAAATTCCATGGAGGGCCTTAAAAATTGTAATTAACTCCCTCCCATGTATTTTCATGGAAAATTTAAGCCAAATTTGAGGCCAAGTGTGCAAGGTGTAGGAAAGATGATTTTTTTAGACAATAGATGATGATTGCTCACTTATAGAGGTTTCTAGAGGACCAAGCCTACAACCAATAAATGGAGAGGAATGTATGAGATTATCCCCTTCCATTAAAATATTTTTACCTTATCCTAATCAGTTATGAGACTTTAAAAAAAATTCCAAATCATGAAGGCAATTTTCTAAGCTAGAATGAGGAGTTTCTTGTGACTTTTCATGAAATTTGTGACTTGAATTGACACTTGTAGATCCTAACCTTGCATGGTTAATAAAATACCATATAAAAATGAAAAATTAACTCCTTATATCACCATAACAAGTGTCCTTATGACCCTTATAATTCTCTCTTCTTCTCTCTCTCATAAGTTCTATAAGAACTAACCATTTTAGCATTGTATGGCATGTTCCACCTAAGTATGGTGAAGCCCTAATAAAATGTATACATTTTGATCAATAATAAAAATTATTATTACCTCCTCTATGAATTTTCTTATTATTTTCAATTGATTGATGAATCTTGCTTAGTGAAAACTATGAATTCCTTAGCATGTTGTTTCATTCTTTCACCTATTTATAGTTTCTTCTTGCAAGGCATGTGAAGTGTTCTAGGAGATGTTAATTGCTTAAGTGAGTTATTATACTAATTATTACCATCATAGTACTCTTGTATAGTCCTCCTAACTTTTCACATTCATCTATAACCTCACAATGTAGCATTGATGTGAGAAGATGAAGATTGGAGAAGTGTATTTTCAATTTGTCCTTTTATTTTAAGTGTAATATGCGTATGGTTCAATGTCATCATGTTATTTTGTGTATCACCTCCATTAGATTAGTTTTATTTTAGTTATACTTCTCCCTTTTCACCCCCCAAGTTTAGTAGTAATTGAAATCTAAAGTGGTACATCAAGGGAGATAGCCCTATCTAGATATTAACCTCATTCCCTAGGTTACCCATAAGCCTAGAGGTAATTACATTGTGACACTTAGATAAGGAGAGATTTGAATCTCCTAAAAGGGTGAAAATCCAAGTGACACCAATTTTTGGCATGCTTAATGAGACTTGAAGGTCCAAGAAGTTGAGAGATATTTGATGGTGTATCTCAACAATCAGCGCTTGGAGGCATCTATCAAAGAATCAATGGTGACTCTGAAGATATATCAACTAGTCAAGTAACTTAGGTTATCCATTGAATATTGATGGTATAATTTTCCCTTTTTCTTCTTTCTTCCAATGAGGTTTCATGGATGACTTTTGTGTTGAGTTTTATTCTCTACAAGTTGGTGAGACATTGTAAACTTATGCCATTCCCTATAAATATAAACAATTATTTGGTTAATTTTTTCATGATCCTTACCATCCTTAATATCACTTTCATCATCCCCAATATTATCCTTGTCAGCTAGTGCATGAAGTATATCAGTTCTATAATCAACCTTCTCCATGTCTTACTCCTAGTCAACCTAGCCACTCCTCAAGCCAACCCATTTCCACCTTCAAGAAGACACTCTTTGGCTATTAGAGATATATGTTGGATCTTGATACTCAAAGAGGATGTGGTATATATGTTCCCAATCATTTTATTCATAAGGTGAGAGAAGCATTATATTTGATAAAAAGAGAGTGGGTACCCATTGAGAGAGACAATTGGCAAAGGCTCACAAGTGAGATGTTTGATGTGAGTGGTCTAGTTTCTTCCTTAGAGGATAGGCTAGGATTTCATGAAAGGAAGCCTCACCATATCTATTAAACTTCATATCCACTTCCACAAGTTTCCTATTAGCCATACATGACCCCTAATTATGATCCAAATCAACCCTATCAAAGTCATCTTTTTCCTAATCAGTTGGAGGAGAGAATTGAAAAGAGAAACCTTATGTTTGAAGCTAATATTGATATAAAAATTGAATTGGCAAATATACATATGCAACAATCCATATTGGCAAAAAAAAAGGTGGAGTTCAAGAACTCATTTCCCTGTCATAATGCATCCCCACCACCTCAAAAAGAGACTCATAATCCCAATGTCTTAATTTAGAACAATAGAGTGGAGTCATGGGGAAAGAAATAGGAGAAAATTATTGACAAAGAGTGTGAATTTGAGAATACTCTTGATCCTATACAAATTCCTCCTACCATTCCTCAAGAAAAGGCTTCTAACCCTAACATCCTAAGCTAGAATAAGATAGTGGAGTCATGGGGAAAGAAAGAAGAGAAAATAATTATCAAGGAGTGTGAAGTAGATAATGGAGTTGATAATTTTCAAGCCCCTCCTACCCTTCCTCAAGAAGTTTCTCATGTTTTATGTCATCCCTCATGAACCCCGAATACTCATGATGATTCCTATGATCTTTATGAAAGACTTTTCCAAGAGAACCTTTCCAAGCAAATAGAGGAGTTAGAGGCATATATTAAATTTATAAGTCAAGGTATGATGGAAGTTTTAGATATACAAGAAGATCCTATGACTAAACACACCCCATTTATCCTTTCTCAAGAGAGTCCTAAAGATCTTCCCAAAGAGATTTTTACTTTGTATTATCAATCTAATTTTGAGCCCTTTGTTCTACCTCCATCAACTAGTTACTTTTGTCCTCATCCCATCACCCTTTACCCTTATATACCTATGGTGTGGGAACCTAAAGAAGAGTTTCTAGTTGAGGAAAATTCAAAATTATTGCTTGAAGAAAATGCAACTTCTTGGTAGCCTCATTGGGCTAGGTCACCAAATTTTAAGATACCTAGTCTTGGTATCACTAGGAAGGATATTGAAAATATTAAAGCCCTTGACCAACAAGATCATATTGTGATAATTTAGGTGAAATTTCAAAACCTTAAATATTCCCTAAGTTATGAAGAAGAGGTGATCTCTTGTGTTGAAGAAGAAATCTTGGAGGAGGTCCTATTGGAATCTAAAGAAGAAGTTGAAGGATTCTCTCATATTTTTCCCCTTCATGATGCTAATAAAAGTGAAGATGAATGACTTATGGTAGATATTTGATGACATTTGAAAATAATTTGAATCTTTTAAGGGGTTTACAACTCCTTTAGGACTGGTTACAAGTGATGGTAAACAAGATGACATTGTCCAAAATACCATATATGAGTAAGATGACATTGTCCAACATGTCATATGTAAGTAAGAACAATGTCCACATCAGCAATAAAGATAAAAAAAAAATCTATTGGCCTCAATATTTAAAAGAATAACAGATCATTCTTTTTGAGACCATGCCTACAAAGAACATGAAGGTTGATCATGAGAAAGAGAGTGGGAAGCAACATGAAGTATGTAAACAAGGTAAAGAGGAATATGTATATATTATAGACCTATTTTAAGATGATTTAGTTGAGAAAAAGTCAAGTGAAGTGCCAAGGAATAGGTCTAGCCCATCAAGTTTTCAATTGAAATATCAACATGCTTGGAATCCCCATTTATCTCATGCAAAAGGAGATTTAATAAACTTTCCCTTTAATCCTAGAAAGGGAAGAATGACTAATTATTAATTGTCATAATAGTTATTTTTAGATTCCCTTATGTGCTTTGAGTACATGTGTGTTGTGTTTGCTTTATTTTTTGTGTATGTCCTTTACTTTGTGTGTTTGAGGTAGTCATTAGTTGTCTTATATTGGTTAAGTTTATGGTTAATGTTTAAAGGTTTCCTTGTTTGTCTCAAGCTTCAGATGAATCCTAATCTCAATGGACTGATAAGGCTACTATTCTAGTTAGTATAGTAGGCATACTACCCATGTGAGTCACCAATTTATTAATCAAATTTGACTTTTATGTCAAATTGGAGCACCCCTAGGTAAAATTTTTGTATTTATGTGTTTTATGGGGTCTAATATGAGTGTCATGAGGTGTATTATATGTTAATTAATTCCAATCAATCTTATATTAGCTTTGGTCAATTAGTTTTTTATGATCATTTATCATTTTGGGTCATTTTAAGGGTAAAAATGTGTATTTAATGATTTGTAAGGGTTTATTGGGAAATGTGAAGGTAAAAAAAGATGGTGTCTTTCTCCATGTGTCCAATTTATTCTTAAACAACTAACATAATTGAAAGATGATAGGTTATGTAGAAGAAAGGGTAGTTTTCTTGAGGAAAAAGAGGAATTTGGCACTTGGACTCTTTGGGATGTGTGCCATTTGGGAAATGGTTAGGTAACTCCTCTTCAACTTCCCAAAGCTCAATTCCATGTTTGGTTTGATCTAGAGGTTCTAATTCTTCTGTTTTTCTCCTTTCTTGACTTTTTAGGTAAGCATAATAGACTTACAAGTTTGTACTTTATATAGTTAACACAAGGAATTTAAGGTAAACTGATATTAGGGGTATATTATAAAATTATTTATTTTAAATTTTATGTTTTATTGTGGAGGATTGGTGGCCTTAGCTTTATAAACCATCCTTAAAAAATTGACCTTCCAAATCTACCTACTAATCTATGCAACCCATTGGTTTCTCCTTAGTTTGAGCAATTACATACAAATTAGTTGATAAATTTGATGTCAAATAATTTTTAATTCCTTCTATAATGATCCCCATACTTTGTTTCATGTTTCAAGCTGATTTGATGAGTCGATAACCTCATATTTGTAGACTGGTCTCTTTTGAGTGCAATAGGTAGTTTTCACCACTTTTAGGAAGTTTATGCTTATCCATAGCTTGAAGGGGTTATGCTAAGTTATTTTAAATGTTTTAAAAGTTTTATTAATTAATTTTATATTCTTAAGTTCATTGTTCAAAAAATACTCTATGAAGATGTAGTCATAGTTAGTATACATTTAGTTTGCTTTAAGACTACCATATACAGTTAGTTGGATGAGCTATGAATACCTCTAAGATATGTACATGGAGGTACATTTATAGCATGGATAGGGTGAATAAATCACCTTTGAAATAATAGGCTAGTGATATTTCAAAGAAATTGAAAATGAATAACTATTGCAGTCACATGAGACATCTTCACATAATCACCATGAATATGCACCTACAGGTGCCGTGAAGCTCAAATACACATTGTAGAAATGGTTTAGACACTTATTTCAGGAGTTTTAGAATGAAAAAATTGCATTTTGAGGTATGAAAATAATTTTAAAATACATTTAAGGACAAATTTTATGCTATTGCATTAATCTTGCTTACTATCTGCTTGTAACTTGAAAAGGACCACCTACAGGTGGTATAGACATAAAACTGAATACTTATATGGAAGTGTTGTAACATGATGAAACCTTATTTGGAAGTTTTAGCATGTTTTTTTAACCATGAAAGGTGTGTTTTAGATTTAAATTTGGCATATTAAGTTGAATTTTTTTATCAAAGTAACAAGATGACTATTTCAGGCCTTTAGTCTCTGAAAATGCAAAATAGATGTCCTAACATTTTTGTCCAAATCAAAAAACAAAGTTTGTAGGACTCTAGATGCATATAAGTATGTTTTAATTGAATAATATAGTGAGTAGAACTATTATACCAAGTTTATAAGGAGGATTAGAAATGTATATTGGGTTTTAAATGGCCTAAACTTGTCAATTTATACATGGAATGCATGGATTAATGTCTACAGGTTTGATCCAAAAGACCCCCTTTCTCACCTAAAATAGAAAATTAAGACTTAAAAACATATGAAGATTAAAAATTAATAAATTGGAATTTATGATCTAGGGGATAATTGAAGGATAAGGGTAGACCTTGTTTTGCTTCCATGTACACTTCTAGTCCATATACAAGCCTAAAAAACACACCTACAACCAACTTTGAGCGATTGAGATAGATAGTGACCTAAGTATGAGATTTTGAGATTTTTTATCTCACATAAAGGTAAATTAAATTATGAAAAACTACTAGGTGACCCCAAAGATGCAAGGAAGGTCTTTGGAGACTATGACTAAGCTCTTCGAAGCTAATGTATGTATCTACAAGAATCATATGTAGGGTGTCTCAGTCATGATAGGAAAATTCAATTTGTGAAACCAAAAGACCATGTAATGTTAGTGTAATGCATAATATATTATAAAATAGTACTCATTGGCTTAATTTATGGTTTTTTCATATCATGATCGACCTCATTTAAAGGAGAATAACCTATATGTAGGGTAAAAAGGCAAGGTACCTTAGTCAAGTAGGGTATACAGATAAGAAAGTTAGTTTGGTGTTCTGGTATTTTTTCAAAGATTGAAAAATTAGTAAAAGAATATATTATGATAAAAATACTTGACAATTAATGGGAAAAATTCAAGAAATCTCAACCAATTCAAATTAACACCTACAACTATTCATCTCTAAGAGTAACACAGTTAGGTAAGGTGCATCAGTCCTAAAAATGAAGCTCTATGAAGAAGAAATAAGGATCTAATGTGATGAATGGATAATATATTAATACATAATTAAAAAATAAGACCAAATATACCTCTCCTATGATAAATCAAGTAGATAAAGATATCAAAGCAAGCATACATAGCCAAAACCCTGCACAATCTACGTATAAAGAGTTCAATCTTGAAATTTGAGGAGTTGAGATGTCTAATGACCTAACCAAGATCCAAAAAACTGTATAGATAATCTAAATGACTTGGAAAAAATCATAAAATGACAAAATAGTCTAGGAAAATAGGGTAAGTACCCTCTATTTTGTCCTAGATAGAGGGTACTTTCCCCATAAATAAATCTTGTAGTTTAGAGAAGATGGGTGAGAAGGTTAGACCAACGACTATATAAACTTTGAAATAAGGTGTATAAAGTTGTATGAAGTATAATATATAATATAAAAATAATAAATAATTGGTAAAACTATACAGGGTGTCTCAAACCATCAAAGTTGCAGATAGGCTAGTTGTGCATGGTGAGGCCTAAAGCCAAAATAAGAGGGCATCTTCACCTATAGCCTTGAATAGACATTATAATATATTGAATAATGTTTTTGAGATGTAATTATATGTTTTAAATCCATTATAATTAAAATTAAAAATAAAAAAGGGTCATTTTGAGTAAAGGTTGCAGGTAAGCCTACTTGACATGGTTAGGCCTAGTCTTCACATGATAGGTCATTTTCATGTTTCCCATTAACAAAGATTCCTAATGGATTGGAGAGTGTTTTTGGGGTAAAATTGGAGGTGATAAATATATTTTAGTATATACAAAACATTAAGATATCCATTTTTGGCTCAAAACTAATCTCAAACTTATGCAATATGAGGAGAAGGGATCGATAGGACAAGTTTATGCACTCATATATTTCGTGATGCTTTTCATGGGTGAAAAATAAGTTAAGGGAAGTTAGTAGGATTATTTAAGGTGATAATTGTGTAATTTTTTTATAGGTTGGATGTCTAGTTTTATAAATAATCCTAAGAGGTCAAACAAGCCTAAAACCCTACTAAACCCTCAACCAGGACCAGTTTGGAGATATGGAGTTGGTGATGCAGTATAATGGAATAGTTTGATCATGAAACCTATTTTTAATTGTATAATACTCAATCAATATCACTCATATGCTTTTGAGATGTATGGACTTATATGAATGGGGGAAAAATAGGGGTTTTCTCACTATTTTGTGTATTTTTTAGGTTGTAGGAGGTTTCAAGAGATGAAAATCACATGGGAAGGAAGATTAAGAATTAAGATAAATCCCAATGTTAATTTAATTACTTGAATATATTCTTGCATGTCTCAACTAGGTGCTTAAACTTAGCCAGACAAAACTGGCCTATTGGACAAACTAGTGAAGAAGATGGAAAACTTCAAGTGAGATTAATTTAAGGTGTACTTGATGCTTAAAAGGACATGGAGGGAATTAAAACTTGTAATAAACTCTCTACCATGTATTTACATGGAAAATTGAATCCAAATTTGAGGCTAAATGTGTTGGGTGCAGGAAAGATGAGTTTTCTAGACAACAAATGATGATGGCTCACTTTTAGAGGTACCTAGAGGACTAACCCTACAAATAATACATGGAGAGGAATGTATGAGAGTTTAAATTTCCATTCCAATAATTTTAAATTAAATTAAATTATGAGACATTCAAACAAGGTCCAAATTGTGAAGGCAATTTTTTGAGCTAAAATCAAGAGTTTCATGCCACTTTTGATGAAGTTTGTGACTTGAATTGACCCTTGTATCTCTTGACCTTACATGGTTCATCCCATAACCTCTCCACATACATAATTAACTCCTTGTATCAACATGAAAATTGTCCTTGTGACCCTTTTAATTCTCTCTTCTTCTCGCTCTCACAAGTTCTATAAGAACTAGCCATTTTGTCATTGTATGACATTAATGAACCAAAAACCTATCAAGAAAAAGAAAATTACCAATAGGAAAATATATTTAAAAAATAATTATAGTTGATTCATATTGATTTATTTAAATAATTACAAATCCAAACCATGCTTAAATAAGCCTTAACTTGAAATTTAGAGTTCACATGCAAAAATTTTAAGAAAACTAAAATCTAGAAAAAATGTCTATTTTTAGTATTCGCTATTTATAGTAAGTTTTGCATGAAAGTGCACATGGATATATTTTTTTATTAAATAACATAAATACTAAAATTATCCTATGGAATGAAACTCAACTGAAGATGACTTTCGGTTCTAAAAATATATAATTTGTAAAAATAGAAAATAACATTAATTTTGGACCCTTAGATGATTATGTTTGGCCTCCAAGGAATATCAAAATCAAATCTAAGTAGAATAATTTTTTTTGATATGGTAATTTTGGCATGTGGAATAGCTCAAATAGAGTTATGGGTCAAATTTATTACCCTTTAAAGGTTGGCCTATTTTTTCTACATCATTTTCCTCTGGTTAAAAATAACTTAGCTCTTACGAGTTGTCCTAATTGTAATACTACCATTTTTCCTTGTCAATCTTCTTCATATCCCATTCTATATTCCAAGTGTTTTATTCTTACTATAATCCTTCCCACTTCACCAAATACCTATTATAATTCCCTTGCCTTGTGTTCACTATCTTCATATCTAAAACCTACACTATTTTTTCTTTCTTCTTAATTAGAACTTGTTGCTCCTAATTTACTTCTTCATATTATTTATATTCACCATCTTCTCCATGGAATTAATATAAATGTTAAACATTAAATACTAGAGATATATCAAAATTATGTGGTAAACTTACCTCATAGTCATTATCATTGATTTTCTTCACAATTCTGCATGGTTCAATTTTCTTATACTTCAAATTATTGTATGTGCCTTTTGGAAATATCTTTCCTTAAGTAAACCATTGCCAACTCTCCTTATTTAAATACCTTGGATCTTCTTCTGATATTTTTTGCTATTTTATATTTCTCATTACTTTCCTACAACTTTCTTATTACTCCTTTCAACTACTACATATTCTCTATAAACACTTCTACATTATCACTAATTAGATATGCAATTAGAAATTGTACCAAATATAAAATACCCATATGATTTCTCCAATAAACAATTTTAAAAGGTGACTTTCTTGTTGATATATTCATTGAACTATTATATACAAGATTAGCTTGTGGTAAAGCCAAGTCTCATTGCTTTGGCTTCTCTCCCATTATGAATCTCAATAAATTTCCCAAGATTCTATTCACAACTTATATATGTCCATCTATTTTTAGGTGATATACACTATTGAATTGTAGCTTAGTACCCATATTTTTCCATAGTCCTCCAAAAATGACTTAGAAATTTCATGTCCTTATCTGAAGTAATAGTTTTTAGAACACCATGCAATCTCACAATATTCATAAAAAATAATTTTGTAACCCTAATGGAATCATTGGTTTTAATACATGCAATGAAATGAACAATTTTAGAAAATATGTCTACAACAACAAAAATTGATTTATTCCTCTTTGTGTGTTTGGAAATCTCAACACAAAGTCCATACTCTAATCTATCCAGGATCCTCTTGGAACTAGTAATAGCATGTATAAACCAGTATTTTATGCATGTCTTTTAGCCACCTAACATATTATACATCTTGAAACATACCTTGTCACATCTCTCTTCATCTTTGGCCAAAAATACTTTTCCTCCATCAAATCTATTGTCTTCATCTTACCAAAATGTCCAACCAAACCACCACTATGTAATTCTCTTATTATATTATCTCGTAGGGACCCAATTGGAATGCATAACTATTTCCATTTGAAGAGATAACATTCTTGTATAAGATACTCATAATGAATAATATCTGTCTCACATGTTAATGGATTCTTGTATTGTTTAACTATCTTTCTAAAATATGGATCAATAGCATATAATTATTTGATAACTTCAAATCTAATTACTTCACTCACCATAGTAGTTAGTGATTCTACTCTCCTATTCAATGCATTAGCTACCTTATTCTATTTTCTTGATTTATGCTTCAACACAAAAGTATACCCTTGTAAGAAAGAAACCCACTTTTCATGCCAACTATTCAACTTCTTTTGTGTATTCACATACTTCAAATCCTTATAATTTGTAAATAGGATAAACTTTTTAGGCACTAGGTAATGAATATAATTTATTAATGATTGTACAATTGCATAAATTTCAACATCATAAGTAGAATACTTTATCCTTACCTCATTCAATTTCTCACTAAAATATGTTATTGAATTTCTTTCTTGACTCAATACAACACCAATTCCCACAAATTAATTATCACAATCAACCTCAAACACTTTGTTAAAATATGATAATGCTAAAATTGGCCTTTCTATTATTTTCTTCTTCAAAATTTCAAAGCTTTATGTGCCTACTCTAGTCCATGCAAATTCCTTCCCTCTCATGCAATCTGTATTGGTACCACAATACTACTAAAAAATTTCTAAACCATGGAAACTTCTTACCTCTGTAATGATTTTTGGAATAGGCCACTCAACAATTATACTTATCTTTTCTTCATCCATTTTGATACCATCTATTGAAACTACAAATCCTAAAAATACTAAACTATTCTGCATAAACCTGCACTTCTTCAAATTTACATACAACTTCTCCTTTCTTAACAAATCCATTACCATTCTCAAATGCTGTAAGTTTTCTTCTTTAGTCTTACTAAATATAAAAATATAATAAAAATAAACAACCAAATACTTACTAATATATTCTCTTATCACTGTATTCATCACCCTCATAAATGGGCTAGGTGCATTGGATAATTCGAATGGCATCACCATCCACTCATATAAGCTATCCCTAGTCTTGAATGCAATTTTCTACTCATCTCCTCCATGAATTTGAATATGATAAGAACCAATCCTTAGATCAATCATGGTAAAAAAAAATTCTCCTACAAGCACATCCATCATATCATCTAAATGAGGTATAGGAAACCTATACTTTATTGTAATTTTATTAATTTCTCTACTATCCACACACATTCTCCATCCTCCATTTTTATTTGGAGTTAGAAATTCTAGTATTGTACATGGACTCATACTCTCCCTTATCACTCTCTTCCTTAGCAATTTAGTAACCTATTTATTTAATTGTAC
Organism: Torreya grandis; assembly: GCA_037957365.1. Taxonomy (NCBI): domain Eukaryota; kingdom Viridiplantae; phylum Streptophyta; class Pinopsida; order Cupressales; family Taxaceae; genus Torreya; species Torreya grandis. The sequence goes on from JARHVA010003214.1 coordinate 1,215,248, forward strand.
ATGTTTTATTGGACTCATCCTATAAGCTTATTGATTGGGTAGAAATGATCCTAGAATCAAATCAATGTGATATTGAATATCTCTTTTTGGTGGTAAACCATCTGATAACTCATCAAGCATAAAATCTACATATTATTTCAACACTCTTGCTACTTTTGTTAGTATTGGCACCATTTATATTTCTTCATCCTTTCTTACTAGTGCATAACAACTTGCTACCTTCATATCTTGGATAAATTTTTTAGTACAGAGCATGATTTCTATCTTATCTTCCTCTTTAAGATGTAACAAAACTACCATTGTACCACCTTTCCAAAAAGTGTATGTTTTATTTTCTCCATCATGAACTACTTTCCTATCAAATTGTCAAGGTCTCCCCAATAACACATGACATGCACCCATCAAAATAACATCACACCATATTTCATCATTATAAGTTTTTCTTATAGAAAACTTGATTAAACACCTTTTATCTATTCTAACCTCATTCCCTTTCTTAAACCATGAAATATGATAAGGTTTAGGATGCTTTTCACATTATAGATTTAGTTTCTCAATCATTTCTTTAGAAGCCATATTTTCATAACTACCACCATCAATAATTACTTTGCATACCTTTCCACTTGAAGTACATCTTGTTCAAAAAATATTTGATAATAGTCATGCATCACCACCTTATTTATTTTTCTCTTGTTCCTTCTTTGGAGAAATGATTGTTCTTCTCATCATGAGATTATTTCCAACATCTACTGGTGCAACTTCAGTATTCTACTATTCTATTTTAGCCTCAACTAGATTTAATATTGGGTGATATTCTTGCCTCCTTTCTTGTTCTTGAGAGTTTAGACACTAAAATGCTTTGTGCCCTTCTTATTCACATCTATAATATACATAAAACCTATGTTTATTTGGAAACTATCCTCTAGCACCACCATAACCTCATCCTCTCTGAAATCCTCTTCCTCTTTATTGGTATTAAAACCCTTTCCTATTATCATCTTGCCTTTTTGCACCACATGGTGATTCATCTTTAATGACATTAAATACACCTCTAGTGGTATTAAAACCACCTCATCCCATTATTATAAGGTATCTACCTCTTCTTGGACTAGTAGATGTCCTTTTGAAATTTTATCTATTTTGTTTTTCTTCTACTTTCAAAGCTAATTGATAAGCCTCCTTTATGTTAAGTATTTTATGCATGCTTAATTCATCTTGAATAGAAAATTTCAAACCATTTACATACCTTTTAACCATTTACTCTTCTATTTCATCATGCTCCAATCATATGGAAAGCTTTTAAAATTCATCTGTATACTATTGTATACTATGATCTTTTTGCCTTAAGTTTTGAATTTTTTTATATAGGGTTTATGCATAATCCACAGGAAGAAATTTCTCCCTCAGTAGCTTCTCCATATTTTTCCATGAATTAATCTTCTCTTTACCTTTTATCTATCTCTTTTTCAATACGTGATCCCACCAAATCATTGTATGACCTTTCAATTTCATGCATGCAAACTTTACCTTCTTGTCTTCTCTCATAGTCTTCCACTCAAAGAACTTCTCCATGCTATTTATCCAATCCATCAACTCCTTTGGTTTTAAAATACCTTCATAATCTAGAACATAAACCTTCATTCCTTCATTTATTTCTTTCAAATCCCAAACCATCCTCTCTTCCATCGATGGTGGTTACTCTTGTTGTTCTTCTTATTGAATTTCTTCATCATGATCTGTGTCTTTCTCATTACTACCTTTTCTTATTTATTGATTGCTGATAACCTATATTAATTATTGAACTTGCCTCTATAGATATTGTATAGTTTGGTTCATCTATGTAACACCTCCTCATTCTCTCATCATTATTTTTCCTCTAAGATTTAAACTTACTCTAATAATAGATAATGAACCTTAAAACTATCACAAACAAGAAAATTACCATTAGGCCAAGATCTTGAAATAATACTTAGAATTGATTTGTATTTATTTTTTGAAATAATTACAAACCTAGACCATGATTAAATAAGCCTCAACTTGAATTTTAGAGTTGACATGTAAAACTCAGAAAAAAACTAAAATCTAAAAAAAATATCTATTTTTCGCAGCCACTATTTATAGTAAGTTTTGCATGCAAGCACACACATCTCTAAAAATTTATTAAAATAACCTAAATACTAAAATTAGCCTATTGAATGAAATTCAATTGAAGTTGACTTTTGGTTCTAAAAATACATAATTTCTAAAAAATAGAAAATTCCCAAAAAATTCATTAAACACTAATTTCAGACCCTTAGATGATCATTTTTAACCTTAAAAAAACATCAAAATCAAATTTAATTAGAATCAAATTTTTTGATATGATCATTTGGTGCATGAAAGAGCTCAAACGGAGTTATGGGTCAAAAGTTATGGCTTCTGAAAGCTTGGCCTATTTTTTTTGCATTAGGCATGCTTCACCTAAGTATGGAAAATACTTACTCAAATGTATACCTTTTGATTAATAATAAAACTAAATTTTACATCCTCTACTACTTTTCTTAGTTTTTTTAATTGGATTATGAATCTTGCTTAGTGAAAACTATGGATTCCTTAGCATGTTGTTCCATTCTTTAACCTATTTACAACCTCTTCTTATAGGGCATGTGAAGTGTTCTAGGAGATTTTCATGGTTTAAGTGAGTTATTATATTCATTAGTTCCCTCATATGCCTCTTGTCTATTCCTTCTAACTTTTTACATTCATCCATAACCACACAATGTAGCATTGATGTGAGAAGATGAAGATTGGAGGAGTGTATTTTTAGTTTGTCCTTTGATTCCAAGTGTAATATGCATATGGCTGGATGTCATTATGTTATTTTTTATATTACCTTAATTATATTAGTTTTATTTTATTTATCCTTCTCCATTTTCACCCCCTAAGTTTAGTAGTAATTACAATCCAAAGTGGTACATTAAGGGAGCTAGCCCTATATAGAGATTCACCTCATTCCCTAGGTTACCCACAAGCCTAGAGGTGATTACATTATGCCACTTGTATGAAGAGAGATTTTAATCTCCTAAAAGGATTAAAATACAAGTGACAACATGAACCAAACATTTGAAAATAGCCCTTACTAGTTTTGGAAAGAGCTTGATGGAGAAATGGAGGAAAATTTTACCATTTTTTGACATGTGAGCTATTCTTGAGCATGGTTTTGGATTGATGAAGGATATAATATGTTATAGAGATATTATTTAATCCTTAATCCATGAATTTATTATTCTAAAATACCTTCACATAAGAAACTAAACATTCCAAGATGCCTTTTTCACTTTGAACCTAGTTTGCACTTGTTCTATGATTTGAAGATGTTTGAGAGCAATAAAAAAAAGAAACATGGAAATCTTAAAATGAGATTGAATTTATTGATGAAAACATGTACTTAATTCCCTATAATATTAAATTACTTAAAATTTCCTTTAATATAATGAACTTCACTTTCTTGACAAGACATTTTCAAAGTTTTTGATAGACTTTTCAAGAAACAAGTTGGACTCACTTTACCTTAACTTTTGCAAGCTATCTTAATTTATCCAAAACATGATATAAACCACTAACCAAAAATAAATGACCTAATTTTTAAAAAAATGCCCTTGGCCAATGGTGGAAAGTTTTTACAATAGTTACATCTTTGAATAAGGAATTTTGTTATGACATCACACTTACAAGTGGATAATGAAAAGCTAAAAGAAAGTTTTCCTAACTATTTTATGTCTAACTAACAATGCTTTACTCGAGAGGTGTATGATCATATATAGTTCATTATGATTTATTTTATAGTTCATGTTGTTACCATTTAAAAATGTATGACACATTCTAGTTTTAGTCTGGTAGACTCTTGAGCTAGATTGGGTATCTCTAGATATAGCCTGATGGACTCTAGAGCCAAACTGTCCTCATTAATGTATCTTATCAATTCTTATTATAGGTCATTCACAATATTTTTTACTATTACCATGGACAAAGAAGAAATTATATTATTTAATTTTTAATGTTATTAACCCATAAGTGGTTTGAGGGATTTGGAGATGGTTTTATAGGTGGTTATAAGGGAATTTATTTACCTTCAACCCATTTGAAATAGTCATATCTCCAAATTTGCAGTCTATGAGTGATACAACTATAGCTAACCATGGTCTTCTTAGGATCAACAGATAACTTAATTTATATATCTTAAGCTAGAGTATCATGAAATATATGATTTATTCTCATGATTATACTATTTTAAAGACATCCTCGATGATTTCCTCTAGTTTGGAAATAGATTGATCAATCATTTGTAGCACTATGGTAGTAGGTTTTACCTAGTTAAGGAGATTTATTTCAAGGTGTTTATTATTATGACATTGATATTAGATCTTAAGCCCACTAACACATTATCTATTTCCTTTTTTACTATAGTCACATTGATAACTTGACTTATAAGGTCTCCATACTTAGGCAAAAGTAGATTTCCTACTAATATGTTAGCAAGTTTTCCCTCTACTTGTATAGTCTTAGGGTATTGACTTCTTATCCCTAGAGTTTTCATGCATAAAACTTTGATGAATTTATTGATTTTTATAATGAATATAATTTCTTAAAATAGTGAAATTTTAATGTTCAATTTCCTTAGCTCTTGGACTAAATCAGACTCAATTTTATTCACTATTTTTTTAAGTCTTTTAGGGAAAGAAATTAGGAATGGAACAATAATAGTTTCTTGAAATTTTTCTCCCTCTTGAGTGTTTTATTTTTCTATGGTTGTCTCAATGGGCAGGTTTGATTTTTATTTATAATTTAGGATTTTAGTGATGGTGATTAGAGTACTATTCAATGTTTTACTTGATCTTAGTTGAACATTACTACAATCAATAACACTAACTCCCATGGTTCCTTATTTATCAGTTCCTTAGATAGGGGGTACTTGCCTATTTTTGAGGTTTAATACTAGTTGTGTAGGTAATTTATGTTGATTCACTCATTTAATTTTTAAATCCTAAGGGGTACAAGGATGCATCAATACTTTTTGAGGTGGAAACCTTTTTTTTTTTATTGAATCTCTATTGAGGTACCCATTATTGATTTTGTGGGATCCATGGTTACTAGGTTGGATATGATATCCAGGATTTTAGTGATGTATACTCCTATGGAGAAAAATATATTGGTCCTCATGTTTATGGAAGTTTTTTTCCATCCCATGGCATCATCCATAGATTGGAAGGAGCTCTAAAAACATAGTGATTTTGGCTTTGATAATATAAGTTGTTCCCTTGTCTTTGTATGTAATTTAGCTCTTCCATTGGTTGGGTATTTTATTTCAATTGATTATTAAGAATATGAAAGAAGAAATAATTATTTTTATTATGGTAATTTATATCACAAATACCACAAATAAATATCCTATCAAGAGGGCAATCTGGAAGTTCATTTTTCAACTAACATTTTGGATAATACATAGATATAGGTTTGACAAAAACATTGACTTTTGATTTTAATCCATCTAGTGTGGTTTTTAATTGGAACAAATGTATATTTTAAGATTTGAAAATTAATCTATGATATATCTTAAATAATTTCTCCCCTTATTTATTTTTAGCTTCCTAATACTAGCCCTTGTTCTTGAATAATTCTTGCATATTTTAACAATATCATTGAGACCAAGTTTGTGTATGTCTATTTTTCCCATTAGGTTCAAAGATTATCTTCAATCATCATACAATATTTTTAAGAGAACCATTTTTCTCAAATATTCATTTAACTCATATCTATAGCTTCTATGTGAAAAGAGGAAACAATCAAGATAGTCTTCCATATTCTCATCTTCTTTTTGTTTTATATGACAAAATTCTTTTTTTTCTATCCATCACTGTATAATAGTATTGATATTTGTCCTAGAGTCATTTTTCCATTTCATACCATGTGTGAATATAATTTAGTTGTAAACCCATAAACCATCTTATGGTTAAGTCCTTTAGTATATAAAATAATAGTTTTAGTTTTTGATTATCAATTTTGTAATAATAAGTTTGACACAAGACTTTAAACTCAAATATAAATTGGTCAAGGTCTTCTATGAATAACCCCCTAAAATCAGGAAGTATGGATGGGGATATATTCTTCATTTTAATTTTATCATCTTGATATAGGATAATATGATAGGTGAAATTTATCCTTGGTGGTTGAGCTCTACCTCCTGTAACCCTATTTGGTGGATTTTTTTCCAGATTATATCCCATAGTTTCATAGGAGATGTTGTAGAGAGTTATCTTGAGAGGTGTTGAATCATCAAAAGTGGTTATAAGGATACTTGATTGGGATTTAAACTCTATTTTACAATATTAATTAGCCATAACTACTTTGTTTGGAAAGACACACCTATCTCTAGGGAATGATCCTAAAGTTTAGGTGAGGGTAATAATGGTTCCTCCTCAATAGTCTGAAGTTCTTTTCCTAGAAGGTCTTCTAGTACACTTTCTTACAATGGCTTACTAGTACTTATGTTTTTAAGGGGTATTTGGATGATATGCGCTTTGAATATATTTATTTTATTTATGGTAATTTTTTATTAATAAATATTAGTTTAGGATTTTATACCCTAATGACACCAAACAAATATCAAAAAATCACATAAAAAATGATGAGGTTGTCAATCCTTTCATTTAGTCACCCAAGCTTAGTTGATGTCATATCAAACCAGAGTCGGTATCCAATAATAGTAAATATTAAGGTATGCATAACAATGACTAACAATTATCTATTTTGGGGGAGTTTTAGATCATTTACTCCTAATGATATAATCTACTTGCGTAAATTAAAAACTATTATACTACTTGTAAAAATAAACACACTTTCTAAATTAAAATTCTTTGGAAAGAAAACACACTTTACTAGAATTAAAAATGATTTTAAATAAAATACACTTACTACAATTGAAATGCTTTAAAAGGAAACACATAATTGATCTAAATTGTAGAAATTGGAATTGATTTGAAAATAAAACATATGAAATGAAATGCTTGTAAATCAAAAGAATTGAAAGTAAACTAAATTAAAACACGCATTTACTAAACACACAAAATTATAGGTTAGACTATGTCACACAACACTTTGATTAAAATGAATGTTAGGAATATAGATTTTACATTGATAAAATTAGGTGTTTACAAAATGGTAAATAGTTTGGTTAATTTACCAACAGGTAAGTATTTGTTATTAGGTTGTTATAACCATATGGTTAATATGGTAAATTTTTATTGTTTATAATATTATGTTATTAGATACATTGTTATATATTATAACAATATATTGTAATTAAGTTTGTACTATTATAGGAGGTTTTATAGGTCAAAGAATATTAGGGAGTTGTTATAGGAAATATTCTTATATATTTTTAATGTTCGGAGTGTATTATTATCAAAGAATTATTTAGACTAATTAGAGTGTGAAGATTAATCAAAATAGAGTCTATAGAATATACTTGTGTTGAATTAAATTCTCTATATATCCATCTTCAAAAGTTAATGAGTTAATTCATATGTTTATCAATTAGAATACCTTTTAGTGGTATCTATTTATGTGATGGATTGCACCCTATGAAGGGAGGGTCAACTCTCTTCATCCATGTGACACAATGGAGACATCCCTCTTATTGTGGGTGGTAAACATGAGGGATGAATCTCTATATTAAGGGATAGCTCCCATTGATGCACCTTGAGGCCCTAGATTTCCTACTTCTAATTATGAGGGGGATGTAAAGGGAGAGAAAATACTAAAAGTGGGACCTAAGCTAAGAGGTGATGCACCAAAATTATTGATCTCTTATCTTATATGGTGAAGCCCTAAAGGAATTTACCTTGAATTAGAATTTTAAGAATTTGTTCCATACTTGGAAGGAGATAGTGATCTCTTAGTGAGACTCTATTCAAGTCTCTAAAATCCACACATAATCTAAATTCTCCATTATTATTCCCAACAGGGACCAAATTGGCTAGCCAAGAAGAGTATTTGATAGAGAAAATGATCTTAAACTCGATCAATTTGGTGAGCTCCTTCCTCATGAGAGGCTCAATATTTAGATTGATTGTCATTTGATTTTAATTGATGGGTTTGGAATATTCCTCCATCTCAATGGTGTGTTGGGCCAAGATTGTATCAAAGCCCTTCAAATCACCATACTCCCAAGCAAAGACATCAACAAAATCTTAAAATAACATAATGAAAGAATGCTTTTCCTAATTGGTACACACCTTCCCAAGTGTAAGAAGATTATCCTTGTAGATATCTAACCTTTCATAATTTTCCTTCTTGGTTGACATGATGAATTTGTCTCTCTTGAGTTGGTCATCTTCATTAAAAGTTATCTCAAGAATTACTAAAACTTTGGGAAGCCTGTTGGTCTTTAGATGAACAATCTTCCCATCATACTGTTATTATAGCTTGGATAGATTTTTAGAAGTAAAATAGGATTCTTCCTACAATAAAACTGATATTTTATGCTCACTTTAAAATACCTACAAATTGGTAACATTTTATGGTATGGAGGGCCTCACAATCACCTTTAAATGATGTTGATTCTTGCTTTATCTCATTCCCTTTGGGATGTCAAATTGAGCACCAAATACTGCTAGTCTATCATCATGATTATTATTTTCTTTTGGAATGGAAGTGATGTTGGAAGAAATGAAGTCCTCTACAAGGTCGCACACTCTATGCTTGTAAGACTTGAGTAAGGAGTTTTTGTTCAAGATTTGACCTCTCGCTTGGTTAATAATCAACTCACTGTCTCAAAATACTTGCAATTATTTGATTCCTCTCTTCTTTGCCCATTCTATGCCATAAACAAGGGCCTCATTCTTTGATATGTTTTAGGTGAAATATAAGTAAAACCTAACAACTGAGAAGTATGTATCCTCTAAAGGTGAAACTAACATTGCCGCACCATCGACTCTCAACTTACTCTTAGATCCATCAAAGAATAACTGCCATAATACATAGTCCTCTTGGTCTATCTTCATCAATTTCAACATGAAAGCATATTTCTCATGCATGTAGTAGACTCTAAGACCAAATTATTTAATGAACTTGTAAGGATCATGCTCAAGGTTATCATTTCCCCATTCATCTAGGATTAGGTTAGCAACTCCTATAAGGGAATATGATGGAGATTGATCCACCTGGAGCTCTTCTTCATCAATGATTACATAGTTCACATTCACCACTTTGGGTGAGTGTGGGTCTAGGTGATCCTTATGGATGGGCTCTGACTCAATCTTTACTTTAGTTCCATAATTTTTCTTAAACACCATGTAAGACCAATTAGCTACCAAGTATCCACCTATCTTGGATGTGAAATCTCTTGACAAGAAAAGAGTGAAGTAAGGAGGAACATCTACCACTTCCAAATCATGGGGAATTAAGAAGGTTAAATAGTCATGGAGAGTTAGATTCAATCCTCTTACAACTAACAAGGTTTTAGCTAGTGATCCATCCAACTATAGAACTCCTTTGGTCATTTGCTCATACTTGAGGCCTAGCTTATCATCTATGCTTTTGGGCATAATTGAGGTGCTTGATCCATAATAAATAATGAAAATTTGGACCAAGAAATCACTAATAATTAGGGATAAATAGAAGGGAGGGAACTTATCATCTTTTTTAGCTTGACCAAACATGGGAAGAGCCCCATTTACTATTAACACATTATCATGTCTTACTCGGATAGCTTGCTCACACAGCCCATACAATTATTTTTGGAGTATATTTTTTATCCTAAAAGTGCTAAAGAATCCTGCAATGAGATGTTCATGTGTAGCTTCTTCATTTGGTCCACAATATTTATTGAAGAATTTCCCCCTTTAGATTTCTCCTTGAGAAAATTAATAACCTATGGTGCAACATGAGGAGCTAAAGCTATAACCATTAGCCTATAATTGGGAAACTTTTGATTTTCTTGTGGTCTTGGGGCTACTTTAAGTACACTTCCTAATTGATTGGGTGAAGGAGATGTGGTAGGTGATTGAGTGGCTACTTGAGATTCATCAATGTCTCCCCTTTTGGATCTAGTGTTGGATGTAACACCAACATTTTGATTACTTGTGCTTCCCACATAGTTGACTATGTAGAACTCTCCTTCCAAGTGATTCATAAGAGTGGAATTAGATTGAGCCTACCTGATATCTATCCCAAGTTGTGTTGACATCTCAAAATTTGAGAATTGGGCTACCTGATCACCTTGTGTAGTCATGATTTGATTTGGAAGCTCACTGGTGTAAGTAACCTATTCTTATCCATGCTCAAAGGGTGGATAATTAGGCTACTCTTGCACCAAATTATTTTGAGTGTGGGAAAGAGCCTTGGAAGATGAAGTGGAATTTGTATTATAGCTTTGATAAGGCTTGACATATGTAATTTGACCTTGCCCTTGATTATAATTCTAGAAGGGAGGCCTATTTGCTTGCCCAAATTGTTGGTAGCCTTCATTTGGCCTATAACTCTAAGCTTATTGTCTGTTAAGGGAAACTAACTCATTGGTAACTCTCTATTCTAGGCTCTTAACTTCATAGATGTCATTTTTAGGGGTAGAAACTAACTTTTATTGATTAGGTCGAGGAGCTAGAGTGGTCAAAGTAAGCTAGATTGAGGGCTATAAATCAAGAAAGAGTGGCATAGGAGGTGTAAGAGCTATCTTTCCTGCTTGAACATGATAATTTTTAGTAGCTATGGCTATCTCATAAGTAGTGGGCAGAGTGTTTCCACCCATAGACTGTATCATGATAATAATGTCACTATCTAGGGCCTTTAAGTAGTAAAGGAAAGCATAACTTGGGTTTGGCCTCATAAGAATTGGGACTATGTCCCAAGTCGTTTAGAACCTAGTATTAAAATCTTGCATAAACTCATGTGGGGCTCTCTTCATGATGGTTAACTACTAAGCTAGAGATAAATGGTCACTATTTTCCCCAAACCTATTGGTCAAGAGGGTCCCTAACTCATTCCATGAGCTAACTAAGTTCATAGGCAAGGTCCCATACTAGTCTAGAACTTTCCCATTGAAGGACAATGCTAACAATCTAATGGCTACATTTTCTTCAATGATATTAGTTACAAAGGTTTGCTATGTTCCTAATATGCTTGAATATAGTGATTGGGCCCTCTCCACTAAAGGGAGGAAATTTTTTGAGAGCTATCCCTAGAATTGGGTCATATTGTTGAAGGTTCAAGGGACTTTGACCATTAAGCCACACAAGAGAAAGCCTTAAGGGCTGCCATGGCTATGAAAAGATTCAATAAGGGTCTCCTTGAGTAGGTATATTTTATTTTTGGCTTAATAAATTGGCTTGCTACATAAGGGTGGGTATTTTAAAACCTTAACCATTTTTTTGAGTTCAAAGGTAACTCAAAAAATTCAAAAGGGGCACCCCTAGAAGATCTTGTAGTGAATTTTGGCATGGGATGCGAGGATGATCATTAACTAGAGACTTGGTTCCTAAATGGAGTCACTAGGTGATGGATATAGCTCCTTATTTTGGATTTTTTTAATAATATCAAGACCAACACTAATTTTGAAACTTGTAAGGCACAAAAATTATCCCACTGGGTATGCCAAAAACTATTGACATGGTGGATTGTACCCTGTGAAGGGAGTCTCAACTCTCTTCATCCATGTGACACAATAGAGACATCCCTCTTTCTGTGGGTGGAAAACATGAGGGATGAATCTCTATATTAGGGTCTAGCTCCCCTTGATGCACCTTGAGGCCCTATATTTCCAATTGCTAATAATGGGGGAGATGAAAATGAAAAGAAAATAATGAAAATGGGACCTAAGCTAAGAGGTGATGCACCAAAAAAATTAGTCTACTCAACTTTGTCATAAATTTTGAACCATAGACAACAAGCATACACTTCATTCAGGTGAGAAAAAATTCCTTGCATCAGTATTTTAGTAGGGGTGGTCCTATGAATATATAGGGAGGAAGAAACTAGCATAAGAGTTGTTCTGAGACATACTATTTAATAGCCTATTCACTTGCCTATACTTCTTCAGACACTTCCTGTGACTTGAAAGAGAAGATGATCACTATGCACTAGATATGTTAGAGTAAACTTATGAAATCATAAAAATAAAATGACTTCACACAAGATATAACCATAGACATATAGAAAAGTGCAAGCTTAAATGGAGGTAAAATTCTCTTTCTAATTCAAGGTAAATTCCTTTAGGGCTTCACCATTTAAGCTGAGAGATCCTTTTTTAAATGAGAAGTTAAAATTATATAGAGAACTGGAAAAAAGATAGTTGACAAATCAAGGAATGGAAACCCATGATGAGTTAAACACTTTTATAAAGACCAAAAGACAATTCTATTATTATATTCTTCCAACTGTGTATGGGAGAGCCATGATAAAAATGTCCAAGTTTCCACCCTTGTTGTCTTAGGCTTGTAAAAGCATGAGATACTCCTAGTAACTAACAAAGCCATCCATAAGTTGTTGTGGCTGGACCGTGCTCTCTTCAATGCTAAGCACAATTGGCTATGCATTAATGGCGAAGCATGAAAACATGGGATTCTCTCCTCTATATTTTGAAAACTAATCTATTTATTGGTTTTTGGTAGATATATTCTACCTAAATGTATTAACTTCTTCTGCTGAGTTTTTTATACCACTTATATTCATCTGATGGTCATTGATTCTATCCTTTATCTTTGTCAGTAGCCAGAACTATTCCTTATTTTATCTTTTCTACTTTGTCTTTTCTCATGTTTTGTCTCTTTCTTTTGACTTCTAATTTTCCTTGGCCTTTTCTTTGCTTTCTCTTTGTAGGTATTTTTTGTAGGTAGGATTTTATTTGACATGTCCTTCAGACAAAATGTCTAAAGGAATTCCTTTAGACATTGTGTCTTAAGTAAAACTCCTTTTGGTTATTTCCTTTTCTTGAAGGGCAAGTGCCCTCCGAGCCTTTCAAATTTGTCTCCTTCCTCAGATGGTTGCCCTCTATAGGGGTTTCTTCCATCTAAAATTTCCCTTTATGCTTTCTGAAATGGTATTCATCTTTCTCAAGTTGCCCTCTACAAGGGCACTTTGTGCCTTGAAGTGCCCCTTTAAAACTTTTGATTTGGTCTTGCCACTGACCAGGGTGCCCTCTATAAGGACATTTTGAGCCCAAATTTGCCTTTCAAAAGAATTGTAAGGGTCTTGTGCACTACCTAAGTTCCCACTGCAAGGGAACATACACTTCGATAATTTTATAATATCCCTTCAATGTGGTAGGTGATTGAGTGACTACTTGAGATTCATCAATGTCTCCCCTTTTGGATCTAGTGTTGGATGTAACACCAACATTTTGATTACTTGTGCTTCCCACATAGTTGACTATGTAGAACTCTCTTTCCAAGTGATTCATAAGAGTGGAATCAGATTGAGCCTACCTAATATCTATCTCAAGTTGTGTTGACATCTCATAATTTGAGAATTGGGCTGCCTGATCACCTTGTGCAGTCATGCTTTGATTTGGTAGCTCACTAGCATAAGTAACCTATTCTTATCCATGCTCAAAGGGTGGATAATTAGGCTACTCTTGCACCAAATTATTTTGAGTGTGGGAAAGAGCCTTGGAAGATGAAGTGGAATTTGTATTATAGCTTTGATAAGGCTTGACATATGTAATTTGACCTTGCCCTTGATTATAATTCTAGAAGGGAGGCCTATTTGCTTGCCCAAATTATTGGTAGCCTTCATTTGGCCTATAACTCTAAGCTTATTGTCTGTTAAGGGAAACTAACTCATTGGTAACTCTCTATACTAGGCTCTTAACTTCATAGATGTCATTTTTAGGGGTAGAAACTAACTTTTGTTGATTAGGTCAAGGAGCTAGAGTGGTCAAAGTAATCTAGATTGAGGGCTATAAATCAAGAAAGAGTGGCATAGGAGGTGTAGGAGCTATCTTTCCTGCTTGAGCAGGATAATTTTTAGTAGCTATGGCTATCTCATAAGTAGTGGGCAGAGTGTTTCCACCCATAGACTGTATCATGATAATAATGTCACTATCTAGGGTCTTCAAGTAGTAAAGGAAAGCATAACTTTGGGTTGGCCTCACAAGAATTGGGACTATGTCCCAAGTCTTTTAGAACCTAGTATTAAAATCTTGCATAAACTCATGTGGGGCTCTCTTCATGATGGTTAACTACTTAGCTAGAGATAAATGGTCACTATTTTCCCCAAACCTATTGGTCAAGAGGGTCCCTAAATCATTCCATGAGCTAACTAAGTTCATAGGCAAGGTCCCATACTAGTCTAGAACTTTCCCATTGAAGGACAGTGCTAACAATCTAATGGATACATTTTCTTCAATGATATTAGTTACATAGGTTTGCTATGTTCCTAATATGCTTGAATATAGTGATTGGGCCCTCTCCACTAAATGGAGGAGCACTTTTGAGAGCTATCCATAGAATTGGGTCATATTTTTGAAGGTTAAAGGGACTTTGACCATTAAGCCACACAAGAGAAAGCCTTAAGGGCTGCCATGGCTATGAAAAGATTCAATAGGGGTCTCCTTGAGTAGGTATATTTTATTTTTGGCTTAATAAAATGGCTTGCTACATAAGGGTGGGTATTTTAAAACCTTAACCTTTTTTTTGAGTTCAAAGGTAGCTCAAAAAATTCAAAATGGGCACCCGTAAAAGATCTTGTAGTGAATTTTGGCATGGGATGCGAGGATGATCATTAACTAGAGACTTGGTTCCTAAATGGAGTCACTAGGTGATGAATATAGCTCCTTATTTTGGATTTTTTTAATAATATCAAGACCAACACTAATCTTGAAACTTGTAAGGCACAAAAATTATCCCACTGGGTATGCCAAAAACTATTGACATGGTGGATTGTACCCTGTGAAACGAGTCTCAACTCTCTTCATCCATGTGACACAATAGATACATCCCTCTTTTTGTGGGTGGAAAACATGAGGAATGAATCTCTATATTAGGGTCTAGCTCCCCTTGATGCACCCTGAGGCCCTATATTTCCAATTGCTAATAATGGGGGGGATGAAAAGGAAAAGAAAATAATGTAAATGGGACCTAAGCTAAGAGGTGATGCACCAAAAAAATTAGTCTACTCAACTTTGTCATAAATTTTGAACCATAGACAACAAGCATACACTACATTCAGGTGAGAAAAAATTCCTTGCATCAGTACTTTAGTAGGGGTGGTCCTATGAAGATATAGGGAGGAAGAAACTAGCATAAGAGGTGTTCTGAGACACACTATTTAATAGCCTATTCACTTGCCTATAATTCTTCAGACACTTCCTGTGACTTGAAAGAGAAGAAGATCACTATGCACTAGATATGTTAGAGTAAACTTATGAAATCATAAAAATAAAATGACTTAACACAAGATATAACCATAGACATATATAAAAGTGCAAGCTCAAATGGAGGTAAAATTCTCTTTCTAATTCAAGGTAAATTCCTTTAGGGCTTCACCATATAAGCTGAGAGATCCTTTCTTAAATGAGAAGTTAAAATTATATACAGAATTGGAAAAAAGATAGCTAACAAATCAAGGAATGAAAACCCATGATGAGTTAAACACTTCTATAAAGATCAAAATACAATTCTATTATTATAATCTTGCAACTGTGTATGGGAGAGCCATGATACAAATGTCCAAGTTTCCACCCTTGTTGTCTTAGGCTTGTAAAAGCATGAGATACTCCTAGTAACGAACAAAGCCATCCATAAGTTGTAGCTGGACCATGCTCTCTTGAATGCTAGGCACAATTGGCTATGAATTAATGGTGAAGCATGAAAACATGGGATTCTCTCTATATTTTGAAAACTAATCTATTTATTGCTTTTTGGTAGATATATTCTACCTAAATGTATTAACTTCTTCTACTAAGTTATCTATACCACTTATATTCATCTAAGTGGTCATTGATTCTATCCTTTGTCTTTGTCAGTAGGTAGAACTATTCCTTATTTTATCTTTTCTACTTTGTCTTTTCTCATGTTTTGTCTCTTTCTTTTGACTTCTAATTTTCCTTGGACTTTTCTTTGATTTCTCTTTGTAGGTCTTTTTTGTAGGTAGGATTTTATTTGACGTGTCCTTCAGACAAAATGTCTAAAGGCATTCCTTTAGACATTTTGTCTTAAGTAAAACTCCTTTTGGTTATTTCCTTTTCTTGAAGGGCAAGTGCCCTTCGAGCCTTTGAAATTTGTCTCCTTCCTCAGATGGTTGCCCTCTATAGGGGTTTCTTCCATCTAAAATTTCCCTTTATGCTTTCTGAAATGGTATTCATCTTTCTCAAGTTGCCCTCTATAAGGGCACTTTGTGTCTTGAAGTGCCCCTTTAAAACTTTTGATTTGGTCTTGCCATTGACCAAGGTGCCCTCTATAAGGACACCTTGAGCCCAAATTTGCCTTTCAGAAGAATTGTAAGGGTCTTGTGCACTACCTAAGTTCCCAATTTAAGGGAACATACCCTTCAATAATTTTATAATAGCCCTTCAATGTGGTAGGTGATTGAGTGGCTACTTGAGATTCATCAATGTCTCCCCTTTTGGATATAGTGTTGGATGTAACACCAACATTTTGATTACTTGTGCTTCCCACATAGTTGACTATGTAGAACTCTCATTCCATGTGATTCATAAGAGTGGAATCAGATTGAGCCTACCTGATATCTATCCCAAGTTGTGTTGACATCTCAAAATTTGAGAATTGGGCTGCCTGATAACCTTGTGCAGTCATGATTTGATTTGGTAGCTCACTGGCATAAGTAACCTATTCTTATCCATGCTCAAAGGGTGGATAATTAGGCTAATCTTACACCAAATTATTTTGAGTGTGGGAAAGAGCCTTGGAAGATGAAGTGGAATTTGTATTATAGCTTTGATAAGGCTTGACATATGTATTTTGACCTTGCCCTTGATTATAATTCTAGAAGGGAGGCCTATTTGCTTGCCCAAATTGTTGGTAGCCTTCATTTGGCCTATAACTCTAAGCTTATTGTCTGTTAAGGGAAACTAACTCATTGGTAACTCTCTATACTAGGCTCTTGACTTCATAGATGTCATTTTTAGGGGTAGAAACTAACTTTTGTTGATTAGGTCGAGGAGCTACAGTGGTCAAAGTAAGCTATATTGAGGGCTATAAATCAATAAAGAGTGGCATAGGAGGTGTAGGAGCTATCTTTCCTGCTTGCACACGATAATTTTTAGTAGCTATGGCTATCTCATAAGTAGTGGGCAGAGTGTTTCCACCCATAGACTGTATCATGATAATAATGTCACTATCTAAGGCCTTAAAGTAGTAAAGGAAAGCATAACTTGGGGTTGGCCTCACAAGAATTGGGACTATGTCCCAAGTCGTTTAGAACCTAGTATTAAAATCTTGCATAAACTCATGTGGGGCTCTCTTCATGATGGTTAACTACTTAGCTAGAGATAAATGGTCACTATTTTCCCCAAACCTATTGGTCAAGAGGGTCCCTAACTCATTCCATGAGCTAACTAAGTTCATAGGCAAAATCCCATACTAGTCTAGAACTTTCCCATTGAAGGACAATGCTAAAAACTAATGGCTACATTTTCTTCAATGATATTAGTTACAGAGGTTTGCTATGCTCCTAATATGCTTGAATATAGTGATTGGGTCCTCTCCACTAAAGGAAGGAACACTTTTGAGAGCTATCCATAGAATTGGGTCATATTGTTGAAGGTTCAAGGGACTTTGACCATTAAGCGACACAAGAGATAGCCTTAAGGGCTGCCATGGCTATGAAAAGATTTAATAGGGGTCTCCTTGAGTAGGTATATTTTATTTTTGGCTTAATAAAATGGCTTGCTACCTAAGGGTGGGTATTTTAAAACCTTAAGCTTTTTTTGGAGTTCAAAGGTAACTCGAAAAATTCAAAAGGGGCACCCCTAGAAGATCTTGTAGTGAATTTTGGCATGGGATGCGAGGATGATCATTAACTAGAGACTTGGTTCCTAAATGGAGTCACTAGGTGATGAATATAGCTCCTTATTTTGGATTTTTTAAATAATATCAAGACCAACACTAATCTTGAAACTTGTAAGGCACCAAAATTATCCCACTGGGTATGCCAAAAACTATTGACATGGTGGATTGTACCCTGTGAAGGGAGTCTCAACTCTCTTCATCCATGTGACACAATAGAGACATCCCTCTTTCTATGGGTGGAAAACATGAGGGATGAATCTCTAGATTAGGGTCTAGCTCCCCTTGATGCACCTTGAGGCCTTATATTTCCAATTGTTAATAATGGGGGGGGGATGAAAAGGAAAAGAAAATAATGAAAATGGGACCTAAGCTAAGAGGTGATGCACCAAAAAAATTAGTCTACTCAAATTTGTCATAAGTTTTGAACCATAGACAATAAGCATACACGTCATTCAGGTGAGAAAAAATTCCTTGCATCAGTATTTTAGTAGGGGTAGTCCTAGTAAGATATAGGGAGGAAGAAACTAGCATAAGAGGTGTTCTAGAACACACTATTTAATAGCCTATTCACTTGCCTATACTTCTTTAGACACTTCTTGTGACTTGAAAGAGAAGATCACTATGCACTAGATATGTTAGAGTAAACTTATGAAACCATAAAAATAAAATGACTTAACACAAGATATAACCATAGACATATACAAATGTGCAAGCTCAAATGGAGGTAAAATTCTCTTTCTGATTCAAGGTAAATTCCTTTAGGGCTTCACCATATAAGCTAAGAGATCCTTTCTTAAATGAGAATTTAAAATTATATACAGAATTGGAAAAAAGATAGCTGACAAATCATGGAATGGAAACCCATGATGAGTTAAACACTTCTATAAAGACCAAAAGACAATTCTATTATTATATTCTTCCAACTATGTATGGGAGAGCCATGATACAAATGTCCAAGTTTCCACCCTTGTGTCTTAGGATTTTAAAAGCATGAGATACTCCTAGTAACTAACAAAGCCATCCATAAGTTGTCGTGGCTGGACCATGCTCTCTTCAATGCTAAGCACAATTGGCTATGCATTAATGGTGAAGCATGAAAACATCCGATTCTCTCCTCTATATTTTGAAAACTAATCTATTTATTGGTTTTTGGTAGATATATTCTACCTAAATGTATTAACTTCTTCTACTGAGTTATCT
The DNA here is from genome assembly GCA_037957365.1 of Torreya grandis. NCBI lineage: Eukaryota > Viridiplantae > Streptophyta > Pinopsida > Cupressales > Taxaceae > Torreya > Torreya grandis. Next base: position 1,234,450 of record JARHVA010003214.1, read on the forward strand.
ATACCACTTATATTCATTTGAGTGGTTAGTGATTCTATCCTTTGTCTTTGTTAGTAGCTAGAACTATTCCTTATTTTATCTTTTCTACTTTGTCTTTTCTCATGTTTTGTCTCTTTCTTTTGACTTCTAATTTTCCTTGGCCTTTTCTTTGCTTTCTCTTTGTAGGTATTTTTTGTAGGTAGGATTTTAGTTGACATGTCCTTCAGACAAAATGTCTATAGGAATTCCTTTAGACATTTTGTCTTAAGTAAAACTCCTTTTGGTTATTTCCTTTTCTTGAATGGTAAGTGCCCTTCGAGCCTTTGAAATTTGTCTCCTTCCTCAGATGGTTGCCCTCTATAGGGGTTTCTTCCATATAAAATTTCCCTTTAGGCTTTCTGAAATGGTATTCATCTTTCTCAAGTTGCCCTCTACAAGGGCACTTTGTGCCTTGAAGTGCCCCTTTAAAACTTTTGATTTGGTCTTGCCATTGACCAAGGTTCCCTCTATAAGGACACTTTGAGTCCAAATTTGCCTTTTAAAAGAATTGTAAAGGTCTTGTGCACTACCTAAGTTCCCACTGCAATGGAATATACCCTTCGATAATTTTATAATATCCCTTCAAAAAAGTAAAGAAGTCCTCTTTCTTTGCCCAAGTGCCCTCTGTAAAGACACTTACCATTTGGACTTTTTAAAAACATCCTTCAAGCTATCAAAATGCACTCTGAAGGAAATCCACTACCTTTTGTAAATTGCTTAGACCATTTTGGGTTCTTCAATCACTTTTACTTATAAAATTAGACAAGCAATGCACCTACACAAACCTAATTTTCACTACATAGACCATTTTAGACTTCCCAAGAGCTTCTACTTTGGGTTTTACATCAACTTTAACTAATAAGGCAAATAAGTAAAGACACTTGGAAAACATGATTTGGTCTGTAAAGACCAAATCAAGGTTTGTAAGTGACTTTACTTATAAACCTTTATAAGTAAATACATTTGCAAAGTTTGAATTACACCATCAAGACCAAATCAAGTTTTTCAAGTGACTTGACTTATGAAAATTTCACAAGTCATTTGGGAAACCCAAAATGCAATGATGTAGGTGAAGTAATTGCTCTTGATGAACCCAAAATACACTTGGCAAAGTAGAATGAAGGAAACACCTAGATTTTTCATGAGAAAGGTCTAGTAGAGAACAATTGGCACAAGGTAGTAGAGGGATGATCTATCCAAAACATGGATTGGATGAATTTTTCAAATAAAAATGAGGGGGTGCCCAATTTTTGTTTGCAAGACTAAAAATTGGTCAATAGTATCAAATCATGATGTTTATAATGGATAATTCTTAGGATGGTGTTTAAGTTTTAGGGTAGTTGTCTCATGCATCACCTCATCAAATGAGAGTAGAAATTATTTTATGGAAAATTTATAATAATAGATTTTTTATAAAATAGTTTATTATATTCATAAAGTATAGCTACAATAGTCAATCTAATGAGTCCTCTCATTATGCATTTGTGAGAATTGAAAGCCATTAGCATCATTATTATGATGTTGTGACTATTTATGAGATATAAAATTCTATAATCATAGACCATGTTGAAAACTCAAGGAATTCAAGTGGCCAAAAGAAGTTTGTAGCTTTGGATACCAAACTTTGCTTCCCATAGAATCAGTGTTTTAAATCATGGAATAACTAGTAATTTTCATGTCTTCCCTCTACAAGTGAAATTTATCTACTTATGCATAGCATGCAATATGAAGTCACATCACCTTTGTGTTACTCCATTATACCATAGAGAATTTTACCTCTTGACCACTACCTGTATATCTAGCTTTTTTTCCACTGCATGGATTTGTCTCTGTCACCCATTTTTTGTTTGCATTCTTGACTTGAGCTCTTCTCTATGAGTTATGCACAACAAAATTGACATCTTCAGATCTAAATAGTGATGTTAGACCATTACAATAATGACTTTTATCTTGGATGACAGGTTATATATCTTTTCATAGCACAACTATTGTCAACTTCTTCCACATGACTTGGTTAACTATTGATGGGCAACTTGGTGATCTTCTAGCTCTCCTACAGCTCCAAATTTCCATGTGGACCATATATTCCATGTATGACAATATTTTATATTAATTTGAGTCAAATAAAAAATAAATAAAGGTCATAGTATTTTATCATTTAATTGTTTTAAAATTTATTTCATAAAGTTCTATGTTACTTAGTCTTTATTAAGATTAAGCTTTAGTTTGTTTAAACTTATTTTAAGTAAAATAATTAGTTTATATCCATATGATTATTATGTATTCATAGGGTTGTATACCATGTTTTAGTTTAAAACCAATATTTAATTGGTTTTTTTTATCATGTTTAAAAATTTGTTATGTCATTACTTTTAGAGTTCTTTTAGGTTTTACAAAAATTATTCAAAATTTAAAGTGTTGAAATCATTGTTAAGGTCTATTGTAAATTATTTATATTTATTGTCAAAAGTAAAAGTTGAAATTCTAGAGTCAAGTCATTTGTTTGTAAACGTCATTTTTATGTCAAATTCATATAAAGTCATTATGGTCAAAAATTATAAAATTAAAAAAAAAATTGCCTTAAAAATACATTTTTGGGCACACCCAACATCCAATAAGCATGTTAGTATTATGGGGGGGGGGGGCTATTTTAGTCAAATTAACATACAATTGACCTACATGGACATAAAAGGAATGCTATTTTAGAGAAAATGAGGTTATTTCTTGGATATAATGAGCCATTTTATAGACTCATCACTTAGATATTTATTGAAAACTCAACAAAATCATTAACTCTTCTTGTAATCCAATGTGGGCAAGTAAGGTAAGTCCATGCCTCTTTAATTCTCCCACTATCCCAAACCATACATGGGAACATATGATATCATATGGCATGATCCACACTCTAACCTATAGTAAAATGGGGTCTTAATTACTCAAATATATAGATCTAAATCACTTTATAGCCACTTACAAAATTTGTTGAAAGTTAACATCCAAGTTTTGAAAGAGGTGATAACAAGTTGTCTCTATTCTTAACCATAATAGCTTTTAGATGTTTCAAAAAATATTTAAGGTATGGGTAAATATAGCAAAATTTTTTTTAGTCGATGAACAGTGTTAGGAGAGGAAAGCAAGTCCAAAATTTATGAATAAGTACCCAAATGACACTAGAATTAGGTTTATATTTTAGAAAGTTAAGTAATCATAACACCACTATACTAATTATGCACTCATGTTTAACATAGTATCGATTCCTTGTTTACCTCCCATGTCATCTGCACAAAAATACACTACCCTAAATAGTCAAATCTAAAGAATGTAAACAACACTAGTAATCTCAATCCATAAAAATGGATACAAACATATCTATGACATATCATCTCAATGGTAATTTATTCATGCCAATAATATAAACATTGATATAATCAATCACATGCTAATGAATTACTAGCTCTACTAGTAAGGAAATATAATGTTGATTTTAATAAATAACTATAATTATCTATCACTAGCATATGAATCACACTCAATTATTAAAATTAAACAAAATCAATTATATAACCTATTATCTTAGTATTACTTTAATAATAAAAAAATTACCATAAAATAAAGTGTCTCATTTCTCAATAATATAAGGATCATGTCATATTAAGATGTGTGTACATTATTAAAATGTACTAAAGAAAACACTATGAAAATAAGCGTCCACTCCATTATTAGTTTGAAGTCACCTTTCATGATGAAATTTAAATTTTAAACTTTGATTCCACATTAAGATCCAACAACAAAGCCTTATATTCTGCCGCATCATTTGTGCATTCAAAATCCAATCTTATTAAATTTGAAGCAGGATATTTATGGATAACATAAAAAAACACTTTCCCCTTCATATTATCTAGAAAGATCTCATTCAAAAATCATGATATGAAGATCATGTGAATTTGGATTATAAAAATTCACATAAAAATAGGTATCAAACTAATTCATCAACATAAAAAACTTCATTTAGCACCTTTTGGAAAAAATATATCAAATTCAATATTCATTTTTATCTATAAAACATTACACGTTCTCCTTCTATTGGAATATTATCACAAGACATGTCCATTTGAATTTTACCTCCAATAGATCAGCCCATTTTCATTAAAATAACATTCCACACTTAGGAGGGTAGTCCACAACCAAAAAATCCATGACATTAATTTTTTTAGGATAGGTATCAACCTAAGTCACAAGACCTATTACACATCCTACCATTGTGACTTCATGTGAATCCATATAATAAAATTTTACGTATGCTTTATAAATTATCACACTAAGTTCATTCATCATATACAAGGGCATAATATTATATGATGTTCTAAAATCTGACATTGAATTAGGTACCATACATACATTGATAGTAAAAGTAGTGTAGAATTTATGTACATCAATCTAGCTCTCCACTAATTACATCATCAAATATATCTCAAGTATTTCATCAATTATTCATTTATATTTTTAATTTACACACCATAGGTTGGTGATACAATATATTATTGGGTGCAAAGATAAGAATAATTTATGTCCCTATGATCAATAAATCTCAACTTTTAAATTACATAGAAAATAATTTTCAAATAGCTTAACAATGATGCAATATAAAATACATTTTAATTTGGCATAGCAGTATTAGGATTCAAAATAAAAATAATTCCCATATAGTATACATGAAGTGAAGGGTTTTTCTAGTGCATGTAATATATCAGATAGTTGAGAAGAGACACTTTTATATGGGATAACAAGAACATATCCAAATCTTTGCCTCTTAATTTAAATTGTATTTTTATAAGGAAAGGGTCTTCAACAATACTAGTGAGGAGTAACATTTTACCTTTTTATTTTTTCACAAATTTTCTTTACCTAGCAAGCTATTGTGGAGTAACATATTTTTTTCAAACATTAATTAGCTATTTGTGTTAACCTTTTTTACAAAAGTACCACTCTTAGCATCTTATATTTTCCCATTTTCTTCTAGCTTGTCTTTTAATTATCAAATTGTAGTCATGTTGACCAATTTTTGCCCATAAGCCAAAATCATTCACCTTCTTTCTTTGCTATTCAAAGATAGTTGTTTCAGGTTGCACAAGTTCAATGCCAGTGTTTCTCTGTTTGGTTCAACATGATTGGTTCAATCATTTGGTTCAACTATTGGTTTATCAGCATTTGTTTTTTATCTCCTTCAAAATCCAATGGCCTTGTTTCAGCTCAATTCAACATTTTGGTTCATCGGCCTAGCACTTAAGTTCAACGAAGGGTTCAACGGCTCAGTTTAAAGGCTCATTGGCATGCTTGGTTGAACCTTTGAATTGTTGAACCATTTTGGTTCAATGGGTTTAGTTCAATGGAAAGGTTCATCGGCTTGGTTCATTAGGAAATCGGTGCACTTAGTTGAACTTTGAACCATTGAACCATTTTGGTTCAACGGCTTGGTTCAACGGGCCTGGTTCAATACTTGGTTCAAGGGTATGCCCTTGGCTGAATAGTTCAGTTCAAAGGTTTAGTGCCCTTTTAGAGGGCTGATGCTTCATAGAAAAGGGACCCAACAAATGTTCAAAGCTCAGGTTCAAAGTTCAAGTCTTGATCAATTGGCTAAGTCTGAATGAATTCAGGCCGCAAACACCAAGGAAACGAAGCAATGGACGGATAGAATTTCCATGGACTTGTTGTCTATGGGAAAATGTCCATAGACAAAGTCCATGGAAATACAACAAAGCAAAGGTAGACCTGGGGAAATTATCCATGGACAATTTATCTGCGGGAACCTAAGAGACATTCATGCCAATACAAAGGGACCCACCAAAGGACCCCAAAGGGTAGATGCCCTTGCAGGGCACTTTCAGCCCAAATGCGAAGGGTAGTTTCAAAGGCAAAAGGGGTGCCCATAGGGAAGGAGAATAAGCAAAGGCCAACAAGGGATCTGATAGTATTGCGATGGGGATGGTGACATCTCAGAGGACGTCAAGTTTAACAGAGCCAGATAGTCGTTGGTTTTTAAGTGGTGACATTTAGGAGGCCATCAAATTCAAGAGGATGAAATATCTATTGGTTTTCAAAGCATGACGGTCATGTGAACGTCAAAAATTGCAAGTGAAATGGTTGTTTGTCTTCAAAAGCAAAGGAGAGCGCTAACCATGGAAAAAAAGGGCTCAGAGTGCAACGACCCACTAAAAGTTCACCCTTGAGGGCCGGTGAGCCAGATAAGACAAAATGAAGAAAGTGATAAAATAAGGAGAAATGACATGGTGCAAAAGTGACAAGGTAGTCCAAGTGGCAAAGTGTAGGTAATTTATTGCCTGCTAAATCTCTAAATGGCATAAACAACAAGTAGCATGGCCCACACATTTAAAAGGGGACAAATCTCAATCTATTTGAAAAAAAGAGGGTGCACTCTATGTTTCACATTAATGCTTAAACACCAAAGTCAAATTTGGTGATTATACAACATGGTTCTGGTAGGCCTCTTCTAGAAAGATGACATCAACAATAGTGTTTCCCTCTTCCCAATCCAAGTTCCTTTCTCCTTTTATATATGTATTGTAACTTCTCATTTTGAGAAGGATCTTCCAATTTTGATAAGGCACAGCCTTGGCAAAATTTTACTTGAATCAAATAAAATATAGTTTTACCTCCATTTGGATAGATATTTTCAGAGTATGTCTTGAGTGTTGTTTGTGTAAAGTCATTATTGCTTGATGCTCTCACAGGTTCAACACTAGTAGACCTATTATCTACAAGGCACCATTTCTACAGCTAGAAGGAGAAGAGCTGACATTTGGAAGACTAGAATAAAGGAAGTTTCTTATAGTGTGCATTTCACAGTGCCTCAGTGATTTTTTGTTTCCTATGTTTTCATGAAAGCCTCCCTACTAGTTTCTTGCAGCCAGGTCCTTTTGCCAAATGTGTAGAGTATGTATGTATTTGTCTGATTCTGAGTGTGGATGTGTGAAGGTCAACTAAATTTAGTGCATCACCTCTTTAGAGTAGGTTTGTTTTCTTGCACTCTCTCTCCCTTTTCATCCCCCCCAATTTATATCTACATATATATGTGTTTTGTACTTGCTAAAACAAACATGATGCATCAAAGGGAGCTAGCCCTTATCTAGATACTCTCCCCTCTAGCTTCACCAATCCCACAGGCAAGAGGGGAGTTTCCATGTTGTGAGGAGAAGGCAAGAGTTTTGACTTCCTACCATTGGGTGAATTTTCTTACATTTAACAATTTTGGCACGCTCGGTGGGACTCCATTTTATAATGTAGTAATGTTTCAGGACTGATGCTGGTCCTGTCACAACAAATTGAATATCTTCAGCATCTAGTGACTCTAAGTTAAATATGATAGTTAAGCAGTTTGGTGCCATCAGAAATCATTTCTTGTATGTATACTTCCTTTGCTCAAAATCATGGGTCTTGTTTTCCTTCATATGAATATAATCAGGCTCCATATATTTATGCAATCCCCTCAAGTGGCTCTCTTAGTTGCCCTAAAACTATAAAGGAAATGGCACTAGAATTGGAAATTAACAGGCTAAAAGAGTAGTACAGATATCAGCATGAGCTGATGTATAAAGAGGAGCACTTGTTTAGGCAAGCGCAAGCCCTGCAACCCATCCAAGAAGAGGCAAGAAAATGGAGAAATCTATTTTTCCAAGGCAGTCAGCCTTGCACGCCCCCTCCTATTCTGAAGAAAACCCCCTCTTTTACACTAAATACATTTTATCATATTGCACTTGCTCACTCCAGCTCATCAAATACAACTACTCCCAATCCTGTGTGCCTAGCTTTCCAACATCAAATGACATCAGAACAACCTCCCATGGAGATGAACCTTCTAAACTCCTTAGATCATGAATCTTCCATTTGGGGGAGTACCACCAACTAACACGTCCCTCTTTGAAAGACTCTTCCAGTGCATCAACAGTCTTTCCCTTGCATTCCTCTACCTCCCCAAGTTCTTTACCATGATGTGTAGATTCTGAGTTGGAGGAAGGAATACCAGGAATCAGCTTAGAGCTTTGAAGAGGATAATGCTGATGACCTCCAAGAAAGACTCTTTCAGGATAATCTAGCCAAGCAAATTGAAGATTTAGAGGCTAGGATGAAGCTACTTCTTGAAAGAGAGATAAAACATCTAGACCTTATAGAGGAGCCCCAGGACCTTAGAGAAAATGAAGTTGTTACCTATTCACAAAAGCAAAATTCCAATTCAGAGATCTTGAATTGGGGGAAAATAATAGAATCATGGGGCAAAAAAGAAGAGAAGTAAGGTTTTTCTAAAAACCTTGAAGAAGCTGAGGCTGTCCCTACTCGTGATGATGCTAGTGACCTCTAAGAAAAGCTCTTCCAAGAAGATTTGGCCAAGAGAATTGTGGAGTTAGAATCTAGAGAGAGATTCCTTAGCCAGTGTGTGATGGACAATTCAGGCCCAACAACACATTCCATGTCTGAACACACCTGATCTACATACTTCTAAGAGAGATATCAGACCACACCTAATATTGTTAAAGTGTTGACCAAGTGGAAGGAGGAGAATCATTTGATTCTAGCTCAAGGACTGCCTCCTCTTCAACATGTTTTCTCCACTTCACCCCTTCTCAAGGAGGAACCTATTTTATAAGAGGCAAGTGAGGAGCAAAAGAGCTAATCTGTAGTTCTTCAGGGGGCTATCATGAGTGACAACAAAGATGGAATCATCATTGATGCTCCTTGTGAAGACCTTATCAATAATGGAGAAGATGTAGATCTTGCATATATGCAGATGTTCCAGCAATACGAAGAGGAACAAAAGCATGGTGAGCTCTCTTCCCCTCTATTTGATGAACTTCCTTGCTGTTCTGATGATGAGGACGTCTACATTGAAGAGCCTGAGTTAGAGGAAGATCAGAAGGATATTTTTGAACATCTAGAGGTCTTAATTAGCAAAGAGGAAAAGGAGAGGTCTGTCTTCCTGGAGGAACACCTTGAAGAAGAGAGTTTTAAACAAAGAGGTGATGTTCTGTGGGATGAAAAATTAGTTTGTGATTCCATTTTAGACATCACAACAGTCACCCTTCCTTAGGAAGGAAAAAATGAAGTAGAGGATGAGTCTGATAGGATTTTCAATGAGGTAGAAGGAAACAAGTCAGACTATGATACGTTGCAAAGGGAATGCATAGACCAAAGGGCTTATGGTGATGAGCTAGAAGCCATTGATTTCTTGGTGGGGAGCACCAATATGAAGGACCAGCATTCAACAGGCCTCTAGGGACAAGTAGAATACATATATATTTGAGGCTTGTTTGAATCTGATCCACTCAGATTCTAGTTAAACTAGGTGACCAGCAAGAGGAGCAAGTCACCAAATCTCCTTTTCTTTTAGCCACTTGCTTGCCACCATAAGTCTTCTCACTAGGAAGGGGACTTAGGAAGTTTTCCCTTCAATCTAGGAGGGAGGCAAATTTTCCTAGTTAGCTGTATATAGTAGTTTATTTTTAGTTTCTTTTCTTGCTTTCCCTAAGTGCAGTTTGCATAGGTAGTGTTTTTAGCTTGTGTGTTTCCCTTTGCATGTGGGGTAAGGCTTCATGTTTGATTGTTAGATCTTTGGAGCTATTGCTAAATCTTTCATAGTTACTATCTGACTCAATGCCCAATGGATTTTCAAGGCAGCTGGTCTTTAAGTGTAGCAGGCGCGCTTCCCTTATGAGTTGCCATATGTTGACCAATTTTTTCCCATAGGCCAAAATTATTCACCTTCTTTCTTCGCTATTCAAAGACAATTGTTTCAGGTTGCACAAGTTCAATGCCAGTGTTTCTCTACTTGGTTCAACATGATTGGTTCAATCATTTGGTTTAACTATTGGTTTATCAACATTTGTTTTTTATCTCCTTCAAAATCCAACGGCCTTGTTCCAGCTCAGTTCAATGTTTTGGTTCATCATCTTGGCACTTAAGTTTAATGAAGGGTTCAATGGCTTAGTTCAAAGGCTCATCAACATGCTTGGTTGAACCTTTAAACTGTTGAACCATTTTGGTTCAACAGGTTTAGTTCAATAGAATGTTTAATGGAAAGGTTCATCGGCTTGGTTCATTAGGAAATTGGCACACTTGGTTGAACTTGAACCGTTGAACCATTTTGGTTCAATGGCTTGGTTCAATGGGCCTGGTTCAATACTTGGTTCAAGGGTATGCCCTTGGCCAAATGGTTTAGTTCAAAGGTTCAGTGCCCTTCTAGAGGGCTGGTGCTTCATAGAAAAAGGACCTGACAAATGTTTAAAGCTCAGGTTCAAAGTTCAAGTCTTGATTAATTGGCTAAGTTCGAAGGAATTCAGGCCACAAACACCAAGGAAACGAAGCAATAGGTAGACAAAATTTCCATAGACTTTTTGTCTATGGGAAAATGTCTACAGACAAAGTCTATGGAAATATAATAAAGTGAAGGCAGACCTGGGGAAATTTACCCAGGGAAATTGTTTGCAAACAATTTATCCACGGGAACTCGGGAGACATTATGCCAATACAAAGGGACCCACCAAAGGACCCCGAAGGGAAGATGCCCTTGTGGGGGACTTCCAACCCAAATGTGAAGGGTAGTTTCAAAGACAAAAGGGGTGCCCATAGGGAAGGAGAATAAGCAAAGGCTGATAAGGGATCCGATAGTGTTACGACAGGGACGGTGACGTCTTAGAGGATGTCAAGTTTAACAGAGCTAGATAGCTGTTGGTTTTCAAGCAGTGACATTTGGGAGGCCATCAAATTCAAGAGGATGAAATATTCATTGGTTTTCAAAGCATGACGGTCATGTGAACATCAAAATTAGCAAGTGAAATGGTCATTTGTCTTCAAAAGCAAAGGAGAGTGCTAACCATGGAAAAAAAGGGGCTCAGAGTGCAGCGACCCGTTGAAAGTTTGCCCCTGAGGGCCGGTGAGCCAGATAAGACAAAATGAAGAAAGTGACAAAACAAGGAGAAATGACATGGTGCACAAGTGACAAGGTAGTCCTAGTGGCAAAGTACATGTGATTTATTGCCTGTTAAATCTCTAAATGGTGCAAACAACAAGCAACATGGCCCACACATTTAAAAGGGGACAAATCTCAATCTATTTGTAGAAAAGAGGGTGCAGTCTGTGTTTCACATTAATGCTTGAATGCCAAAGTCAAATTTGGTGATTATACAACATGGTTTTGGCAGGCCTCTCCTAGAAAGATGACATCAACAATAGTGTTTCCCTCTTCCCAATGAGGGGATGTGATAGACCAACTTGTAAAAGAAGTGCCAAGTTCCTTTCTCCTTTTATATATGTATTGTAACTTCTCATTTTGAGAAAGATCTTCCATTTTTGCTATGGCACAACCCTGGAAAAATTTCACCTGAATCAAATAAAATACATTTTTACCTCCATTTGGATAGATATTTTCAGAGTATGTCATGAGTGTTGTTTATGTACAGTCATTGTTGCTTGATGCTCTCACAGGTTCAACACCAGTAGACCTATTGTCTACAAGGCACCATTTCTATAGCTGGAAGGAGAAGAGCTGACATTTGAAAGACTAGAATAAAGGAAGTTGCTTATAGTGTGCATTTCATAGTGCCTCAGTGATTTTCTATTTCTTGTGTTTTCATGAAAACCTCCCTGCTAGTTTCTTGCAGCCTAGGCCTTCTGCCAAATGTGTAGAGTATGTATGTATTTGTCTGATTCTGAGTGTGGATGTGTGAAGGTCAACTTATTTTGGTGCATCACCTTTTTAGAGTAGGTTTGTTTTCCTACACTCTCTCTCCCTTTTCATCCCCCCCAATTTATATCTACCTATATATGTGTTTTGCACTTGCTGAAACAAACACGATGCATCAAAAGGAGCTAGCCCTTATCTAGAGACTCTCCCATCTAGCTTCACCAGTCCCACAGGCGAGAAGGGAGTTTCCATGTTGTGAGGAGAAGGTAGGAGTTTTGACTTCCTACCACTGGATGCATTTTCCTACGTTCAAAAAGTCACTTTTTACCTTAAACTTAACAAAAATTACCAAAACTTGAATATCTTAATAAAAGGGTATATTTCAGTCATATATATATATTTTTTATCAATTTAACTCATAAATATTCAAAATTGTGAGTAGAAAACCCATATGATTTTTACATATTAATTGAATCTTCACTAAAATTAAACATGTAAGTATCATAAATCTACACCATGTTTATTGTATCTTCAATAAAATCAAACATGTAAGCCTCATAGGCCCCTTGATCACTATCAACATCATCATGATCATATGTTATAGGTGGCACAACAACACAAGGAGGATGAGGCATAAAATAGTATTCATTTCATTCTATTCTACCTATTTCATTAATCTCATTAACATTTAAGGCATGTAGACCAAGAATTAATTTCAAATAATTATTGTGATCATGCCTCTTTCCTTTATCATTTGAATTTTAATGTACTGATTCTTTATCTTGATTGTGTATTTGATCCTAGGTGTATTTGCTATTATATGTTGGAGGAAAACTTATGTCACTATGGGCCACTCTATACGATAAATATTTAAAATATCCCATGGGTTTATTTAAGTTCTCATCCATGCTAAAATATTTTTTAATGGCTTGTTATCAAGATTTAGCAATTTTACCTCTTTCCTTTTTTTAGGATTTTTGATGACTCTAATATTTTTATCAATTTGAATGGAAATGACATAGGAATATCTCAAATTATTTAGGCATTTTTCTTTGATATAATCTATATTTGTCATAAAATGCATCATAATATTTAATCAAACATGTGGCTTCATTAGGCCTCACAATTTAAAAGACTTTGAGCATAGTCTTATCACATCTACTATTAAAATCATGTATACTCTCATTAAAATAATTATTTATGATTTAAAATTCATTGATTAAAAATATTTCCTTAATTATGTCCTGATATTAAATCTTAAATGCTCACTTCATCTTAATCCACAAATTGATATCATGACCAAGTAGGGAATTAAACCAATCCTTAGTATATTTTTCCAAAGTGTGAATAAACAAGTTTATCATGACATCTTCAACATCAATTTCATACAATGATCTTGATAAAATTTAACAAGTTTTGTTCACTAGATATTGCATTATTTCATTAAAATTTAGGAAATATCTTTTTGATATCAGTGAAAACTTCATTTGGATATCCTTACGCTTTAGATAAGTCAATTTTTATATACATATTAGATGTATTTAAAAGACAAGGAGCTCTCACATATTGATTAGCATTAGTTGAATTTTTACAAAGCATATTACCAAATATCTATTAGTTTACATTTTATTTATGATAAAAAGAATGACACTCTTCTAGTTCCCTATGATTAGTAGTAAAGAAATAAATAGTGAGGAGGAGAGACAAAATAATGTGAGAGGTGAATATTAAATAAGGATTCAAAAAGGGCAAGAGGTGATGGTGATGGGATTAGTGGGAAATAAATAAGAGTGGGTCCAAGGGTTAGAATAAGGACAAGATAATAGGTGGCAATAGAAAGGGTAATTTAGTGTTACAATATTGCATTTTTATAATTTGTTTTGCTTTTAAAATAGTGTTATTATTGTTGTAGATTTGTCAACTAGTTGTTTACTTCAATTAGATTATATGTTGGTACTTGTTATAGTGGTATTGGGACTACATGTTTAATTATGCACTTGATAATTTTATGAACTATTATTACAAATGGTATTATTATGATTATGTAATTATTTATCAATTTTTTATATGGTACTATTGATGTACTTTTAGTGGTTATAGGTACTTTCTTATGAGCTAGGTAGATCTTGGTAGTAGTACACCCATTACTAAAGAAATTTTGAATAGTCAAACAAGTTTGACACATATACTTATTTTTAGTTATATTTACATCATTTAGACATCTCAATTGGTTTTTGGTTATGTCATTATCATGACATTGGTACTTATTACATTTTGTTGTTTGATATTGTACTTTCACCTTATTATCATAAGTTGTTATTTTTCCAATATTGTAACAGCTATAATCTTTTATTCCACCCTTGTGACTTACTCTAGCCTGATCCTTTCATGAAAACTCCTATTCACTCTTGTACACTTACATAGATCCTACTCACCTAATTTGATGAATCACCTAAGACCTACCTAGACCTAGCATTAACACCTTTTGAACTAACACTTAGACTATATAAAAACCTTATTTTTCTAAGGTGGTGGCATAATTATTAGTGACTTGGTTATATTATTTATTAACATTAACATTGATATTAAACGTGGTTTAAATGAATTATTTTAATCGACATAAGTTGATGGCATGTTATGTTAATTATTTTATGAGCATTTATTTTAGCTAGTGGCATAATCTATGGGGGTTAAGAGGTTAATCCACTTGGTTAGTGTTAATTATGGTATTAGGAGGTTAATCTACATTTTCATTGGCTGATGGTTGGGTTGGTGGGTCTAAATTTCAAGATAGATCAATTAGTGACCATTACATTCATGGAAAATTTGGAGGAAGATTGCTCTTGGGAATGTAGGAGGAATTCTCTCTCCTCACATTCAATGCAAACATTGAATGGGTATGGGGAAAATAGATAGATGGAATGGGGAATTGGAAGATAGATGGGAAGAGTTGATGGGGTTAGGAATATGGAAATAAAGGAAGGAAAATAGTGGGAGTTTGACTATTTTTTATGGTATTCATGTTGGATTTTTGGACACACAACTTTCTTGGGAAGTTAGTGGTTTTAGTTTTCTATCTTATTGGATTTTTGATTTTTTCTCCTTGTAATTTTAGGTAAGTTATATTTTACCTAGTTATTTTTTTACTATGAAAATTTTAAAAATAAAAAGGATATGAATGAAGCCTAAAGTCTTAGGAATTTTGAATTCATACACATACCTTGGTGAAGGTTTAATGGAATCGATAATAGAATTTTGCATATAAACTTTCAATGTGTGTGTGTGTGTGTGTGTGTGTGTGTGTGTGTGTGTGTGTGTGTGTGTGTGTGTGTGTGTGTGTGTGTGTGTGTGTGCGTGCGTGCATGCATGCATGTGCATTGAATCTATGTTTGGAAAGGTTTCATTGATTTCATTCTTTTGTTGTTTATCCTGTGTTAAAATGATGGTCAGTGGTTTTTTATGACTTGTTGTGCATTTACATCCTCATACTTATTAGTGAAGGTTTCATGGATTCATTTCATGTAAATATGGGATATTATTTTTTATTTGTGAATAAAGACTATGTGACATGAAGTTAGTTCCTTGTTAGGGTTCTTGGTTTTATAAAAAATATGTTATTTTACCTTCTTGTCTACATGTAAAGACCTTGAAGGTCAGTTTGGGTTTTAAAATGGTGATTGCAATTTCCTTTATTTAGTATGGTAAGAGTTTTGACTTGGGATTTCAATATTCTAGGTTGATGAAGTTACAATATGTGTTATGCACAACATTTTTGAATATGGATGTATTTTATTTGAACCACTTGATATTTGGTTGGGTCTTGGCTATGGTATATTCGACTGTGTGTTCATTTCTTATTGCTTTGCTTTCAATATAACTATTCTTGTTTATATTCAAATAATGGAAGTATTATTTAACATGGTTTCTTTATGAACTCCTTTCTAGAATATTTACTTTTTTGGTTTACTAAGTTTTTTAATTCATTATAGGTTTCATGGTCATATTGATTTCTTTGTAAAATAGTGGCATTATTCACCTATGTTATACTATCACATTACATTATCTTGATCTAGGTTTTTTGTTGCATCTTCGAATACATGGAATATAATCATGACATGAATATTTTTGATAACATTGATTAGGGAGTGTTGTCATTGGGTTTTAATATTTGTGATTGTGTTTATGTCTTGTGTCATGGTTTTAACTGCATAGTCAAATAAGTTTGGGTATTCAAATGACTACATTTTAAATGACTTTAACATAGTTTCTAAATATATATATGTTGAATTTGTATATATATCATGGACTTAAAGTTAAATTTTGAATTGGGTTTTGTTATTAGTGATTGCATTTTGATCATTATGTCATGATTATTTAATCAATTAGGTTTTATGATTATTTTAGCTTTGCCTTAAAATTTTGCTCTGACTTGTATCAAAGTTTTTGAATATATGATTTTTCCATGGTATTAAACTTAGATGGAGTTTCTTTTCTATCTTTGACTACATTTCACATCACTAGGTGTGATTATTTAAGGCACAAGTGGAATGTGTTGTGTTTTGGAGCTTATTTCTAAATTACAATGTATTTAAAATATTATACATTAAAAATATACTGTACACTATTTATGTATTCTCACCAAGGTTGAGAAACCATTTTAGGTTAATTTTTACCATGGTTTTGGTATCCATTATTTAGTAATAACACTTTATTGATGTATTATGTATAGATGGAGATTTTATAGGTAATACATCATGAGAAAAAGGGTTTGAGAAGGAAGAATAAAGTGTGTGAATTTAAGTACAAATTCAAGAGGGTTTGTTGAGCACAACTCCAAAAAATATTTGTGCATTGTAATTGTGAGAAGACTTATCTAAGAGTGGATTGTACTCTCGTGGCTTGTAATAAAATATAATCAAGTGTTTCATGGTGGATGTAGCTCACATTGGGTGAACCATGTTAAATCTAATCTTCTTGTTGTGTATTTTATTTCTATTCATTATGCATCTCTATTTATATTTATTACTTGCAATTCTATGAAATTGTTATGCATCAATTTCTATATTTACTTCTAATATAGATTTTGGGTGTTAAACTTTGATTATGTTTTAATATTCATATGTGTTTAGACCTATTAATTTTGAGGGAATGTTTAAGTTGGTTGATTTTGTGTGATTAGCTCATGTTTACGTAAGAATTATGGACTCACCACTATTAAGATGGCATGAATATGTAGGGTTATATTCTACTAGATCTGAGAGGGTGTCAAAGAAGTATGAAGGAGTTTTCATTTTCTTTTATGAAATATCTGAGTTTGGGTTAAATTTGTAAAAATTAGAATGTTATATTCTAGTTTAAATTATTATACTTGTTTCATTAAGTTAAGTGACTTATTTGTATGTTTGTGTGGATAATTTAATTGGTTATATATTTATCTAGTCACCATTCCTAGACTAGACTTGAATAATTAAATTAAATGGGTATATTATATACTTGGTACAATTGGTAGGTAGGATGGTTAAGGCTAACCATAATTTGGATGAGAATCCACGGTGGCTAACTGAAAGATTATATAATGGATTAATTATTAATCCATTCTATATCATTCACCAACCATGTTAGTCATCCCTACTTCTGATCTATATTGAATTTATATTAATTATTCTTATCTCATCATGGAATGAAATATTTTGTCTTTATTTTTATTATTTTATTACTGAGATGTTCTCTAGTTGGAAATCTAATTACTCAAAATTTCCTTTATGTCCTTGGTTGTCACAACCACCATTCTGTTAATGGTTGGGGTGGTAAGGGCCATTGATGATTGGGCTAATAAGGTTGGTTGGGAGGGCTTGTCCAATTCATCCTCTTTTTTCTCAATGCTTCAGTGATTTTGTGTATATATGAAGTAATTTGGCAATAATTTAATTGTGTTAATTATGTTTATTTGCTTAGTATACTTTAGTATTGATATTAGAGCTAGATAGTATGCAATCTTAATTATTATGGGTTAATCATGTTAATGCTAACCTGTGTTAATAAGAGTGTAAACAATGGTCCTATAAATGGGAGGACCATAGTGTGTGTATGTATCATAGAACACAAGGGTGACTTTTCATGAACAATAAGTGTACATGTAGATGAATTTGAATCTAAAAAAGAATTAGGTGTTATAATGTAGTTGTCTTTATAATTGCTCATACAATGTAAGGGTGTATGACTTGGTGTGGTCCACTCTATAGGAGGATAAGGTTTGATTGCATGTTCATTATGAAAAATTCTCAACTATATATTGTATTGACATAGGACGCACTATAGAATATGATAAAATATTATATATTCTATATATTCTTGTATATGGTAATTCAAACAATCATTATAGTATTTATTCAAACAATCATTATAGTATTTATTCCTTGGTTTAAATAGATAATCTCGATATGCAAATTGATCTATGGATGTTATCCTAAGTAGGATTTACTTAGATAATTATACTAGATTTCTTAATCAAATATTGTGTATAATTGATTAGAACTTTTAGATTTCTATTGCTATGAAAGAATAATCTTTTGGTTAAATTATATAGCCAATTAGATACATATTATGTTTTTTTATTTAGAAAGACTTAGTCTTAATTTAAACATGATAACTAAGCTTAATAGTTACCTTTGGTTTATCAAATTATATATGGTAAATCTAATTACATAGATTCATGCATATGGGATTCTTAATCATTTTCAACTATGCGTAAACTATTAAAAATTTCTAATTATTGGTACATATGGAAAACTAAATTATAATCCTTCCTTGTAACTTCATTTTAGACATACCTGGTTGCGTGTAAGGTATGTATATTGCATACATCAGATCTAAAAATTATTACTTTTATTCTTACATTTAATATGAAATAAACTGAAAGTTAATTTAACTCCATTACTTAATCGAGATGTTTTGAAAGCATCTATAATATTTTTGCGTAGTATGGTTATGTAACATAGTGAAGTTGAAAGATCTTAAATGAAATATTTAAGTCTAATATTACCATTATGAATCAATTATATGAAATAATTATGTTTCATAATGTTTCTAATTTATGTAATACTACATAACTATATAACTAAAACATTCATGCTTGTTGTTTTCTATCCCTTGGGATGAATATGCTTATATTTTCCCTTTCGATAGCTGAACATGTTTGTCATGCTACCTATGTCTTACCCAACATAAAATTATAAGAGTTCCTTAAGTAGAACATTTTATTTGGGTTCTATTCAACTTGAAACTTAGTTGAATTCTATTGGCACATGATTGTGTGGTATTCTATTATATGTGAATCAATTTTTGATCTCTTTTATTTCATTTAAATACAAATGTAATGGTTCATTATGTATGCATTTACTTAGATAATAATGAAACTTTGTATGAAAATATATGATTTATTTCTTATATAGTTATCTAAAAATGATTTAACTATTGGATTAATACATAAATTCCTTATCTTGAAATAAATAGATGATTAAGGACGAATTGATTAGATACCTTAAAGAAATAATGTCTTGATCTCTCTTGTTTTATAATGTCATATTGGCAATGCCAATTTAATGTCTTTATATGGATTCATTTCTAGACTGCCTATAGGATATTTGATGAATAATGATAATGATCATAATTATATTATTAATCATTGGTTTAAATAATGGCATTCATGTTTAGTAAATAAATGATGTATGATTTATTTAAATAATGGTGTAGTGACCTTAAAGGCCATGAGGCATTTATGACATCAACACGTAGCACTATGAAACCTTGGGTTTTAAATTTGTTTTCTCTTTATGTAAAAATGTTTTTTGTTTCATGAATGATTACAGATCTACATGTTATGAACTAATTTTTGGTTGCTAATTATGATTAATTATCTAAATTGTATTTAAAAATAAGGTTAGTAACCTGTACTTTTAACTTAAACTTATGTTAAACTAAATAATAAATTAAGCTATTAGAGTTATCCTTCTCAATTAAATTAACCCTTAAACTTAACCATTTTTGAGTGGGACTAAAACCCATTAAGGAGAGTAAGGTATTTACCTAGGGTTAAGGACCTAGAAATGATCCTATGTGGAAGTACGAGTGCTACATATGGTGCTTGGGTCTTATTTATGTATACATAAGCTAATACCTACCAAACCCCATAAAACATATATTAAAGTAACACACTTCCCCATAAGACCTTTTATACTTATTTATCTCTAGCTAATTACCTTAGTTCACCTCATCTAATTTTAGTTATATGTACATGAGTGCACCAAGCATATATCACTTATGTTAAAAATAAATTTAATTGGGTCCAACATGCATCCAAAACATGATTTGATATAAAAATGTAATTTTTTTGAAGGTTATTTCATGTGGTATCAGAGTATTTTTGTACTCTAGGTAACTTTGGGAATGGGTTTTACTCTTAAAATTTTGTAATCTAATGAGTTATCAATTGTAATTTTTAGGATGGTTAGAATGTGATCAAGTGAAGGAAACATCCACAAAATTTTTTTTAATGTCAACCCAACTAGGGGAAGAGGTAAAAGATAAGTAAGAGGTCATTGTGGCCATATCCCTATTTTTAACCAAGAAGAGTTACCTATGAATAATGATGATAGAAATATTAAGCTACCTAATACTAATATAGTCAGTGTGAATCCAATTGAAAAACATGAAGAGATTCTCAATGGAATCTTGATAGCCCTTAATACCTTGTAAAGAAAAATTGATAACCAAGAATAAAGATTGAACAATCTTGAAGGGATATCCCAAGAGGAAGTACCTAGATTGGAAATGGAGCAAGTAGGACCTATGATTCAAGAACTAACTTTAACCATAGTTGACCCAATCATAAAAGAGATGAAGAATCTTCTATTGCCTACCTTTTTGGGTAAGGAACAAGGTGAGACAATAGATGTATGGCTGGTACACTTACAAACATATTTCAATTTTCATAACATGCCATTAAATGTGAAATCTAGGGTGGAAGCCTATCAACTAGTGGGTCATGCATCTTTATGGTGGAATCACCTTTGTGATTTTAAATGATATCAACCCTTGAACCTATCTTGCTATGATTTTGAGACTCAGTTTCATAAAAGATACCTGAATGCAAATTATGAAGAGAAAAAAATCACTAATTTTTAGCTTTTAAAGTAAGAAAACATGTATGTTGTTGAGTATGAAAATAAGTTTCTAAATTTTCTACATCATGTGAACTATACACATGAGAAAGAAACCAAGGTTACTAAGTTCAAACTTGGGCTCAAGGAAATACTGATGCATGATGTTAATATGATGAACCCAAAGACTTTGGCTATAATAATTAAATCAACCTATAGGGTTGAGGAAAAATAAAAGTCTTGCCAAAAGGCAAGATAATAATTTAAAACAAGTAGGTAATATTCTAAAGTGAAAAGTCTTTCTCCCTTGAACAATAAATTTTAGAAATCAGACTGAAACCACAAAATTTTAAGTGGCAATAAGAATTTCAGCAATTTTTCTAATCATAATATAAATTTCTAGTCCCATGGATCCTTTAAATTTGGTTTGTATAAGAAAGAAAAACATTATAACAACCAACGTGGACCTACCATGAGTGTTAATACTATTCCGATGGCATCTTATAGACCTATTGTTTGCTAGGAATGTGGTGACAACCACTATTAAAAGGATAATCCTAAATTGAAATTAGGCCAAATAGAAAATCATAGGGTATATGTTATTGTTCATAATCAAAATGCTAATTTGTAGGCCACTCCAATTAAAATTGGAGGCACAATAAATGGTTTCCCTTGTCTATCTTTATTGATTCAGGTGCAACAGATTAATTTATTTATATTTTTGCTACAAGGTAATGTAAAATTGAACTCATCTTGATAAGAGAAGGTTGGGAGGTTGAGTTCAATACCAACAAACAAGTGTCTATTCTTTAGTGCTTAAAATAAGTAGAACTTGATCTTGGTGTTTTTAAAACCAAGGTGAACCTTTTTCTTATGCCTTTAGGGTCTTATGATCTCATCCTTGGGATGTATTTCCTGCATAAACATCAATCCATGTTTGATTATGTGGGCAAAAGAGTATAATGCATCAATGACCTTGGCCAAATTATGTAATTGTAAGGCATACAAGGGTGTGAAAGATATAAAACACTCTTAGCGTTATAACTTAAAAGGGTTGTTAGGAAGGGCTACAAATTTTATGTAGTTCAACTACAAGAATTACCCAAGGAAAAGGAGTTAGTGCATGCAAATTTTCCTATATTGAGGGGTTCATGGATGTCTTTCCTTGGAAACTACCTAGTTTATTACCTAAGTAGAAATTTGATTTTTCCATTGATAACATGCTTGGATCTAACCCTACTTCTAAATACCCATACCACATGAATGTGGTTGACTTGCAAAAATTAAATTTCACCTATAAAAAATCTTAGATAGTGGAAGGATTTAACCAAGTGTATCCCCTTGGGCTGCTCTGGTGTTCTTTATGAAGAAGGATGGTACATTACGGCTTTACATTGATTATCTATTAGTAAATAAGGTAACAATAAAAAACCATTATCCTTTGCCTAGGATTGATGACTTGTTTGACCAAATGAAGGGTGTTATAGTCTTCTTAAAGATTGATTTGAGATCAAGATACCATCAACTAAAAATCAAGGAAGAGGGCATTTATAATATAGCTTTTAGAACTTGATATGGAGATTACGAGTTCATGGTTCTATCTTTTAGCCTAATGAATGCACTTTTAGCTTTAATGAATCCTATGAACAATGTATTTTGAGACTTTTTAGATAAGTTTATTCTAGTTTTTCTTAATGGCATTCTCATTTATTCTAAAAATAAGGTTAAGCATGATGAACACCTTTGTTTAGTCTTAAAAATACTAAAACAACATAAGATGTATGGAAAGATCTCCAAATGTGCATTTTATGAATATAAAATTCATTATTTTGGACATTATTTATAAAGAAGGCATTATTATTGATCCTACAAAAATTAAAGTTATTCAAGTTTGGTCTACTCTTACCAATGTGTATGAAGTATGCGACTTCATGGGTTTAGCTGGTTATTATATATTGTTGAAAACTTTTCTAGTTTGGCCTATCCCATTACCTCTTTATAGCATAAAGGCAAGAAATTTGTGTGGATGCCTCAATTTGAGGAGGCATTTCAAAAAATTAAAGTGATATTTACAACAACACCTATTCTTATCATTCCAGGCCCAAATGGTAACTTTGAAGTTTGGGCTAATGCTTCTAAGGAAGGATATGGAGGCATCTTGACCCAAGATGGAAAGGTTGTGG